>UELW01000710.1:655000-1855000 GCA_900490495.1 Danionella dracula
GAGACCGTGCAAGTTGACATCAATTTAATAATAACATTTAATTATTTCAGCCAACTGCCATGGGCAACATGACAATTTAATAGGTGCCAATACCATTCATCCCTGCATCCTTCCATCCATCTTTCATTCCACCATCTCTGCCTGTATTAACAGCATTTTGAATGGATGTTGCAGGTGAGTTACCGTTGTCAGAAGGGCATCACCAGAGAAGCAGTGCTGAAGATGCTCTGTGTGTGGCTGGCAGCATTCCTCCTTTATGGTCCTGCCATCATCAGCTGGGAGCACATCGCAGGAGTAAGTGTGGTGCCCGACGGGGAGTGTTACGCCGAATTTTATTTCAACTGGTATTTTCTAATGATTGCCTCCACCATCGAGTTCTTCACACCTTTTATAAGCGTAACCTATTTCAACCTCAGCATTTATGTCAACATCCGCAAAAGATGTGCTGTGAGGGAAGAACAGCCCACCTACATCCGACTCAGGAGCTTTAAGATGAAGCCTCTAGCCACGGGAGATGTCCAGCGTGTGTTTTTTGTGAGGCCTGTTGAGGAGAGCAAAGTCACCGGGTTGTCTTCCAGGTCACGGTGTTGCCGGTTGGCATCCACCGCAAAGGTCTCCGCAGCAGAGTTTGCTAAAAGCAAGCCATGCAAACGGAGGGACAGCACTCTTGCAGACTTGCCTCCTCTGCAAGTGGGAGAGGCCCAGTTTCATTACGTGGATCATGTAGCTGAATCAGACAGAGACCGTTCAGACATGGTTGCCAGTCTAGCCAGTCGCTTCCGCCTTTCTAGAGATAAAAAGGTGGCCAAGTCTCTTGCGGTGATCGTTTGTGTATTTGGACTCTGCTGGGCACCCTACACACTGCTGATGATCATTCGGGCAGCTTGCCATGGTCAGTGTGTCCAGCATTATCTCTATGAGATCTCTTTCTGGCTGCTGTGGATAAACTCATCGATCAACCCAGTACTGTACCCTTTGTGCCACAGCAGTTTCAGAAGAGCCTTCAACAAGCTACTGTGTCCAAATAAAATAAAAATACAACCTCAGAATATTGATCAGAAGTATTAGATTTATGTCAGTAATTATATTTAAAACGTGACACTCACCCCCTTGCATTGTATGTTTGTTTAGTGGAGAACTGTTTTTTTTTAATAGTTTAAAACCCCAAATATTTTTGATTTAATTGATATAATTTTCAATTAAAACTGTTTCTATTTCAGCAAATGCCATGTGTGTAAATCAGTGTATCTTTGCAGAATTTTGTGAAAATAAACAGTGTTGGTGTAGTTCTTATCATGGTGGACTTTTAAACCCTATCGACTGAGACCCAATCAAACCAATTGATATTGACTAAATATAGTGCACTGACTCTGCATGACAGACATATAGAGATGGTGAAGCCTGTAGTTCCCCTGGCAACAGTGAGACACGTGTAAATACAGAGAAACATGACTCACATCTTAGCAGAGAAAACATTTCTACTGGATTATTTTAGGCGATGAGAGCTCACTGAAAACTCATCCCTTATCAATGCAAATGAGATACACTAAATATATTGTCTTTCCCCAATCGGGACACAACAAACATGGTTGTTAGACATTTGCAAACACTTCAACCTTTTTTATAATATTCGACACTGTAGATGCTCATTAATCAAATGTTTTGGTTGATTTTATCTGCTCCCTAATTTAAATCAATTCCGTTTTTTTTTCAGATTCTGTAAACTATGTGAAATGTAGACAGTTGACATTCTTTTCATCTGCCTCAAATCAATAACAGACTTCTCAATAATTAATCATGGACTGTAGCTCCAATTATAACAAGTTTTTTCATCGCAGGATTTCGTGGGGATCATTGGGACTGAGGTAACGTGGAAATAATCAACACAATTTTTAGTTTTCACATCTGGTTTATTGCTGAGTAAAATGAATCTGAGATGCACTAATTGCATAAATGCAATATTTAGTTTGTTTAAATTAATTGTTGCCCTCATTTGGATCTTCCCATGAATGCTCTTTAATACTTGAGCATGCGCACCAAGATTTTGTAGAATAAAATTAGGGCAGAGCAATTTTGGAAAATAATTAATTGTGATATATATTTTTATCTTATAATGCAGTAGTGATTTAAAATGTGATTATTTTTTTCCAACATGTAAATTACATAATTTGTATTTATTAATCTAATCTGTAACAAACACATTTTAGTTATTCAAAATTGTCGTAATAAACATGAGGATTGCACTTTTTATTAACCGATTAAGGTTGTCAGACAGACTTTAGTCAAATAAAAAGTACAACTTTTTTGCTCGTTAAACTCTCACATGACTGTAATTGCAGTTTCTGCGATGCATATTGGGTTGAGTGATTTAATTGCTAGCACGATTAATTGTTCAGTTCTAATCCACAGAATACATTTTCCTTTGTGAAAATGAATGCAACCTTGTCTGTTATGGGGCCCTAGGCAATTTCCTGGTCTGCCTACCATGTTTTAATGCTAGTCTGTGACACAATCTTAAATCTTGCAGTATGCTAAACAACCTATTTTGAAAAACACTTAGTGAAAAACATTTTATTGAATCAAGTCCAACCCAAATGATTTGTTTAAGTGATCAAATAATTTACAACCAATACTTTCTTTAATACATGACCAGTAAACATTTTTAATCACCTTACCATCAGCCAAGAGTTACCATCGTTTTACAGCAACTATGATCTGTTGTCTGTTTCTGAAGGAAAGCGGATCAGATTTCATCTCATGTTCATGAGGCAATTACAAAAAGGACTCTGCGTACTTTACACTCCAGCAGCAAAACCTCCCACAACTAGCCCCTCTATCGGAGTCTGAATCTGGTTCAAATACTTTGGATATGTGCTGGGTAATTAACTTGATATCGAATAAACAATTTTAAAGGGTTGAGCTTTGAATCCAATTGTTTATTTTGAAATGCACACTATGCATGACTGCCACGATCACATCTATTACATTGTGTTTAAATGGTTCTATATTTCAGATCTGAGCATCATTCACAATAAAAACGTTTTGTCAATGGGTCATAAGCAAACGGTTTAGTACACCAGAGCAATATTATAATATTTTCTTATTAGATTTCAAGTTGGTCACCATCAGAATTATCACTGAGGAGGAGTTGTCAAAAACTAAAAGCATCTGTAAGAAAGGTGTTGAAGACTGTAATTGTCAGATTAATGGCTAAAGCCCACCACTACTACTCCAGATGCAACTGCTAATAGAGGGCACAGAGGTTATCCGACTTCCAAACACCATGTCCTGATCATTTAAATTCAGACTAAACAAGTCTGGCAGGAAGCGTCCAAACTGTGAGATGGTTCTTCTAATTATTAAATGTTTATTGTGCAGTTAAACAAAAAAAAACTTCATATAACAGACCATTAGCTCTGATTAAATTACTTATTTTATATGGTGGAAGAATAGCATGAACAGACTGTTGGCAAAATAAGGATTTTGCAATAGTGAGCCACAATAGATCATGTCTGTCACGCTTTATCCACAAAGCAATGTTCAAATTTAAAACATGATCACAGCAAGGACAGGTAATTGTGTGGAAAATTGCAGGGAGCATGTTAGAAAATCAATTCACTGTCTATCTGCAATGAATATCTGCTTTGAAAAGCATAATTTGGTTGAACATGTAAGGGTGCTTTCACACTGGGACATCTCCATCGTTCTGTACCCATGCAGTTTTCATCCCAGACAGGTTTGTGCTCACACTTATCTATTCCCGGGGACACTTTAATATTTACAATAAACATTTGGAATCTGATACATAAATGACTTATGAATATGATCTGGCTGTTCAGACTGAGGTCACATTACAAATCAGGTCATGTCCAACTTTTACATCATTGTAGGGGACAGATGTGACATTTATGCGAGTGGACAGGACGTTTCACATATATCATAGCTGACAGCGGAGTTATAAACAGTCAGGGGCTAAAAATTGAAGTAATAGAACCAATAACTATTGCTTCTTTTTTGACAGGATTTGGTTGAAATGATGGCAGCTCTGATCGAAAATAAACTTCAAGCCACACAACCGCCTCAAATCCCACAGTTGCTCATGTGTTATTTTGTTTTGATCAAAGCCATTTTATGACACAGATATTCGACCCAAACTTTGAGACTGTAATCTATTATTGGTGTGAATGTGCAAAAAAAACAACATTTTTGTTTTAAAATCTACCTTAACTAATTAATTCAGTTAAGCTCAGCCTTTTATTTGATCTTAACAAATGTGACCATTTTAGACAAGATGAAGTTGTCATCAGTGGGCAGCTAAGATGTGGCTGGATCTACCCAAATTGTCCTTAAGATTAAAAGCTATAACTTTGCTGTAAAATAAATTACATAAAAATACAGGACAAATACCCTGATATTTCATGGAATCGGTTCATGTTCTTATTTAAAGGGTTTTGTCCATATTTTGAACAGGTGCATTATATCCTTAACACCTGCTGGTTCTCATTATCTTATTTTTCAGTTGATCAGTGAAGATAAAGCTTGTGCTTATTTACTAAAGCACATGGTTTAACGACATGCTTCTATCGAAGGCTCTGGTCACAAGTACCACATTATTTTGAAAATAATTTTTTCAGGGTTTTGCTCCACGCAACATACACGAAGCAGTGTTTTAGCATAACGCGCCAAGTTGAAGATTTTTGAACATACCAGGTACACCTGTGTCACGTGGACAGCATAACTTACTGTTTTGTATTCGAGATGGTGTTTGTCCTTGATAAAATTTCATTTGTTAACAAAGCCATTAAGTATAAACATGGACAGAATGAGTGATTGCGTTGCTGCTACATGAACACATTTACTGTAATCACAGAACAAATGAGCCAAACAGCAACTAAATCTATGTCAATGTTACTAATTGGACAAAATCACTCCACGGTTTAGAGTGAACTCCCACCTATTAAATTGGCATACTGGACATTATTAGTAGTGCACAAAACTAGAAGTCCCAGTGTTCAGCAGTTCAGATATAAAATGCCACCCACGACAGTTTCCAAATTTTGATTGATTTTCAACAATTTTTTTAATTCAGAAATATCACTTGAATTACCAGATTCAGATCAAGTAAGGTAATGCCCATATCTTATTTTTAAACAATGTACAGTATACCCGTAAAAACAAGCTTAATTACATTACAGAGTTTGTTCATTTGCTCATTCAATATTTTTTTTTCTTGTAAGTTAGCTAGAAATGTAATTCTAGTTGTAATTTTTATTAGCTTACCATAAATTAGCTAAAACAAAATTAAGCAAATTTTCTGCTGCTGCTTTCACAACACTTCTACAGCCAAGAAAGGGTTAATAATTTTATTTGTGCAAATGCCATGAAATCAATGATATTTTGTAATCAATTTACAATTAGATTATACATACAATACATGATGGGAGGGGTAATCATAAATCTTCAAAAGCAAACAAATAGCAATAAAGGCTTCAACATGGTTTTGAATCAAAGCTAACAGCTACTCAGTCATTACCAGAGTTTATACATGTTCACCCATTCCATGTATTAGTGGACACACTCCTCACTTCACCAAAGAGACTGCTGTGAAGCAAAGCCTAGGAAAACGATGAGCTATTAGTTTAGCGACTGCTGTCAATTCTATGCAGCCTTAAAATGATTAATGCTGAAAAAAAAGCTCCCCGAAACAAAGGCGTTGGGTCAATAAAATCTTGTTTCTTCAGGCTGGCCAGTGGACCAAGGACAAGGTAGAGTAACACTAAAACTAGTTTTTCTTTCTTTTAAATATAAACTTTATTCTCAAACATTATTTGTGTGGGAACAGGAGGGAATGGTGTGGGTAAGAAAGAGCAGAGCAGCAGTGTAATGCACACTATCCTCTGAGGAATTCACATGGAAATGAGAACGAGAAAGGATGGAGGAGATCAGAGAGACAGGCAGACAGGCCATATGGGAAGAACAGGCCAAGAGGCGAGAGCGTTTGGCTTTGTTTTTCCCTGGCTGGAATACCCTGGTGCACTTGAGTAGCCATATACATTTACATATATAAATCTCTCTCTATGCGTGTATGTGGTTATGAGTGCAGACAAACATGACTTCTCCAGGGCTGTTTCTGGCTCCTACAGCACCAGGCCTTCATAAGCAGGGCCCTCGGACTCCGGCGACTCTCTCTGCAGACGCAGATGCTCCAGTGTGTTGTGGAAGTGCTTGTTGATCTGCTCCGTCTCTTCGCTGGCCTCCAGGTTTGGCAAATCCTCTCGAATCTTTTGGATCAGCTGATTGAGGACTTGCACAGTTACCTGTAAAACAAAAATAAGTAAAATGATCCAGGCTTATCTGAAAATGTGTGAACTGAAAGCACCGCGAGAAAGAATGTTAAATAAAAGTTGACCTTCAGGTTAGATGTTAAAACAAGGTCTAAATAAAAAGAAAATTCTAGATGTTTACATCAGGGTGAGTGCAGCACTGGCATTCATGGGCAAATTTTCAAACTGAAAGCGATGAGAAAAAAAAATTTGTGTTTGTAGAAAAGACGCTAACTATTATTCATGGCTGAGTTGCAGTAAGGACTGCATTTGGTTGACTACAATGGCAGTCCTAAGCTGGTTTCCATTCATGTAAGCAATTACACTCTGCATTCAGAAAAGGAGAGAAGTGTGCAAGGTTATTCAAAACTTAATCTAAGTTCTGAGATTAAACATTTTTCAAACTCCTCCAGATGGGAAAAATTCACATACACCCACATCCAGAGATCACATACTCACATGAAGACACCAGAATAACTTTGGTGTGAAGCCGATTGATTTAAGCGAAACATTAGATTGCTGTCATCAGTGAGGAGGCAAATGAATAGATGCTGACTTTATGCTGTCTGACTTGATTTGACACTTGCAACTTCTGAGCTCAAACTTGATCTTGCTAGCAAGATCAAAAGACAATTTGGAGATCAAGATAATCTAGTCCTTGATCAAATTGTGCTTTTCTAGTATACGGGTGAGCTTAATATAACCTAGTATTTAAGTTATTTTGACACTTCAAAACTATTTTTTAAGGCCTTTAAGGCTCAAATTTAAGACTTATATCATAGCACCCAGAACAGATTCAAAACTCGCTTTGCATAAAACAACAGTGTGCTTAAAATCCATTATTATGTAATAATCACATTTGTTTTTGGGCATTTACCAAGGTATTCGAAAACTTTGCTAACCCTAACAGTTATTTAAATTTTTTGCATTTTACCAGCATTTTCTCAATCTCTGGCAACCCTTAAAATTAAATTTACATTTTTTTTTACATTTATAACTAAGTTCAATATCTGCCAATCCCATCTATACCGTTTAAGATTTGAGTTTTTTCTCAAATGTTGGCATCACTAAACATCACTCTTATGTTTTTAAGGAATTATGAAACTTTTCTTAAACTCTTGCAACCCTAACCATGATGATTTATGTTTTTGAACATTTATGTACATATTCTGACTATGGCAACTCTAAGCAATATTTTAACTTTTTTTTTTTTGGTATTTAAAAACCTTTTCTCTATCTCTGGCAACAACAAAAAAACATCAAATTAGCTTTACAGGGGTAAATGAGGGCTGATCAAAGTAGATTTGTATTTTTTTTCTTAAGAATTACACAAATGAAAGAATCAAATTTTTTTTTGAAAAAGTTGCAATTCAGCCCTGCAAAAAAAATACATCGGCAAAAATTGTCAACAGAAAAACAGCATTAAAAATAATAATAACTTGTGTTTTTTCAGAAAAGTTTCACCATGTTCATTCTGAGATATAGAAACCATAGACAATGTGTCTGAAAGGCAGGCTTTTGCTTGGCTTTTAAAAAAATCAAGGTTTATGGGGGTATTTCTGAATATGATAACTCCTGTTACAACAGTGGTTAGATAAACTAGAGCAATCTGGAGTTATTACACATTATATACATATGTCTGTATGTATACATCTTTAAATCTATGAACTGCCGCAAGAGAAGTTGCGTTTGTTTTGACCATCAATGACTTCCCACTTCAAAGCCCTTGTCCTTGGACTGAAATCTCAAGAGCGACCCCGGTAATGCATCAGGTAACTAAAACGCCTGCATCCTCTTAAATAGTGTCCTGGTTTGTTTGTTCTTCCTCTCAATCCTTTCTAACCTATGCCCTCGATGTGCTTTGGCAGAATTTGACTCAATCTTCCCCCAAATTGAACATGGATACAAACACTTTCTTTGTGAGTTAGCAGTAATCTAGTGCTGCTAGAGACAGAGCAGAGAGAAATAAAGTGAAAATAGCTGAGAACAGTGACATTGCAAAACAACAAGTTAAAAGAAAACTGAGCTAGAAAAGGCATCTATACCGCATCGTTCTCTCGCTCATAGAAGCAGATGTATCGGTTGAGGATCTCGATGAAGAGCTGGACTTGCAAAGAGGGATCCATGCACTGGTTGGCAATCTTCAGAGCCTTCTTTAAGCATTCCATCACCCTCCGTCCATCTCGAATCTGAAAACAAAAAAAGCACTTTCACTTTTTTTTTTATCTCTGCAAGTGCTTCAGCATATGGGTTATGAATTGGATTTGGATCTATTGTTAGGGGCAACATATAAACCTTCTCTGGAGAACAGCATTATCCTATCCCTCCCCATTCATCTATGAGACACAATAACATTCTCTATTGATTTTTAGTGAAAGAAAATAAGCACAAACTCCCACAACAGGTACCATGCCTTCATCATCATTCAACAGGGACAGATGCACCATTATTGATCTACAAAAGGGAGAAAGACTATTATAATGCATGGCACACTGATTAGCTGCTTGCCTGTTTACTAATGAAATAGTCCAAAATAAACAGCTGTAGCTAAAAAAAAAATTATAATAAAAAAAAATAGAATAGAAGCAAAAAATATTTTAAACGTCCTGTAAGCATCCTTTAAGATTTCTGTCAGTGTTAACAGCTCCACTCTAATCTACCAAGAAACAATTAACTGAATTAACTTCTCTAGACAGCGGTAATAAATCAATGCTAAAGCAGAGGAACACATACTAATTATTCTCATTTTCTACTTCTGCAAGTTCATCTGATGTTCTAATCCTGCTGAAGATTACTTTGCATGAAAATTTAACAAAAGTTATGAATTTAATAATAACAATACCATGGGACTGAGCCTTCATTGCATCGAAACAAGACCTTTCATCATTACCAACGAAAGAACAACTGAGAAAACTATTTTTGAAGACAAAGTTCTTGAACAAAGATTGTATTTATTTCAGTTTACCTCAGTGTTGGCTGCTTTTTTATCTATAGTTTATCTAATGTTGAAGAAACAAAAACCCTTTTGGAAAAACATTTAATCCATGAATTTCATTAACTTCAAGAATAGTTTTTTTTTTTCTTATAACTGCTTGCTCTGAGTTCATAATGAATGTTACTGGTCGAAAATTGTCACTCATCAGCATACAATTATTCACATCGTTTTCTATTTTTCTCATCTATTTGTATCGGTTGTCATGTCACAGTTTTAACTGTTAAAATGACAGACAACATGACATTTCACTCAGTGTCTTGGCTCTGGCCTGTCTGGAACTGGAAATGTTTATTTTTTTTACCAAAACTCAACATGCTACGTTGAAGAGAGGCATACGATTAAAATAATTAAAAAAGGGCATAATATGAGGTAGAATTTACCTGCAGAAGAACAAGCACCTGTCATAGTTTCTTTTTAAGAGTCAAAAAGGTATCAATATAAGAAATAATGATCGTTGGAATCTTGTTTGTCCCCCCTTTGTTTTTTTCAGTATGAATCCATTTCACTATGAGGGAATACAAGTGAAGAGAAAGGGAAATAAAGCACTACTTGCCCTGTAGTTAAATGGAGACAAATGCTCCAAAGTTAAAAAAAAAACAAAGCACTGCACTATACTGCAACACGGTAAAATGGTGCAATGCAGGAGCTTCTCCAGCATCAGCATGAATCATCAGAATCCCTTAAGTATAACATTCTACAACATTATCCAAAATCCCAAGGAACAAGTCTTTTAAAGAGCCAAGTTTGTGAAGATTTCAAAAACATGCCCTACAGAAACACTGCCCAATTTCTCTGCATTTTAACTTTATTATTTAAGTCGGTGTGATTCTTTTCCTGCCAGTTATCCATTTAGTTTGACAGTCAAGCTTGCCAGTTGGCTGTAAGCTAGGCATGAACAGAATAAGAGCGAACAGTCTTGATTTCTGATTCTGTCCATGTTTCTCCATGATTTAGTCGCCCCACTGTTCGGTTGAGGTCAAATGAGCTTTTAAATCAATGGCAAACTATCAATACTAACAAAAACGAGCCAGCAGATCCAATCAGTGTAAACCTTTTTGAGAATTGCTCATACACCCGTGTGGAATATCTGGCAAACAGTGTAAGCATAATGATGAGCATTGATTTTATAGAAATGTTAGCTAACCGTACCAATCAAGAAGTTATGAGTCAATCTCGAGATACAGCTAAGCAGACTGTCCTCTTAAGAGTGAGAAACAGAAAACTTCACACTAGTGCACAAAAGGTCGAGATCCATGGGGAGACAGAACATCACATTCTTTCCCAACTGTGAGCTGCCTACAGAAATCAAAGATCATAGGAATCACAGCTGAAAGCCAGGTTTATTAACCCTTAATGTTCAACTTAACACAAACAGAACATCCACCCACATCATCTTAAAATAAAACGGATTAACTTTAAGAAAAATCTACCAAATAAAGAAATAAGCGATCCTCAAAACAGCTTGTTTAATTGCAAAAAGCCCACTTTAACTTGTAAGGCACATCATTCTAATCTAAAAGCTACACTCAATTACAAAAATAACAGCTGATTCTTAGTCAAACCAAACCTGTTATGCAAGACTGCTTCATGAACATTGCAAAAGCCTATATAATGCCTGGTGAGGAAAAACCTGTTCAAGTCTTGCTTAAGCTAGAGCCCAAAGACATCTTGGGGTCAGTTCAATTCACAGCAACAAAAGAACCAATTTCAGAAGAGATTACCCTAGACAAAAATAACCAACCTCTTCTCCCCCTTTGTCAGTGTTGTGTCCTGACCAGAAGAGGTGGGCACAAATACTGACAGCACGGCACTGATCCGGCTTCTTCAACAGTTTGGAAGCAGCAAGTGCACACTGGGTACGAAGGGGCTCGTGGTTCTCTTCGCTGAAGCACCGCATACGCTCGAATGTGCCAATGATGAGCGTAATGGCAGCCAGCTGCGCCTTTGAGTCACTGATCTCATCTTCATACAAAGAGAATGCCTTGGGACAGAAACAGATGCAGAAATGAAAAGATTTTCTAGAAAGAAGCTCATCATTAAGTGAAAATGAGTCAGTCGGGTTTCCTTCTAGGACCCGGTCTTCTTGAGGCCACTTTAAAGTGAACAAAAATGTGTACAAGAGAGAAATATAAATTCCCATTATAGCTGGGAGCAATCAGACACTTAATCAAAATTTTTGAATACCTGAGACATAAACTCGTATGCAACAGTTTCGTGGTTCTCAAAGCCAATCTCCCCCGCCGCCAGAGCCCCCTGTAAGAAGAGCCTGAGGGGCAGCTCGGCCAGTTCGGCTTTGATTAGAGCACTGATGGTCTGATGGGCAAAGGAGAAAATCTTCTGGCATTTCTTTTCCCATTTATCATCCTGGGGAAGAAAGAGATTGACATACATGACAGAAAATCCTTTCTATTTGAAGGGGTTCAAGCTTAAGTGTGAGTGTGAATGTCTGCCAGACATGGCTTGTGTAACCGCTCTCTCAGGGAAATGGAAAGGCGGACATTTATTGCACCCTGTGGATGCTAAATGCAATTCTATAAAGAAAACCATTTCTCACTTTTGAACATTACACCTGGATTGCAGTAGAAAAATCGCAAAAGGTTTGTGGGTTTACCATACAACGTATCCACTGCACCTTTTCGGACAGCCTTTTTAGAGGGGTCGGCATCTGTTTCTCAAGAATAATGCAATTTTTTCCAGCAATGGAACAAAAAACAAAAGGATTCAAAAGTGGAATCTTTTGTCCAAGCTTGATAAATAAACTGCATATGTAAATTAGTTTTAGTAGTATAAAGACAATGCAGGAACAGAAGATGGATGTCCAAATTCAAAGTTCTTAACTTGACTGATGCAATGTCTGTCTTTCATTCTCTATTTTTGAATGCCATATTCATGGTTAAAATAGTTCATGTTATTCCCCTTTTAAAAATGAGATACGATATTGTTCCAGAAGTAAAACAGACTTCAGACATCAAGTCTTTATAATCCACTAATTCAGATAGGACAAATCCAGTGTCTGATCTGGTATCTTTTGTAAATCACTTAATTTGATTGATTGTGGGGTAACAATTGACAAATGTTAGGGGTTTGTATAACTTATTTAAAAATTTGGTCACATTGTGAATGCCATTTATTTTTGATGGACGCTCTAGGTCTGTATTTATTCTCTCTAAGAATACGACCTGTCTGTTTCAATGTTTTCAGGGATGCAACAGAAACTGTGTTTCAGGTGGTATAATTTGTTCAGTATTTCCATAATGGTTGGATAGTTGGTTTTGAGGTGTTTCAGTGCTTCAAGGCATGACTTGGAGTTAAATATGATTAGATATGAATTTCATGCTTATTTATAAAAAAAATTTAATTAATTCATAAATAATTTAATTAATAATGAATTTGGTCCAAATCATTTTACAGTCATAACAGTGTAGGCTTCTGCAGTAAAAATTGAGCTGAGATTAGTACACAGGTTTTAATCCGCTTGTATATAATGATATATAATTTGTTAAAAAAAAAATAAATAAATAAAATTTTTTTGTAAAGGACTCTGAGTAACCACATTTCAGTTGACTTTTGATGAAAATATACAGGCCACATAGGGGTAAAAATTAATTTGTGTCACTGGTTTACATAGCACATAACCTAATAGAATTAATTTTTTTTGCTGCTTAAATGAGATTTTTTCAAAATCATTGGAATACATTTAGTTTTTACAACATAGTTTGCTATTTTCCTTCAAAAAAAATCAAGTCCCCTATTGTTTCACCTTTTTAAAAATTATTTTTCTTTTTAAAAGTTCAAGGTGTTTTCCATAAAATTTCCAGAACTTACAAAGCTAACAGAGACGCAGATAAATTCAATTTCGAAATAACACCAATGGCCAAAATCCTGGTCTCCTATAACCCAAGTGGTATAAAAACAGTTCATCAATTTTAAACAAGTCAAGAGCTTCTTATGAGTTCCTGAAGGTGTGAACAATCATCCTGAAGGCGCGATCGAGAAAGTGTTTTTGATATTGATAATTATCCAAAATTATTGTCAGATCTGTATTCTTGGTTAAAAGTAAAAGCAGGTTTTTGCAGTGGAAATTAGAAAATGTTTGCCAATGTTTTGATGATAACATAAACATGGGTAGTTTAATATTATTAGTAGTATTGATACTGATGTACAATCAAAATCATTATGATATAATATATATTAGAGCCATATTTTTTATTAATAATTTTTAATGAGGGAATTTTCCTCTTTTTTGTTTTGGAGACAGTTTTAGAAGAATTGTTAGAATTATTTATTTTTATTTAGTCATTACCAACTATTTTAAATTGAGATTTATAAAATTCCCAAGTTATCCAACTTTAATCTCTTAAAAAATAACGCAGATTGGCTTCTGATTGGTTTTTCAGTTGATTGAGTCACATAATACATTAACAGGAAGTGTTAGAGCATGGGACCATGACAGCTGGAGAGAATATAGTTTTATCTCAGAAAACTAGGATAAAAGTGCAGCGGTAATAATCTCAGATCAGGAATTCATATAAACATGGAAAAAACACTTCTGTTGGCAGGAACATGAAAGTGCAGTTAGCAAAAGCACTGCTCAGGCAGCTATCGAAATCCATCAACCTCTCTGTCATGATATATATTTTCTTGTTAAGATGATGATCAATATAGAATCATCTCCCAGCCCTACATGCCAATAGAAATTATTGTATAATATCATAATTTTTTTTGCTTATCGTGACCAGCCCACTTAATCTCTGTTTAGAGAATAGATAGTTGCATCCTCTGTGCTGTATATATTATATAGTAAGCGGTCACTAAAAAAGGTGTTTTGGAAGGTGCTGCAAATTGGAAAGTAGGATGCTTGCTGGATGAAGGTGCGACGTACTGAGGAGGAGTTCTCTTTGTAACGGAAGGCCAGTTGATAAGCTGCAAACACCAGCGGGGGAAGAGTGTGGCGAATTCTCTGGTTCCCTCCAGCACCAAAGTGTTTTCTGGCAGTGTTTAAAATCTGTGGAAGGTGAGGAAAAAAAGAGAGAAGGTGAATCGGTTTGAATAATTCATGAAGCAGTGTGATGACCTCATCAACCGTGTAAATATTGAACACAATCTACTTCATCAGGGAGCTAACTAGAGCCTAGCTGGCTGAAGTCAAACAATCATGACATTGTCAGTCATTTGCTTATGATGTTGCATCAATGGGATTACTTCTCCTCCGCAGCCAGCGCTGGTAAAATGATCAAAGAAACTTGCTGTGCTTTCCTGACAAACACGATGCACTTAAACAGCATCGCAATTTTTTTAGACATCTTTGAGTGGTGTTCAACAACTCTATCGCATGATGAAAGCAAAGGCTACGAGAGGACAGAACATCTACCAGATACTGCTGGTCAGGGTCCTCTGAATGCAGCAGATGAATGAAGCGGCCCACAAGGCTCTGCTCTTCAGCAAAGTCCTCTGGATCAGGATCCTCAGCCGGCTGGTCAGGCTGGTCTTGGATCAGTGTTGAAACTAGATTTAAGATGGCATCAACCTGCAAAGGAAAAAAATGCAAATTCAGAGATCTAATCTAAGCTGTCTGATACTAGAATCGAGATTTCCAGTCAATTTTATTTTGATAAATTACATATTTTCCACCATGGATAGTAGTCATGGGTTGGAATGCCTTAGAATTTTACAACAAAAGGTTACAATTTTGTTTTGTTAGAATAAACTGATATAATGGTCTCGATCTGTTGTTCTCATGGTGTAAATTAAGACAGAGGCTAAGTATAGGCAGCAGGTCTTAATACTCCATTCCGATTTTCTTTAATGGGATCCAAATTTTTGTGTGCTTGTTCACATTACACACAACATGTGACTTTTATCCGTCCTGTGTCAGGAGTGTATGCATAGGCTTTAATTCAAACGAAAGTAAATATGGACGTGATTCGATGAATGTGATTCAACGTGATCGTGTGGCTTTATATAAGTTCATTTCTGATGGGAGCCGGCATCATTTCAACCGAACCAGGTCAAGAAGTCATAGTAGAAATATTTATTATTTCTTATACTTCACTTTTTCTTTCTGGCTGTTCAGACTGAGGTTGCATAGCAAAAATGTATAGGATTCAGGACCACATAGGAAAGCAGTCGACTTTGAAAAAAAAAAAAACGTAAAAATTCTGAATTTAGCTGTTTAAATAGTCATTAATATGTGAAAAACAGGTTATATATGGGCAAAATAATCAGATTTTTTATATGCCACTTTGGGCTGCAGTCTGAACATAGCCATTGATATAGTGTGCCTTTATTTGGCCTTCTCTAAATAGAGCTGCTTCATTTGAATACTTTTTCGCAAAAGTCTGACAAAACTATACTTTTACATTGAACAGGCTGAATTAGATCAGAGATTGTAGGGTCATGGAAGCTAATATGTTTGCTTTTTTAGACAGTGCCAAGAGTATATTTTTGATATTTTTAAAAAGTAGATGGAAGTTGGTCTTAGTACATATTGTAGCTATAAAACATTTGGAAACATTTTTGTTATGAAATATTTTGAAACTGGTATTTCTGCTACTGGTGAAATCACAAAAGCAGTAGAATGGTTGAACATATTCCAAAACCATTTAACACTTATTAACTTTTAGATGGAGACAATTTATTTTTAAAGAGCAGGGTACTTTTAGGGTAAAAAATTATAAATAAATGCTGACAAAATTAAATATCTTATCTTAAGAGAGCATCATCTGCTTTAAATTATCTAAATGGTTTTCAATGCTAACGGTTGACAAGTTTCTTTTAAAAGATGATTACAAAAAATTATGGAGTTTTTTTTTTTATCACAGATGAAAAAAAAAGCCAAGAAAAACCCTCTAAAATTCACGAGAGTCTCAACTGCAATGTCTGAGTCATAGCTGACCCATTTCCTCAGGAGGCAAAGACTTTAAGGAGAATTAACATTGCAGCGTTGAGAACCAGCCAGAGAAAAACCCTAAGATTTAGCAAAAAGCTATTTACAGCCAGTTGCAATCAAAAACCTCTTTAGAGCTCTAAACCCACTGCAAATAGCACAACGACAATAAAGGAATCCTGCAATAGAGCACCTGAAACCGCCAATCTCCAATAGTTCCACAAGCAAATGACTCAAAACATCTTTGTAAATTCTTGTTCAAAAATAACCCTCCTAACAAATCGAACAAATACCAGCAAATAGCTGTGAACGTACAATTCCTCAAACCTTTACAATACAATGTTTATCAGCTAAACTGACCTGAAATAACAAGTCTTTGCAATCTTCTCTGCCAAGAGTCTAATAACTCTTCCTCATCATTCTGTTGTGCTGTACAAAGTCACACAGACAAACATTCTGGTGTGAATGGGAGAATAACCCACCTGATCTTGGGACACGATGATAGTGTTGTAGTCCAGAATGTTGCTCAACACGTAGCAGCTCATGCTTTTGCGTGACTCATAATCGAAGTACTCGAAGAGCGGGGGAAAATGCTTGAGCTGGAGCACAGTGAGGATGTTATTGTATGTGTCAACAGGGATCTTTAAGAGCCTGGTCAGCTCCTTTGATACTGCGCTGCTGGTGGCAATGCTGCACAAAAACAGAGAATTGAAAAATAAATCAAACGGTGACAAACAAGTCCATCCAAGACCACTAATGTAGTAATGAGCGACCTGACAACATGGGTTATATAGACGTTTTAAAAAGCAGGTGCTTTATTATATTTTATTCCATGGTCTGTTTGAAGACTCTATTCTGATTGGCTGGCAGGTGTTGATCAATTCTGAATAACTACACAGGTAGTCCAGGTCTGTTTGTTCACTCGATGTATCCTAGCGTGACATTAGTAACCATAGTTACATTAGCCACTTAGTCACTAGACCACAGTTAAAAGATTTGGTCAACTTGGACTGGATTCAAGAGACATTTTATTGAGTCATCGGTCTTTGTGATAACAGAGACCAAGAGATAATTCAGGAAAAGAAAAACATGGAGTGATACGATACTAGTCCTCTTTACTTGTATAATTCCACATTAAAAAGAAACAAGGACCTTAACATTGGTCTTCAACTCTTTTTCATTCATGCAAATACCTTTGATTGTTAGACTGCCTTAGTATTACTTTAATGGTGATCGTTTTGAAAGTTAAGTTTCCTTACTGAAGACAACTGCATTTAAACACGCTTTCTTTAACCCTTGTGTGGTGTTCATATTATTGTTACTCAGGCGGTGTTTGCGGGTCTCGTGGACCCCTTGTCTTTGGCGGATTTTAATTCACCCAATCAAGACATTTTATGTTAAAAACTTAAACAATATTTCCTTTAGCCAAGAAAGAAGTAATATAAACAGGAAATATACTTTATTTATTGTTCTTTAACCTGACTTCTTCACGTTTAGAATTTGAACCATGTGTGGTGTTCTCATTATTGTTACTTTGGCAGGGTTGGTGGGTCTGCTAGACCCATTGCATTTTGGGCCTTTTAATTCACACAATCACACAATTTCATTCAAAAATTTAAAATGTTATTTTTATGTGTGATATATGTTTGTGTGGAAAGACAGAAATAAGGTAAAGAACCTACCATTTTCACACTTTTACATGCCGAACACCTTGTGTGTAATATAAATGTGTAGGGGGCGTACATGTGGGGTCATAAAAAATCTGTTCTGATATACGTTTTTCACAGGAAATGAGCCAAGCCCAGTGAATCTCAGCTTCAAATAATAAATGCTTGTTTAATTTTTCTTTTGATGAAAACTGAAAATGGGTCCCACAGACCCGAACACCATACAAGGGTTAAACTCACTCATGACATAAGCTAAAAAGTATACAATACCATAGTTAAGGTTTCAGGCAAAATCAGAGGTTTCAAGACTGAATTTTCCAAAACTCTGTAAAACTTGCAACCAGTTCTTGATGCAAGCCTAATTTTTTTATATTAGTTTTTAAAGGAGACTTTAGACGAACATCCAATCTTTCCAGATGTTTGGACAGAAATCTTGATGTTGAAATGTTGAAACATCAATGATGTTAATGAAAATCCCACCTAAAATTGTAAAAATCCATCCTAAGGTAAGTTTACCTCGACATCATCACAATACCACCATTTTGCCCTGGCTTCGAAGGTCTGTGATGTTTTGAGATATAAGGAAGTACTCATCTCAGTCCTTAAAGGTTCCCTTTGATTTGGAGTAATTGGGCAGAGTAGGAAATGCACCGACAGATCTACTAAAAACATGTATGTTTGTTCAAGCCATTTTGAACGAGGGTCAGTACAATACAAAATTTGCACTGAAGTTGAGACTGCAAATTTGACCTGTAACAACTCTACCAAAACAAGCAAGCAAGTGTATTATTTTATTTTTAAAACATAAATGACCTCACAATAGCAATCCTAATAGTACGGGCAAACCTTTTGGTGCAATACTATTCAAAACTCTTATGAGATCATTTGAATATATGTTGCATTTTTAAATTTGTGTTATTGTTATTTCATTCTCGCCTGCTTTCACCAAAACACCAAAAAGACGAGTGCATGAAGGGGTGTGCTGAGCGGAGATTTCTGGCACAGTGATAAAAACACCACTTTTTTTACCAGAAGTGGTTTTGTTGAGGTACTTTTTTTTTTACATGGCCATTCAGAAATATAGTTAGATTACATATTGTTACAGACCTTACATATCTATCCTTTATAACCTATGTAACTTATGTTAAATTGGCATCTGAGGTCTTCTTTAAGGGCAAGTTTCAAGTTTGTCATTCAGCCATTTCAATTTTATTATCTCTGACCTAAATGTAGTTCACCTAAAAAATAGTGACCATTTCCAACGCTTAAACCTTCCATCATGTTTAGACACTTGCTCTGTAATTCAAACACTTTCAACCCTTGAAAACACAAACATAAAGCATAAGCATTGTTAAGGATTTCAAGCATCCGAGCCTAGAAGGAACCATTAACACTAGATAAGCAAGACAAGTGGTATGCTGCTATTCACCAAAATCTGCATATGTCTGCCCAGTGCAGCAATCAATACCACAATGCATTTGGAAACAGTGACTCATGATGTGGCTTTCCTTTCACTCAGAAATTACAGCCTATCGGAAAGTTTGTGAGTGTCCAGCCCTTCCTTTTTGCCTGGCTGATGCTGCAATTACCAAAACAAAAAGTAAAAAAAATATAGGCAATAAAGTTTGAGTTATTTTGTTTAAATCCGTTTTTCTAATTATATATATATATATATATATATATATTTAGGCTAAAGCAACAGTTTATCTCCCTCAAAAATGTCAAGTGTAATAAAACCTACACAATAATAATACTACACATTAATACTGCACTTTGTTGAGGATAATGAATATTCTTTAGCAATTCAGCAGAAAGGCCCTAATATTAAACCTAAATAATTTCTTCCTGGAACAATGCACATGGAACAATGTGCTTTAGTTTATCTATTTTTAGACGTTTAAAAGCATTCAAAACTTTGAAGAGTTCAACACTAATGTATGAAAATAAGCCACAGTTCTGCACTCCATCGACAGTAAAACATTAGCAGACTACCCACAGCTCGAGTGTGACTAAAAAAATAGCTAAATAAACTATTACATAGTATCACAATAGCACAACAAAACTTAAAACGATCAGCATAAAATAAAGAAAATGTTTAAGTCACTAACATATTAATCCCAATATTATGCAAATATGAAAAACGCACAGTCATTCAAAATCTGCCCAAAAAAAAAAGCTAACGTTATTGTGACAGAAAAAGAATTTAATTAGATCCGACACCCTAATAGATTTCGTCCCTGGACATGTGATTTAATTAAAACCACCTACACACTGACTGTGTCCAAGGACAACTTCTTTATACCAAAATGCATCTATGCACACAAACAAAGCACTACAGGCTTCCAAAAACAGAAAAGTGGGTGTTGCTGAGCCCCTGTGCAAAGGAAAGCCAGAGAAAAACAGCTCAAAACTAATACTCACTGTTCCAGGTTGAGCTTGTTGAAAATCTCCACTGTGCTTTCCAACACTTTATCCACATAATCCACGCGGTCCGGATAGCACTTCATAGCAAGATTGATGAGTGACACTTGGAGGGAAACGACATCTTCAGATGGCATGTCTTGGCGAGACTAATTTGGAAAGAATGCCAAGCAACGTTTTAAACGTGTTATACAAAATGTTCCATTAAGCACCTTTCCCCTCAATAGATAAAAGCAGTTCAACCTGAATGACTGTTGCCACTTGCTGAGAGAAAATGTCAAATAACTTGATTTCAGCAGGAATTCCAGGTCCATCTTCTCTGTGAGCAAACAAAGCCAATCTACAGGAAAAAAAAATGTATTTATTATATCTTGCATTTCATTATCTTGTAATTAAGTCTTGAATTCATCTGTACTGCATAAACAAGGGTCTCAAACTCATCTCCTAGAGGGTGTATTTTTTTTCTTTGTTTCAGGATATGCACCAGTAGCTTCAAACAAACCAAGAGAAGCCTAATTAGTGAAATCAGATGAGTTCAGGGTATGTTTCAGCCAGGCTGAGACTTGAGACCCCTGGATAAAAATGAAAGTTTTTATGCTATACAATGATACGTTTTATGTAATACAATGGTTCTTTTTATGCTATGGAATTATATGTTATTCAGTTATGTGAACAAGTAACTAATCATAGCAATTTATCTGTTTTTGTAGAGCTGGCAAGAATGACTTTTTGAATGGCTCAATTGAAAATGTTCAAAATTAGGGCTGACTAGGTTTTTTGCTCCCAATTCGATCTCTATCATTTGAACGTAAATATCTGCCCATCCTGATATTTCCTGATCCGATTTTTTTCATGATTAGATACAATTTGGTGATGCATTATGAACAAAAGTTGCCACAGAATTCTTTTACTATATATTTATGGAGAAGCACATATTTATTTTTATTTTATAACAATCTTTCTGAAAACAAAACATATAAACACTGGTGCATCAAAATATATACAAAATATTTTGTGGTTTTGCTCTGTAAATAAAACAAATATATAAACAAGTAGGTTATTTAATTAATAATAACATACAAAATGGAGTGCACTGATATTAAAAACAAAAACCAGGTCCTCAGTAGGGTTGGGGCATTTTTTTCTCCTTATAAGTAAATATCAATCTTCATCGCGGCATTGTCAAATGTTTATTTCTCTTAAAAATAACAGCAATCTTTTGCTCGTGAGTTGCATCAAAAAATGTTATTGTCCTAACAAAGCAAACATTTTCTAAACCTTAACAGTTTAATTTTATTTTATTGTATAATCAAAACCATTACAAAATATTTGGAGACAGTTTCAGATCAATTGGTATAAAAGGTATTCATTACCTGTAAAGATATTGCAAATATTTTTCACAACAGATGTGAAAAGACTATCTGAGCTCACGAGAATGAGCTGCTGTGCTAAACTTAAACAAAAAAACTTAAAAAGCATATAAGACAACACCAGAGCGATAGATATACAGAGCGGTGTCATTGTTTGATCAGGGATAAAAATTGCCGTCATTGTATTGAACAGCGCACTCTGCAGTAACACAATGCATATCAGGTATGCTAATTTCTCTTCTGCTGTGGGCATGAACACGTTTCTCCAGTACCAAAAAAGAAGCCAGTAAATGAGCTACACCAATCGGAAGAGCGCCTCATGAAGCATGGCTTCTGATTGGTCTTCCAGCCGATGTAACAGGAAGTATTCGACCGACAGATTGAATATTTGATTTAAATTTTTTTTTTTGCAGAAAACAAAAGATACAAGTGCTGCAGTTACTATGTCCAGATATATTTTTCCTGTTTCCGATCTTTCGAAAAGACATGACCACGTTATCGGATCCAATCGATCATTACAACTCTATTCAAAATCAAACCCAAGTCTCTCATGTGTTCCTGAATATTCGAGTATAATTTTTTTTGGAATGCATCTGATAAATCTGTCTGAATGTTATTGGATGAGTTTTGTTATTGAGTCTGAATGAGGAAAAACAAGGTAATTTGCTCAGAGGCTTGTTCTACAATTATGAAGAATTCAGGGTTGTTAAAAATAGTCAAATTGCCATTCCATTACTTCAAACTCAGACTTTGCTACTGATCTGCCAACATATAAAGGCATGGATGTGTTTGTGATCTCTGCACTGATCGCCGGCGGACTGAGCAGGCACACACGACCCCAAGTGATCTGCTCACTCTCTACCTGTGGCTGATAACACACAAGCTGCCAGTCATCAACTGTGGATGCTGGGAAGCTTAAAATAACAACAATGTACACTCATGCTTTGTGAATCCACATCGTTCAGCATGTGAGCTTGTGTCAAGCCTGCTAGACATTTTTTTACTGTGCAGAGCACAACAGAGTTACAGGCGTAGTTGTTTTGACAGATTTCACAAATGCTCAACAGATGAATCACATTGAAATGAATTCAGTTCTTTATAATACATTTACCTCTATTGTATATTTTTCATTTGTGTTTATTATTCCCATGTGCAGTATCCCCACAGAACCTGGCATACCAGAGTTGCTTTTTGTCAACACCTTTTTAAGTGACAATTCCACTGTTTATTTTGAACTGTGCCAATTTCTAGTTTCTGTGTTAAAGCAAAAGAATAAAAATAAACAAACTCCTCTTGGGTTGAACTCTATTTAAATGGAGTAAAAAAATCAGTTCTGAAACAGATAAAATATTTATAACTTAATTTTGAAAAATTACTTGGAGAGGGAGGCCATAACAAAAAAAAATAAGATAAAAAACAAAAAGCTGGTTAAGTTGCATCATAACCAAAACACAGTTACAGCCAATCAGCAGGAGCATCTTCTCTTGATGAGGTGGCTTAGAAGTAGCTTCGCTTTTGGTGATCTCAAATTTCAAAACTGGCTCTAAGAAACTGCATACATCATCTTTAAATACCATTGCATTTTAGTTAATATCTGGTTGAAGAAAGTGAATGTAAAAAAATTTAACATTAATTCTGTAAACATTTTTGAATGACATTTTATTTAAAAGCCAACAATGAAATACTGCAATTTAAAATTAGTTAAGAAAACAAATTATAATAAATGTTTAGTCTTGGTAAAATAGCCCAGTCCCTTATTTGACCTTTTTTTTCCAGAAATAAAGATGCTTTTTCAATCTCGACAAAGAATAAATGCAATATTGTTCACCTGTCGATAAGAGCAATGATGATATTCTTGACATTCACATTTTGGTGCAGCTCAGCACAGGACCGAAGGAAAGGGTTCAACGTCTGCAGGTGGAACTCATCTGGAAAGACCTGGAGCAAAAAAAAAATAATAATTGGGTGAAATGAGAGCAGGCTTCCAGCCTCAAGTGCTGCTGTGGTATTTCTGTACCTGAATGATGCACTCCATGAGGTATTCTTGAGCCAAAGAGTCTCTGCAATTCACAACCTGCTCCAGGACCCCAGACAACACGATCTGTGGGAAATCACACACATTTTTCACATGCCTCAATAGAGCAGCCAGTTCTTTTTACAAACAAGCTGACAGAGTTACAGCTCATTCTGCTATCAACCTTAAACAACAAACTGTTTAAAGCAACAGTTGTTCTAGAAGCTAAATCCATCTGTAGAACACAACTAACTGGAAACTATGGCTCAAATGCAGGGGTAGGAAGGTATGTTAGATACACTTGAGAGCTTTTAAAGTTACAGTATGAAATGTCTCTGCTTTAAAAAAAAAGTTTCTTGTTTCTTGTTTTACAAAAATACAATTCTTCATGATATATATATAAAGAATTTATAGAACAATGTGATTAACTATTTAAAAAAAATATGAAATTGACCGACAGCATACATACAACAAACAGCAATTGAGCTCTGTATCACATTTTTGCAATTTTGAGTGTATACAATACATCGTTACAATGTTTTGAGGATTTCTGAACATTTTCTCAAACTCTGGTAACCCTAACAATTTTACAATTTTGAGTGAAAGTAAGCCTTTTATAATGCTAATGTACCGCTAAACATTGCTTATGATTTAATGATTTGCTAGAGTTCTCTCAAAACTTGTGAAAAACCACTTAAAATCCCAGAACTTTGAATTTAAGTCTTTTGGGCTTTTCAATTGTACTTTTTCAGATCGTGCTTTAAGCTAGTATGTGTTACTAAGCATTTCAGAAACAACTGTATTTTAATTAAAGTATTAAAGAAACAGAAGAGGCATGATGAATACATTTAATTTCACTCCACATTGCTTGAAACCCACAAGGGGTTTTTATTTCTAATTATGATTTTATTTCTTCCTTCTTTCTGCTTGCTGCTTTTCTGTCACACAATCATTCACCTTCTGTCCTCAGATAACAATCCCAGTAATGGTTCAGGGAGCCAGCTGCTCTTGGGCTCACTTTAGGTGAAAGGATGGAGTTCGCTCTGCACAGGTCGCCAGACAAATCATTCACACAACACTCGCTCCCATTCCCTTCTACGGACAATTCACACACCACTTCAGCTGCATGGCGCTTGCTTTTTAACTTGAAGCAAAACTACAGAACTCAGAGGAAACCCAAAAAGCACTTGAAAACCAAAATACATCACACATAAAAACAGAGTACCACAGCCTTACTCAAATATCTCAATTTTATCCCATCAGAACAGAACCAATTCATCAGCCTTAATGAGCTCATGATTGTTAATCTGCCATCTGATTAAATATCAAACAAGTATAAAACTAGTGAAAGAAAGAGGTAAAGAGATATCTTTCTTTTTTGAAAATTGATGAAGAATAATTTCCTCCCATTATATGGCCAAAAAAAAACATTTTCTGTGTGCTTTAATCATAACGTTATTCATGCAGCAGGATGATTACATAAAAGAAAAGGATCGTATTTCTCCCAAGCCAGAGACTGTGGATCAAAAGCCATTATGTGGCATTGAATGTTCAGTTTAGTGCACCACGGCGTGAAGTGTTCTGCTTCATCTCACCAATGTATTTTGAGAAATAATGGCTATGAATTTGACTCATAGTGATGATAATGGTTGACTTGATGTTTGACAATCACCAAGAACCATGATTTCATCTAAAAATAACAAGACATGTTCTATTACTATGCAACATTAAATAAAAAAAACATTCTTTTGTATTTGAATACCATTTAAACTCCAATTTTAGTTGTTTTTAAATGATTCTCAAAGCTACATGATTAGGAAAGCTTTGTTTTGCCTTCAAATATTTTAATTAGGTAATTCCACAATAAATGTTCATTAAATAGATTTGTTCTTGAATAGCTTCTCTGTAGACAGTCTGATGCATATGCATAAGTACTTGAATTTAAAAATCAAATGAGAACATTGAGTCCTTATCAATTCATGACTATGAAAAACAAACAGTTATAACAGGGAGTTCTATAACAAAGAGATTTAGATGGCATAACCTTTTGTGCCGTCAATGACTCTTTTACCTAGTGATTATGATAAGTGTCTGTTTGAGGTTCCTTGCATTTGACCCAAATAAACGAGTGATAAATATAATATTAGGGCTGCATGGTATGGGAAATTGAGGTTGATATTGCGATAAGCAATGGCAGTTTTAGTAAATGTTATCATAAGTGAGCTTGATTGGTTTTTAAATAACAATATACACACTGATTGATTTTTCAAACGTGTATTAGTAGAACAAAAAAGTTTTCAAAAATCACTTTTACGAAATAAAATACAATATACAATAAATATGTTTTTCCCATATTATTTATTATTTAAGATTATTTTAAATGTTTTGGAAACAAACAAGGGACTATTAGCAAGTAAATGAAGATAAACTTAATTGAACAGGAAACTTGATCGAACAGTGCATTTCACTGAAGCAAAAGAAATTGCTTGAACTTCCAAATCTTATTTCTCTAAAATGGTCTTGCTCAAACTCCTATGGTTAACATCTCCTGCTTGACTAGGGGTCTGTACAATGAAGCCATATTAGCTGCTCCTGTTATCATAAGTATATCAAACATGATACTCAATTTTACATGAACACAGAATGTGCTTCTTTAACTTATGCATTCACACAATCAGCAATTTTCTGCCAGCAATCTTGTCTGGCTTTGGCAGCAGCCACAGTATTACTACAACACAAAATATATGTTTAAACTCATAATTGTATAATCTCTTGCTCCTCCACCGCAGAAAAATAAAACGATCTCGCTCTATCCATGTTCATCATGATTGGTTATTTGGAACCTACATGGTACCAATTAAGGGTGGGTGCTAGACTGGTATTAAGGTGAATACCGGTATTGTGTTGTGCCATGATATGGATTTTCCTATACAGTGGATACCGCTACACATTCATAAATTTCCTGAATTCAGCTTCATGTTCGCTTGAACACGCTCAATTTATTTGATGTATCATATCCTGTCCTCCGCAGGAGCTGATGAGACGTGACGCGAGTGCTTGCGGCGAGAGCAGAGGGAAAGATAGTCAGGTAACTTACAGAGATTGCATAAGCACAGCTCTGAAAAGCCCGTCAGCCAGAACAAACAAAGTTGCTAAAAGTTGCCAGTAAAAGCACAAAATGTTGCTAGATTTATCACAATTCGCTGGGTTGTTAAAAAAGAAAAAAGTCGCTATGCAGTCTGAAATGTCGCTAAATCCAGCCACAAAGTTGGCAACACTTTAAGGGGAGTGCAGACGGCTGCCTGGGGCACCAATTCAGAATTTATAACATCAGATGAGCTAAAAATAGCACATGTAAACATGATATTCATACGCATGATAAGAATTACGCGAGCAGACAACTGATTCTTAAAAAAATTAAGAAAAAAAAAAAAACTGAACAAGCTTTTTTTTTTTTCTCAGCGCATGAGAGTCTCACACACTCTGAGCAAGGGGAGGTCTTAATGCATTCTCGTGATTGTCTTTCTCTCTCAAACCCTTCACTCCTCGCTCGCTCAATTGATTCCTTCACTCGAGGGAGTTTGTTTCTTGTCCAAGATGTGGTAAAACCCACCTCTTGGGGATCCACTTGCACCTTTTGAATTGAACAGTGCCAAAAATAGTTTTCAGTTCTCTGTCTAATCTTTCACATTAAGGTTAAAATGCAAATTTTGCCTCTAATTTTAAGGTCTAATCAAATCTGATGTTCAAATTTTCCCGTCATATAGTCATATATTACAGAGACCGTCTGGACAGTGGAAAATATTGTGATATGAATATTAACTCCTATCGCTCACCCCTAGTACCAATTAAGCACTATTGAAACTATTAGTATTGCCGGATTGGTTTTGTTCAGCCACATTTAGAGTAAAGGCCCCAGAACCATAGCAGGTGACAAGAATTCCTTCATCGCAATTCATTTGAGAACTTCATCATGGTGCAATTTAATAAGGGGCATGGATTGCTACTTGAGAAAAAAAAAATTTGATGGTGGCTGGTTGCTACCTTTTGTCCAGTATGCGGATCATTTACTGAAATCCCTCTTGACTGTGTATTGGCAATATTTTACGAATTCAGTGATTTATTTGTGTCTTGACAATTTTTTATCATATGAACTCAGTTTGTAATGTTAGTTTGTTTGGTTTAGTGAGGTCGTCTATTTTCTTCAGGTGTCTGGGACTTCAACTTTTAAATGCTGGTTTGGCATGTTTCTGCGTGACAATCTGTCAGTTACTTCAAACCCAAAATAATGGCAAATAACAGCAGTAAAATTCAAAAACTAGAATACTGGTGGATAAGGAGATCGACTTGTGATCAGAAGGTGGCAAGTTCAATCCTTAGATCCACCGAGTTGAAGGTGGTGTGAGTGATGAAACACTTGCTCTCTCATCGTCAATTACAGCTGTGCTGCCTCTGAGCAAGCACCAGTTTCCTGACTGCTCCCCGGGCGCCGCAACTATGGCTGCCCACTGCTCCGGGTAATTGTTCACTGTGTGTTTGTTCACTGCTGTGTGTACACACTGGGATGGGTTAAATGCAGAGCACAAATACTGGGTATGGGTCACTCCATATCTGGCCAACTGGTCAGTTTCACTTCAGATCAGTCTGATCAACCCTCTTGGCATCCATTTACACACTTGTCTTGCTCGTGCCACAACTTCAAAAAGGTTTTTTTTTTTTTACATCATTGCAACACTGCCATGACATAATAGCATGCAACTGATATCGTGATTTGTAATCATGTGATTATGTAATTATGTAAATATCAATCATGCAACCCTATATCAAATCTATGTTTGATTCCACTTTAACAGCTTTATTAGTGCTTACGAGGAAAATCATTCACCTACATAAATCCAGAACCCACCTGTTTGTACTTTTCTACATTGACGCCTTCCAGCTGGCTCAATCGAACCAGATTGGTCCCAACCAGGATCCTCAGCTCCTGCCTCTCTTTCTCTCGCTTCTCTCTGTCCCTGCTGTGCCCCTGATGCTGCATCCGCACCCACAGTTTATTCATCTCAGCAAAATTCAGCAGTACAAAGTCAATAGAGTCATTAATGTCTCCAGTCATCTCCTCCCTGCATCAAAAAAAAAAAAATCAAGAAACCACACCAGGACTAATTCAACCCTAACAATAATGAGATTTTATCATGAGTCATTGTCAAAATGAGTCAGAGTGCTCCGTAAGTCATAATCAAGGGAAAATAAGATTTCGACAATCAATTAAATTGAGGTTAAGCATGCAGAATAAAGTATGCCCTCATTCAAATTCCTCCTTGAGTATCAACACACTTGATCTGCTTGAGGAGCAATCACCAACATTACAAATGAAGTGCCATACTCTGACATCTCTCCATCATCAGGCAAGATGTTGCGTGTGCACTGCAGCAGGTAGTTCCTCAGAAACAGGCCCCGGAGAGGATGCTGTACCCCACGGCACATTTCCACTAAGTCCTTCAGGATGTCTTTGCGAGATTGAGGGAAAGACCGCACATACACCACTCCGACAGTTATCAGCAAGTACCTTAGGAGTCAAAACGAACAATAAGTTAGGCAGTTAATTTCTGATAAATATCCTGCACCTCAGAGATGTACTAAAGTCAGAATTGATTACTTTCAATAAATAAATTGACTCTCCTGCAGAAAGTTCAATGAAATTCTAGTTGGCTCATTCTCCAACTCTCCTCAAGTTTAGTGCATGCGTGCCTTGCCACGAACAGGATTAAACGCACACACATAATGGATACAAGTCGAATATTGTGTGTTATGTGAACAAGAACAAAAAAAATATGATTCATACAAAAAAAATATATAATATAAATATATAGTGATAATTATTTATATAACTATAAATAGTATTATTTGTCTTTAAATTTGTTATAAGTACACCTCTACATAACACAGTATCCTTAATGTATAAGAGAAAAAAAGAAAGTAATATGGACCAACTTACAACAAAGAATAGCTTTATTAACTGTAGCAGAAAAGATTTAAGGTGCATCTGAAATGTAAAAAAAACATTAAATCCTTAATAAAACAATAAACATTCTTTGACTGCCCACGATTGCTGGAAATATTCGGCACGTTTTAGCTGAAAAAAACTCAAGTGGCTTATCAGCATGATTGGAGTGTAATGTCTTTAAGTGACGCCTTAATTTATTTGGCTTCATGCTGTTCGCTACCAACTTTTTGGGACTCAGTAAGAACACCTGTCTCTCCTCGTCTCCCACCCGTAGTCATAGTGAAGCAAAGCCCTACATACGAGTCATATTTCCTCGTCTTCGCTTTCGGGAGACTTTCATTAGTCTCTTTATCTCCGCCTTTCTTCTACATTTCGTGACTAAACTTTATTCTCTGCCAATGAGAGCGCCACTGTCCACCAATGTAGTGGAGTTGCATTGCACTTTATTCTAGAAAAAATATTTAAAAAGCATGTTCCCCGAGGTCAAACGTGCCCTCCTTGACGGAGCCTCGCACCCCCCTGCTGTCCTACTATTTGAGAACCACTGAGTTACACCAACAGAACCTTTTGTCAACCATTCCAAAAATGGTGTAATGTAATCACAGAAAACAATTCATCAGGCTTACGGTTCTTTCTACTCTGTGGAATGAATCCAGCTGGGTTCATTAGTTGGTTTTTACCTGGATGTTGAATTATTTCAAGTAGATTAATTATTTGGACAATTTAAATTATTAAGACAAGGTAGCTGGAGGCTGTGTACACCACAAACAGAGATTTCCCATTCAAATTTTGAACATAGATCTACCTCGCCATTTCATTCAGATAAAAAGCATGAAAGATGATAAGGATTGGATTAGCGTTTCGCCAGAAATAACCTGATGTGTTTTCTCATTACTTCTTATTTCCTAAAAAGCCTCCAAGAACATTTTTTTCTTTTTGTAGATATCATCTGATGTGAGAAACCTCCCAAACCAGAATGCATTGTATTTCAAATTCCTACAAATATGTATTTCATTTCAATCTAACAAAGGATCATGCTATAGAGTTAACACATTAATTTCATTCAAACGAGGATAAACCAGCAGAATAAAAGAAATCAACATTTCCATTGCTACTCTTCCAAGGCTGAGTGGCTCAGGTTTCTTCAATCTGACACAATAATAGTGACTTTCTAGAATCTTTAGGCTGAATGAATCACCAGAATGAAATCTTCTCATCAGACTGTTTATCAGACCAAGAACGGATTAACTTTAGCACTACAATCAAACACACACAGCTACTTGAACCAGTCGATGATGAAAATAAGAACCATACTTGAATTCTAGGTTTTGAAAAGAATTAACTTTGCAATGTGAATTCAGTTTTAAAAGAGTCACATTCATCATAAAATTATAAGACTGTGGGTAGCACTGAATCAGTCCATGTAGGAAGACAGCAACTGAAACTAAGTGGTAGAGGGAAAAGCTGGAGATTTGCAAATACATTTTTGAAAGCTCAGGATGTTTTGCTATTTTAGCAACAGAAAGAGAAATTCTTTTCATCCAAGTTTGATTGGCTGTTGATGCTGTCTTTACCCAATTTCCCAATCAATTCTCAGCACCCAGTTCATAGTTTTTACCAGCTCATTAAACAGAAACTCAATGGAGCTATCCAGATGTCAACATATCTGTTACACGTTCACTTCTTTATCGATTACTGTACTCATTTCTTTCACCAGCTGCTCTCTCCAGCAATCTGAGGCTTTTTCCTTGAAATTGAGGCTTTAGATTTTTAGTTCTACAGAAAGCAAGAATCTCTCCAACTGCGCTCATAATCACTTTTTCAAACAGCCATCCGCTCCGCTCACACACAGAATCAATACTAGTTAGTAAATCACCCTTTCATTAAAAATAAAAAATTCTCAGTAACCCATGTAAATCATTCTGTGCCAGGGAGCTCTTAATGAAAATTGATGCAGAAAAAGTTTAACTAATAAGGAGAGCTAGGAAGATGGATTATTGGCTTCCTACAAAGTCAACAAAGGAAAGAGAAAACAGAGCTGGTGAGAACTTCTCAAGCAAAAAGAAGGCTGGGAAAGGATGAGGTAATGAAGAGCCAAGGTCGATTGAGAGCAATATTACTTTAGGACTGTCAAATCAAGCTATTATAATAAGCACCGTCTCCCATATCACCCTGCAACTGATGTGAAGCAGGTCTGAGCCTGGTGGGTACCTAGATGGGAGACTATTTCCATTGAGAAGTGTAGGGGTGTAACTGGTATTTCTGACACTTTGATTACTTCTAATAACCGCTGTATTCCACATGGGTATATTACTCTGATTGGTGAATAATGTCTCCTGACCAGCGTCCACCATTAGTCTACGTGTGGTGAGTGGTCTGGTGCCGAATGGCAGCCCTCATATCATCCAGGTGGATGTGGCACAGTGGTAGAGGATTAATTTTGAAGACTTCAGAGATAAATTTCTTTTAAAGAAAAATTTTGAGCAAACCTAAAGCGGTATGGATTGCCCTAAAACCAGGAAGTTGTGGCTCTAGAGCCATTGGTCCAGAGCTTTATAGAGATAAAAAGCAGACCAGGCAAGTAAGGCAGATTGGAAGAATGAACAGAATAGGTGTGTTGTAACAAAAAGTATCTTTGAGAATGAAAGGTGTTCAAGAGAAGACTGGTGTAGTTGGAGAACAATTCTCTACAACTTAAAGACTGTGTTACTAAGGAATTGAGCAAAAGATGATGTGGTTCCCTGAGTGATACGAATTGCCAGGACAAGGAGAAAGGCCATCGTATTAGGCTTTTAATAAAGTTACAGAGGCCAGATTGAAATGGTTTGTGGGATGATTGGAAAATTTACACTGATGGAAGGAAGTTGAGGTTGAGACTGCTGAGAAAAAGGTTTATTGAAGGTTGGAAAGTGACAGATGGCTAAATGTGGCAAACCCTGAGAAATAAAAGTAAAAAAATATATACTAATAATTTCATTTTAATAGAAATGGATTCTCAATATACAAGTTTAAATTGTTAGCAAATAGGAAAATGTTGAATGCTTTACTGATTAATGAATAACTTCAGAATATATTTATTCTTTTCATTATTTATGATTAGGAAATTATTCAGCCACCTGGTAAACAGTCACTTAAATGGTCCCAACAAACTCTATGTAATCGTTATGAAAAAGACTTGCGTGTGCTGAACATAATGAGAAATGTTTTTACCCAAACTTTAAGTTTTGGGTCATTTTGTACTCAATATTTGACTTAATGGCTGAAAATAAAAATTGTTTGTCGGTATCTCATAATTATTGATGAACCTGAGCTCTCTTATTCTATAAGAATACATAGTGTATATTAATTATATAACAAAATATTATATAAATATTCATTATTAACAACTCTTAACAAGACTTTCAGAGAGAGAGAGAGAGAGAGAGAGAGAGAGAAAGCTACGAGAACTGAAGAATGGTGGACCTAACTTTGCTGAACATAGCAGTTTGTGGACTTCTATCTTACTTCAGTGGAGGTTGGTGTGTGCGCTTTATTGGCTATTAAACATGATAATATCACTAAATACAAATTAAACACAGATTTTAATCGCTAAACCAAAATAATCCTCAAACAAAGAATTTATATTCCATTGCTTGTGAGTGTATTGTTAAATGGTTTAGCCTAGTTCTTTAGTCCTATTTTTTTTATGGAATTTAACTCTGTTGAAGTTAACTTAACAGTATCTTTTAGATATGAATTGACAGGCAAATCTGAAACAGTCAGGTCTCATGGCCCTTCGACAGGAGTTTTTTTTTATTATTTTTTTTTTTACATCCGACATTCTGAATACTGTAGCTGTTCTAAACAATATTCTGCAAAAAAACACATATCTTTCCTAAACCTCAAGATGAACTGTAATTATCCACTAATACATAATAACAGCGATTAAAAATAAATAAGTTTTTAACTTGATTTATTAGTTGTTAAAGCTCTAATCTCTAGCGATATGATAACGTCTCTTTAATGTAGAGTACTGCACTCAGTGCTGGGTCTTGACCCTGTGATTAGGCAATCCTGATTAGGAGACTCTCGTTGCCTAGAAACTGTTTCCTACGCTACAAGAATTTAGGAGATGGTCAGCAGCTGTCATGCTACACTTTAAAATTGCTTGAGCTCATAAAATACAACCAATAGTCCTCAAAATGATGGATTCAAACAAACGAAGTTCAGAAGTGATTGCAAAAAATTTTCACTGACCAAACATACAGATACTTACAGCCTAGGAATGATGTTTCCGGCATACTGCACAAGCTCATAGAGATCAGCCACCTTGCGGCCCTTGGCGAACTCATCAGTCAAATAGACCTCAAGGTAATGCAGCTCATCTGAGATAGCCATGTCTGCAGAGAAATGAACCAGAACATATAAATGCTGTGATGATCTACATTTGGTAGTAACTTTATGCTACAGGTGTTGTGGGGGACTTCTGGGGATCAACATTGACAGTTGAATGGCTAAAGGTTTGTTTTGTTACTAAGATGACTTAGAACTGAATCATTCTCTTCTTTTAACAGTCTTATGTGTTTTAATGCACAATGGAATAAAAAGCCTTACATAGCTCATAGTAGCTCTTGGGAGAAAGCATAGAGGTTCTCAACTCTCCAAGCATATTTGAGGCATGTTTTAGAGCATCCATCAGCTTGTTCTTGTCCTGCATAGACAAAGGTTAAAAAGGTTGAAAATTTAACATCTAGACTAGAACAAAATTTGCCTTTCCACATTGAATGTTTTATTTTAAAGCTAGTCAAAACAGAGAGGTTAGCAGGCCTCAGGTTGTATATTCGCAGTGCTTCAGGCCATTTAAAACTTTTCTAAAAATGTCTATCACTTACCAGACAGCGCTTCATTTGAAATGACTGAACCTTAACAGCCTGCACAGCTTCATCCAGCAGCTTCTCCTGCTCATCCTGCGGTGACTGCTGAGTGCTAGGCTGTAAATCAAACCAAAAGTTCCATTATTACAGGAGATTTTTGCAATCATTGCATCATTAAAATAGACAACTTGACAGATATCCATACAGTTCACTTGTTACAATTTTTTTAAACTGGAAATATGGTAGTTCCCCTAAAACACTAATTAAAAGGAACAAAATGTCCTGGGAGAAATGGATGGAAGAAGTTGCAAGAACCTGCTGTTCCCACAGGTGATTTGCAAGAAGAAAAAAGCTGAGAACCTAAGCAGACCCCTCACTCTTGAAGCGACTGTGTGGTGAATACACTTTGAGAGCTCTTGCCATAATGTTCCATTCATACCATGATGAACTAGTCTGCTTTTAAAGCATTGACTCTAAAGTTGCCGAAGTGGTACTAATTAAGTTTAACTTTGTTTGCTTGAATGTAATTTGACAAACATGCTTGGCTTCTGTAAATATACTGAATGACTACTGACGATATCATCCCTGTACAGAGCAGATAGTATCCAATATAAAACGTGGGTATAGATATTTGGACAATAAAAATGTAACACAATTCATGGCAAATTCTGCTTCCCATTAATGTAACAAATAATGGTTGACTATGGGATACAAGGTAACATTTCCAAGTAACACTCTGAGGGGCACCAGCGATCCACACAAATGCAGAGGAGGTACCGGCAACAGTCATGTTATTGCACCATGTTAAAATATTGGCCAGTGCAAAGGCAGTTCTTCTACAGCAGCAGCGGGTGAATGTATGGAGTTGTATTTATATGACATATATTGAGGTATATATATAACATGTTCTCTGCCAGTATATGTGTTGTGATTTGATTGGCTAGTTAACATTCTCATCACAACAATACAGATCAGCGTAAAAGACTATAGATGAACTATAGATGCTTTGGTTGACAATTAAGTGCGTGCAGTGCCTCCCAAACGGTAATTTGTTGGCTTGATGCTTAAGTATACATTGTATTTTACACAGAAATAACACCAGCCTCCCTCTAACATGGAGAGTTATCACTGGTGACCCTCTTAAACGAAGAGGTATCACCAACAACCCTATTATTATTTTACACAAAGGGATACAAATGGCACAATGGCGGATCCTGAACCAAGTTGCGATCAACAGCCCCTATTGTCAATTTGAATCACAGTATTTGGTTTGGGGAGTCTCCAACAACAAGTTGACAGCCATTCAAGGTAAAAAAAAATCTATATACCAAAATTAGTATTACCTATTAAATGGACAGGTAGTACCGGCACACTTTATACACTAAGAGGTAGCATTGGCGACCTTCAAAAACAAAGAGGTAGAGCCAGTGAACCTTTCACATGAACAGGTATACAGAGGTTGCACTGGTATAATTCTTAGATGGTGAGGTAAAACTGGTGGACCCTTTTAAGTAGAGATGGTACCGATGACCCTCTTACACAGGGAGGTGGCAGGGGCAGCAACCCTATTACATGGAGAGGTGGCACTGGCGGGGGGCCATCTTATGCATTGAGGTAGCATCGGCAGAGACCCTCTTACGTGGAGAGATGGCACAGGCGCCGACCCCTTTACTCAGAGAGGCGACACCGGCAATGGCCCTTTTACTCGGAGAGGTGGCACCAGCAGTGACCCTTTTACTCGGAGAGGTGGCACCGGCAGCAACCCTTTTAGGCAGAGGTGGCACCGGCAGCAACCCTATTACTCAGAGAGGTGGCACCAGTAGCGACCTCCTTATGTGGAAAGGTTTTTTTTCTTAAAAGCATGCTTGTAAAAAGTATACATATAAAGTTATATTTTCTGAATAAATAAGAGCACTCACTAATCCTAATTTTAGGATCTGGACATTCATCCAATTTTCAAAAGTTTTCTTCAAATTTAAATAACCTATTAAAGTTTCATTTTAGTGTATATATTATTTAGATAATTTAGTTTGATCACTTAGGCAACAGCATCAACTACTAACCTATACCATCTAAAAATTAACACAATTTCACACAAAAAATAGTTTTTGGTACGCACCACAAGTTCCAGAATTTCAACGAGAGAAACTGTTCTTAAAATTTAAAAACTGTAGCTTTTAAATTCTTGATTAAAAACTAAATAAATAACTTGTGTTGAGAAGGCAGGGGTGGGTTTGAGTCCTGGACAACCATAAACAGTTAACTCAACACCTGACCTGAATACCAAAACCCTTTAACTGACTAAAAACGAATGAATGAACCCGCGGGCCAACACCACAAACAATATACTATGGGCATTTAAGTATTTTATAATATATAATATCAAACAAAGCGGCCGTTAATGCGGTTCCAAAACCAAGCAAATTACACTTACGTTATTGTAGTAAAATATCAAGGCTAACGCTAGCTGAATTAGCTTCCTAATGAAACTCGTTTTAAGCACAACTTTAAAATAGAAATGCTAGCTAAACAAAGCACTGTTTCGTTTGTTACACACCAGTACCAAGTACTAAACTGCTCGTAGAATTAATATGACCAATCAAATACACACGGACAATCTGATGTTTCTAGGCCCCCCGCATATCTCAGGCTAATGCTAACGGCTTTGCAGACGTAAATAAAGTAATCGGTAGGTTTCAACGTTCTCCTTCAACTCTTACACGTATAATCAACACAGATGTGTATTCACATCTTCATACATACACGTATCGTGATAAAACGTTCGTAAAATCTTACCATGGTTATTAGGTATGTTGGAAACACTGTCTGGCCCCCTCTGAATATGTCCTGTCATGTGACTGCTCTGCTGCTGTTGCTGTTCCGCCTCATGACGAGCATACAACACAACGAGCCTTTAGATACACATTTGATCCCCGTTTAGCTCGGAGATAGCAACCTAAATACTCTCTTTTGATTAATATAGATATATTTGCATTTATATTCATGGCCATGTAATTATAGTTTTAATTCTATTTAATTGACACGGAATTAATTGGAGAATTTTTTTTATTTTAACACAATTATGTGACTAAAATATACAATAAGTACAATTTCAGTAGTGGAGAAAAAAAAACTAAATTTCAACAAAGTCCTTCCCCATTCGCGAGCCACCAATCATCAATTATTTCCGGAATGACACGTGACGTTTTTCGCGCGTAATCAGAAGTTAGAGGCACAGAGACCGCTTTTGTTGATTTTCCTGTGGAGACAGAGCTGCTGAAATGGATAAAGAGTTATTTCGTAGTCTTGCTACTAAAATTGGGATAACAGCACCCAAGGTGTTGAGGTAAGTGTTCAAATGTAGGTCTCAGTGTCTTGTTTTGGGACGACGGAAAGTTAAAGAAACGGTTTGTTCATGTGTAATGTCTTTCAGTCAAGCTGAAGAGTACATGCGACTCTCTCAAGTGAAATGTGTCAGCTTGGGGTCCGCGACAGCGACTAGCAAGGCTATCATTTGCCTCGAGTTGGCAGCAACGCTAAAGAATTTTCCTCTTGATAAGGTAGGAAATGTTGAATGGGAAGATTGTGTATCACAATAACATGAGTAAACCGTATTTACGATTTCTCGTTTTAAAATTATGGCGTGTAATCGTTGTTTTGCAATTCTCACGTTCGAACCAAATTTTTAAGGAGTTAAAAGTGAGGTTGTACTTGAATTTATTGTAGCCTCTTTTAATCCTACGTGACAACTGTTTACGAATTACATTAGAACTTATCATTGGAATTATTTCTCTTGATACTGACATTAAATGCAAATTACACATAGTCATTAATCCATATGAATTAGCTCATAAAAGCTAAATTAACCATTGTGAAACATGAGAAAGAATCTTTGTGTAGTGGAGTTGTTTGTAATTGAATTTCATTAATAAAATGAGTTGATTGATTGTTATACGTATTGTCCATATTTCCTATAAGAGAATAGGCCTTAATTGGGGATTTCAGTTTATGTGCATGGATGTAGATTATTATAAACTATACCAATGCACATGAAGTGAAAACCAATTAATGACTGACCCAATCAAGGTTTGGTGTCAACCTTGGTAGCCTAGGGGTTTGCAGGGATGACATACAGCACAGTTGCACTCTTTACTGGACCCTTTTTTCACACTTCCATTGTGTTTAAAATTACAATTATCGCTTTTTACTAATAGAATAATTATGTAACAGATGACAACAGTAAACCATGAAGTTCATATGGTATATTTTGGGCAGCTTCAAAAACCAGCTAAGTCGTAAAGAAGTATATAAGCCATAATGTCTCTGTTTTGAGTTCATAAATGCTCTTAATTAAAGGGCCAATATTAGTGGATTATAATAAGAGGTGATATTAATCTTCTGGTTCTACTGAACAGATTTAAGTAAAAAAAAACTGTCCAGATTCCTTATTGCAGAGAGTTATAAAATCTCCTACTTTGGCAACTTCAACGATTCAAGCTTTTTTAGGGGTGTGTTACTCACATGATCATGGAAACTTGTGTGTCTGAAACTGCTCCCGTAAATGAGTTTTAAAAAGTAGATATGGTTTCATACTTTTTCACCTACTTGTCTTGACAGACATTCATTTTTAAAGAAATTCTATGAATAAATGTGTAGGAAAGTTTGAATGGCAACTAATTGTTAATGAGGAGCAAATTATGGATTAAACTCAATGTTGGGGATGTGAGTATCAGTATCTTTCGCCATTCCATATGTGCTCTCAATCATTTAGTGTATCATTTAGGAAATGTCACCAACAATTAACAAAGTTATTGTATGCTTCAATCTGTTTGCATTGTTTTATTCTTTTTGCCTTTTCATTGTTTCGTTTATCATGGTCAACTCCATATCAGTGCATTTAAAAAGGTGCGTGGTAAACATAAACTGCAAATGTTGTTTTGTTAAAATTATTGATGTTATTTTAGTGTTTGTATCTTAAGTAATTCAGACTCTGAAATTGATGAAGAGCAGTGTGAAACGTTCCGTAGGAGTTCCCTTGACTAATCTGTCCATGGGAACTATGGGACCTTTAATACATCAGTCAAAGGAACAGATATTCCTGTTCTTTGTTTTTACTTAAACAGCAATTGATTAACAGCTCTAAGTTTATTAACAGGGAATTAGACATAAATTGCTGTAGTTGCAGGAGTGTTTAAAATGATTTAAATGTTCTGTTGTGTAGGAGTATGCCATCAAACTTTCTGGACTGAGTTCTAAGGTGTATTCCAGTAACTTAAAAGCTATGGAGTGCATGCTGGGCCTGCAGTCAAACCTGGGGCTCAGAGACCTTGCTGTGCAGTATGGGTGTTTAGATGCTATTAAAGTTGCATCTCAGATCCTACAACAGTAAGAATTCACATCCCTGGTGAAGTCATGTCTATTACAACTGATTCTAAAATGTGCTTTTAATGAGATATGCCATGTTTTTAGGTACAAAAGCAGTATACCAGCAGCCCAGCAACTAGACCTTGACCTTTCCAAACCTCTGTTTACAACAGCTGCTTTATATGCAGCATGCAAGTAAGTTTTTTTCTGCCAGCCTTTAAAAGTTGTTAAGTGTCATAGTTGTAAGATGGTTGTTGTGACAAGTTGTTGTGACATTCTTTCTTCTGAAACATCACTACCGAATTGGCTTTAAAGCTGAATTTTGATGGATTGGATATATCAATCTTGAATACTCTTCCATGATGAATAGCAGTCACTCTAGAGGCTCCATTCTTAACTATGCAAGTTTAAAATGTTAAGATATCTATAAAAAATAAAGTACAAAAAACCCAAGAGTTATGAAGTACATTAGCATTAACAATACAAATCAAATATTCATCGTTACCAAGTAAAAAGAAAAGTTTTAAAATCTGTTTTAACACGAGTGTCATTGGAGTCTGGTAGTAAGTTGATGAATTACAGTTTAGACGTTTCCTATCACTCATTTGGATTAAAAGCACAGGATTTCTGCTTGATTATTCTGCGTCAGGTTTGAGCATGTGTGAAAAATGTTTCACTGTTCCTGCTAATCAGCTACACCATAGTCCAGTCAGTCTTTATTTTTGATGGATGAACATTGTTCATTTAGTTTGGCTTTATTACTGTAGATCAGCTCATGACTCTTTACTCTGTAATGAGTTTGTGTCATGTATTTAATTTAAAATTGTCATTGTTTAAAAGTTTTTTTCTATGTTGTTTAAATTACACTATATCCCAAACCCATACTCTTTCACCAGATTTTCAGAGAATTCATCTCCACTTCTCTAGAGTCCAGTGTTGGTGTGATTTATAACAATGTGTTTGATGCTTTTCACTGCACTTGTTGATGTATGGTCTCTCTACACTGTTCCTGAGTAAATCTGAATGTGACATGAAGTTTGAAGGTCTCCAGGCTACCTCTTCACTGACTCTCTCCATTTATTTGGACTACTACTTAAGTAGTTACTGTCATTCAGGGATGCTTCCATTTTCTCATAATACAGCAGTCAGTTGATTGGAGTATTTCAAATAGTAAAAAAAAAAACGCCAGCATACCAAGGTTCTTTATTTCTATACTTGTGACCATGGAAGGTCACAAGTATAGAAATCAGTCCTGGATGTTTTCTCTTTAGCAAGGATAATTTAAGAGCAAGTGCATTAAAACTGACAAAAGTTACAGATTCTAAGATTTGTATTTGCTTGCTCGCTACTTCAAGATTCATCAAAAAAGTGTATAATATAGGCAATGAGCTACAAACCTGTTTTAGATTGTTCTACTCCTTTCCCTGGGTTCAACAAAAGCTTCTGTGGCTGCAGCTGCCCCACACTACCAATTTCACTCTCAAAATGTACTACTATATTTTATCAGCAGTAATAAGCACTTGGTTAACTAATTAAGCCAAGTATCTAAAGGGGACATATATTGAACATGTATGAACATTGTTGGTAACAATCTATGTGTAGCCTTTTTATTTTGGTTGCTACTTAAAGACTGAAATGCTTGTATTTACACATTTGGAAATACCTCCTAAACAAAGCTGTTTATTTTAATCTATAGACAAGTTAATGTCGTTTTAATTTTATTGATGTATTATATCTTACATATTTTTGAGCTTGTTTTTATTGTTGTGATTTGATTCCCAGCGTTTACACCTCTGCCACAATTAGTATGGTATCACAAGTATGGTATCGACTATAAAGACTATTATAGGGACTTCAATAAAAGGGTCTATGCTCAGCTCCCAATGTTCTCAGTCCCTATAGGACATGTTTAAAGGAGTGAGCCCATATGTTGTATTATAGTGTCTATTTTGTTGGTTGAGAATTTATAATATCTCGATAATAAATTGGTATATTATTATTGATATGTTTTGCAAGTAAATTTACTGTTAATGCTACTGTCAGAGCTTTCCTTCTCTCCACCCTAAGAAGTCAATCTATCTTTAGGACTAGAAGTATGTCTACTTGACCCATATTCACATTTTTTCAAATGTATATTGCCTGACCTTAGTTTCAAGGTTATCTGGTTGAGAGGCTATGAAACAAATGGCAATTTCTTCCAGAGCAAATCCATCTTCAACGAGACTTTGTGAATGTGTTCAGAATATTGTTACACAGATCAAACTCTATAAAGGTGTGATTATAAACCCCTCATTCTCCTAGATCATGCTCATAAAGATGTTATGCATGTCAGCACTCACCACAGTAGATATCCCTAAGTCTAAGCTGCACCTGGTTTGTCATGTGGCTGGAAATTGGGGAAAAAATTAATTGCTTCTGTCTTCCCTGTTTGAAGGTGCATGAAAATCAGAACTGACAGGAAATTAGCCTCTTCCTCCGGAGCAAAGAAGGGCATCTTTGACCGGCTGTGCGCAGAGTTTCAGAAATTTGGACAGAAGATCTGCAGTAAGATTGATTTCAATAACAAACTTTTAGACATGTGCTAATTGAAATTAATCAAAGAGCTTAATGTTTTGCATTGAACTTTCATGTGAACGAGAGGGTGATGCGATCCCAACTTTTTCCATTAAAGAAAAGCAATTCTTCTGTGTCTGTCAAGGAGAAAGAAATTTTCTCTGGTTACCATGGCTACTGTCTTTTCACAATTAGACCTTTGGGGATTTTAGTTGGAAATCAAAAAGATGCTTGGTAGATATTGACGTTGTGATGTTAAGCACACTAATTGAGTCTAACATTCTCCTTGTGCTATTAGGGGAGGCTTCATTGGTGAGTAAACCAGTTAAAAGCAATCAGAAGAGGCAGAAGACTCTGACTGAAATGCTTGAAAGGAGAGAAGGTAAGGGTAGAAAATAATTATTCAAATATGAACGTATCTAGATATCATGGGAAGTTGATATGTTAATTTGTTCTTGTCAAGATGAAGCACTACCAACACCCCCAAAGCAAGAGCGAATTGAGAAGTCTGAAGAAGAAGAGGCTAAAGACTATGATGACTGGAAGAGAAAAATCCTGGAAAATGCTCTTAAAGCTAAGGCTACAGAGCCAAAAGATTCGTGAGGTTCGCTCTTTTTTTATTTAGGTTGTATTTAATCATGTCTACACAAGTTTGGAAGGATGTAACACACTGCCAAGTGAAGTTACCTGCCCCCCTCTGGCTGCTTGAAGGAAATTAACGACTTTTTATATATTTTCTTCTGCCAGTGCAAATATGGTTTCTGTTTTGTTTAGGCATATTTAGATAATGTATTCTCAATGCCTCAAAAGTGGAAGCATTAGTATCTTAGTGGCTGTCGATAGATTTCTTGTTTGGATTATTAAGACTTCTGATTGATGAGCAAATTATTAATATTTTTTTTTAACCAGAGATTAATAGGTATTGGCATGTTTGATTGATTATAGGCTCCTGTTCATTCAAGAATACTTCAATATGTTTTATTTTAATACAATTGCATGCTTATATTAATAACAAATGACATGAGGTGTTGAGCTACAGTTTTTAATAAAAGATGTATTATTGATACAGTTCTCACTTTATTTGTTTTTCTTGAGTCAGCACTTTTCTGTGCAGATTTCAGAAGTGATATAACAAAGAAGGATTTATGATTTGAAAATGTATGCTGTAATGGAAAGACGTATGTGACCCCATCTGTTAGTCATTGTTTGCCCCCCAAAACAGTCAAATCCTAGGTTAATATCAAGTAAACTGTGAAATCCAACCTGAAATAAGAAATAATGCTTCATACGATTCAAGTCTAGATGGGATTAAGTGGATTTTAAAAGATGCTGATTTGGTTAAACAAGACTAACTCGTGGTTTTCTATTTAAAGACATTTATTTACATTTATGCATTTGGCAGATGCTTTTGTCGAAAGCGACTTACAGTAGGGGAGAGACTTATGCAATTTGCTACAAAACCAGAGTAACTCTGATGACCTGATACACCTTCTAGTATGACCAATCAATCAACCATAGCAAGAAGGAAATAAAAGGGAATGTAACAAAAAAATTTCTTCAAGTGTTCCTTGAAGAGAAATCTTTTTGAAAGTAGTTAGTGTTGTTGCTTTCCTGACTGGATCCGGGAATTTGTTCCACAAGACCGCTACAGTGAGGGAGAAGGATTTTCTGCTTTTCTAGGACGGAACCACAACAAGCTGTTCCTTCTCTGAGCGCAGGTTTTTGGAGGGCGTGTAGGAGCATATGAGCTTGTAAAGGTTGACAGGGGCTGATCTGGAGATGGTTTTGTAAGCCAGCATCAATGATTTAAATTTTACGCAAGCTGCTATGGGGAACCAGTGAAGATTAAGAAGCTTGCTTCCTTTCCTTGAAAATAAGATGAGCTGCAGAGTTCTGGATTATCTGCAGAGGTTTGAACGTGTGTGCTGGAAGTCCTTCTAGGAGAGCGTTGCAGTATTCCTGACGTGTGAGTACCAGAGCCTGAAGCAGGAGTTGACTTACATGCTCAGTTAAGAAGGGCCTGATCTTTCTGACGTGCAGTGCTAATCTACAAGCTCGGGTTGTCTTGGTTATGTGGTCTTTGAAGTACAACTGTTCATCCAGAGTCTCTGAGATTCTTAACAGAAGGCGAAGGGTGATTGTTGAGGATACTAGCTGAATGGTGAGGTTGACTGGAATGTGGACAAATGAATTGGAGTCAACCCTGGCACCTTGCAGAGTTTCAGTCACAGACAACAACCGTCTCTGTTGAGTGTCCATTCTTGAAGCCTAATTGTCATCAAGCTTGTTGTTCTGAGCCAGGAGTTAATTGAAGATGACCGCTTGATGAGTTTAGCAGTGTAGGGCAGCAGAGAGACGAGCCTAATTTTCCACCAGTGACGTGTTGAGTGTTGGTTTCTTGAAAAGAAACCTTATTATTTTTTTTACACCAACCAGCGTTTGTGTTGCTCCACTGGAACGAAACTGAGACATTAAATCCTGAAGAGAGATTATGGTGCTCCGTCGTTCAGAAAATGCAGGACAATCTATATTTTCACATTACAAGGAACATAAAGCAATTAAAAGGAAGACTTTGTTGGTGTTCGTTAGAATTATGATCTCCTTTCGTTAGCTAGAATTCTTTAGTGTAACATTGAGTGCCTACTATAGGAAGGGTATCGCCAGATAGAAGCAATGCTAAATGCTCTGTCTTCAGTGCAAATATTAATAATATCTTTAATAGGTTAATGTTGGCCAAAGATAATGGTATAACACCCGCCAAATGTTAATAACATTAAATTCCTCAATACTTTTGTCGGCGTAGTGAAAGCAAGATGTAGACTGACTGATAAACCTTCAGCTGTATTGTTCTACTTGTTTATTGCAGCCCAAATATTATTAAAAACATAATTTTGCGAGTGTTGGTAAAAGACCATGGCGTAAACGGGACAAAAACTACTTTCATAAAGTGGGAACTGCTGTTCAGAATTTTTTTTTAAGGTAAAGATGGCGTTGTTTCAAACGGGTTACTCCTCATTATGGGTAACCTTCGCATACTGTTCTGCTTGACTTAAAATGTATTTAAATTGTTTTGATGTAATAATAAAGTTTCAGCGCATTCTAGCATGGAGCAGCAGAATCTAGAAGTGGCACTTGACGTCAATCATGTTTAATACCAGATTACTAAAATATTCGATTGTTAGATGGTTTGTACAAGGTGAGAGGAGATGGGGTCCAGGGGGCAGGTGTTTGTATGTGCTGAGTGAAGGAGTTTGGGCATATGTGATGTGTTAAAAGTTTGTGGGTGAATGTAGGTGCAGAGGGGAGAACTGTCTGTTGATGGTGCAGGTTTTGTCTGTGAAGTGATCAGCGAAGTCATTTGCAGTGTCTGCAGTGAGAGAAGTGATTAGGGTGGGAGTTGAAGAGTGAGTTGAAAGTTCTGAAGAGCTTTAAAGATCTTCCATTTTTGTTTTGCGAATCTGAGGGTGGACCTCTACTGACAGAGAGCTTGTGACAGCCACGGGTTTGATGGTGTTCTGTCAGGTTTGGAAGAGGGATGGTGAAGTTGATCAAGGCATGTAGAGAGTTTAGTGTAAAAATGGTTAGTTCAATCATGAATGTTTATAGAGGAAAAGGTTGCAGGTGAGGAGGACACAGCTGAAGAAAAGAGAGAGGGATCAAGGGACAAAGTTATTTTGGAAGGTGACAGGAGGTGGTGTAGAGTATGACCAGGTAGGGAGTTTGAGTTTAAATGCAATGAAGAAGTGATTAGATGTGTGCAGACGTGTAACTGTGACAAGATGTGGGGAGCAGTTTCATGTGTAAATGAGATCCTGGTGACTTCCAGATTTGTGTTGGCTGTGTTGGTGACATGAGCTATGTCAAAGGAGGACATGGGTGAATGAAAGTCAGTAGCATATTGTTTATGTAGGTCACCAAAGAAAAATTAGTGGGCTGACATCATCCTCTGGAAAAGAGTGCAGGCCATCCAGCTCTTTCAGATATTAGATGAGCTCTTCTCCAGGTGGGAGGTATATAGTGAGGATGGGCTTTACAAAAGGCGATGGAATGATGACCGCATGGAAAGTCAAAAGACCATGTCTTACCAAAGATGTGAAGACCGAGAATCTGAAGGTCTGAGAGATGAGTAGGATCCATGTCTCAGTCAGGCCAGATGTCCAGTGAAGACTGAAGAGCAAAAGTAGGGAAGAAATCTGCCTTGTTAGCAGCAGACTGGCAGTTCCATATATATGTGGAGAGGGAGTGTTGTTTGGTGATGCAAGAGGAAGTGAGCGCTGGTTAGAAGGGGACAGTTGAGGCCGACAAAAATTGTGTGTTTTTTACATTCATATAAGTTGTGCTCATAAATCTGAAATCTGTCATGTCATCAAATGTGGAAAAAAGATTTTCTGCCAAAAGCAATTTATGAGGAAATTGATCGGAGTCGTTTTTCTTTCAATAACTTGATTTCACCTTGCATGTTAACACCTTCACCCAAAGTTTTAGTGTTTCATCTGTGCTTGTTTATTGGTTGAGATTTTAGAAAACCTTAATTGTCTGTGAATTTAAAATGTTTTAGAATATTGAAATATAAAGCGTCTCAAGGTCCAACCAACAATATCAATTCTCTGTAATAATGACTGATTAAAATTTTTAACAATGAAATTGGCCAATGCAATAACAGATGTTTACTTTTAAGGCTACCTGTTCTGTAAAAATACATCATATTTTTAAAAACATTTTTACATGAAATAAGTTATTTAATATTTCTGACTGTGTATAAAAGCAACCGTAACCATCAAAATGTCTGCACCATGCACATTAAGAACTGTAAGAAATGTCACCTGAATTCACATTTCAAATAAATTTGAACATGTTTAAACTACAACAGTTTGGATTTAAAGTTCACTTTATGACATTTTTTTATTCAGTGTCATGCTGTAGCAGTGTTTCTATGTTTTATAGAATAATAAAAATGCTTCCTATCACCAGAATGTGAAAAGAGTGGAACACCTGTTCTCTTTTATAAAACACTTTTGGAAAGTTCCTGTTTCTGACCCTTTTGGCTCAGCAAAGTAAATACATTAGGACTACTGAGCGGCTCCTATTTTACGCACATGTGCTTGTGTCTTTGATCGTTTAAAAAATGATCCCTTCATCATAGGCTTGCATATTCACACTTATGCAAATCAATGGCCAAAAATACAAAATGGATAATACTGATTAACGACCTGGTGCATCCCTACTCATCAGTACTCATTGTGAGTATGCATCCAGAAAGAGGTGATCTTAGAGGTGATGGTAGTTTTCTAGGCTCTTCAACATTGTTCCTTCCATCTCTGATACTCTAAGGAGATGCATGCTAATCTAAAAGAAGTAGTGAATTGCACAAAAATGATGAAGCGTTTCTGACTCAGATGTTTGGGCTGTTTGTGTTAGAAAACTGGCAAAGCAGTGCCATGTAAATACTGGTTTCTGCTAAGTAGGTTTATTGATCTATATGTAAACATGCAAAATAGTTTTTTTAAAATAACAATATTTTGAGAGTTACTTTGCTATTTGGTGAACATTAACACACCCATTAATTCAATCATTTAAACTTTGTGAGGTAAAAAATTCAGTTATATTTATTTACCTGCGTTCAAAAGTTCAAAAATCTCATTCCTCACGTCGAGTATATCCACCTCTTTACATATAATAATGGTTTTACTGTAACTATAAATTTTAAATTATTAACAAACACTCATGCAGCTACAATCAATTCCAAACAGTCTTAAGTCACAGATATTCCAACATTCTTGAAAAACTGGTAAAAACATTTACATTAATTATCAGAAAACGTTTAAATGAATCAATTTTTTTTCACAATGTCTCTACCTGTGTTTTACGATGTTAACTTTAAAAAGCCAGAGCTTCTGAATCAAATCAGCATGCCTTGATCTTATATAAAATACTTAACCGCGATAATGAAAAGTGTTCTTTCAAATAAAGGAATAAGGCAGAAGTGCCCAAGAAAAACTCCTTCACAGAAGGGAAATCTTTCATGCGGCTCAAAAGCACAGCCTACGAACCATATTACAAAGTAGAAGGCATGACAAAGAAAAGTAAATGAAGTGCTATGACGCTGCAAATGAGGTACATAAAGAAAATCTGATGCTTTCACCTTGATTAAAGACAAACTTATTGAGTACTTCCTTCAAAGCCATTTCAAATAATTGGACTGACGTAAAAGACTACTTTAATTCACCACGGGATTTCCAAGGCTGTGCTCCTGGGGTGACCTCTTAAGCTATTGCCGATGTCCTGCAGGGTTACGGCTAATTTGGTGTAGTGATGGATCTGCTCTGCTGGAACCTCTTCAATCTGTTTGCTGCCGCGACTGCATAGAAATGTTTCTGAAAAGCAAATGGTGGTGAGAGCTGGCTTACGTATCATGGTTGTGTGTGGTACAGCTTGCATCACTAAACATTCTGATGATAACCTACCTTCCACTGACGGTGCGCAGCTAGGTACCGCTGCAGCAGCATCTGAGACTTTAGCCGAACTTTGTTCCTCTTGGCCTTGTCCTCCAGGTTATTGAGCCAGCTGTGCTTCATGCACCCTGATGCGCTCATCCGGCTGCTGCCATAGAGACCACAGATATATAACACACATTAAAAGCCTTAAAATGATCCTGAGCTCAAAGAAACAAACCCTTCAGCTCTGCAGCTCACTATTCAAGACGTTTTGCATAATTGCTATGAATCATTTGTTGTTTTCAAGACAATGTTCATTGCCTGCTAATGTCTATTAATATGGTAATGCCTTCAAAAAATTTTTTTTAAATGTGTGGGTTACATTTGGTGTAAAATGTTTATGTACTTAAACACACAAACGTATATTTTTACCCTTCAATTAATTTTTGAGCTATGAACATGCTTTCTAGCGGACACAAAGGGTTTCCCACTTTAATGTAATTATGACTGTTGAAAAATAAGGAACGTTTATTTTAGCGCCTCTCTTTCTCTCTCCTGATTATCATGCTCAATGTATAACATGTTTAAAATAAAAAGAGATGTTCCCATTTTTATGAATGTTAGCATAACAGCTGGATGTACAAACAGAAGTCAAGTTCTTCTGGATTTGTGTCATAAACATAAGACATAACAAAAGACAAAAAAAAACAGTCCACAAATATTTAGTCTCAATTTATATCAATTTATATTTCAATAATTAAAATAATATATATGCAAATTGTCATCATACTATTTAAGAGAGAACTGTACTTGTGAATTGGTTAACATCGGTTTCTTAGCTGGAGTTAGCTAGAATTAAGGCTGCCGTTTGTGTCAAATCCAAAAGGGAAATGTATTACTTATTTAGTTTTTTTTTAAGAAAAGAAGCATAGTGATCTGTATTATATATAAAGTATGATGATATGGAATAAATCGTTTGATAAATCATTGGATACAGATGAATGGCAAGGATTGTCCAACTACATGCTCAATTTATTATGGCATGAAAGCTTTTGATGTGGTATGATTAATTTTTAATTTAAAATTCGGTTAAAATGTATACTCTCAGAAATGAAGCTGTAAGCAGTTTGGACACAAGCATTTTTCTTTGGAATCTTGCTACAAGTGAAGGAAAATGCATGTCACATAGATAAGTAGCTAAAGTGCCAGTGTGTGGATGGTGATTGATTGCAGTGTTCTGAGGGATGCTCCGTGCCTTTCATGTGTGATGGAATTGGCAGCAGACTTTTCTTTTCTAATTCAGTTTAGTTGGGATGGAAGATGATAAATATCACCCTATAACCAATAATCCAAGGCTGGTTTTTATTTTACATAATTTTCCATGTGTTTTTTGTTATCATTTAATAGTTGTACTTGTAAATTAAGTTACCTCTTTAGTATGACTTGTTATAATTTAGGAAAGAATTTCCAAATGTCTGCCGTGAAATTCTTTATCATTTAATTGTTCAAAAGGAAAAACTTAATGAGCTATTATGAAAAGCTCTTTTTTGACTGGCTTGTATTCCTCAATTATTAAACTAGTTTTATATAAGAGTTCTTTTAAATGAAGAAATTAGATTTTTTTGCCAGCTTTTGGCAAACTGTGCTGAACGACTCTAGCATTTTGATAAATGAGTCTCAAGGCATCCATTTTTAGTACTTGGTGAAACAGATGGTGGCCAGAAAATAAGAGTTTGAGAGGTTCTTAATAAGGCTCCTAGAGACCATCTCATTTCCACTCTAAAACTAACTATATTTTTTAAGAACTAAATTCAGATTAATATAAATTCTGTCATAGTGCTAGTAACACATTAGTATTCATCCCCTGAAATCATGAATGTGCTATGAATCACTAGGCATCTTGGGTCGGGAGAACGGTGGGTAATTAAACAACATCACCACCAAGACAGGAAGACCGGGAGGGTGTCATGCTGCGTCTAAATGTACCTTGTCAAAGCATAATAGATAACAGTGCATCAGCTACATAGACCTCTGAGATGGTGGGTAAAACAATGTGCTCTTGCACATTCACCAGCTGTGCCAGTCTGCTATTATCTTCTGCCAGCTGAGCAGTACAGCCCTGGTGTGCTGGGGTTAGCTAAGACTGGGATACGGGAGGCTGAGAACCAAATGCTCTAAAATACTCTAGGCATGTGATGTTTCTGCCCAATTACATACATGCTATTTGTGCCATTTTCAGTCTTCAGGACTGCATTTTGTGAGGTTTCAGTTTTGATGTCAGGATGCATTAAGGGAATCTGAGCAGGCAAAAGTGAGTCAATGATTGAGAGATGGAAGGGGAATGTGAGGCTTTTGAATTCACAAGCCAAGGTGGATAGGTGAAATAAGTGAGAAGCATTTTTAAGCCTTATTAATTATCAGATGATCGATTTACCACCTCTACCTCATGTTTTGCACTACTCATTGTTGTATCTGTATTTCTTTTTCTTATTTTTACTTAAGTAGTACTTATGTTCTGTGTAATTATTATTATGTTCTGTGTAATTTATGTACGCACCAAGGGCCTGAGGGTAACGCAATTTCAATTCTCTGTATGTATGTACTGTATGTGTGGCAGAATTGACAATAAACACACTTGAACTTGAACTTGAACTTATACTTTTATGACCCTGTTCCGGAATCATTGCACATTTTACTGTACTCTCAAAGGGCTGATTTCAGTTAACTTTTTTTATATTCTCCAAAAATACTCTGTAATTAATTTCGTTTGTATGTGAACCCTTGTTCTGAATAAACCCAAATCTTGAAGCAAGTAAAGTTACAGTTGTTGTATGAGCACCGGACTTTTGTCGGATTATTCTTGCCTTGGCATAATTATTGCGCCACAGGTTTTGCCATTATTATGATTAGAAATTGACTTTGCACAAGGCCCATAGTAAGAAGATTCCTCTTTAAGCAACCATTGGCTTATTCACACCAAACAATTTTCTGCTTGTGTTTGACGCCTCATAACATAAAAGTGACAGCCAAGCACAAGACGCAAACCTATCATTTAAAAACATTTTTCTGAAGCAAGGCAACAAAAATGCTGATTTGCTCTTTTGTTCACAATGTGACAGAAATGGATGGTGTGATTGCGAGTGGGGTAGCAACATGCAATGCGGTTGTTGTTGTTGTTGTAGACCAAAGAGGACATTAAACAAGCTGAATAATACCTCTTTGATGATGTATGCAAAATATCATAAATATCTACATGATTTTGAGGTGGAGAAGGAGAAAAGGGGCTCTAATAGTTCAAACATAGATTTGTTTCTGTATGCGCCTTTTAATTTTTTTGCACTTTCTCTTCTCCACAGTGGAATAGAAGATGGGTAACTTCACCTATTGACCATCGTGCATCACTTTTATGCTAATGTTTCATTGTTTGTTATGATTTGAAGTTGTGGTGCATCCACATGCACTTCCTGTAGGGCGGTCAAGGTTTAAAGACTAATGATGTTGACTTCGTGATGCAACTTCAAATCTGATTTGTCTCTTTACATTAGTCACATCGGCACAAATATGATTTATTTCCACATATGAACGAGGCCTGAATCTGATCTTGAAATCTGAGTGATGTTTTTTTTCTGTATCATAGAACATATTTAGTCTGCGTTAAATATGAGTAAGCTGCCAGAATGACTGGCTACATTCTGACTGCAGCTCAAAGTGACCCAAATCTGAATTATGCTATTATCTGTACATCTATAGATATATTTTTTGGCAATGCATCCTCAGTCTGAAAAGCCAGGTTGCATTTTTCCAACTTTTACTTCATTGTTTGGGGACAAACATCGCATTTCTGGTTGTGAACAGAAAGTTTCATAATAATCGTAGCTGAGGCGGGAGCTGAAAACATTCAGTGAAAGTAAAATGAAGTGATAGAACTAATAAATATTTATTCTTTGTCTTCTTCTTTGTATGATTTGGTTGAAATGATGGTGGCTCCAATCAGAAATGAACTTAAATAAAGCCACATAATCGCCTTGAATCACCACTCTCACCCATGTTTACTTTTGTTTTGATCAAAGTCCTTCTCTGAGCATGCGCGCCTCAGTAAGTAGTATGACGTTCATGCACAGGACATGTTTTGTGTAATAAGAACAAGCGCATACACAAAAAAGTTGGATTTAATGTAAAAATATTTGAATTGAGCATCAAAACCTGCAGTGTGAACGTAGCCTATGTTTCTAATAAAGGGTTAATCTAGTTTTCGCAACACAATCTTAATTTATTGATTAAATTATTGTTGTTTCCTTATCATTTGGGTTTTTAATATTAGCTAAACTGTGTGAGCAGTTGCAGACCCAGATTTCTGTAATGTTTGATTCACTTAATAAAAAACAAAAATGGAGTTCACGTCATCTCCTATCTTCTCTTGTGGGCATTAGCTAACAGTAGCAGTGACTCCTCAGTGTCAATCTAACAAGTGGCAATAATATCAGGAAGCAGCTTTTTATGTTGACTCCTGGCTTCAAAAACACATGTAAAAATGTCATGGAGACTTTTGAAACTTTGTATTTTGTGATGGTGAAATAAGCATTAAAGGATTTGTTTTTAAACTCTCACTTTGTTTAGTTGAAAACTTATCTTTAAATGTTTTGTTGTATGTAGGTTTAGCATTATTGGAATAACAATGAAAGGATGGATACCATTTTGCAGATAAAAGAAGGCTGGAGATGAAGTCTTTGGCTTCCTCTGACACATTCTCAAATGCATCTGCATCAAATTCCCACTTGGCATGAAGAATGTTGTTCATTGTTTCTGCGTCGTTGTCACCCATAAAAGGAGAAAGACCACTCAAACTGAAAAAGGACGAGAGATGAAAGAGAGTTTTAAGTTTAAGACGAATTAAAGTATGTTATGACCTCAAAATGTAGCAAAATGTAGTTATGCTCATGTCTCTGTCGAATTTATTATAGGTAACAACCAATGATAATCAAGTATAATTTAACCTATATAGCAATACAGTCTCTACCAAATTAGGATAACAACAGTTATGATGACCTAGATGAGCACTAACACAATTATGTGATGGAGTTTACTTCAAATGAAAAGCTAAAAATAACTCGACACACTGCATGCTTGAGTCCAGTCGGCTGCTCAGTTCTTAGAGAAGTGTGAACTAGGTGAAACACACGTCTCTAGATGGGCCAGCCCACTTAAATCTCCAGCAACAGCTGTTGGGTAATTAGCATTGATTCAATCATTGAGCCTTGACCTAATTGGCTGGTGTGTATACTTTTTGGCCAGAACAGACTTATGAGGGCACACCATCAGAGACAGGACATAGTGTGTGCTTGTATGTTTGGTTTTTAAGAGGCAGAGCTTGTAACATGCTTTCTGTGCTGCCAGGGACAGGATGCCTTTTATCAGAGCTCTATTGAATGACGAGGCCTCTAAAGCTTTCACGAGCTTTCCATCTGCATTTGGCTTTTGATCTCTCTCATATTTCACTCAGGAGTCATGACACGGTGCAATTCAATGTTTGAAGAAAGAGAGTTTTCAGGAAGGCATAATATATTAATGCATGCTGACATCTTGCAGTCTTTCATGTGGTATTTTATGTTCGAGTCAAGAGTTGTACTTTCAAGGATTTGCATGAATAGATCTTGTTAACGGCCTGTACGACTGTGTACTCACAGCATGTATGTGATGACTCCAACACTCCACATGTCAGTGGGAAATGACACAAAGTCATAGTTGACGACTTCTGGTGCAAGGAACTCCGGAGTTCCAAAGTTGACCTTCAGCTTTTCCCTGGGTCGATACCTGGGGGAGGAGGGGTTAAAATGCATATGAAAATGTTTAGCTTTGTTTATGGACTCCTTTAACGTGACTAAAAAACTAATTTAGAATTTGCACTGCAAACACGCTGATGGAAAAATGAAAAAACAAGTCTTTTCTGAGGCATTCAGCAGAGGCACATATTGTACTTCTTGGAATAACAGCGCAGCTCTGTCCCATCTACCTTCCTCAAGTATTCAAATTTCTCTCACCTATCTTTTGCGCGACAATGAGTGGAATTCCACGGTAACAAGACAAAGAGCCTTGGAATCCTTTCATAACATTCTTATTCACAAAATCTCAACAGTAGACTGATTGAATAAGAATTTGAATCAAAATGAACACCACTCCTGTTTCTAAAAGCATCCAACTCCCATGTGAAGCATTGATTCATTCAGCAAGCTCTTCCGTCCTCTTTGTGCAGTTCCACATAGTCTCTCATATCACTGTATTTTTCTTTTGTACTTCAGAGAGCAATTCTGTCACTTTGTATTCAGTCTTGGTAGAATGTGCTGCCTTTGTTGTAGTGTTTTCTCATTTCAAAGTCATTTTGGGTAAAAGTCGGACAAATTGCAAAGTGCCTTTTAAGTCACAAAGAATACAAATCTACTTCTGAAAAGTGATTCAGGATACAACATACGCATGACTTTCAACCTTTTACAAAGTGTCAGAGTAAACTGTTGATGGGGAATTGTGCACTTACCATAGCACATGCTTGTTTTATGACGATAGAAGTACAAACTGCAGAGATACCGACACTGGAGTTATTTTGAGGTTTTTAAACTTTTCATTAAAACCATAAAAAGTGTACTTAAAAGCACTTTTTTATAATGACATTTAAAGTATGTTATGTGTTCATAACTTGCGTCATCATACTCTAAAAAATGTTTGAAACCTTTGAGTATACACATTTTAACACTTATTTTATTACAAGACAACATTTTTTTTATCTACTTACTTTCTGGCGAGTCCAAAGTCAATGATCTTGATCTGATTCCCTGTGGTGTTCACACACAAGATGTTTTCTGGCTACAAAATCAGGTAAAAACCGATTAGGAAAAAAAATATATATCAGTATAGTAATCAGATTTTATATTATTTGTAACACTATAAAAGAGCTTCAATTGCTTTTCATTTATCATGGGTTTGGTTTCAGTTACAAACTTTTGACTGATGTCTGGCTGTTTGATATTTCCGTATTTAGTCTCAAAAGTTACATACAGTTTTAAACAGAAATTTTGTTTTCAATAGCTTTTGATCAAAATGATCTAAAACAATAAAACCAGCTGTGTTTTGTTCATATGCTCCCCTTTGGAGCTCAAACTTTGTATTTCTTATTATTATTCCCAAAAACTGTAAATGCATAGGGGAAATGGGATACTTTTAACACAGAATGCACTCAAAATGCACATATACCAAATAAAAAAAACTCAATAGCTTTAAAAAAAAAAACTTAAAATCATGAAGCTTACATTTTTTTAGTTATTATTTGGTAATGTTGGTTTGTTCACTGTAAATAGTTTAAGTCACTTTGTTGGGCAATTTCATGGTGCTGTTTTCATTTTTCAAAACATTTTTGCAAAACAAATGTTATGGCCAGAATCGATTATCCTCTAAAAGAAACATAACAATATATTATTCCCCTTTGGAGATCAACTTTTACATTTAGCATTTCTATTAAAATAATAATAAAATTGGCTATTTTCATCTCAGAATGCACTCAAAATGCACATATACCAAAAGTTAAAGCCCAATAGCTTTTAAACAAACATTTTTTTTTTACTTAAAGCCCACGTTTTTGTGTTCATCTATGACTCCTCCTAGGGCCTCAACCTTTAGATTTAGCATTATTATTCCAAAAAAACTAAACTATAAAAACATAGACAGAATGTGCTATTTTCCAATTATTGTTTTAGTATTGCCTCAATTAAAACAAGATTGTCTGAGATAATCGCACTGACAGATTTGTGATTTGTTTTAAACACAGACTGATGTTATATGTGTGATTACGTGTGAAGATGTGTGACATATTCAATATAGAAGACACAAGTGTATTGGCAATAAGCTTATTAAAAAGTACGCCATTCTGTCTGCTGAAATTGACATGCACGTGTTACTCAGAAGTGTATTTTTCCATAGAGACATCCAACACTATCCAGTGCTAATCCTGTCAGTATCGCATTATAACATTGAGCTTGTTGTGTGAGGTTTACCTTAAGATCTAAATGGAGAATGTACTGCTGGTGAAGGTACTGAACCCCCTCACAAATCTGCCTGGTAAACACAATGGCATCCAGCTCCGTCAGCTGGTATTTCTCATCAACGATTCGTTCAAACAACTCACCACCCTCCACACTGAAATAACAAAGCATGGAAAGATATTTTCAAATGGGCAATCACAAGTTAGCTCCTCTCTTTTGGGTCAGTCCGTTAGAAGCAGTGAAATCAGGAGAGTAACGTGGATGTGAGCATTTCACCATGTCAAAGCAAGACAAATATGTATGCAGAATACCTTTTTTCTACTGTTTCAGTTTATGATTAGATCAACGTGAAGTCAGAGACATGACACTATCCTGATTGTGAGAAGTGACGTGCGTGGGAGCATGGTGTTCTTGTGACAGAATGTGAAGACAAGGCCAGGAGGGAAAATTAGTTTTGCAAATGAGTATTCTTGAAAACTGTCCGAAGCCACTAATCAGCCAGAATTAGCAACTTGAAATCTCTACAAATACTTATATAAAATATAATGTTAATAAAACATGATTTTTTAGGTTAGAGAAAATATGTTTCTTGTTGATTCTTAAAATGTCACATGAAAAAAAATGGCACGAGAAAACATTGGTTAGGGTGAATACTGTCAGCACTAAAGCAAACCTGCAAAAAATCAACACAGACAAGATGCTATTAGTCTGCCCTGGTGATGACCTATCTTCAAACACACCTGTATTACTTGAATTAAAGAATCTAGTCAAGCAATTAATAAGCTATTCATATTTTGCTGTTTTTAATGGTGACTTATATCCCGTTTATTCATATTTTAACCAATAACTGTATATAACATGGATGGATGGTGTGTGACGTCATGTTTCTGGCAAAGTTCAAAAGAGTGGGCATAATTGATTTACAGTAATCGAAAATGCATCAACATAGGCGGAACATTGCCATAGGGAAGATGGCTGAATGTTTATATATATCAAAGAAATATTTAAACTAAAAATAATTCACCCCCCTCAGAGTGTTCATGAAGGTCAATAATAGCAATGAATCAACAGACCCAATGGAGCCAGAGGTGGAAACATGTTTTTTTTCCCAGCTCCAAAGTTGTTCAGTTTTTACAATGAGAACCTACTCACTTCTGGAGTCATCCTTAAGTGGCCGCTCGAGGAACTACAGTTTAGTCACTTCCTATTATGCATTGAGAGAGAAAACGGGAGGTTGCAGATTGATTTTAACTTAACAATGTACAAAAAATCTATTGCTTATATTGGGAAAAAATCTAAAAATGAACTTTACAGTTGCCTGTACCTTGTGGGAAGGTGTAGAGTAGAACTGCATTTTGACACCAAAAATGAATGTTGCATGTTTTTGATTGATTTACACATTATAAGTCAATGGGAAGATGTGCTCTTGAACCAGTGGGTAAAAATTGGAGAGGCTACTTTACATCAATTAGACAACAGTGTGTAATTAACACAATACTGGTCCATGTATTAGATTTATTAAGTGATTTAAACATGTAGACTTGCTAAGGTAAAACAAGAATAAAAGGGTATTAAAGACATCAATTAATATCTTCTCATTACATATGGAGTTAGCCATTAATTACTACCTAATTTCTGAAATATATAATAAAGTAAAAATAAAGACTGACCAAATGACCTTTAAATGGGTCACTATAGTTACATATTTTCTGTCTTACGACTGAATAAGAAGATCTCTAAATGGTAACAATTTTTGTACTGACATTTACTTACTATTCCATAATGAGTGTGAGGTTGGTCCGAGACTCAAAAGCATCATACAGCTGAATGAGATTCACATGGTTTAACTGGTTCATAACCCCGATCTCATTCTTGACTTCATCCTGAAATAAAGAACAAACTCATTTAAATTCACAAAAAAAGCATTTTAAAATGTAAAAGAACATACAGTATTATTGGGTCTTTTGGAAGAGTTGAGAGAAAAAGAGCTGAAAATGTATTAATTAGACTAACTGATGACACCCGTGTCAAAGATTTACTGAAATGTATTTGGTTAGATCCAGTAAATTAAAACAATTTGATGAATGAAATAAATAATAAAATCCAAACCTATTTGCAAAACTGGAAGTTTTATCAATTAGAAAAATAAATTAGCTAAATATACCATGATTTCTTACAAAATACAATGTTTTCATAAAAAAACATATAAATCGAATGTAATTGTTCAACACATGCAGAACAAAATCTAACAGATTGTTATGAACCCCTATGGTTCTAGATTCTTGTGCAAGTGTTCTCTCCAGGCGATAGTTAAGGAGCTGCATCTGGAGATCCTTCTGTTAAGTGGAAGCTTTGCCCCTCAAACTCCTGACAGAGGAGTATAAATAAAAACTCTGCACTTACAACAGAACAGAGTAGCTGGCTAATCGCATTACTGCTGCGCACTGCTACAATTTGCTTATTTGATATTTGCTTATTTGATAGTGTTTTGGACTCCAACTTCACACTGTCTGACAACAATTTGAGATTTGTTCTTGATTGGTTCCATCTGCTGATTCTAAATAGTAGGGAGATTGTTTTCTTCTCTGTTTATTTTCATATGTACTTTTGGCTAGTAAGTTTAGTTTTGTATTTAGGCAGCTTGGTTAGATCAATCCATGGGATTCTTTGATTTTCTTTTGTGAAGTGAAGTGAAGTGAAGTGAAGTGAAAGTGACCAGTTGGCCAGATATGGAGTGACTCATACTCGAAATTTGTGCTCTGCTTTTAACCCATCCCAGTGTACACACACAGAAGGAACAAACACACCGTGAACACACACCCGGAGCATTGGGCAGCCATGACTGCAGCGCCCAGGGAGCAGTCGGCAAATTGGTGCCTTGCTTTTGAATTCAATCTCCCGAGGTAATTGTATATTGTCAAAGTTATCCTCTTCTGTAAAATCCACTTGTTATATTTCTTTCTTACATCATCTTTTCAACCATTTGACATACTTTTACTGGTTCATGTTTTATGCAATGTCCTTCCCCCTAGACTGGGGTGTAACAATGTATTTTTCATTTCAAGTTTGGAAAAAGTCAAGGGTTTTAAAGCAAATACATAAGTAATGTATTTCTTTTCAAAGTGGGACAGTCAAGGTACTAGGGCAAAATTATAAAAAATTATCCTCTTTCTGAATGCTAATCAATTATTATTGGCTAAACTGAAAATGGTCATTACTGTCACAGTTAATACAAAGCTTGCAACATAAAACTCAAAAATGAGTAAATAGCAACACTAACAAGCACCTCTCTTCTTTGTGTGCTTAGTCGCTAGGAAATGCACCTCTCTAAAGTTTCTTTTTATGTTTTCGAAATGGGTGTTTCAACAGGAATGATGGCAGTGACGATAAAAATAGGTGATATTCAGAAAAAAGTTATTTTCGTGAAGCATATTTGTAATGGCTGGACATGGTTTCAATGCAAGCACTGAAACAGATCTCAGAAATGGGCTTGACGGCCTTTGCCCAGCCTGTAATTGCTTGTCCTCATTATTCCAGCTCTTCCTGTCAACAGACCAAGGGGAAGCATACAGATTTCTCATGTACGAAACTCTCTTCTGCTCTATCTCACTTTCTGTTGTGCTCCGGAGCAGATGGCGTATGCAGCAGGAGCTGTTGTCGCCAGGAAAGAACTTTCAAAATGCAAATGTTTCCAGGAATGGGTCTTAGAGAGGCCGAGTGTACTTATACTCTACATGATTGCTTGTTGACTCCTTCAGCCCCATTGACATTTTGTCAAATGGGAGGAATTAAAACGCGACAGAATGAGTTTGATCTAGATTTTCACACAGATCAGAGGTTAAAGAAAGTCTTTGCATTCAGGAGTTATGACAGAAAGATGTAATTAGATGTAATTACCAGCACTTACAGAAATATGGAGGATGTATTGGGGTAAAGGGTACTTTTTAACCCATGTAAAATATATTTGACTTCACCAAACAAAATAGTTGAACGTTTGAAAAATTGAATAAATGCACTTTGCAGCATTTCTTTTAAGGAAATATGCACACTTCTAAATTTTTGAGAGGTAATAGAAGAGGGAGATGTGTGCATTCTTTCATAAGCTCATATGCCCAGAAGTGTCAGCAGTTGTCAAGGAAATGTTCTCATAAATCAACCTCACAGGAACAGAGTGATGGACAGATTGGAGTGGGAGAGGAGAGAAAAGAGATTGGAAGGGAGGGGAGAGACAGTGTTTAAACTCTAGTGGTTTGTGCATGCTTTGTACTCACCCTTTCTTTCATTCCTCTGACTTTTATTATCTTAGCAGCCAGCGTAAGACCTGATGACAATTCAGCGCACTTGTGCACCTGTCCGAAACGGCCCCTGCATGAACACAACTATAGTAAAACGAGGTGTTGAAGTCATGGATTTATGGAAATTTTGTCAAAACCTCAATTCCTTCTCTTGTTTTCCCATGCTGAGTGAGTGTTTACTTGTGGACTCCCCATGGGGGGAAATTGTGTGTTTTTGTAAAGATGGCAGCTCTTGTTGCTGCTGGGGCCGTAAATACATCCCATGCAAAGAGAGCTGCTCAACACCTGCCCAAAATAGACTCTTGTTGAATAAGAGTCAAAAACAAGCCAGGGCTTATTTGTGGTGTATGAGGAGCAGTGGCATAGAGGGAGTGCAAATGAGTCCAGTCTGTGAGCAGCAGTCATTCAGCTCGAGCTATGAGCTTCATGGAGAGTGGCTGCTTGCTTATCTGCCAGACCTGGAGAGAAACGTACACTGTCCTAGTACAACCAAATATTCTTATCTGTGGAGCAGATGTCAACCTATAAGAAAGTTGATGGTGCTGAGAAGAACAGAATATTTATTGTGATGTGAGATTAAATCAAATTGTTTTACTATTCATAACACATATAATGATAATTACTTAACAAAATTAATTACATCTAAAAATGTATTGACTTTTACCAATATAGATTTTATTTGAAGTAAAATACTTCTCGATATTTAGAATCAGAATCTTTAATTGAGTGAAAAGTACAATTGAAAAATAATATCCAACTATATATAATATTCAACTAGCTTGATGTTACAATATAAAGTGTTACAACAATATTGACTCACCACTCACTTCTGTTGTAAGTAAAGTTACTCTGTACTCAAGTACTCTGAGAGCATTTTTATATGCATTTTCACTACTTTTTACTTTTACTAGGTAGATTTAGATGAGTAACAGGAATTGCTTTCACCCCTGTCTGAAACCTCAAACATTCTTATTCAGATCATGTAACCCAGTTAAACAAATAAAAAAATCTCAACACATGAATAAAATGTAATATTCTGTGAAACGTTCCATATACCAAAAAACTTTTTAAAGGTAGTTCAGAATATGATGTTTTTTTCCTATTCCCGAGTTTACCCTCTCTTCAGATTCCAAGTAAATATATATATATTAAATCAAATACTTCTTAAGGTGCTTTAAGAAAAATCTAATAATAGATTAGAATAGATAGAGTATTTAACTATGTATTAACTAGAGGTTATCGAGCATGACATATAGCTCAGTTAAACCTATGCATTGCCTTTGCTGATTAATGATTAAAAAATAATCGGAGCAATTTTACAATAGAATTTAAAAATTGTAACTAAATTATATTAATACTAATTTCACCAACTAAATGTTATCTACTTTTTTTGACAAGATAATAGTTATTTTTTGGAAGATCTTATAAAAAAAATCCTTAATTACCTGAACTCCCTTGGCACACTGGCGTTTTTGTTTTACATTCTGAATAAAACATTATTCAATCATTTATGTTTAAAAATAGATTTTTTTCACCTAAAAAAACATTTCTATGAAAATAAAAGTCTTTAAATTCGATTCTCAAAAAACAGGAAGGTTTTGAATTAGGAAAAAAACTATAAAATAAATGTCAAATATCCTGCTAGTGCTAGCCAGGCTTAATGCATCAGCCTGCGTCCTATCTCTCAAACCATACACCTTCTTATAAAAAGTTCCTCAGTTTGCTTGGAAATGTAAAAAAGATGTGCATTAAGTTTGCTTTAGCAACTCAGTGATATTTACAAAAACTGTATCTTACTTTCAAATAGATGCCAGACATTTAAAATGATAGGCAAATAAGAATTTTTGAGTCTAAAGGCCCTTTAATCCTTGGACTTACCCGCCTAGGAGCTCTTTGGGGTTGACAGCATAGTATGAGTTCAGAGGAACCTGTTTAGCACTGACGATGCGATGCTCAAACGGAGCAGGGAGAGGCGGACTGTCATCTGGAACACAAATAGAAGAGTGATGAGAACCTACTCGCTCTACCCAAAGTCAGGTTGATGAATGAATCTGGCAGATGCAGCACCATGTTTCACATTGCGATAAACAATAATCTCCTCTGCTATATATACAAGGGCTTTGTCACATTTAAACTTAATTGACCGATAACGACCCAAGTGTTGCTTTTCATCACAAAATTTGACGAATTCTAATTTACGTCCATGACGAATTCTTTTATTACGTCTACGATCCTCACAATTTCTGAAATCATTCTTTTCTATTATTTACAAATAATTGTTTAAGTGAATGAAACAGTTAGTATGCAATCAAAATAACAAATATAATCAATCAAAATGAATCAAAACTAAAAACTCTACCAAAAACTATTTAGCTGAATCCGGAAAACACATCTTCTTCTTTTTTAGCTATAATATATATATATATATATATATATATATATATATATATATATATATATATATATATATATATATATATATATATATAATTGTGGGTTGTTTTGGCTTAACTCACCAATGATCAGCAGAGTTGTCTCTGCCTTTCGAAGAGATATTGTTCTGCTTTTTCCTCCCTCGCTCTTTTCAGGCTCCAAAATATTCCCATCCACTTTATTTTCATTTTTCCTGATATCTGTACTGTTATTTATCTCATCTGGTCTTGATTCCGGCTTGTGAGCCTCCACTGTCCTTTCATCTGTCTTTTTAACCTCTGCATCTTTGAGAACATGTTCTTTGGTGTCCAGCTCTGACTTGTGATCGTCCAGCTTTATCTGCGGAAGATGTAGTTCAGGCTCTGGTGGTTTTAATGATGCTTCTGACCCCCTGGCTTGTTTTTGATGAACCTCAGCCTTCATTTCCACTTGTCCATGTACTCTTGATGAAAAAACTTCGACAATTTTGATAGGATCTCCTTCTTCACCAGCCCTGACACAATTAAAAGAACAAAAACACTTTTTGAATAAGATCTTGATAATGAAATCTGTAATGAGAATCTGGAATCTGCAGCGTAGATGGCTGGATAGAAGCTGTGATGAAGAACCATGAACTCGTTAACATCACTAGCTCCTTAATTAAAATTGAAACAGAATAAAATGGCCTAAAACACTTAATGACTAGCAATATGCATTCAGTCACCAGTTACAATGCACCCTGGTCCAATCTCAAGGCCCGGGCCATTAGTGTAATGACTGATGTGTTCCAGTGGCCACTGCATAGCCTATTATTTGTAGCAGAGGGCCTTTTGTGCCTCAGTACAAAACACAGCTAGCACATTAAAAAAACGTAGCGCATGCTTTCTGAGCACTGCCTTTTAAAGCCATTTATGATGGATGAGAAATGCTCGGGCTTCTAATTGCACCCTTCTTCCACCGGGAGCAGTGTATTAAAGGGATCTGGGATATTCAGCTATGTTATTATGAGAATTATTCCCTGTAGATGATCAAATGATTTATTTTTAATAAGTATGTATTATTTGGGAACTTGTCCGATGACTGTTCTGAAGAGTTGATAATAATTTTTGTAAACGTGAAGTTTACAATCTTCTTGGTGGAGAAAAGTATAAAGAAAAAGTCCATTAGAGCATAAGTGCAGGTCATTGAAATTTGCTATGTAATTATCTCCAAAGGAGTCAAATAACACAGTTCAAAGTCTTCTTTAAGTGTTCTTTTTCAGCCTACATAATTTATGATGCTTTCATCCATAGTTTTCGAAAAGCCATCATATATATAGTATGTATAGTTTTTGTTGAACTCCATAAAGGTGGGAAGTAATAATTTCTGCATCTAAAAATATTTTCTCACCCTGTCTGAAAGACTATCACATCCTGCAAGAGTGGTAGCTTCTTTTCCACTTCGTTTGATTGCTCTGAGACTTGCTGATAATTTGCTGTGACTGCAGAGCTTTCCTGATTCAGAGAAGTGTCCTCAGACTCCAGCTGGACCTCAGGAACAAATGTCTGCACCAGTGTGGGCACACTTTTCACTGTATCCTCCTCTGCCTTTTCTAAAGTTTTGGAGCTTTCTTCTGTGCCAGCAGGTTTCAGAGGCTCGCTTGCCCCTGGAAGCTTTAGAGGAGCAGACGAGCTGCTGCGATTGTTGTGAAAATAGACCTCTGCTTCCAGCAGCTCAGTTTTGCCTGTGGATAATCGAACAGTCAGATACTGGCTAAAACCCACTATTGAAATTCACGAAAGAAATTGAATATTTTTTAGGCTGTCTAATTAATAATTCAAATTTCTTTGATGCAAATGTATGTTCTACCTGAAATAACATCATTAGCCTCTTGAGAAGTCTGTGTGCTCTGGTGACAGAAACTGTCTCTTACGCTCTTCACGTCTGGTTTGCTTTTCTGTAGAATGAAAGTAGACATCTTTTTTAATATTAAAGGATTAAAAGATTATAATTTATGATAATTATTCTAAATAATCTGGTTATGAAGATTTTCCAGCCACTTGGAACTTCACAGTGAGAATGTGACTGCTGCCATTCTGCATTAGATGACTCGCCACTGGCCCCCCTAAAAAGCTACGCAGGACTAAGCCTGGTTAGTACCTGGATGAGACCACATGGGAAAGCCAAGTTGCTGTGGGTTGTGATGTGGTGCTATTGCCTGATGAGCCTTATTACAACATACATTAAATCACAACCAATTAAAATACAGTGGTAGGAAAATTGGGTCAGAATCAAGGTTTAAGATCACATCCGAAGGACAGTGCTCACTTACAATACAGGGTCCCTGACACTGCATCAGGACACAACATCCTGCATATACAACTGAGTGACCTTGTAACACTTTCCACAGCAACCTGAATTTCCTGAGAGGCCTTGCAGCTGAGTACTCAAAGCCTTTGACCTGCTTACCTTCAGTGGTAAACTGGTCATGGTTTGCACAGTGCATCTTGTCATGGCAAAATGGTCTAACAGCTTCAACTTGAAGATTTTTAAGAAGTCATGGTATAAACAACACTTATCGTAATTTCTCTAATATCTTTTTCTGAAGGTTAACAATGTGTATGTTACCGAACTGAGAACCGGGCACCCTAAAGCTCTTATCCTAGAGTATTTAATACATAAACATGAGGAACCACTTAAACGAGCAATGCAAGCTTACCTTTAAAAATAATAATTACCATTAAATATTCCCCTACACCACAAAGTCTATCTCCACCTATGTCTCATAGCACTTTAATGAAAGGGTGTAGTTTAAATAATTCATGGTAACAATTCAATAATTCAGCTTATGATTCATGGTATTGAACGATTACACTACAGAATAGCCACTTCTGTATCTTCATGCATAATATGGATACGTGACCAAAAAATATAGCATTTTAGTTAATTTTGTCATTTACTGCATGAATAACTTAGCATAATTATACTGTTTGAAAGCCGATCTGCTTATTATACACAGCATGGACGACTACATTTTCAATTCTGAACAATCTACTGCATAATTTCACTTGGAAAAAAGTACTTTCTCATGATAATTATGAAAGACATGCTGTACGCAATTAACATCTGTCTGTGAACAACCACTCAGTGAAAAGAAATGAAAAAGATCTTTTGACAAGCTGTTTGAAAAGTTGTGGTTCAGTTTTGTTTGCGCTGTTAAACTCTGTGTAACTGGGTTACCGTACGCTCACATGGGCAGTCTAGGAATTTGAAACATGAAGATCATTCAGCCTCATTGCAGATAAAACAGCAGCCTTGGTAAAAGGTTAGACCTGCCATAAACCATGCTTAGCAGGAATAGATCGGGTCAAATAAATTGCAGAAGAGAAAAATATTGTTGGTAAAAGATAAATGAAAAGGTAAATAATAAAAGAAACTCTAATCATAACCATCAAAAGTTTAGAATGACATTTCTTGGCCGTTTATGGTACATAATGATCAAAATACTTGAACTATTGAATTGAACAGTGTTGAGCTGTTCTGCGAAAAGATTGATTTATGGAAAAAGATTTAATCAAGCAAATCTATGTAGTGCTACATTCTCCTAGATAGAGGTTTGGCATTTGTTGTTTTTAATACTAGTTAATGTTTGATGTAAAAAGTATTCTTTCTTTCATAAGTATTTCTTAGTCTAACATCTCATTATTTTTCCATTTTTCTTTCTTGACTATTATAAAATTTGTTTCATTAGAAAATATACTATTTATGGCAGTGCTACAGTGATTGCAAGCATTTTATTTGTAGTGTATATTGTACAATCCCACAAAGCAATTTTAGCATGTCCCAAGTACGAAGATAAAAGTATAATAGATGATTGGACCAAATTCTGATATCAGACAAGGGTATGAAAAGTTGAGCCACTGTTACTACTTTGCCGTCTGGACCACATCTTTTGTGCCACAATAAATACAATGCCACCAATTCCACACCATGTTTGGCCCAGATACTGCAAGCCAGTGTCAGATAAATGCCAGATGTGCCAGACAATTGCCAAATTTTGTCCAATATTTTATGTCTAAATAGATGCAGTATATCATTGAGTACTATTGCGTTTTAGCTTATGACCTATTTATTTCCTCTTACAATTCACATGTCTTTCAACAAAAATGAAATGTAAAAATATGTATTCCAGTTAGCAGTATAAAGAAAACAGCATTAAAACAAACACATGTAAACAATTAATGTGTTCTGAAAAAGACTAAAGTTAGAATTAAAGAAACCCCATCTTATTAGACATGAGTAATTCTTAGGGGAAAAAATAACCGTTCTTTCAAATAAATAGTGTCTACATTTAAATTATCAAGAAAATGTGAATAGATCAAACTACTCTTTTCATTTATCATAGTTTTTAAAAGTGTTCGATCAATTATTATGTTTTAATTTGGACAGGGCATATGCTATTATTATTCCTAGGAACAGTAATCGTGGTTCATGGATATGTGTACCATGAATTAACAGCCCCTTTCATTCTCTCTCTTGTTGCATTTAACATCAGATGAGTACTAACCTCCTCCTCTACAGTCCCCAGAAGGCCTTTTCTCCTCCATGGCACCACACCACTAAGTATGAACTCCACTATCTTCGAGTTACGAAAAGCATCGCCAACATAGCCCAAAACTTTCTCCAGTGTGGACAAAGAACTTTCAATAGATTCCATCTTCTTCTGCTGCTGCTGGCTCTCCTGCTTGAGATTATGAAGCAGATCCACAGTTTCCCCACAGAGCGATCTGACCTCTGTAAGCAAAGGCAGCTTGCTGCCCTCCCGCTGACCATTTTTGACAACGTTTGAGTCTTGAAGACCCTGCTTGTGCTGCATGAGGGTCTTTTCTAATGTCTCCATCCCCTGACACAGTGAGCTCAGTTTGTGTAGCACCTCCGTCTGGATTCTTTCGATCTGTTCCACTTTCCCCTCCAGCGCATTCAACTTAACTTCCACATTGCTCAGGCTTCCTATCAGAGTCGGAGCCTGCTTCTTGATCCCAGATGGGGGCCCCGAGTTATCCAGCCTGCCGCCTTCGTACATCTTGGCAATGCAGGTAGCCAGAGTCGCCTGTTTACTCATGGCTGCCCTGTTCAACCTCAGGGCAGTGAGAAAATGAGAAAAAGTGGAAGCCCCACTGATCCCTCCGTCTGCCTATTTTAGTTCCTTCCAGGCCTCTAGTCTTGATATTGTGTGCCTCTCACAAAACAGACAGCTCAGACAAAGCCTGTTGTTGGTATGTGCCAGAGACATGACACCACTTAAATAAACACCTCCATTGGGTATCTTATCTCTCCACTTCTATTTTTCCTCTCCCCTCTTTCTGTCTCTCCTCTATGTACTCTGGGACAGTGCTTTTATATGACCTAGAGAGCCGTTGTGATTGCCAAGGTTCCAGCAGTCTCTGACGTCACGCGAATATTGAAATTCTCCTCAGTAGATGCTGCTGACAGGTGGGCATGCAAAGCATTGCCTCTGTAAACGGCCGGTCATTAGACAGAGATAAGAAAGCACACAAGTCTCACTAGTGTGTTTTCATCATATAATTTTTAAATTCTCTGCTTCACACATTTTCGTTTTAACTACTGAACAACTGGGTCCAATCTTTGCGAACAATACATCATCTACAACACACTTCTTGTTGGAACGTGACATGACATTGGCTGACATTTTCAGTAAAAATAAACCGCCGTGGACACTGGTATGAGGATGAATGATATGCTACAAGTGTCTCTCTCACCTTAACTGGAGTCAAACCAGATTTAATATGGGGCATTCACATACACTCAGGTTAAAACTAAAAATTCAATTCCCATAATCCATTGTTAGGCTGGGTTTATGTAAACAGGAAGTAGACTCTTATCAAAAAGCTTTGCACCATAGCATGTCTTCTTCATTTTCATTCGTTTCCTCCTTGAAAGAGGTTAACAGAGTCATTTGGATCTCTTCCACATTCAGTCCTGATGATTGAGCTGCGCTTAGGGCAATCCCAACACAGTCGTCAGGTTAAGAGGTTGACGTGATCATAGAGTACTGTAGTTAAGCTTTTTAATGACTTAACAAGTCCTCTATGCAGAAACTACTGTCTTGTGCACACTCTGTATTGGAGGACTGGGAGCTGCACATCTCTAAAGTAGAACACTCAAGGCCACTACAAATCCAGCCGTGTATGTCTGAATGAACAGTAGCTCGGCCAAGAGTTTCGTTTTGGCCAGAGGACCACTCACTTTCTCGCTTGTGTTGATTTTATTTAGTTACTCCTAACAGTGACCCACATCCTTTGAAAAGGACTTCATGTGATTTGTCTGGTCTTCCTTCTTCCCTGTTTGTCCCAAATTGATTGTAGAAAGTGAGTAAATAGACAGGTTATGAGCGGAGCTGAGAAAACTGAACGGCTGAGTGATTGTCCATGTCAGTGTTATCATGCACTACATTACATCTAACTTAAATAAACAAGTAAAACAACATTTATCCCCCTACCAGTTGCTGTAAAAAAAACCAGATAACAAACTACATATAACTAAAAACCTCTAAACAGGGTGTTTTATTCAATGGGTGCCCACATTCACACTTAAAAGTTTGTTTTTATAGATAAGCTACTGTTAGCTACATGGTGATATTATTAAACAGCTTTCACAAATCATGGAGGAAACTAAAAAGTGAATTTGTATTATCTACTTTAATGAAAAGTAAAAATAGGAAAACTTCCTCAAGAGGTCAGTCATTCAATTGCTGTCAATTAAACTCAATTGGATTTCTTTAAAACTAACTACAGCATATCAAATGATAAGTATTTAATTTAAAGTTTTCTTTTCTTCTAAATCTCTTCTTTGAAATGTATTGGATCATCGGTCATATTTTAGATTTTCAGTACATTTGTAAACTTACCCAAAACTTCTTCTATTGAGTAATTTTGGAAAACGTTTAAATAAAGACAATTATTGTATCATTTTAATTATAACATCAATGATTCGTCAAAGAGACATAATGGCTATATGTGGAGGGACCCATACCTAAAGAGCTTTGCATTTTTAGCTCATGGTTTAAACTCATATTTGTGGTACCTGAATAATCAGTAAACTGATTACTTGCTCAAGACATTACTTCTTCTGGAATTGTGATCGAATCACTGACATTGAATTGTCACTTACCAATTATCCAAGAATTAGAGAATACATCACTATTGTCTAGTAATTAACATAATATAAAAAATGTTGAGATCTACTTTTAATTCATCATATACATTCAAATGTGATGGTTTCTAAGTAATTACTATTATTTTCACATACCCAGCAGTGCTAATGATAGACCAGAATGAATGTACAATTAACTGATATTGTACTTCTTTATTCTACATTTTCAACTGCAGATAAGTGATGGAATGAACAACATTATCTTCAACGGCAAGCCATCACTTTAACTTATGATTAAAATGAGTTCTGTTAACGTTAAAATTGGTTTCTTTGAATATTTAAATGAAGACGATGGCTTTCTGCTGTGTTTAAATACCTAAACAAAACCCTTGCAGTAAAGTATAAGCTTATTATGCAACAGAGATTTAGACCAAGGCCAGAAAAACCACAGGAATGTGGCTCCATCCTGACTATTTGTTGCTGGTGGAGGGAGGAGGTCTAATATAACAAGCTGGCACAACTCAATTTCCAATCCACAACAGGATGAACGGCAGTCGAATAGCTAACATCACAGAGCAAGAATATCTGAATGGCGGAGATAAACATAACTGTGACGTTGTTCAACTTATTAGTCATATACAGATATGATGCGGGGAAATGACGGTCTGAGATGCAGCTGAGGTGATGAGGCTTTGTTCAGGGATGCCTACGGCAGTCTACGGTGGCGTTTAGCCTTGCCCTCTGACAAAGGAAGGGTTGCAGAGTAGTCTCGTTTTACAAAACCCTCTGTGCCCTCACATAAAGGTTAGACATGAGCGAGAACCTGAGCTTTAAAGGTTGAAGGAGCAGGATGGTCTGTATTGCTTTGCTCTCTTTAACAAGTGAGTCATTCAAGGTAAATGCTTTCATAGTTAGGACCATAAAATAAAGCTTTACTTTGATGTGCCAGAAGGAATTAACATGCATTTCAAATGTTGAACTTTATGTGCTAACCCTTCTCCCTCACACAATCACCTTTCATTTTGTTCAGAGCAAAGAGACAAGTCTATATTGTGAAATGTAAAGCACTTGAACAATGAGCAAGTTTTGGAGGCAAAGGCCATCAGTGTTAAAACCTTAAACAATTTACAGAAGAATAACAGGATGATTTGCAACAAGTAGAGAATTGTTAAAATTCCAAAGGGCACACTTTTAAACGCTTAAGATGCTTCGAAATAACCAAAGTCAACTGATAAATAGGGTAATTAAACTTGTCTGAGTTTTTTCCATGTGAGAGGTATGGAAAACAACAGAACATGTCACTAGTTTAAACAGCAAAACAGTTAACAAAATGTGCTAAAAGATTTCAATAATTTGCTAAAGTTATTTTTCATGTGTTTTGACACAAAAAATTAGTAAAATAACATTTTGCTAAAAAAACTCATTATTTTCTTCTACGCCTGCTTGCTAATCTAATCTCACGCTCAAGAAGAGTACTATAATCTGTATATTTTGTATTGAATCATCCTCTCTCCAGACATTAAGAATTAACATAGTAAAAGTTTAAAAAATGTAGATTACTGAAGAAATGTATGTTAATTCTTAATGACAAATTTATATATAAATGTATATATATATATAAAACTATTACTTTATAAGTTTTTTCTAATAAAAAAAGCTATTGTTAGCTACAAGGTGACATTACTAAAATAGATTTTACAAATTATGGAGAATATAAAAAAATTTTTATCAATTTAATTATTAATTTATTGAGTGTTTCTTGAAGAGTTTTAGATTAGCATAACTGCAATTAATTAATTAAATAAATTAATAATTACACATAAGTACATAATACAAATACATATGGTAACATCGAACATCGTCATCTACATACATTTTTAGTAGTTTGATTTTGTCAGTGATAAAGTCTACTGACCTTTTCCCAGACAAACTGAATGGAAGTTGAGTAAAATAAATTACTTTCAGTGATTGATAATGATCATTGATTATGTACTAAGTGATTTAAGTTTACTTCCTTAAATCTGTCTTGATCAATAAGTGTTTTGGGAAACATCACAGTTCACGAATTATTTTCACTCTCAATTTTGGTGATTACGTGTGAGGCTGGCTCTGTTGTTTTTAACGGTGTATATTGCACACAAGCTATAGCTGGATCTTACCGTGAACTTTCTTATGTAGTCGGACACACTGAAGCCACCTGTACTGAGAAGTGTAGATCTGTACAACGAGGTCCCCATCACTCTCCCGTCTTCTTCTGAATTCCCAAAGTGGGCCACCACAAACAGTAAACACACCACGGTTTCGGACCCTGAGGGAGCTGCAACATTCTGGTGAGAAGAGATCCCCTTCAAAAAACGAACTATCTTATCACTTTCAGCTCCTTTACTTACTGGGTGTCCGCCCCCCATCAGCACAGCAGAGGGCCCAGAAAGCACTTCCTGCACCGAGATAACAGCTGCCTGAGATTAGTGAGGGTATGCTGGAAATGTTTGTGTCCTGTTTTATTAATAGGTCTCAGATTTGTGTTTTTGTTTGGATGTTCCCCTCGGGATGTCTACCTCCCTGCACTGGAAAGGCTGGATGGATGGTGATATGATGAGGATGCTGGGCCTCACACCAGATTCTAGTTTCCATTGTGCAGCAGCAGAGATATAGGAAGAGAGCTTTTGTGTGCTTAGACTGTGAAGGGATCTGAGCTCACTCACAGACCCAAATTGGAAGAGACATTTCAGCCGTGATTGTTCACATGGGGTATGCTTGGAGTTTATGAGAGGATTAAGAGCAATTTTAACACGTCTGATGTTTAAAAAAGAGCTATGCATCCTCTTTATTCTGTTTTTGTGATTTAAAATCAGTGATGAAGCTTAAACATGTTTGATGAGTTCCACTTTTTCTCTACTACAAACACCAGAAGATACTGCAATAAAAGTATAATGAGGTATAAATGCAACTCTACAATCAAAGATTCCTTGATGAGATTCAAAGCAGAATTGTATGAAGTGATCAGTCGCAGTCAACAAATTATAAAGTTAAACAGGAGAGTTTTGAAATATATTTGTGTGTGTGTGCTGAACCAGAGCCAGCAACAACCACTTTGAATAAAGAAAAATTCAAGAGGAGACCTCTTACAATACCTTGAAATAAGTGTTTCTTCTATTATTATTATCTCACATTTAAAGTTTTGGTATCGTATCAGAATGAACTGCTCCAGTGAACACTGAAATTGTTTACATTTCTATCACCTCCTCTCTTATTAAACAACCAAGCTGACGTTTTTTAATTTATTTTAGAGATGCATGTCACTCATACCAAGCCCCAGCAAACGTAGTGTAACTCTGAAACCCTAGTTGAGTTTGTGATTTTTTACATTAGTGTGCAATGGAGCTGTACAATGGAGCTGATATGGTCTTAATATGCTGTTTTATGGTTTTCAAATCATTCTTTACACTTTCAACAATTTATTTTATTGTTCTCTGGTTCATTTAAGTCAGACGAATCTGTCCTAAGTCCTAGGAATTTAGTTGTTTAATACTTTGTCAGAAAACGCCTTTGTTGTTCTCTCTGAGTCTTAATATATTTTAAATAAAAAAAACTTGATATCCAGTAACTGCAATCAATACATTTCTTTTAACTAATCACTTTATCTATCTATCTATCTATCTATCTATCTATCTATCTATCTATCTATCTATATATATATATATATATATATATATATATATATATATATATATATATATATATATATAAATCATTTTTTATAGATATTTTATATATTTATATTATATATTTTATATTTTATATCACGAAACATAATATTCATCATGAAGTAAAACAGTACTCAACCAATGTAGAATAGTTTGTTTTTGATTCTCAAAGCACAAAGTTTTGGTTGTCCATCATCAGCTGGCATCTTTGGCACCAGAGACGAGCTGCTGCATCTTCCCTCGTCGCTACACAAACTGTGTGTTTTCATATTTTATACCCGCTATGACGCAGCTTTATGTTAAACACCAATTACGACAAATGTAGTGCCTATTAGGTTTCTTCTAATGTTTTCTATTTAACTATAATATTGATGACTGGCTAAAAATCTACTTCACTAACTGTGAGGTATTAGTTTGTTAGACATGCAGTCACAATGGATCTGTATCTAATTATTATTTAGTCTGGCTTGTCTTATACTATGGGGGTTTCCCAGTCAATTCCTGGAGTTCTGCAGCCCCTGCTGGTTTTTGCTCTAAACCTGTTACAAGAGACACATGTGTAGCTTCAAACAACCCAAGAGGAGCTTAGTTAGTGCAATCAGGTTTGTTGCGGGGCGTTACGGTGGCGCAGTGGGTAGCACGGTCGTCTCACAGCAAAAAGGTCACTGGTTCTAGCCTTGGCTGGGTCGGTTGGCATTTCTGTGTGGAGTTTGCATGTTCTCCCCGTGATCACGTGGGTTTTCTCTGGGTGCTCCGGTTTCCCCACAAGTCCAAAGACATGCGGTATAAGTGAATTGAGTAAGAACAATTGTCCATAGTGTTAAAGAGTGAATGAGTGTGTGTGAATGTTTCCCAGCGATGGGTTGCGGCTGGAAGGGCATCTGCCGCATAAAACATGTGCCAGAGGAGTTGGCGGTGTTGGCGGTTGTTGCTGTGGCGACCACGAAAGGGAAGAAAGCCGACTTGAAAATGGATGGATGGAGGTTTGTTGCGTCTGGCTATAGCTCTCCTGGAATTGACTTTGAGACCCCCAAAAAAAGTCCACTAAAATATAATATGTATCTTAAGAGTCTCCTTAAACTGCCAAGTTAAGTTTCCGTTTAAAATACACAACAGATCTTTTGTAATAATGAGTGCAAAGTCCAATTTTATGAGCGTGTCCACACTGTAATCTGTCAATGGCCGTGTTTCTCCCATGATCACTGACGGTGATGAATCATGTCATATTTCTCTAAGGAGTAAGACAAAATCAGAGATGTTGTATTATCAGTTAAGGATCTTTTTTCACAAACGGCCAATGTTCATTATAATCTGTTGTCATCTTAAAAACTCACTGTTTAAGTTGATTCTGGTAGTTTTTGCTAAATCCTTGACACAAAACCGAAAGCTTCTCCATTTTCAGGTACTGTCAAGAAATATAATCTTTCGTTAGCCAGAAAATGCAAGTAAAATAAAAAAATTCCCCGATGTCCTGATACAAGGCCCCAAACTGCCTGTAGCATGCCTGAGTAAAATCTATGACATAAAAATGAATTATGGGAAAGAGTTTACTAACTGATGCTGTGTTTAATAAAGTTAATAATTTAAGTAAAGGTACATGTAAATGGTAGTTTAAATAATTAGATTTTAAGCTAAATTTGTGCACATAATTCACATTATTTGAACATTGCTTGAACAACCTGTTAATCGTTAGTGGGGGACTTGGAATTATCTATGGTATTTAATTTTTACTAGATGACTAAAATGATTTGAGGAGTTGAGAGCACTCTAAAATGAGTTTATTCACACTGTTAATGCACACTTTTCAAATAATTTCAAAGGTTGAGTTTTCATGACAGGTCACAATTGTCAGTTTGTGTGGTTTGTGTAGTTTTTCAATTCCTCCAGTGACAGTTGGGACACTGATAGTATACATTTGCTTCTCACCTTGTATGGAGTTATTTTTTTTGTTGGAGTTTTGCATCCTTGTGTGTATATTTGTGTTTGAAACTATCTTGCTATCTTTGCTTATACAAATCTTGCTCATCTATAAACAGAACAAGATACATATTTTTGGAATATACAGATATACAAAACATTTCTATAAAGGTATCTTTATAGCTTTACTTCCTTTTACACTCTGTCTCTTATTTGCACTGTTCAAGTCCATTTCAGGTGCATTTTTTAAACAATTAGACTTAAACAAGGGATTTCTTGGCTTTTTAATTCCCTTCATCAGTTTGGTGAAGTTAATCCTAAAAGCTCTTAAAGAAGTCTCTTTGTGTTAAAGGCTAAATCTTTAAGTGAGGATTTGTTCTAATGGCATGTGCACTAGTGTGGGTGATGCTCCAGATGGCGTTGAAAGAGTTTAATGTTAAAATAATAATGGCATTCTCTGAGAGTCTGTTGTTCCTGTTAGTAGACAGGTGGCATTGAGGATGGCGACTAACATGACTCATGAGGACTTTTGTCACCGTCAAGCTCTATTATATGACATGGTTTCTAATGACTAAGATTATACCACTCCAGCACTGCTTGTTCTGACCTTCAATTGTAGTAACTTCTGAAGCATCAACAAGTCACTGGAAACTCACTTTACTGAAGCTTTGTTAAAAACTGAAGGGACCATTTTTATTGAAAACTGTGTATTTTTTTGTAGGTGTAAAAATTGTAAAAATTGTGTAATTTCTAGAGTTTTGATTTTCTGGAGTTTTGCTGCTTATCTGTAAACCTCAAATGCTGTTTGGTTCAGCTTTATGATTACAGCTTCAACATATAGCAATATTGGCTATGGCATTTTATCTTCAGATTATGAATTCAATATCAGATGATTACTTCCAGAGAGTCCGTTATAATAGATTAGTGTTCCATTCATGCTAACCATTAACTGAACAAATAATGAACACTGCAGCTAAAACATTGCCAAACTGTAAATTTAACAGTAAAACATGTTTTAATTACTTTCACTTTAATTAAACCATTTGATGAAAGTCAGTACACTCAAGACAAAAAGAGTAAATTGTTTATATGTGTGGCAAAGCGCAGGGAGAGGGGCGGCACATATGCATTTGTAATAATTGCCTTTCTTCAGATGTTAGGTATGATAGGAAATCATCTATTATGTCATATATAAAACTAAAAATTGTAATGAAAGAAAACTAAATTGCTTCACTTTTAACTTCACTATTATTCTTGAGTCAGTATTAAACAATGACCAACTACACATTTTTGAGCACAGAACAAAGGAGGCTCTTGGAATTTGGTCAGAAGGTCCTGATTCAGATCGAGAAAACTTACTTTAGATCCCAATTCAAGTGTTCAATGAAATTTAATTTCAAGTGCTTTTAAAACAGGACTCTTAAACCCAAATCTTCTGTCCCCATAAACACTCACACCTTTAAATGTAAAAGGTCCTAAAAATATTGTATTTACACTTTTAAACCACTTAGAATGACTCTTCTTGGCTTTCAAATTAGATATTTCTGCTTTCTTAACAGACCTGAATAATGGAAATGATTAATCTGATAAAAGATTAGAATTTTTCGTTACAAAAAACATTCAAACACTATGTAAACTGCAGTACAAAACACCTAAAAAAGTTAATTACTATTTACATAAACCTTTTATTGCATGAGTTTAGATTAATTTTCAAGTTGACATGCTGAAATTGTAATTCATCTGAATCTGAAAGAGTATGTTTCTATTTAAAACGTAAATACTTTATAAATTATGAAATAGTTCCAGTTCCAGAAGCAGTGAATGACAGTTAATTATTTTACATTTGTTATCTTGGGGTAAAGTGGAGTAATATGTAATCTGTGAATAATTTCTAACAGTATTCCCCATATATTTTTTCTTTCTTTTCATTTCATTTTAAAGCCCTGATGGCAACATGGTCATTTCATGGCTATCCCAGTTTGAAAATGTTGTTAATATTTCAATCTAAAAGTTTAGGATCATTAAAAACGTGTTTTAAAACTAAGTTACAATTCCCAGCACAAGTCTGTCCTCGGTAAAAACCTTTTCAGCCCTTTTGGATTAGCATGGATTTCTTGTCCAGTCAGGTACCATCTCCTCATGGAATTATAAATTGGACATTCTATCAATATGTGTTTAATAGATAAAATACATTTGCAATGTCTATATAAAGGCATTGCCTCACTTTTAAGAAGAAAACTATGAGTTAATCTTGTCCTGTGTAGTCAACGTAAAAGTTTTATCTGTGTAGAATTTTATTCAACCTACTTAAATCTTTGCTTTCTTAGTGCTTTCCCTTAAAATATATGTCAATATATGTCATGTAAGTGTAAATAAATAGAAAACAATCCTTTTCAATGGATAATTTCAAATGTACAGTAGCGATTTTAAACAAGTGGCTACGTTTGATAATTTCTTGGGGTTTGTGCTGTCATTTTATTGTAAGTTAATTTAAAAAATTTAATTTCAAACATTTCTCAAGCTCTTTAAACACTTCCCCAAAAATATTTAGGAAACATGGTTTAGCTGCCATCTAGTGGTTAGCTTGGAAACTGCCACTTATAGTGCGACACTATATTCTTTTACATACCTTTTCTTGGCGCTATTTATCAAGATGTTGGAGAAACTGATTCAGCAAATTGTTAACCAAAAACTAGACCCTTATGCTCCAGAACAAATAAGAACGGCTTTTCCTTTTTTAGAAACTTTTATGTTATTTTAAGCATGAAGGAGTGACTTGAAAACTGACATTAAACATACTCCATACATTTTATTTTACATTGGAAGCTCTCTGGCCGATTTGGAATTTCAAAAGTTAGAATTATTTGTTTCTGTTGTGGTGTTTAGATGCTCGGAAGCATCTTTTTGCTTTACAAAGTGTTTTTTTTTTTAGCTCAAATTAATTAATTTTTACTTCTTCATATCCTCTGTCTCAAAAAGGAATCACTTTTTTGCTCAGCGTCAATGGTGTCACAAGATCCGAACCTCCCCCGTTAGCTGACTGACATTAATCTAATTTTGATTTGCGTTAAAAAGATCAGTATTGACAATCAAATTTTAACAGTGTTAATTTTTTTAATCCGTACATTACATTTACCTTACATGTATGTACTTCACAGACTCTTTTGTCCAAGAGACTTACTCTAGGAGAGAGACAATATGTAATTTGTTACAAAGCTAAAGATGAACTCATATAGCCCACAACAGAAGTTGAACAGTTTCAGTTGATTAATTAAATGTAGAAGGAAGAAAATTAAAACAGAGGATAGAAAGAAGAATGATTGATTATGATTTTAAGTGTTCCTTGAAGAGAAGAGTTTTTAGTTGCCTTATTAAAGTTGTTATAGTTGCTGCTTTCTTGACTGAATCAGGGAATTTGCTCCACCAGCCAGGAACAGTGAGAGAGAAAGTTCTGATCAGTCATTAACATCAGTTGGTTATTATGTTTATAGTCAAACATTTAAATTCAATGATGAATTGGGATCAACTCATCAGCATATAACAAATAAAGAGGTTTGTTCTGTATTGAAAGTGATTATCACTTTTGATACATGATGTCAGTGGTGTGTAAAAGTTGTTGCTTATTGGCTATATTTTTCTCTAATTTATCAAATTTGTTAAGAATTAGTTTTTATTTTACTTCAAAAATAAAGTATGGTGTGTCCTGAAGGAGAAACACAGGTTTTACATTAATATTATAAATATGCATGAAGGGGCAGTGCACAGTTGTTGCAGGTTTTAGAGTTTTATGAGTTGATCATCGCTCTTAATGGTTTCTTTTACCCAATCTTTCACCATGCTGTTAGGGTTTCCTGACATTGACTCAAATTGGATTCAATGAGCAAACTTGATAGACCAACATCAGCTGAAACGTCAATTCATTATTGATTTATTGTTTTTTTGTGTGTGATTTCAGTCATTTCTTACACCAGTCACACAAACCCGCACACTCACACCAACACAGACATCATCTGCCTTCACTTTTAAAGCTATTCAGATCACAAACACTGTATTATGACTCATCAGATTTCTCTTCACTGATGTCCACAAAATTGAAAATTTGAAGTGTTCAGATTTATAGTGAAGCATTAACACAGAAATAAAAGCTTAGACACAGAAGGTAAATTAATAATCCCAGCACAGGAAGTGGTAACAGCTGCGTCGACTAACTGAAGGTGCCAGATAAATGCAAAAGCATGTGGCTCTAGAAGCAGGAAGTGCCTGCAGTGGCCTCATTAGTCTCTATGGTTACAGTTTTACAATTTTGCATCAATTTTTTACATTTGAATATAACTGTTTTTGGCATCAGCTTTTAATAGAATAACATATTGTTTGTACTTTAGCACACACATCCCATAACCACTCGCTCGGGTAAAAAAGGTGAATATGTAACTAAATCATTAGTAATATATCGCCTCTTGATTCAAACAGCAATAAAAGTGGATGATTAACAGCACACCCCATACATAAAACAATGTTTTAAATCTGCAGCTTGTAAAAAATACATTGATCAAATGAAGCATTGATCAAATGTTTTTGATTTCTTAAGAGACATTAAAAATTCATGTTTGTATCAAGCACTGATATTGGTGAAAGTGTTGTTACAGTTAAAATATTCTCATTTGAAAAGCTGAATTACAGCCCAGCCTTTTTGTCTTATGTATGTGTTTTACCCTGATTTGTTACCTCTCACCTTTCTGTTAAACAAGTTCTCTTTCAAAGACTTTAGACAGCCTTTAGCGTGAAAGGGAGGGGAGTGAAAAGTGTTTTAGTTATTGCATCAGATTTGGCCACAAGCTTTCACTATCCATCCACCTTCATTGCAAGTAAAACTACATTCACAAAACATTACATTTATATGAACGTTTCAAGTAATTCAGTTGTTATCACTTAGCTCTGCATTTGTTGTTTTTTATGTACATTATAATTTGAAACTGAACATTCATATTTTTAGGTGAAAAAGTTCACTTTCATGTTAAAATGCAAACCTGAACTGATCTCTCCAGTAATGTATGCAGCATGTTGAAAGATTTACTGTTATTGGCTATATAAACTTGAGATCTAATGCATTTGATATACAAATAAGGGGACAAAAATAAATAATTTAATGCTATTTGATGCTTATTTTCAAGGCTGGCATCATAGCACAACCTTACATGATCATTCTTCAATAATTATGAGAAAAGTTTTTTTATTAAAAAACATTGACAAAGCTGAGAAAATATTTTCTAGACCATTTGCGCTTAAGCCAGTTGTAGTGCGCTCTGGAGTTTGGAGTTATGAATTATTCATTAATGCGTCCTTTGAGAGGGACACAGGTTGTTTGGATCGAGGTAGGGAAGGGTGTAAATGAGGGCTTGAAAGCCAGTGGACCTGTGATCTTCCATCTCTGTGGAAACCACTAAACACTGGGTTCTCTGAGGTAAGCTTGTTGCCAGGTGATTCATCTATCCCAGTTTTTTCCCAGAGTGTTGGTGGAATTGCTCTCCTGAGAAGGTTGGCAGTGTTTTAACAGATAATAGAACAAAACAAACATGGTTATGTTTAGCATCTGGCCTCTTTGCAAATAAAATCAAGATGATACTACACAAATAATTAAGAACTTCACATTTTGAATTATTTTAAGTCTTATTGTCGTCAAAAACAAACTTTCATCAAAGCTCAAGAGAAATAAAGAGAAATTCACATTTTTCTCTTCAAATTTAAAACAAATTAACAGTTGTTAAATTTTTGTAGAATATAACAAGTGAGAGCAAATTGTTGGTGCAGTTACTACAAAACAAAAGCAGACTTGAATGTCAATAGGTTTTTAATATATTCATATGCAGGATTCACTTCACACATTACCATTTTAAAACATCAACATGAATTTGCACTTCAGTTGGTTAAAAACAATAAATAACCTTTAATCTGGCATTCATTGGGTTCTGCACACACCGGCAGCAACATAATCCTGTTTAGAAACAGGTCAGGTTATAAATCTTAATAATGATACTGATCAAATCCCCATGTTATTTAGTATTTTACTGAACACGCTGCCCTTAAATAAACAGCATGAAATAAAACACAACTGCTCTGATATTTAATATAGTCCATAAAATAGACAGGGTTCTACAGCATTACTGATGGTACAATCCTTGCTCCTGTGGAGGACAAGAGCCAGACTCCCTCATCCATAAACGGATGTCTGAAATGGCAGCGGTCCACAGCAGCAGCACTGAGTGTCGGCCATACAGTCAGGGGTTAAAGCTTTGTCGGGTCATGGTTTCCCCCGCTTTAAAACTGAATTTGGGAGACCCTCCCCTCCCCCATATTAAGAGTCCTGAGAGTCCTTTGCAAGCGTTTCCAGAGCCTCCTACAGGATGAGTCTCTGGCCCAGGATTTTGCGGTTAATTTCAGCCAAGGCCACCGAAAACACAAACGCCTTCTCATCTGAGAGGTTGGCATAAATATCCACCTCCTTTTCCTGTTTTTCTGTGAAGGACAAGAAAAAAAAAGCTTGAAAAATAGTTTAACAGCCAGTCTGTTATAAAATGCATGCTCCCAAAAGGGCAGCGCTTGCTATGAATTCACTTTATTTCATCCTCTGCACTGAATGAATAAATATCACAGCGCATTAGCACTGAACTGAAAATGGAGGTGACTCCATGGAAGAGCTGATAATGCACAGACGCTGCCGAGCTAGCAATGATTTATTCAGAGGGTAAAGAAAGAACCATGGGCGTAAATCATTAATCCACAATATGAGTGGAGTACACATGGAAACAAGACAATGAAGCACACTGCTGACTGCTAAAGACCGACAAGCCTTTATCCTAGCAGTCATGGGAATCTCTTGTTTAACAAATAAAAATCTCACTCTTGAAAAGGTTCTTTTAATGTGAGAAACTGTCTGGTCTACAGTTAGGTGTGAAGGTAATTAAGGTATATTCGATGGTGGTATGCCAAAATGTAGTTAAATTGTATGCTAATGTAAATACACAGAAAGCTCGATCAGGAGTGGGGAACCGGACAAGGGATTTGGGAGTGAACGAAGACATAGATGGCAGGATAATACACAAATTATTATGTTGTTTTATTTCACTGGCTAAGGGCATTCAATTAAAAGCATGACATAAGAGTATTTTAAATCAATCTCTGAAATCCATTTCAACAGATCTAAATCAGTCATGTGAATAAATTAATTCAAACATGTCAGATACTTTGAAAGACTGATGAACATAATAGTTTTTACAAAGTTTGTGACCATGGGGGATGTGATTTGGTAGGGGCTCAAATGAGTTTAGGTAATCAGCCATGTATTTTTTGTGGATCAGAATGATAATTTTATGTGGCTCTCGCTCGAGTAGCCCGGTCCTTAATTTAGTAAAACTTTAGTACAAAGCACAGCTTAAACAACTATATAATTATATATATATATATATTATAAAAAAAATCACCACCTTCATAGTTGGTATGAAGGTAAACTCAAGCATTATGCATAAACAAATGGAACCAGGGTATTAAACATGTTTTTTAAGCTTTAAAGGCCTTTTAATGCCGTCATCAATGAGAATCATAGAGAAAGTGGTCAGACGAGGAACTGCAGTTGTCACTTTCAGTCTCGCATCGGGAAGGAAAGCTGGAGGTCAGGGGTGCGGTAAGTCGGAGAGATGTGGACGATTCATAGGCCCCATGAGTCATGGTGGACCACAAATATTTAACCGTCCATCAGTGTTGGAGAAAAATATTCAAAAGCACATACATTTAATGTTTACCGTCTTTAATATATCCAGCATGATGAAATAACATTAAATGTTACTTAAACGTACTAGATTTTTTTATATTGTAAAATATTTTTCGTAGTACATTTTTCTAACTTTGTCAATTTTACCAAAGACAGAGTTTCCCAGAAAATGACAAGTGACAGCAGAGCTAATAAGTGCATTAACTGGAAGCCCTCGACCTTCTCCAAGCACTCTCAAAGCTAAGCTAACAGCTACATTAACAATCCCCTGTTGTCAAAGTACAATTACTCACATTGCTATTTATAGCTTAAAGTAAAAGATTACTTTGTGTTTGTGTAAGCATTCTTTGTTTATTAAAAATCCTTTTTCTTTTGGTATGCTTTTTAGTTATAACCCTAAATGTTAGATATCTAATTACATTGATCAGTACTCTCAATAACATGACATTTAATTAATGAATATACCAAATGCTAAAAGTATTAAAAAATGTATTATAATAAAAAATTGCACCATTAAATTAAGTATATATATATTTTTATAAATCACAAAAAAATTATACAAAATAGGAATATTATTCCAAGGAAATACCTTAAATTCTTGAGGAAACCTGAGATAAACTGATTTAATGCAATAGCAGATGTGAGTGAATTACCCTTGTCCTCCTCCTGCTTCTTCAGCCCAACAGTTTTCGGCCGACCTCTTCCTCTGCGGATTGGATCTGACTGACCGTTAGATCGGGATCCCCTCCTGTTCTCCATATCACTGCTGGGTGTCAAGTTGATCTTCTCTTTCCTGATTCGTTCCGTCCGTCTTCTCTTGTCCTCCAGTTGTCCTGGAAGCCCATTCAATTGTGAGCGATGGGGGTTAGTCATATCACAACTATTTCCTTGTATTCTACTCATACAGACTTTAAAAACAGCAGCTCACGCTCTACTTTTCATTATCTGAATCGACACAACAAAGCGTCAAAGAGGCCCTTCAGCTGACATGCAAATCATCGAACGTTAGAACGCTCTCAGCCAGATTCAAAGCTAGTAAGAGATAATCAGAAAATAAACAGTCACTAAAGGAAGTAGGCCTGCCTGAGCCTCACTGAGGGAGGTTATTTATAGAGCTCTTTAGTCTCCAACCAAACGTCAATGGTGACTAGCTCCTGTAACCCCATGTGCATGAAAAGAGCTGAGCAACTATTACACAATAGTTCCAGCTGAAGTCGAGAGCTTTTTGAAGAGCAGTTTAATACGAGGACAAACTACGGAAAATACAGACATCAATTGTTTTTTTCTTTCCAAAACAAAATGCAGAGAGCACACTAGATTAAATTGAATTTGCTTTATATTTTACAAAATCAATCTAGAATTGATTATACCTTTATATTAAATAGCTAAAAGAATGCAGCATTACTAATAACGTTTTCAAAGCAATGAGTTACCTTGAGATAAACATAACACAAATCATTTAAAGGTGCCGCATATGAAATTTAGCACAAGTAATGATAAAATGGTCTCTATACATCAAGAAGCATTAATGAATCATGTGAATGTGGAGTGAATGAATAATGGACAATGCTCTGAAATAAATGCTCTAAAGTGAATGCTCTTACAATTGTAAAGCGTCTTTGAGTACTGCACCAGCAATATATAAATTTACAGCATTATTATTAGTAGTAGTAATCATGTCCTTTTTAGCAATTAAATCACTTAAACTAGTCAAGCCAGAAAATTTGCATATGAAAATATACTTATGCATTACAGACCAAGAAATAACGCTGAAATTTGACTCGAATGAATCCTCTTTCAATAAATACCCATAGTTTAGAAAGCCTGGTATGCTTGCAGGAATCTCATAGTCTGGAATGAAAGAGGGGTGTACCCAGAACGTTTATTGCAATTCAAGTTTAGGCAACAAACTGAACCCTTTGAAATCCAGGGCAAATGGGAGTATAATAAAATGCTAGGGTGCTAGACTTTCATAAAAAGAGGAGTTAAATTGAATAAACACTCCCTTGCTTACGCGTGCCAGTCACTGCTGAAGAAAAAGTGTCCACGGCCTCAAAGGCTCAGATCGCAAGGTAACCATCTGACTCTAGTAAGGGTAGACCCCCATCTTAAGCATACTTCACAAAACCACTTGCTGATTTTTTAACAGAAACCAAGTGACACTAGCAAGTTTTCAAACAGCGATGTGAACATTGCAATATAAGTTTGCCACCATATCTTTTCTAACAAAAAAAGTGGAAACAAAATCTATATATATATATATATATATATATATATATATATATATATAATAAAAGATCAATATACAAGTAAACACTACTTAATCTTTAAGTAACTATTATAATCCTGAAGCGACTTAAAGTTTTTCTTTAAAACATCTTTGATTAAACATATATATTCTTAATAATATTAGTACTTCTATTTGTGTATGTAACTTTAACCACTACCTGCCTTTGTTTAGGGTCTCTGTGATTAACTGCTCTTTTATTTAAACAATGTAGTTTTTCCATTGCTGTAATTTAATGCAAAACAGAGCGATATGATATTTTCCCTCTCCCTCCCTTCTCTGGTGAGCTGTGTGACTGCACATTAACTCAGGAATCCAGGCAGGCCCTGTCAATAACCTCACGAACCCACAAGAGCAGCTCTGTTCTACAAGTGATCAACCCGAGAAACTCTTTCACAACACTGCCACCACCCCATAACGATTTCAACCCATGTTGAAAAATAATTAGCTCGAAGCACAACAGACTGTATAAAATAAAAAATACTTTTGAATTAATTGTATTACCTTTTATACCAATTCTATCTTCCTCTTTTCACAAACACATTTAAGACCAGCTTCCTAAACTAGAGAATATACTCTAACACACATTCAAGTATAGTAAAACCCACAAATAAGTCATAACCATTAATGCAGCAGGGGACTAAAAGACTAAAAGATTAATAGACTTGGAGCTAGTTATGAGTTCAATCTTCACTTCAGAGGAGTTCAAATCTTTAACAGTTTAATATAAACTTGAAAAAAGTAAACCAGAAACTTTATCTCCCAAACACAAACATAACTGCAGTTGATGGACTTTAAAAATCAGGAGAAACAAACAAATTAACATTCTAGCAAGCAAAGGTTGAACATCTTTTAGTACACTAATTCTATGAGTAATTATAATTCTTCTTTATTTGTAGCTAAAAGTCAACACAAAGACAAATTTACCTTACAAAGAAACAAGTAAATGATTTTCTTCTCTAATAAATCAAAGTAGAATTTCAAAGCTCATTAAAAAGCTATTGTGGGTGAAAATTAAACAGAGAGGTATATTTAGCTGTAGTTATCATATTTAAAGAGACGAGATGACGAGTAGACTTCTACAGACTTTCTGCTTTACTTTTGATGTGCCGTTAAAGAAAAATAATAGTGTGAAGCAGCTCCGGACTGACCAATTTATCTCAGAGGCTTTGTAAAATAAAGAAGGAACATATATATATAGATCTTCAAGAACATTTGAGATAGTAGTGTTCTTGGGTCATGTTAAAATATTTGATAATAAACACATAATTAAAGTGAATTAAATAACACATGTTAGATCATTTAATTGCCAAGAAACCACTCAGTATAAATAAGTGATTATATTCGATAGGTAATTTAATAATATGAAATATTTATGATATGATATACAGCTTTATTAAGTTGTTTATCTAGATGCAGAAACGAAACAGCCAGATACATTTCAGTTTTTTCATCAATATTTCTATTTTGTGAGGCAGAAATTATTAATTAGGCAATATTTAGCAAACCCGATACATTTCTAATGAGAGGGACACTTGTTTACCCCCCACAGGAACAATAACATAATTAATCTCTAGCATGGCAAAAAATCAGCAGTCTTAAATTGAATCAAATTCATTTTAGATTTGTACTCTTTCATAGCAAGGGCACACTGGGTAATCTAAATAAAGTCTGTCCTATTTCAAATCGAGCACATTACTCTTAGCAGAGATAAAGCATAAAGCCAGCCTTAAATAATTACTGCTGCTTAAATAGAAACCAAGCGTAACAGATGAAAGTACATTTTATTTCACATCCCTGCAAACCTTTGAACAAAGAGCATTTTCATTTTAGTCATAACCCATGTTAGTATCACTAACCGACTCTGCTGCCAAAAAACAAAGAAAGTTAGAAAGAAGAGAATGCGCAGCTGCTCCTTGAACAATAAAAAGCATAAACCTTAAGCATGTGAGAGACTATCTGCTGATCCGCTGTGCACACTGACAGCTTGTTTGTCTATTATACAATACAAATCCCAAGGGTTTATATAGCAGGCAAGTCTAATAAAAGTCCAAGTCGCAAGGCATTGTGAAATTGTTCAGATACAAACAATGAAATATACTTAAAACCCAGATTTATGAAATGTCCCTAATACTCAACACATTTATCTAACACCCTTTTTCTAAATTCTACAAATACAGGTTTAAATTTCCCTCTTCGTTGCACAAATTCTTTCGGCTGAAACACAAACAAACCCAGGTTCAGCTTCCATTAATTTCTATGTATTTGAAAGAGATGTCCGTTCCTTGACATAGGGCGATGTTTGGGAATATAATGCAATTACGTTACCTATAAGATTTAGACTACTTTCTTAAAAATAAGACAATAGTAGGGGAGTGTGTGTGTGTGAGAGAGAGAGAGAGAGAGAGAGAGAGAGAGAAAGAGAGAGAGAGGCAGTAGGAACAAGCTTTTCAGACAGGAATTAGTTTGCCCTTCCCCCATCCTTCTCTCTCTCTCTCTCTCTCAGCACTACTCAGTCAAGCAAGCAAACCAACAATGTGCCTCTCATTACAAGACTCTTAACACATCCTGTAGATTGGAAACTTGCCTAATATGTATTTCCATCCACCGGGTCAATAATTCCGGTATTTATAAAAAAAAAATAAAAAAAAACGATTTATGTTTTTGTTTTACTCATAGTGACTCACAAGAAGAGGCAGAAATGTGGAGGAACAAAGCTTTGCCCAAGCCTTGTAGTGAAGCAATAATTCATATCACAATAACAGCTAGCTTTAGAGGCTCCTTTTGTCTTCTCAGCTCTAAATAATTAGTAAAACTCAGTCATATCCTAACAAAGGAAATGGTGTCGACTAGTCAGCATTCTTTCAAAATAGCTCATTTTCAGATTAGCATCCTAACAAAACTCAAACAGTTTGATGAAAGAGTTAAATGTAAAGTTAATTTGCTGCAGGAGAAATGCTTTTGGCGTACATTGTGTAATAGAACAGAACCCTGAAATGTGTTTAAATATTCCATGCACAACAGTGATTGTGGATCAATATTCACATCACACTGTGCTGAAGGCCACTTGAATAGTACATCAGCAGCAAAAGAATGTCTAAATGATATAGTGCACAAGAAAACTACTTACCCATGTCTCCAGACGTCTCATTTAATTTGGCATTGAGCAGCTTTCTGCTGATGAACACGTAGCCACAAGTACAGGATTTGCAGGCCACTGGAATCTGAAGGCAACAGAAGGAAAAAAAGAACTCAGTATACTTTTGGACAAACTGTCCTTCCCCTCACCTGATTGAATACACTTTTTGATTCAGAACTAATGTTGGAGAAAGATCCACTGCATAATTTTCTTCAGGTAAAATGAAGCTTTTTGACATTCTACACATCAGCTTTATGTCAACAATTCGATTTTCTAAGCGTGCCTTCATGGGTTTGAAAACTGTAGATCTTATCCTTCAGATTCTTCCTGGAGCAAGTAAGACATCCAGGTGTATTTTCAATTGCTTTCCACACAAATTAAATGTAACAAAGTGCTTGGTTCGACAGCTTTCAGCATGTTGTATAATAATGAAGTGCATTATTTCAAAAAGGCTTTACAATTTATGTAAAAAAATAAAAATAAAAGAGTGTCTCAATGATTGCATACCCTATTAAGAATAGTATTCTGTGCCGAGCTTTACAGTAAGGGGACTTGTTTGTGCTATTAACATGGATCTTAAGCATTCTGAAAGAAAGTCTCTCTGTCGTAAACAGGAAATAATAACTTGCTAAGATTTCTGTGCATAAACCCAATACAGTGAGACAGAAAATGAAAAGCAAGAAAATGATCTATGATGGCGTTGAGCTCTGTTTGTTCAAGGACAACATAAACATGGGTTTACATTTCTAATGTGAAACACTTCATCCTTCATTTGACGTTACTGACACGTCTTCAACAGCCAAGTTGGAACATTTCCATCCCCGTATAGTGTAAAACATATATATATATTTGTATTTATCTTAAAGAAAAAAAGCTCAAAGCTGTGAAATGTCTGCCTCTGGAAAGCTGAATGTTTTTAAACTATATGATTTTTATCTCAGAAAACAATAAACAAGTTAGATTGACTTCTATGCAATACATCGTTAACGTTACATGAGATGAAAATACGTTAGAACACGTAACAACGTTACGTTAACGCCAATAAACACACCACTTCCACAATATTATAAAAAAACACACCAAAGCGATATTTAAAACATCACAGCAGCATCGTTTCCAACGCAGATATTAGGTCCAATAACCACCGAGCCATGACGGAACATATAAAATATAGCAAAACGGTGGAACTTTCAGTGTAAACAACCTCAAAACACGATTTACTGTATTCTCAAAACACCTCACCTGTTGGTCACACTCCGGGCAAGATTTGGTGGCCATCTTCACTTTCTTCACTTTAATTGTTGTCATGTTTAGAAGAGCGAGCTCCAAAGCTCTACTGGAGGTCGGTGATAGCGCGGTAAAAGTTGCAGCTGCACGCAGAGGAGTGAAGAAGCGCCGCTGATTGAGACCCCGGTGCTCTCACAGCAGCTCGACGCAGACAACCCAAACTGATCAATCCCTCGATTCATTCTACGCATGTCCACCGCGGTGCTTCATTCAGTCCTTGGCTCGAAACCCACGTGACCTACATTTCGCGCTACTCTGATTTGGATTCTGTTGTATTTTTCCAAATACTAAAGTTGAATCTAATCCTTCATATAAAATTACGATTTTAGACAGAAAAGGGGCTAGTAAAAAAATTTAGATATATGCATTTTTGAAAGGCGCACTTGCCGAGCATGCGCATTAGAGCACGACAGTCACATGGTTGAAGAACAATAAAGTGCTGCCGATGATGAAGGTGAGAAAGACAAAGTGTTTGGCTGGCTTTTTGAGACACACCCGTAACCTTGTTTTTTTGTTGTTGTTTTTTTTTTACAATACTTTAGTGCTACATGTTTAGATGGTTTCTGAAAGTGGAGATATGTGTGTGTATTTGATAAAATACGACTTTAAACGCCTAAATATATGTTAAGCCAATGCATTAGACATATATGTAGCCATTTTGTTTTCACAAGAAGAAGAATGTTTTTGTTTCTCTTGCATATCTTTAAAAGTGGACTTTCTGCGGCGTGTCAAATTAAACCTGTGTAGGCCTTATGTATGGCAAAGTGTCCTAATGATTGTACAAAAGAGTTCAGAGTAAATAACAAGCAGTGCAATGGTGGAAAGTAGATAATTCAATTTATTTGCACTGCTGTGAGTGTGTATTTTTATGTAAAAAAAACAGCACTAAATACTACAGTTATTGGTGAGGACAATGAAAGGCAATAAACAATATTCATTTGAATTACAAAGCTAACAATTTAGGTAAATTGTAATTCCTTGTTCAGATAAAAGACCGCATTTCTGATGTATTATGTTGGTAAAATGTTGTAAGGACTTAAATGCTAGGAAAGCTATTTAAATCTAAACCCCTGTTGTCTGCATGTGCTTATGTGTTTCAAAATTTAACCTCTGTTCAACATCCTGTACTTTTTGAAGCAGTAATTTGCCTGAGATGTCTCGTAAATCTTGCAGATTACCTCAAAGGTCACACTTTTGACCAAGCATAGATGTAATATTTTACTTGTTTGTTAAATAATCACTAAAAAACGATTCACTGAACAAGTAACTCATCACTGGGATAATTTCTCTTCAGTAAAAACTTTGATTAACTGGGACACTTTGGCACATCTTAATCACAACCCCATGTGGGGACCCTGAAAACAACAACCACAATGCATCACAGAGAAGAATTTGCATTAAAAAGACATGTCTAAAGAGTTTGTCCCCTATGCCAATACATGTACGAAACTAAATAATTACTAAAGAGCTTTTCTAAAAACCAGGTTGTTGAACACAGATAACTTAAAAACACCTTAAAAAGTCTCATTGTACCCAGTTTATGTTTATTCAATAAAGCCACACAATGTGGAACCCAGTTGAACAATTCAGAAGAGGAGTATTGTTGAGGAAAAAAGAATATGTTGTTGTACCAGCAGATGGCGACATTTTATTCATAAAGCCGTGTATGGTTCAGACCAATTAAATACCCTTCTTGATTGTAATATACGAGGTTGTAAATAATTACAAAATTAATACAAAAGTCATGTGCCATTTTTTTCTGAAATATTATTGCCCAATTTTACTTTGTAAAAATATTTCGTCTAGTGTTTTTGGTCTTAATAAACGCAAAAGATAAAAGGTACAAGGTTCGTTTGGGATCTGCAAAGTCAAATAAAAAATGTTAACTGAAGAGTTCGTTTAGGTATCAAGTGTGTTTCCGTGTGTCACAAACATATCAAAGCACGCTTTCTGATGAAATTTGTGGCGTTTGTGACAGCCATATATTCTCCTCCCACTACGGACGATTACCGGCTGCGGCAACTAAAAATGGGCTGGGTATTGTAGTTTTTTTTTGTCTCGAACTGAATGATGAAACTAGATCATATTAGGTTGTAAAACTACAACACCCAAAAATCAAACCATCGCGAGCGCTCTTGAAAGAGCGTCCATAAAGAGTCGTGGCGGGTGGATGAGGGTAGCTGAGTTTCTTTTGAGTAGAACGCAAAGTATTTTGATAATGCGGGTCAGGATTGAACAAAATACCTGGTGACGGAAGGGCAATAGTTTCGGCGGTTGTTTTTTCTGCCATTTTCTTTGGTTAGAAGCAAAGTTTCCGCGTCTTTAGCTCCACACCTCTTCGCGCGCATCCTTCATTTAATAGGCAGCTTTTCCGAACGGACTCAACATCTACTCTATCAACATGTTCCGCTTGCAGTCTCTGGCAGCTCGGTCCTTCATCGCCGGGGCTCTGGATCAAGGCTTCCCTACCACACTTCCTTCTCTCACTGGGGTGAGGCACAAGTCCCATGGTGCGTCGGGCCAGATGCGGTTCAGCACTGCAGAGGCGACTGTGGCCGCGGGGCGCCTGCACCGTAAGCCGCGGGAGAGGACACTGACCATGGACACTCTCAACCCGCAGGTGAAGGCTGTGGAATATGCCGTGAGAGGACCAATCGTCATCAAAGCAGGAGAGATTGAGAGATGCTTGGAGGAGGTGAGAACATCTGTCAGAGACGCATATTCATTAAATTACTTTTCTTACACTTATCTGCTTCAAAGTGGAAACCTCAAAAGCTGTTTAGTCAATGTCTATTTTACAGTTTATGGTAAAAGCCATAATTTTAATGTCACACAATTTATAAGCACTACATGGCCCTTTGATTTGTGTTGAAACATTGTTAAAAGTTATTTGCAAAATTCATACGTCAGATATTGACCCATCTCTGAAATATTTGTTCCAGGGGACAACCGCCAGGGTCTTTCCTACTGCAAAACAGTTCTGTTGATCTGAACCCAATTGACTGAACCGTTTTAGGAACTGTTTGAGTGTAATGAATGAAGGATGTTCCCTCTCAAGCCTTGCCACCTTGTGATGAAAGCTCCATAGGCATGTGGTGACCTTGATTCTTTTGAGAAATTTCAATCTAGAAGACTTGAGACCTATCTGAAGGCAAACTTGAGAAAATATACTTTTAAAAGTACTGTAAGTACCTTCAATATAGCCAGCATGTTTGTTTAAAATCATAACAGAAATGGCATCACAATCATAAAATGCAACCGCAGGAATTCCACAGGAATAATGCTGTTGTAAACAGAACAGTGAACTTCAAATAGTGTTGATAATCATTGATAATTCAATTATTTATTCTATTGAGGAAAAGCTATTTAATTTAAAGGCAATATCTGTAGATCTTTGCCATCAAACTTTCTGCCTATGCCAACAATCCTATTATTTACCAATACATAAAATAATAAAATAAAATACAATTTAGTCTTCTGTTTCTAGATTCAAAATGCTTATTGTCTAGTTTCAGGAAACATCGTGACATCCCCTCAGGGAAGTTCTGCTCTTTGTGCCATGCTTGTTGGTTGGAAGTAATACACAAAGCAAACCTTCCATTCTATTCGCCTTATAGTGATGTGTCTTTAGTTCAAGTCTATTTGTACGTGTCCTCAAGGGATTATTTGAAAGAAGCTCTGCACTAGTCAAAGAAACACAACCGAGGCTTCTGATTCTGGCAGCAATGAGTATATAGCTGTTTTCCAAAACTTTTTATTATTATTATGACGCTGATTAAGTTTGCATGCCCTGCAGTGCCAACTGAAGTTTTATTTATAGCTCATCAGCAGGTGCAGTCTGGACCATAGAGCACGATCCCCCTTCTACTCCTGATGATCATCTCATCTTGCTTTGTGACATTCACCATCTGTTCCTTTGCCCTCAGCATGGGATTTTTTGAGACTAATACAGAATGTTCTGAAAGCTTTGTGATGACAATAAATAAACAGTGATGCTGTAATGGTTGGAATGGAGTATCAAGGTTATATGCGAGTCTGGCTCGTGATCAGATTTAATTAAGGATGTCCAGGCTGATACCTGCTTTTGTTGTACTGGATCATCTAATCATTCTCTGTCAGATGTTGGGTGCAGTCAGTAACAGGCTTGTTAATAGATTTTATATCAAGCAGGCATGAATTTTACAATTTTGGAGCTGATGTTGACATAGTGAATACCTTCTATGCCTTGCAGGGAGGAACTAAACCTTTCTCAGAGGTAATTAAAGCCAACATTGGTGATGCACATGCCATGGGACAGCAGCCAATCACCTTCCTCAGACAGGTAAAAACTATCTTGTTTTGCAATATTTCTGAGAAACATTTGGAAGGAGTGCATGTGATTTTAGCATCTAGCACAGATGCTGTTGATTTTAATATAATAATAAATCAATTATTGAACAAACTTCTTTCTTATAGATAACAGCTTCTTACATTCATATAAATGTCTTAGAGGAGCTTATGACTGAAACACACCTGAGAAAGTGTACCCTCTGTACCTTCTACTCACAGTTCATAGGTCTCCACATACGTAGCTATTGGACTAAAAAAGATTTGAGGTCTGGTACTTGCCAGCATGATCGTAATGTCCTGTACTATAAAAAATCCCCAAAACTGCAGTGTAATAAATTGTGTCAAAATACTGAATAAATGGCCATAATTTAACGTTTTTCCATGTTTTGAAACTCCGTGATCGTCTGCTGATTGAACAGGTACCATTAAATCCCAAACACCTGGAGGCTCTCATTATCTTCTTTTCAGTTAATCAACGAAAAAGGTAAAAACCTGTGCTTATGTACAAAAATACATAGTTAAATGAGATTTTTTTGTCTAAATAGTGTCTGCGTTCAGTTAGGAACCCTGTCCTTGTTAGTGTGATGGAATATATTCTTGTCTTGGATTAAAGTTAAAACCCAATGTTAACAGTCACAACCTCATGGTGTAGTGGTTATTGCACAGAACCAGAAGCCCAATAGCTCAAATCCCACACATGTTAAAGTTTTTTTTTCCTTGTTTCAGATTTTATAACAACATTATACAATAGAGACATATCTGTTAAATTAAAACATTTTCTGTAAAATGACATTTCTAGTTTTACGTGTATATAAATATTTCTGTTAAAATAGAGGGGAAAAAAACTGGAGTCTCTAGCTCTTTTCTGCCGATAATTTCTCAATTTTCACAGATTTATTTCGTATCGAGGACTTAACATTTTCTTGTAATATTAGTAATAGTCATACAAAGTTAATAGTTCATAAATTCACAAAATAATTTTCTAAACAATTAAATTGTTGCAGCCCTAGTAGCAGCAGCATTGTCTAATTTGTGAGAACTGGTCAACTACAAAGAAAATAATATTTTTTTTACTTAATGCCTTTAACTGATGTTTTTAGTGGACAGACATCAAGCAATAAGTAACAGAGGCAAAAAAAAATATAGAGAAGGATGGAAAAAAACAATGCTTCTCTATTTAAGTGCTCTTAGTACAGATACAGACATCAGGTTCTGCTTTACAAAGTTGCTCTTGTAAATTCATTTATAGTCTGTCTTTTTTTTGAGCTTGAGACTAGATTACATCTTGAAATGAGAGCATATTTTCTGAAATTGGTCTATTGTTTGTGGTTATTAATTTGTGTTATGAAAACCTTCTGGAGCTAACCGACTGATTCTTTTGTTGAATACAAAAACCTAGAGAGATCCTCATTCACAGTCCAGTATGTGCTCATTATAGTGTGCCCTGAAAGAAAAGCTGCTGTTCACCACTTTGTCGTTTTATAGCAAAATACCAATTTTAATGACAAACAAACTTGTTAATAAACCATACTCCGTAAGGATAATGGTGATGAATTGGTTCACTTAAAAGATTGACTAACTCTGAACAAAGTGTTTTTCATTGGGTGCTAAATAATCTGGTGTGCTTGCATGAAACGCTGTACTCTGTAAAGAATGTTACCTTGAAAAGCCCTCACTTCAGATCTCTGCATTCTCTACTGGGTTTCTAGTCTATGTGGTCATGTGATTACTGAGTATGTGAACCCTTTGATGATGAGCGTCAAAGAAAACCTGCTTCTGATGAGTTATTATAGCCTGGAAAATGGGGAGGGACAGACATCTGGCCTTTTTCTCTCATACTTGGCGATATATTAACAGCTCAAAATCTAGTTTTGATTCCACAATAACACCTTAAAACTCTTTATATAAGAACATTTACACATTTGCTTGAATTAAAGCAAATATACTTATACTTGAATCATCAGCATCTTGTAAGTATAATAAAGTAACTGTGCTACAGGAATACTAGAAAGAAAGGCTTAATGGAGGAATATACTAGTAAATATATTTATAAGTAAATATAGGGAAATATATTAGTTTTTTTTAGCTGTAGGAAATCTCCTCGTTATTAACTTCATGTTATGTATTGTCTTGTTTTGTGTTGCTAGATTTTCAGTGAATTCAGTTATGAGCATTTTTGGTCAAGACCTGCCCATGCCGTTTGAGCGAGAAGACAAACAACCAATATCATGTAGTTTTCCATACTGTCTTTTTTGGGGGCACGGAAATGTTACCACAACAACTGACTGACATTCTTTGCATATTTTGGCGAATCCAGTTTTCAGTTGTTTGTCAAATCACACATTTTAATAGATACAATGGATATTCGATGTTCTCGTTGAACATCCACATTTTTCTCTGGACGGAACAAAAATAAACATGACACTCGCTGCTGCTACTACCGGAAATTTGGATAAGTTTAAGCAATCAAATCACAACTTCAGGATTATTGAACTTTTCATACCAAACTCATTAGACTTTTAGCTAGCAATCCGCTGGCGTGACATCTGAGGCTGAGACTATGTATTGTCTAATATCCGTATATATTTTGCCAGTACTCTTTAAGATTACAATCTAGATGTTACAAATTAATAACAGAGTACTTGCCGGGTAATTGCTAATAATAACAGTGGTGTTCCAGATAGTTAATTGTAAGTACATGACAACAAGAAGTTAATTACTGAGAATAGCAAGAGATTATATAAAGGTATTATCTGGTAATAATTGTATACTTCTGCGGTAGTTACATGTAATTGCATTTAATGTTTTATACTTTTTCTGTAAAAAACTTGTTATTACAAACAATTATCGGGGCGTACACTGGGGAGTACACTATGTTTACCATGTAATTTTTAAAGTCTTACCATAAAAAGTTTGTGTTTCTGCAGGTGGTGGCTCTCTGCACTTTTCCTGAGCTGATGGACAGTCCCAGTTTCCCAGAAGATGCAAAATGGAGAGCTCGGCGTATCCTGCAGGGCTGTGGGGGTCATAGTCTTGGTGCGTGCACTTCTTTCTTTGAGAATGCTTTACTATAAAGACCATGATTTAGAATCTAAATATGAAACTATTCATCAGATAAATATTGAGCTATTTAGGAAAATGAAAGACTATAGTCATTTATTCCAGAACAATTTTGGGGCAAGGATTTCACTATTTTATTTTCTCGCACAGGGTCATATAGTGCTAGTGCTGGAGTCGAGAACATCCGCAAAGACATCGCTGCATACATAGAGCAAAGAGACGAGGGAGTTCCTTCAAACTGGGGAGACATTTTTCTCACCACTGGAGCCAGTGATGGCATTATGGTAAGAAATTGCATTCTGAGTATGTACAGCCATCTTGTTTAAACTTACAAACTCAAGCAAAGGTCTCTTTCTAGACTATTCTGCGGCTGCTGGTATCTGGGAAAGATTCCTCTCGAACGGGTGTAATGATCCCCATCCCTCAGTACCCACTGTATTCGGCTGCCATCTCAGAGATGGAAGCCGTGCAGGTCAATTACTACTTGGATGAGGACAACTGCTGGGCCCTGGATATCCATGAGCTTCACAGAGCCTACCAGGCTGCCAAGCAACACTGCCAGCCACGAGTCATCTGCATCATCAACCCTGGCAATCCCACTGGTAGGGACGGTTATTCTTGTGCTACCCATGTGCGTGTGTTGATTTAACAGCATGTGCCCTGGAAAGAAGAACTTGCCCTTAGCCTCTTGTACTTTTTCCAGTCATGATACTTGGGAATATGGACTGGTTAGGTCTAAAATTACCAACTCGTGGGTCATGGGCATTTTACAAGTGTCAAATTTACGAGCTATCATGAGCAATAGAAGACCAACATAGATGTTCTTTTCCTTACTATTGCAGAACCTTCACACAGATAATATAACAAGCAAGGTGTCCTCAGGGTATTAATACCCTTAAAAAATGTCTCAATTTTATTTTTAAAATGTATTTGATTTTGAAGGTATCCATGAAAATCTATCAGCAAGGGTTTTATTTTGATCTCTGCAACAATCAAAAACTCAAAACAAACTAAAACACACATGAACACACTTCAAAAATCCTGTGTTAAAACCTACATATTAAATTATATGGTCTAATACATGATGCAGTGAGTATAAAAAGAAACAAAGAATTTAGAAGTTACAAGCTATAACATTTTGGCCCTTTGTGCACTAAACTTTAATTTATTGTCAATAAATAAAGTTTGAAGTCAATAAATCAAGTAATGAAGGTGAATATGAAGGGTTAAAATCTAAAGGAAATTTTGGGCTGATGCTATTTTGATGATTTAGAAACAATATATATATATATATATATATATATATATTTGATTATATTTTAAAATGATCTTTTACTTGCTTTTCACAATTTCATTCAGCTAAACACAATTATCCAGCTTGTATGAGTAGACACTGTAGCAGCTCAATTTTTGCCCTTCAGCTGTATGTTTTGACTATTTGCATGTTAAATCCACGTTCTATAGATATAATTGCAACTGATTTAGTTAAAATATCTTTTAAAAATAAAGCTTTATCAAAGTTTTAATATTGTTTCTTTAAAGGGTATCTAGTTTTTCTTAAGGATTTATTTATAAACCCTTTTCAAGCTGCATCACTAAATTCCCTTTAGCAGAGAGATGCTTGGATTGAGCTAAAAAGCATTTTCACATGTTTTTAAGTAGCCCTTCCAAGTAAGTGTTTTGGAAATAGTTGGTTTTAAACATTTGTGAAAGCAATACCATAACTAGTTGTCGCTGTTATATTAGTCATAGCTGGCATGGAGTTAAGAAAGAAAGCAAATCTTTCTGAGCATAGTTCATCCTGGGTTACTCAGAGCACTGCTGTACATCAGGTGGATAGCTGCACGAGTGAGAGTCTGTGACGAAGGTATGTAAGTGATCCGACTAGGTGTTATTATCCCTGGCTAGTGCCCAATCTGAACATGGGCATCAACATATCATCTTAGTTGGGTTCACAAGAAGAAAGTATCGCAGATTCCTCATGCTAGGAGTATTCTGATGTTTGTGTTTGTTTGTGGATTTTTAGGTCAATACTATAGGTTATTAACTGTGGTTGAATTTCTTCACCTGCCTCTCTCCAGGTCAGGTTCAGAGTAAAAAGTGCATTGAAGAAGTTCTGCACTTTGCCTATGAGGAGAATCTCTTCGTTATGTCTGATGAGGTAATCTCAACCGTTTTACTTCCAGTAAAAATCTTGTTTCAGAAGGATATGTCTTCAACATTCCAAAGTTTGATGAGTTGAATGAAGTTGACTTTGTCCTATTATATTGTGTACAATTATTTCACTATTTGATAAAGACATAAACAGTCCTGTGTATCTGAATAAAAGTGCCTGCTAAACTCTTAAATGAAATGGAATCAATTCATGAAACATCAAAGTGATAACAAGGAGAAACAATATGCAAATGAATGCAAAAAAGGCAAAAATCTCAGGCTACATTCAGACCGCAGGTTTTAATGCTCAATTCAGCTTTTTGTTGGTAAATTTTTTGTTGGTTTATTCACAATGCAATTCATATGCGATTGTGGTCTATCTTCTGTGTGAGCAAAATGTAGCGAACATGAACACATATTAGGCAACACGGATAAAAGCTGGAGCTGGTATAACAAGCGTGACTTCATTAAAGCTTTAAAAGCATATTTGAGTAACTTCCTGTAACCATTTCAGTGAAGAGAGAGACTCTTCTCCAGCAACTCGAATCTATGAGAAATCGTGTATAAGTTGGACTTGGGACAGGAAACCCAGGAAAATTTGATATAGATTTCAGACTGAGGAATTCAGATCAGATTCAGGATCACATATGAAAGTGGCCTGGTCGGATTAAAAAAATGGACATGAATGCAACCATACTATAGATATCCCAGGAGGGAAGAGTTTCTAGTTGTTTTTTGAAAGTTGTTAGTGTTGCTGCTTTCCTGACTGGGTTAGGTAGATTATTCAAGCAAATGAGGTGGTAGGCAGGAGGCAAACAATGGCAGCCAAAAGGGAAGCTGAGAGCTACCAAGGTAGCTTATCAATGCCAGTGTGTGAATGTGGAAAGAGTGCTGCTTAGAAAATTGTAAAGTGTCTTTGAGCATCTGGACAAATGCTAAATAAATGGAAGGCAATGTCATAACAAAGAGGAGAGTAATGTGGACCCTCTTTGCTTCTTTAAAAAAAACAGTCGAACAGCAGAGTTTTGAGTATATTCCAATTCCCACTGAGTGACTCCAACTGTCAAACTTAACCATCACGGTAAGCGGGCTGGCTAAAGTCAAATACCTTGCTACACTCCAATGTTGGGGTAAAAAGCTATTCTACATTTCAGGAAATATTCACTAGCTCTGCATTTTGTTTGTAATTGAATTTGTTTGACTGGTCGGGGAGAGCAATCAGTGAGGTGTTTGGATCCAACCATCATTATTAAAAATAAAATCAGTGTTTGACTGTGTCATTGTACATTGGTAAAGTGGGAGAAGTAACTATAACATTTTGGAAATCTAACTTCAAATTCCCTTTTGTTGGTAAAAATTTAGAATTTATATTCAGTTAAATGATAAAAAAAACAAATGCAAAAAAACAAAACAAAAAGCAACATTTATTTTTACAGAGAGAACAATGAGTGATGTCACATTGTAACACAATTATTTAATAAAAAAGAACCAAACATTCTAACCCAACTATATCAAAACTTACCTACAATAACTAAAGTTTTACCATAGAGAGAAGTGCCACTCACACTAAGTAAACTAGTGTACTAACACAGGAAGGGACTGAAAGTCATTAACAATGCAAAACAGCAGTTTGAAATTATTAGACATGTGTATTTTTAACTAATATGAATTGCTAGTTTAAATAAATAAAGGATAACTTTAATAACATGCATATTTGATAAACTACAGTGTATAATGGGGACATGTTTACTTCATTATTGAGCGTAAAGCAGCTTTGACAATTATCAACAAATACTAATTTATGTTGAAATTACAATATGAATTATGATGAGAATACTTTGGTCTAATTTGCATTCTGCTTGTTCTTTTGTGCGGTTGTTGGCAGGTGTATCAGGACAACGTGTACTCTCCTGACTGCCAGTTCCACTCTTTTAAGAAAGTACTATATGAGATGGGTCCAGAGTACTTCAACAACCTGGAGCTGGCCTCCTTTCATTCCACCTCCAAAGGCTACACAGGAGAGTAAGTGTCCCACATCCTGGGGTCAACATATGCCTCCTGTAGATCAGCTTTCACTGACCCTTCACACACTTTCACATGATGTAACAACTGTTTCCTGAGATGGATTTAGAGCTCGCCTAGCAATGCAAATTGAGTGTTTTTAATAGATGTACACCAGCTCCTGTGTTAAATTACTGCCATTTGAAACAACATGAGCTATAGAATTTTAGACCAGCCTTGTGACTTTGTTTGAGGCAATACTGCGTTAAAATCTTAAAACACTCATCTGGTAGACGGTTCAGAATGTAGAATGTGGTAAAACTAGATGTTAGGGATTTGTGTTCTCTTAGAAGATTTGTTTAGCTGATTCCTGAGACACTGTGAATCAGTTCAGAGGATGGGTGTAAGCTTTTCCTGTACTCTTAAGGTGTGGCTTCAGAGGTGGATACATGGAGGTCATCAACATGGATCCTGAGGTCAAGATACAGATGTTGAAGCTATTATCAGTGCGACTGTGCCCCCCCTTGTCAGGTCAAGCTGCAATGGAGGTCATAGTGAACCCTCCACAAGCAGATGAGCTGTCTTTCCAGCAGTTCCAGCAGGTTAGGCTGTTGTTGTCTGTATAAACACTCATAAAACTATTTTATTTTTTATCACTTAATGATAATGTTACTATAGCAGCAGTCTAAAGAATTACTCAATTTGTTTTGGCCTGTTCGTTTAACTTCAGGAGAAATCGTCGGTGTTGGGTGCTTTATCAGAAAAGGCTAAACTAACAGAGAAGATCCTGAATTCAGTTCCAGGCATCAAGTGTAACCCTGTCCAGGGAGCCATGTATGCATTCCCTCGTATATTTATCCCTCCCAAAGCTGTGGAAGAGGCCAGGGTAAGTCATTTTGATGACATGAAATCTCTTAAGTGCAAAAGATTTTCATCCTTTTTGATGTTGTTGTTGTTGTTGTTGTGACCATGATTTGACCATGAGAAAAAAGTTATCACAACTGAACAAGTTCTGTTTTGTTGAGAAAAGATCAATAATGGTTGTTGTCATGAGAAAGCTACTTCTGTTATGTTAAAATCATGAGAAAGTAAGTTGCTATCATGAGAAAGGAACTTCTGTTATGTTAAGATCATGATAAAGTAAGTTGTTATCACGAGAAAGCAACTTCTGTTATATTATGATCATGATAAAGTAAGTTGTTATCATGAGAAAGCAACTTCTGTTATATTAAGATCATGAGAAAGTAAGTTGTTATCACGAGAAAGCAACTTCTGTTGTATTAAGATCATGAGAAAGTAAGTTGTTATCATGAGAAAGGAACTTCTGTTATGTTAAGATCATGAGAAAGTAAGTTGTTATCACAAGAAAGCAACTTCTGTTATATTATGATCATGATAAAGTAAATTGTTATCATGAGAAAGCAACTTCTGTTATATTAAGATCATGAGAAAGTAAGTTGTTATCACGAGAAAGCAACTTCTGTTATATTAAGATCATGAGAAAGTAAGTTGTTATCATGAGAAAGGAACTTCTGTTATGTTAAGATCATGATAAAGTAAGTTGTTATCACGAGAAAGCAACTTCTGTTATATTAAGATCATGAGAAAGTAAGTTGTTGTCATGAGAAAGCAACTTTTGTTATATTAAGTTCATGAGAAAGTAAGTTGTTATCATGAGAAAACACTTATGTGATTCATAACAAAATCAAAGTAATGAGAACTGATCAAAGATATTGAGATCATGAAACAATAAAATCACAACAAATCAGCTTTTGTTTAGATATTATAAAAAATAAGAATTATTATCGTGAGAAAGCTATTGTTGTATTGAGATCATGTGAAATATGTTATTACAAACGTTTAGACAATACAATATAAGTCATTATCACAAGAAAACAACTATTATTTCGGTCGTGATGAAATCGGAAAGCTTATTTTGAGAAATTAAGATTTCTTGCCATTTAAAGATAAAACTAATTTTAAGATTTGTTAATTGTCAGAATGATTCAGAATCAACGCTAGTTTTCTACAGATATTTAACAGACTGGATAGAGGTGGGTGAACAGACACTTCTACAGCACTGCCTGACTGTTTCTGATCCACCAGGCTCTAGGAATGCAGCCGGACATGCTTTACTGCTTGAGACTGCTGGAGGAGACTGGTATCTGTGTGGTTCCTGGCAGTGGCTTCGGTCAGAAAGATGGAACCTATCATTTCAGGTAAACATGGTCGTGTTTTGCAAATATGTGTTTGATATCACATTAGTTCTAAGATTTTTGATGGCAAAACATTCATTTTCACATTCATTTACAATTATGTGTTTAGCAGTGGACTCTGGCAGTGAGAGTACTTCATTTCCAGCACTTTTAACGCCCTGTTAGGCTATGTTCAGACTGCAGTCCAAAGTGACCAAAATCTGATTTTTTTTACCCGTATGCGACCATTGTCTGATAATTTTATGACTGTCTGAACAGCTCAAATCAAATTTTTTCAAATTTTCACCCACATTTTCATATGTGACTGTGAAACTGATTCACATCTGATTTTTACATTACAACCAGGTGACAATTATCTGACTCTTACATCATTGTATGGGGACATACGTCCCAGACACAGGACAGAAACAAGTGAATGAGCACAAAAAAACATTGGATTTCATTAAAACAATCAGAACTGAGCATTAAGACCTGCTGTCTGAACATAGCCTAAAAAGTGTATTCCTTAAATGTTTGAGCAGTTTGCTCCCAAATTCAGTGGAAATATTGTTTCTGTTATGTGCCAAACCAGTTCAATTGTACGGTGTTTAACGAAGTGTAAACATCAGAAAATATTTGATTGATCTGTCCCACATTTTACTGCTTAAGGTGGACATTTTGGTTGTTGTTTAAGAACATCAAAATGCAATGAAACGTTGGCCTGTTGACTCAGCCATCCCTTTGGTGACGTTCAGAGATGAAGCTAAATGTTTAACCTCATGTCTGATCTGCACCTGAAGTGTGTTTAATGTTAAAGCTGTTGATGGAACAGCTTAAAATGAATCCTAAAAGTTCTTGAGCTTAAATGTTCTACAGATGAAGAAATTCTGGTTAGAACTTGATCTGAAGCCAATCTTCAGAAATATTTACCTTCAGGGAGTCAATGACACTCACAGGAAACTGTCTTTGTCTTGTTTATGTGATAGGGAATCTTGCAACCTGTTATTATCGTAGTTCCTTCAGGTGGCAGAGTTTGGTAAAACTTCCAAAGTTGTATCAGTCAGAATGCACACTCTTTTACACCGGTGTTCACCAGTTCGTGTGGTCAGGAGAAAAAAAAAAGCCTATTTAAGGTTCTTTTCTGCTGCTTTGCTCTTCTTATTTGTTCATGATATGCTGCAATATTTACAAGGTCAGTTTAAAAAGTAAAATAGTTTATCTTGTTTTAAAAAAGAATTACATGGACTGCATCTCAGGCTCATTTACTTTAACATAGGTTCAAACTCTTACAAACGTGTGCGGGTTGTTTCAGAATGACCATCCTGCCATCCACCGAGAAGCTGAAGCTGCTGCTGGAAAAGGTGCGAGAGTTCCATCTAGGATTCCTGAAGGAATACTCCGCTCTGGATTAGATGAGAGTGGCGCATTCCTCTACTATGCTGCTACACACTCTTCTCTCCTGGGTTTCTAGACGTTGAGTGGATTTTATCTCTCATTTTATTGCAGCCTTGTTTACACATTTATTTTTTTAGAAAGGGTTTTTGGGTGTAAATATCTGTAATTTATTTATAGGTTGGTTATCATGGTATCTAGAGACATGAACGTTTTTTTTTTGCAATCCTTGCTTTAGCAACAGTTCAAACGAGCGATGGACGTGTTCTTATTACATGATTTCCACAACAAGACCAGCATTCTGTGGTGAACAGAGGGTTCTGTAGCTGTGAGACATTTGGGAGGGTACATCATTCAGGTTGGGTTTGAGGAAGGTTGATGAAGTTTGCTGTGTGCTCATCATTCATTGCCATGCAATGTGTATAAATGTTTATTTAACAAGTTTACATGTTAAGCCCAAAAGATGTGCTTCTGTGAGAGTGACCGATGGAGGAGGACTCCTGTTGCATTACTGAACTAGAGGATGAGAATTTACAAACACTGGATTGGTTTGGAATATAAAATGTGATGATGGATTATTATCAACTGATTTTTCTGTCCACAGCTGGTTTCATGAAGGCAAGAATTTTTTTTTTTTTATTAATGAAAAGTGGATAATTTCTTTACTTGATCTTGGAATTAGTATACTTGTGTAAGAAAAATCTTTATTTTTCCTTTTATTATCAAATCAAAGTCAGTTTTTAATTTCCTTAGCACAATGATGGGTAAACTGACACATGTATTATCCAAAATTCAATTGTTTTTCATTCATTTTGTTTATTGTAAAATGTATTATGTTCATGTTTCTGCAATTCAATTCTTTTTGAAAAAATATATGTACAGATAAGAAACATTATTGACTGAAAGAATTAATAACTGCTTGTTTACAAATACATTTAAAATCACTTTATTTTAAAGAAAATACAAAAAGCATCCTGCCCAAACAAGAACTTCTTAGTTCATATATAATGTAAATGTGTTATTATAATTACATTATAACATTTTCATGTCAAACACAGTTGTGTTCTAAAGTAAGCTTGATATGACAAGTTTACTTTACTAATCTATCAAATTCCAAGCAAAGGAAAAAACTAAACTAAAATTAAACTACTCAAATCAGTTTAACTTGGGAAAGGGTAAAACTCAACCAGTAAGAGAATTGTGCCAAAAAAATAATAAAAATATATATATAATTCGACAATTCTTACAAAATCTATTTAAGGTGTTTTTTCTGCAGATTTGCTCTTTATTAGTTATTTTTATTTCTATTCTTAACGAGCAAACAGACAAGCAATTTTTGTTTATTTATTATATTTATTTATTGGTCCAAAATTATTTTTATATACCCTTCAAAACATATTAAAAGTGAAAGCCAATCTGGATACTTTTTAATGAGTGACTGGAAATATGTCTAAATCAAATAATACTGCTTTCAATTTATTTGGCACTTTTCTAGACACTCAGACGTTTGACAATTATTAGAGCATTATTCATTCACTCCACATTCAAACTCTGGTGGTGATGAGCTACTTTGGTAGCCCTCAGCTGCCCTGGGGTAGTCTGACAGAACTACGGCCTCCTGCCCACCACCAAACAATCCCCACCAGTCACACACATCCATACTGGGCAATGTGGGTCAAGTGGCTTGCCCATCGTCAAAATGGCGGAATAGCCCTTGCAGGATCAAACCACCAACCTTCCAGTTACCGAACTACCAAGTCCACCACTGCACCATCTGTCCAATTTTTATAGTCTTTCCGCCATTAAATAACTTCATAAATGGTTTATATTTGACAAACCAAGTAGCCAATCAGCAATGAAACATCAACACAATCTGTCAACGAAACAAGCAGTCACGGAATGTTAAACTTTTTTAAAGTTTAAAATAAATCTGAGAATAAAGCACTTCAAACAACTTATAGTAAAAGCCTTTGCCGCCCTCTTGTGTTCACTATCTATTTACACATCACAAATACAAAACCTGAAGGAATCATGAAGTACTTCATGAAGTACCTGACGGAATGTGAAACAGCTGAAAAAAAGCAAACCAAGCACAGACAAATCACATAGAAGATATATTGAAGGACATTTTATTTTTACTTTTCACAGAAGATATAAGCCTATAGGTGCCTCTTCCTGCACTTGTTTCTGTGAATCGTCTCTTGACAGTTCATTCAGCGAAGGGACCAAAATGTTCAACATGCACCTGAATCGCTGACAAATAGGCAACTGACAATTTCAACTAGAGTTCAAAACAAAACACTCAATTGTGACAGCAGCTGATACAAAGCCGTATTGACAATCACTTTTTAAACATGTTATAGTCTCTTGTTCCAATTCTTAAAATATCAAAAAAAAAGAAAAGAAAAACTACAAATAAAATAAAGTGGTAAAAACTGTGCACAGTTTCAAACCAAACCTAAAACTGAGCTGATGGTTGAGTCCCATGGATTTCAGTTTTTAATGCATTTTAGGACCTCTGAACTCCTCTTGCTCCTCAGCTCTCTAGATAAAGTCCAGGTTCAAAACGGCATTATATGGTTAGATGTAAGCTTTTCAGTACTAAGCCAACATGAAAAGAAATATACACAGAGCGCAGAGTATGTGGCATTAACTCTGAAGTGGGGGCTGTAAGGAGAGGAGGGGAACAAGGAGAGCTCGGAGAGGATGTGGATCGTCTGTGCGTGTACTACAGGGGGGTCAGGTGCTCAGGAATGGCTGTAGGAAACGCTCGTGTAAGGCAGCCCCGAATCAGATTTGTACACACCTGGTTGTGCAACTAGAACATGTGTGTGATTGCCTCAGCCGGAGGCGGACACTGCTGTTTACTGGTGGGCGCACTGCACGCCAGGCCCGTGGTGTCCCCCCTCCTCATCAGAGCTGTCGTTGTAGGCCTCGCGGCGGAGGCCACCTGAGGCGCTCTGGCTCATGTCGAACTCCTGCAGGTCTACCTCCTCCACCTCGCCAGTGACAGCTGGGGTGTCAGCTCGCGCGGGCAGCAGGTCCTCCAGCTCCTGAGCAAACACACAGCAGAGCCAAGGAATTACACACAACTCTTTAAAAAGCCACTATGTAGATTTGGGAAGATATATATATATTTAAAAAACTACTAGTTCAAAGGACATTTGCTGAAAACTAGTTGGGCATTTCATGCTTTTATTGAATAGGGAAGTATGTTATAATTGTGACAAAAAAAAGATAAAGAAAGATTTATTGTTTGCATACAATAGATCAGATACATGTCCACTCAAATATATTCACAGCAAATCAGCGCCTAGTTTACATTTAACTATACTGTAAAATAATCTGAAGAAATTCAAGACAAATGCCATGGCCTTTTTACAGGTTTACAAGGTTCTACCTGTAGTTTGAATCACACATTCTGCGATGGACTACTACCCGCTTTTTTTCAGTGGTCAGTTCAGAGGGTAAAACTTGTACTTCGTTTTCTGAAGGACATGGTTAAAGGATATCTGCCTAAATTCTGTCTGCATGGAGTTAAGGCCCTTTCAGACTGGCGTCTGTGTTCTGTTCCACTTGGCTCTGGTAACGATTTATTGTGTGTAAAAGTAGGAACCGTTGTTTTCAGGAACCGTTACCGAAACTGCTTCCAGAGGGAGTCACAGAATGGTTCAAGCAGTCTAGCGGAGTGATGGGTGAGACAAGTGGCTCAAAGAGGAAGTTACCTACACTCGACATGACATAATAACAAACTCATTCGTTCATATTCTTATGAACTTCACGCTGTGGTAACATCATCTGCTTAACTGTCCACTTCATGACAGTTTTCAGACCAACTCTCGACACACTGCCCACACAAGAGACGTTCATCACTTGACTCCAGTGACGTAACAACGTAATAGTCTCTGAATCAGACCACCGTTCACCGTATGAACATAACCCTACAGAATTTTAGAGGGGGAGCTACCATTCTTGAAAACAGAGCAAATGGGACTCCAGGACCAGTTCCCAGTCTGAAAGTGCCCTTAGTATAACATAGTGTGTTATTGGTCTCAATTGTAACTACAAATTCAAAAAGTTAAAACCAAACGTTAAGCAATCTCTTGGAATTGAGTGCAGTGAGCTGGACAAGAAAGCCCAGGTAATGCTTGATTCAAAGTTTAAATCCCACACACAAATTTTCTATTGATTGAAAATACTTTTGAGTTGGAATTTGAAAAGTATTCACAAATAAACAAGAGTTTTCCTGAAGTGAAAAATCCGTACCTAAGCTTAATAGAATGTTCTGTTAAAAATGCATACATTGGTTAAATCATGGAGCTATATACAAGAGCGAAATACAGTTGATTTATGATTGGTCTTTTAAGGCCCTTCCACAAACAGTTTTTCGAAACAGTGTGTTCCTTTCACACCAACTACGTGTTGTTGCATAATAAAAATGCATCGTTTATTTTATGCACTCCAATATCAATTGTATTATGCTCGTCGCTGAGACTGCAACACCTTTGACCAATCACAATGCAGCTTAATTGCACTTTACTCAAAACATTCAACATAGCGGGCTGATAGATCCATGTTGTGATAGACTAGCATTCTAGTCCTTCATATTCTTAAGCTATTTGGCATGTGATAACATTTCCTGCATAATGTAGGCTAGAATTTACACAATTAAAATAAGGGCAAGAATAGAAAATTGTGAAGAAGTTTGTGTTAATCCTGTTCCTCTGTGCTTGTGAATGAAACAACTGAACACCTCTAGGCCCTGTACCATGAAGCCAGATTAACTGGTTAGCCAGTTAAATTTAGGATTAGATTACACCAATCCTGGATTTTGAGTACTATGAAACGATCTAGGATTTAATTGATCTTTGTCACTCTGGTTACTTAGGCCACACAGCTAATCTGCTCCAGAGCAGACTACAGTTCAGGATTAGAGATTGCAAGCTTGCATTCGTCCAATTAGAGGTTATAAAAGAAACTTTTAAGTGACGTAACAACAGGTTCACGTTTACTTCTTAATCCTGCCCATATTTGTGCACAAATTGTTAAACAAGCATTTAATTTGAGACGAGTATTTAAAGATATACAAAATTCCTAAGCATTTCCTGATACATATTTGCATAAAAGATTCTCTCTGCGGGAGGAACCATTTATACTTGCGAGCTTCTTCACGCATACAAAATGAGACAAGTAGAAGTTCCACCCTTACTGTACTGCACTGATTCAGACCTTAATTTTTATCTGCTACCATGATCATTTTGCGTTGAGGTTATATCTTCCAAAAAAAGAGAACCAATTTTATAGTCCTTTTAAATGTAAACATACATTTGTGGAAAAATAAGCATTTCATTTACAACCATAAACACATCAGCATTACATAAAACATTAAAACGTATTATAATTAACACAACAAAAATAGGCTACCATTATCAAACGCATATCACGCATGGCACTCAATATTACATTAAAAAGGATGGGCTTATTTGATATTGTATTCACGAAATCAGCAATTTACTGCCAACAATCTCATCTGGCTTTTGCAGCAGCCACAGCATTACTATGACACAAAAACATATGTAAAATATGCATCATATTTTCTAACTTTAATCTATTGCTCCTCCTCCGCAGTGAAAAAAAAAACGATTTGGCTCTATCATGTTCTTCATAACTAAATATTAAGTCAAAACCATCCAGTAATTCTGAGTTTGTTAAGCCACATTCATGTTACAGGCCCCAGGTCAATCGGGCCCCTGAAGATACTCTGTCTCTTCAGACCAGTGTCAGCTGTTCATGAAGCTTGTTGCATATTCTATTCACTTTTGATGTGTATATTATTTTGTGTTTTAAATTGTAAAAGGGAATCTTTTTGTAATCATTAATAGCGCCTGACGTGTATGGTCTTTTAATAGATAAAGACATAGATAAAGACAGGAAACCATGTTGGTGAGCGCAAGAGGGACAGAGCTCAGGAAAAATTCAAACTCTAGTCATCGAATGCAAATTATTTTAATAAAAAGAATGATTTAAAAGCAAAACTGCATAGAGAAAACCCCCCCAAAACAACGATAATAACAACACTAAAAGTATGTTACCTTTAGCTTCTCTGGGCTCAACCAATTGTTGTCTGGGAACTGGACATCAAACTTGATGAAAAGGTCCCCTTTCTCAAAGGGGTTCCTGTACTGTGGCATACCCTCTCCCCGAACCACTCGGATCGAACCTAGAGAAAGACAAGCCCGTTGTTAGAAAATACCTGCCCTCAAAACTCAAACTTCCATTGACAGGACTCACCTGGCTCAATGATTTTACCAGCGGGGTATTTCACCACAATCTGTCTGCCATCTAAATGTTTCAATGTAAAATGGAACCCACAAAGTGCTTCAACCAGGCCGATCTTATGAGTCATGTGCAAGTCATTGCCTTCTCTCCTGAATGTCTGTAAACAGAAAGAAAGATCATATCAAGCAGGAATCATAGAGCCAGTGTTTTAACAAGCGGCTGCTTCATAGCCGACCTGCTGAAAAGCTGCACATGACACACTGTCAGTAAAATCTGCTTCATCAAACCAAATTACAACAGAGGGAAGTGGATTGGACACTGCACACATGAAAACTCAACTTAAAGCACTTTAAAATCAACCAAATTCAAACGCTTGGTCATTCTTTATTGGTTATTTCCTAGTAGATTTTTCTTTAGCTGATAAATCTCTTTGGATCTCTTTGCAGAAGAAAGGAGCTTCATTATTGCCTCGCAAATGTTTTGCCACACATTGAGTTTTCCTTTATTCATTCAACGAAAGGTGAATTGTGAAAAAAAGAGCAGTGTTTCCTTACATCATTTTTTGTTTGAGCTCATGAGTGAGTTGGTACCATGAGGATCACTAAGCCAAGATTGTCAGGCTGGTGAGAATGATATGGTTAGTGCCCTTGGTTATATTTCAACAAAAATTATATTTTAGCGACAACTGTTTGGGGTAGTATTACCTCCTAAAAATTATGTTAAACAAAACCACCACTCATCAAAATAAAATTCTTCTGTCAGTTCACAATCCCAAATTTGACTTTTTTAGCCAATCTAGAAAAAAAATTGTTCACAAAACTCTGTGCCTCATTTATACATAAAAGAAAAGAAGTTCAAAATGAAAGGTACAAAATACAATCTTTGGATTTAATGTTGCAATTAAACACCATAGACCAATAGTGCTTCAACGATGCTTTCATTTTGTCCAGATTATGGCAAGAACTTAATTTCAGAAACTGCCTGGTTTGCTAATTAATCTTTCATTAATCAATCCCAAATCATAAACAGTTCCAAATGTCCTTCAAGTGCAAATTACCTCATGCTCCTTCTCCTGCAGGACCAGGACAATATCTCCAGGTTCTACTCCAGGTGACTGGTCAGCTTCGCCACCGAAGGTGATCTTCTGCCCATGCTTCATACCTTTGTCCACGTGCACTTCCAGAATCTTTACCTCTTTCACCACTTTCTTTCCCTCACACTTCTTACAGCGGTCCTTCTCACTGATGACCTCACCTGGATCACATAGAAACCAGCCAAGGGTCCATTACAAGTCACAAACATGATCAAACTATACCATGATAGGATTAAAATCATTTCTAAAAACTAACTACACTCAAAGTCTTGTATAACCTCAACTCAAGGAAGATTAGTTTAAGCTGCAGCACATTTCTAGACCAAAGATTACAGATTGTCCTCTCATGAACAAAAAAAAAAAAAAAAAAAAATAGGAGTCAGTCCATTACTTTTGTATTCATTTATCATTGTTAACAGCAAAATAAAATGTATATTTTTGTCCGACTAGTATTTCCTGCTGACCCCTAAGATTCGAAAATTATAACTACTAGTGCCACCTGAAAAAAAGGTCATTTTAGGCAGTGACGAAATGAACCATAATTGATCAAGTTTACAATACATAAGAGAAAAAAAACTAATATTGTTTAAAGTTATGCCCCCCTACTAAAACTGTCCTAAACCATGCAATAAACAATTAATAAGTTTAGATGTCAGACAAACTTCAATTACAGCCTTTTACCTTCACCATTACAGTCCGTGCACAATGACTGCATCTGTTGAACCATGCCAGGTCCAAGCTGTCTGATCATAATCCGCATACCACGCCCCCTGCAGGCTGTGCACTTCTGGACTGCACCAGACTTCCCACCTTGACTGAAAAAATATTTAGCAGTGTCAAATTGTGGAGAAAGAGAAAAAAAAATAAAATAAGTGAAAAAATATAAAAGGGACCCATTTCCTTGGACAGGAATATGGTCTTTTATTGTATGTGCAGTAAAACATTCTAAGAAATCAAGTGACGAATAGAATCCACCCTAACCTAGCTGATTGGCCCACATTAAAGAATTCTCACTTTACATTTGACAAAACATCCCATGTTATAATCTACAACTGTATTGACACGAAACACCATCTTTAAATCTTTATCAATGAGCACCAAATTACTTATTTTAATTTCAATTGCAAGAAGTTAAATCGATTTGAAAAAATATATAAAAGCTTTGCTAGTCAGGAAAAACGCCCTCACTAGGCTGCATTAATGAGATAAGGTGTGCTGGGAGGGGGAAAATGGCAACTTTATCCGTAATTCACAGTAAGACTAAAAAAACTCTTACTCACCCATTACAAGTGCTACACAGAACATTCTTGCTCAGCTGTAATTTAGTTGTTTTTGCATTGTACAGATCTTCAAGGGACACCCTGCAGAATAAAACGGTCAACCATAATTAATATCCTGCATCATCAACAAAACATATTTTATCTGAACAAGGCTATGCATGGCAAATGACAAGAAAAAAACAGTCAACACTTACTTCAGAGGATGAACCATATCTTCCCCTCTTCGCCGCCCTCCATTCCTGCTTCGACCCTGTCCACCCATGAAACCAAAGAGACCTCCACCAAAGATGTGGGAAAAGATGTCATCCATTCCTCCTCCTCCACAGCCACCCTCTCGCAGACCCTGCTCCCCATAGCGATCGTACAAATCCCTCTTTTCTGGGTTGGTCAGTACTTCATATGCAAAGCTAATCTCTTTGAACTATAAAGCAAAGGGTGACATTGCATCAAATGACAATTACTTCCTGAAATGGAAAGCACTAAAAAAACTGAAACTGTAAACTCATATCACCAGAAGTGGTATTACTCATCATTCTGTAAGGTATGCTTTAACTTGCTTTTTTTTCATTTATACAACTTGAACATAGAAAAATCTTGCTCTATTAGAATAAAAGGGCCATTTCTGATTTTTTTTAAACAATTAAGTGATACGTAAATAAGGTCATTGTTGACAAGCTCTTAGTTGTATTGAATAGGTTGAGAAAAAAAAACAAGTGGAACAAAAAGATGAAAAAAAAAAATGGCTCAAATTCTGAGCTTAACTGCTCTAAGGGAAAAGGAAGCAAGCCTTGAAAACATCCACTTCAACCGGTCATCATGACTTCAATGTATCCAGAAAGTTATTCTGATCTTTAGTGATCTAAAGTAAAATTTGTTCTTCCAACAGCATAAAAAAATACTATGTTAAACCAGTATTATCTACTTGGGTGTATGGCTGCAGCAATCAATAATTTAGATAGCAGACAGATCCACTAATTTAATTAATCTATAAATCAGATATGTAATTTCCTTACGGCTATATTAATTTCGAAAAGCAAAAGAAAAGTAAAATGTGTATGGAAAAAAATATACTCTTGTTCACCTCAAATTGCAGTTACTGACAAAGACTGGCAATTTAAGTTATAAATTAACAAAATATTATAGTGTATAACATTAACAGATCATGTAAAAAAAGAGAGAAGAACAACACTTGATATCTATCTGTAATTACATTAAACCTTATCATTGGCATTTAGCCATAACATGCAAAACTCAGCAAATATGTATACATTGGCTAAAGGAATAATATGACTACTTTCAATAATATTAGTACATGTTTTGTCAGTCTCTACACATTAGGATCGTTTTTTGATAACATATGATTAATTTCTCACATACAATAACTAACAAACAGATTACCTGTAGCTAAAGCTTCTTGTTTGATTAAAAAATATATACAGTATATTTCAAACTTACATCTGTTGTACACACTTTTATACCCTCATTGAACCTTTACTCTGGGCATGTGAAAAACTTACTACATGGCAAAAGCTTAATGCTGAGGCTCTAAAACGGTCATTACAATCTTCATAGCTTTATCTCCTTCCACGATTATCGCAAATCAGTAACAGTTGGAGTGGGCAGAGTAAAATGTGAAGCTTGCCCTCAGTTGCTAAGGACAACACATGACAAATCCATATGTGGGAACCAAGAGCACAGTGCAGGGTAACAAAAATCCTCCTTTACACAACAAAAACTGAGTTTTATTCCCATTCTTCAGATATGTAGGCCAGCATTAGGAACTTAAAATATATTATAAAATGCCCTCACCTTGTCTCCAGCATTTGGGTTTTTGTCGGGGTGATATTCCTTTGCTAATTTGCGGTATGCCTGAAAACATTTAACGAATCAGAAGATTAGTCTCTGCACAGTACATGTATTTACAGGTTCTTAAGAAGAAGGAAAAAACTAGCAGATGAAAACGTACAACAAGTTACGTATTAAGTGTGTAATCAACCAGGACGATGTTTTAAAAATACTAAACACAACATTTTGCTTCAATTCAGTGATTTGACTGTGTACGTGAACCCTCTTGGCCTTGAACAGATCAGCAAATCAAACACAAAACAGCAGCTAGTGAACCATTACTACTCGGAAAAGAACTGACACTAGCATGAAATAACCAAAGAATTATTTAAATGACGATGTTCGTCCTTAAGCTTCTTAATAAACAGTTAACATTAGCATTATCAAACGGGTTTTCGACCATAGTATAAAAAGACAAAGGCACAACGATAAAACTTAATAATTTCTATGTAGATTTTAAAGCGGACTTTGTTAGCTCAAGATGACGTTTTGAGGGTTATGACACAATCGAAAGAAAAGAGCCAGACACAAGGCCTAGCGACACCACACTCGTCGAGCACACGATGAACCGATGCTATCGGTGTTTTCAGCCGCTGCACAAGGATACGATGTTAAAACTACTTCAACAAAACAACCACACCTATAGGGAACTAGATTGACACGGTGAAAATAGAAGGACCTGAATAACCCCAAACGACACTGCTGTTAGGTTTGGTCCCTCTCTTCTGTAACTATAGACACTAGCTAGGCCAAACTGCCGACGAGCTTTAGCTCAGTGCTAATCCTATGTCGCTTCCTGAATCACATACAAATTCAGCCGAGTCACAGCCCCTAACGTCCCGACCATGAACGAAACCAAAGACTAAAATCTCTAAACTTTACCTTTTTGAGTTCGTTCTCGGTGGCTGAGGAAGAGACCCCGAGAATGTCATAGAGTTTGGTATCTTGGACGTTGGACATGGCTGTGAGGAGTGAAGAGGATCGTCTGCGGGAAGCGGGGAACTGAAGTGAGACACCGGCCGGAAGCTTCAACTTTAACCTCAGCGCATGCGCCTCTACGTAAGCTCTAAGCGCGAAACGATGTCCTTCAGTCGAAGTTTGTAACATAGCTAAATTAAAAGGAGTAAATATTTCAATATTTCGTCATTAATCTGTTAATAGTTTTATGAAAATTCTATATGCACAGTCATAAATTCACCAGTCATTCCTTATTGTTTATTGGTTTCAGAAGAGAAGTCAAACAATGCATCCAAAGTAGTTAACATTCTGTGAACTTGAAAGCTCTTACGTGTTTCGCAAATTTAGCATTTTTGTTGATCTTTTGTAACTTACCTGTATTGGCGTAACCGTGCTTTACATTAGTGCTTGGTGTATCATAATTGCTAAATATGTCATATTCTAAAATTAAACGTAACAAATAACAAAATAATAGTACATTAAAAACCCTTTAAAGCTAGAACAAATGCCTAAAATGTATGTTTTGACTGACATATATGAAACTAAAATGATTAAAAGGGTTTATGCGTTCAACATAAAGTTGAGCATGTGACAATTTTATGAAGGATTTTTTAGCATGTTTTAAGCAATAATATATATGACACTTCACCTGTCCTCTGCCATCGCACTGAGCACAGAATCACCACAGAGGTGTGTGCTAAGCCCCCTCCTATACTGTCTCTACACCCATGACTGCGCACCGTCCGCCGACAGCAACCTCAGAGAATAATCTAGCTCTGAACACCAAGAAAATCAAGGAGATCATCATTGACATCAGTCAGCACAACACTGACTTGGCCCCAATCTACATCAGTTGTGAATGTGTGGAGAGGCTCCACGTCTTCCGCTTTCTCATATCAGATGACCTCTCATAGATTAACCATATATAGATAAGGTTTATTGCATATATGTATACCAAATGCATAGTATTACTTTAATTGTCTGTATATCTAATATTATTTATATTTCACAGTGACTCGTGGTTCTGTCCCACAAAGGTAGAAAATCTCTTAGCAGAACCTTCTCTCTCACTGTTCCTGGCTGGTGGAATAAACTCCCTGATTCAGTCAGGAAAGCAGAAACACTAACAGCTTTCAAAAAGCAACTGAAAATTCTTCTCTTCAGAGAACACTTACTATAAAAAATAATGTTTTTCCTATTCTCTTTTTATTTTCTTCCTGCTATGATTTATTGATCAGTTGATACAACTTCTATTATGAACAAGCTGAGATAGACTTTGACTGTGTAACAAATTGCAAATGGTTTCTCCCCTACTGTAAGTCGCTATATATATACCACAAGTGTTTATTTGCAAGCAACTCATACCACTTGATGGCACTCAATGAACACATGATCTACAGCGCTCCAGCTGTGCTAATGTTTATGGCAGAGAAAAGCAGTCACAGCCAGGTACTTTTGTTTATTTTTTTTGTAATTATATTGACAACTTTGGACATACTTTAAGGACTACTAGATATTAAGACCTTGTGCTAAACTGTAGTTCTACAAGTAAAGTAAAATGTAAGAAATCTACTTTATAATTCAAGAAAGTCATTGTTGGGATTTGGATAGATTTGAATGAGCTGTAGTCACACCCTGTAGTTTAAGGGATTGGTGGGAAAACTACATGGAACTACCTTAGGTTTGCCATAGAAAATCTGAATGATTCAGAGGACAACATAATTAAATGGTTGAGGTTATTTGAGATTAAAATCAAATCTCAGATCTCTCATTATCATCTTCAACATGATAATGGAAACATTATTGTATGTTAGACAACTGTGCAGCTCCAAAAAGGTACAGTAATCAAAAACCATCCAATCTCGGATGAGAACTTCTGTCTCTCAGCAATATAGTTGAAAATGGGAAAAGAAAATATGTTCTAGGCTAGCATGACAAACCAAACAAGGCACAAGGGAACACATCACTGGCTGCAGAAAAACATTGACATTATCTATTGATGTAGCAAGTCTCTAGATTAGGGTGTGAAAGGAGGACAACAATACTGTTTCACTTCAGCCTTGATGCAATACATCTAATTCCACAGATTTGATGGCTTATTTGAAGATACTGGTGTGTCTCTTGAAACAGGGTTGGAACAAAAATCAGCCAGGGCTGCTGCTTTCCAGGAATGACTTTGTTTGCCCCAATCTAGATTATTCCCATAAAAACATCTGTGTAAATATTTGAAGGTTGTAAGATGCCACAGGTCACAAACCAAATAAAGTCTTCAAGAGAATTCAGACAAAATCCCTTCTAAAATGTGTCCAAACCTTTAGGGAACCATAGGTTTGGTTCTAAGTCATATTTTGTGAATGTGTCAACTTTGTAGGCTACAAAGTAGCCCATCCATGATCGATTTCTACTCCTAAACCCTACTCCCATCTCTTCCTTAAAAGAGAGCAACTCACCAACCACTGAGGTTTCCCTGTTGTCATTTCTGATCCATCACACAGGTTCTTAAGTCATTTTTGACTCTGGTAGTGACAAACCATCCTTATAATTTAAACTCCCGAGCATATCCCCCTGCAACTCATGACTGGTTCTCCATGGAAGTGAAGGAGATCTGAGCCTGGTTAATACCTGGATGAGAGACCTCAAAGGAAAACCAGGTTGTTGTGCAAAGTGATGGTGCTCATCATATGGTCCTATGGTTTCTGTGGGTCCTAGCACCCCAGTGACACTCTGTACTGTAAAGGAGCACTGTCCTTCGGATGAGACGTTAAACCGAGGTCCTGACACTAAGAGTAGGATTGTAACTCTGGCATTCCTGGCCCAATTATTACACTACTAACAATAGGTTTGTTGTAGTAACATTACTTCTTGAGTTTGTGGCGCATGTACTTCTCTGAGTACAGGCTTCTGGAGGGCGTGTATGAGCTTGGGGAGGGAAAAACGTCTGATTTGGACATGATTTTTTTTAAGCCAGCATTTGATGTGAATTTAAACCAGTGATTTGAATTTAACACGAGCTGCGATGGGGAGGCAGTGATGAACAGGGGAGTAACATGAGCTGACTTTGGTTCGTTGAAGATAAGACGAGCTGCGAATGTTCTAGATCATCTGCAGAGGTTTGAGAGCATTTGCTGGAAGTCCTGCTAGGAGAACGTTGCAGTAGTTCAGAAGTGAGAGGACCAGAGCATGAACCAGGAGTTGAGTTGCGTGCTCAGTTAAGAAGGGTCTGATTTTTGGAATGTTGTGCAGTGCAAACCTACATGCCCGAGTTGTCTTGCTGATGTGGCTTTTGAAGGACAGCTGTTCATCCAAAATCACTCTGAGATTCCTGACAGAAGGAGAAGAGGTGATTGTAGAGGATTCCAACTGAATGGTGAGGTCGTGATGCATAGAGGGATTGGCCGGGATTGGCCGGGATTACCAGTTCTGTCTTGGAAAATTCTAATACAAACATAATTATGTTAAAATGATAAAACTATTTCTTTTGGATATCATGCACCAATATTTATGTCCATAATCACTAAATTTGCATGCATTAATGCTCAATCAAACAGCATCTTCAAAAATCAAAACTTTTGACACAGACATCGGAAGAGGTTAGTGATGATGGATTGTGTGTGTATGTGTGTGCGTGTGTGTTTTATTTTTAGCCCTACGCCTCATCACTTGCTTTCAAGAGGAAGGGGTAAGAGCAGAGAAAAGTCCCACTTTCACAACTTGGTAAAGTCTCAACCCACACAAATGAAATCAAATTGATTGTGCTATGACCATGTGGATATCATCTGGGTTTTTATAGTTTTTGAACTTTTAAATAATGTTGTTCTAGCTTCATATAAATGTTATGTCGCTCAGCCACTCTCCTTTTCTCACCTGCAATTTCTTGTTCTTTCTGAGAGCTGAATGACGTTATTGTAGACACTAAAACAATACATATATTCGAAAAACAAAAAGCAACGAGCAAAGCTTTTACAATCCAATCAGAACAACAAACTCTTTCCATGTGGTTTCACAATGGAATGCTTGTGACCTCTTGATGAGGTCAATAATTAAAAGCAGAGAGAATAAATAAACTGTCACATTAATAAAATTGTATCAATATACCAAAATAATTGGATATTTTGTGGAGGGTTGGTACTTACCTCACACGAGTTTGCAGAGGTACGACTAAGTGATCCAATCTGGCATCATTTCCCTTCTATAAGGCCAAATCAGTTTATAACTTCTTTTTGAATATTTCACATTTTGTTTGTATTTAATAATCCACTCCAGGTACAGTGCAAGAAATCTAACACAAGGAATGATATAGTAGCCCGGAAATGTCAAGGGACACTGAAAGAAAAAGTCTATTTTATAGCTGGTTTTGTGTAGCTTTGAATGGAGGAGGAAGTACAGTGAATACACACTCCAAAGTATTTTTTCTATGTTCACAGTAACAGATTCAACCCCCTACCCTTTAAATATAGAGATAGCTCATTTCATAATATGTGTGCAATCATTCAAATAGGACAGGTAAAATATCACTGCAGTTAAATGGGCACAAAAGGCAAAGGCTTTAAATAAATTTTGAAGGTAAGTGATCTCCTATCTTTCAAAATCTGTCCCAATGCTCGCCTGCTGATATTCATCCTTGTTTCACACTTCCCAAATGAAAAACAATTTGGATGATTTAAAGTTGCGACTAATTGTTTTAATTAATGATCTGAGCATGGGAAAAAAACTTTACTTTTCAAAAACCTAAAAACAACTTAACATATATACCCTTCCTCTATTTCAATGTTTTATGTACCTTATGTCAGTGCAGTGAGTTCCTGTAAACAAACAACAGCTCACAATTATTACATTTCAGAAGAAACTTACAAGACTGCTGTTAACCATTTATTATTGAACCAGGGACCTGTACTCTCTTGGTGATGATCAGACCGAAGAAGCTCCCAGGGGCCCAAAGTAGGCTGTTAGGGCTGCGTCATACTTGCCCTTCTCAAGACACAGCAGGCCTGGAGTGTTTGTGTGGTCTAATTCGACGTGACACATCAGCCTGATGACTGAAGCAGCACGTGTCAAAATAAAAATGTCTGCGAAGATGAAAGTGAGGCTTGTTTTTATTGTCTAGCATTTTAGATATATCACACTTTTACAAATTGCACACAGTATATAAATAAAATAAAGGTAGAATTTACTAATCTGAGTTTATTTAGTTCTGCTTTAAATTGAGTTCAAACTAATTGGGGAAGGCTTTAATTACTGAAAAATGTAACTTAATTTTTATTTTTAGAACAGAATAAAAGAAACCATCATGTACTGTATAAAAAGAAAAGTATTAAGTAAACGTTAACACAGGGGAACCTATCTGTGAAGAAGCAGCTTTTTAGATGATGAAAAAATGGCAAAGTTATTTTAACTTAAAGTTAGTGTTAATTTACTCTATTTCGAGTGTACTTGATCCTTCTCCGAAGAGAGAATTTTTACTCCATAGATTTTACTGTGCAGTATAAACAGCTCAAGCTGTGTTTTAGATGGTAACTAGTGTAAAATGTTTTTAAATGGCCATAGCTAACTTCTTAATCCAGTGAGTACAATGCCTTAAAGCCAATCTGTACTTGTATGTCAAGCACATTAATTGTCCTTTGCGAAGACCGTCTCAGAAAGCCAGAAAATCTCTCACAAGAACTTTTACTGTCCCTGGCTGCTGGTATAATCTCAGTCAGGAAAGACTTGTAGCTTTTTGTAACATCTTTCCCTGTAGAGTAAGTCGCTTTAGGGAATAGCATCTGCTAAATCCAGAAGAGTTAAGAATAGTCCTGTGGATTTTAACATGCACAAGTGAATTTACAGATGTGGGAGGTTGGAAGCCATACAAGTATGTTGTCAATTATAATCATCATTCCAAAAAGAGTTAAGTGGAGTAATTTTTATTAAAATGTAATTAGACATCAAGGTTGTACAAGTATTCATGTTATGTCTATAGTGGAAGCGCGCTATAATTTGATATACAACATAGACTGGTTAGAAAATATATTCCTCCTCAATTTTCACTTATTTAACAACAAAAAACATTTCTATACAAAAATGTGTGTTCAGAATTTACATTTTACACACCTTCCCAGAATGTTTATTGATTAAAACGTCTGGCTTATGTGCTGTTGTTTTCAATGGGCACAAGTGAGACACAATACGCATATCTGGAATTTGTTAAATAAATTGGAACACATTATTTAGGTGAGTGTTTATGTATTCTTGAGGAACATTCAGTCATGAAGTCATTCCTGTTTCTAGGTATGATGCTCTTACACCCTGTGAAAAGCAATTCCTTTGTCCTGATTGTAAACTTTATTTGTGCTGATCCGCAGTGAAGCCCCACCCACATCTGGGTAATACAGTAAAGAAGAATGTGAACTATAATTTATTTTCAACACATCAGTGTTCACAACAGAACACAAGGTCGGTTAGTACTGGAGTTGGAATTGTTTTTTCGATTCATGATTTATCTGCTCCCCAAAGACACAACCTTTCAAACGGACCTACAAAATCTGTTTCTCTGATGTCCCTGTCATCCCGGGTTACCTCAGTTAACCATGTTACCATGATCTCAACCCTGTTGCTGTAGTTTTTCTTTATAATAATCTTAAATTTAAAAATAAAACCAACAACAACTCATAGAAAAAAGGTTACAAGTCTGTTCCTCATGTACAAGGACAGAAAATTAAATACTAGTTGATTTTTCATATATATTTTTAGCCGCTTACTACAAGATATGTGTAAACTTCTCGTCAGGCAAGGGTGCCGATAGAAATTTTTGGCCCCCTGAAAGAGGCCCCATGCCTTCCCTCCAACATGCAGGAATTGACCAGGGACTGAATGATGGATGAATGATTGGGTGAATGATTTATTACGTTTTTCAGTACTACCTCCCCAAGCTAATAAAACATTTACTACCTGATCTACTGGATTTCCTTCAAACAATCACACATTATCATGGTACTGCTGTACTTAAAGCCCAGATTGTATTACTTCATTCTATCCATTCATTAACTTAAAGAATGTTTGTGATTTGGAACGAGTGATTTAAAAATAGTTACCTGGTCAGAAAATTTCAGGTTAAATGCTTAACTTTGATTCATTTTAGGTAATAAAGTGTTTTAGACCTGTGAGGAATATTCTGCTTGTGTTAATTCCAAGTTTATTCAATTACGAAATAATCGTTAATTGTTCAAGTTGTTCAAAAATTGTAACAAAAATAAACAAATAAGAGGTAAATGTGGTTGTTTTGTTTTGCAAATCAAGTCATTTAGAGTAGAATTGTTACAGGGAATATATTTTAAAAAGATCGACAAATGTTGAAAACAAATGTAGTAAAAAATTTAGCTGTTTGTTATCGTCAAATTGTCAATAAACAAAATCTGAAAATGTGTTGAGTCGCTCTCATCCCTGTTACTTTAGTCATCATATAACTATGATGTTAACCCTGTTATTACCGATCATAAAAAGCTAAAGCAGCAGAGTTGGCATCATAGCAACAGGACTGACCAACACAACAAGGATGACGAGGACAAAAACGTAGAATGACTAACAACACTAACAACAGCTATAACTCAAAGTAATGCATTTTTTGTATGTTGATTATTTGAAAAGTGAACGTAAATCAATGCTGATTTATCTAATTTGTTCTATTTTTACATTTATTTATGTTTCCTTGGACCAAGTGGTAAGATTTTGTCTTCAATACTGTTCATTTTGCTAAAGATACATGTGCTGAATTTGAAGAAGATGTAATGAACAAAACACAAGGATACCTAAAACTCATAAGGTTTTTGGGTTTCTTAAATTTTTTTTAAATGAACAGTTATTTATGTTACTAGAGGAAAACAAATAGTAAATATATTTTATGGAAATAAGCCTAGTTGACAATTAATAGATCCTAAAATATACTAACAATGCAAGTGAAAAATGCTTTGTTTTTACATATTTCCATGTGCAGTTTTTCCTTCTTGCTTTAAAAATGTCTACTCTACACAAGCACAGCTTCACTCACCTGAAAACTATAAAATGCAGCATGCCAGCCCAAAGGACACCATTTTAACCATAGTGTCAACCCCATTAGATGTCGGCCAATCAGAAACCTGTCTACTCAACCGTTTTTAAAAATCATTACTCTTGACCAGTGCGAAAAATTTGAGTTGAAGACACCAATGCCTGAGTTGGTGGGGCCGCAAACTCCAATGCATGCCAGATTTTCTCTCCACCATTGTTAAGTTCCTCATTACTGTTGAATACAGTCATAGCACCCCAAACAACCAGATCCTCATCTTTTCACATGTGTGTATTAAAGAGAAAGTTCTAAAACGTTTAACTATTTTGTGAGTAATAAACTAAAACAAATAAAACTGACATTATGTGTGGACACAAACATCCATCACTTTTCATTCCATAAGTATTTTTACCCACACATTCTCTGTGTTCTTATGATTGTGATGTTGATTTGCTCTTCATTTTTAAAAATGATTTTTCATTGTCAGCATCTTTACCATGAGTCAGCATCCTTACCATGAATGTGTTTTAAAGGTATAGCAGCAGATAGTTTAACCATTAAATATCTTGAGTTCACCCAAAAGACTTTCGTATTCACTGAAGCATATTTGGAGTGGTCATAGATTCATCTATGCAGAATGTGAGTTAATGCCAGGCAGGAACACAAAACCTACAAACGGTCTATCTTTCATTTAAATGTACACAATAGAATAGGCAGCTGCATGTCATCTCATCCCTTTGTCCTTGTACAGCCTGTTCCCTCAGCGCTGTTAGTGCTTGTCATTTATGGCCCTGGAGCAGTGAAACACTAATGCAGAAGTAAGTCAGTTTGCTCAGAGCTTGATTCTCGCTCGACTTCCCTTTCCAGCTCAGAAGTCCATTGATATGGAGCGCTGTCCTGGATCCACCACAGTGGTGGGGTTACTGCGAGCATTCCCATGGTTACGGATGGTGATGCTTCCACAGCCACTCCCAATGCTGCCGGCAGCGCCTGCTACACTGCCCCCTCTGACGTAGATTTCACAGGGCATTTCCTCCATCACACGATCCTCAATGACCTGCTCGGCACAGTCGTGAGTCTGTTTGTAGCCATAGCAACTCTTCTTGTAGGTTCCACCGCCAGTGCTGCTGCTGTTGAAGGTCTTCATCGGAGGAGGCTTGGAGAAGTCGTTGTGGTACGAGAGCTCCATTGAGCTGAGTGTGCTGCGGCTCTGCTTCATGCTGCCACCCACCGGGGCCTGGGTACCACAGTGGTGCTCATGGATGCAGCGGGACATGGTTGAGGAACGGCGCAGTTTATGGTAACCATCAAGCTCATCCGACAGCTCAGCCATGTCTGAAGACAGCTCCTTGTCACGGAGGGAAAAGAGCTCGTAGTTAGGAGGATCGAAGACCTCTTGAAAGCCACTTTTGTTGAAGACTGCTGGTCGACGGGCCACTACCTTCTTTCGCGGTTGCTTCATCTGCACCAGGATAGAGATGATGAGCAGGACAAGAACCACACCAGCGGAGATGCCAATCACTGTGCCGTGTGTTTTAGTGATCTGATGAAAGAGGCCCTTGGACTTTTTCTCTGAGGCAGAGAAATAAATAATTATTACAAGACTGCAGACTGACATTAAACCCATAACTCATTTGAAGACTGTGAAAAAGTTGGGTAAAAGTTACCAGTTTTTTATTATACCATACATAATTTTCATTGCTTCACAAGTGACACAAAAATTAAGGCATTTTAACTAATGTAATCTTTGACTAAAAAAGAGTTTATGAATCCAAACACTACTGATAAGCAATACACATTCTCCTAAAATTATAACACAAAATTAATCTGCATGGTGATGTAGTGATTATAGATGCTAGGGATTCTAAAGGAGGAATTTACATATTCTAACATTGGTTGCATTGTTTTGACTGGTGTGGTCACCACACACCTTACCGCGTATAATCAGTGCAAAATGATGCATGTGTATGCGTCTCAGGCCCAAATAATGGTTGTGGATGAGAGCTCACACATCTGGGTGGCAGATTGGTGGCTAGCAAAAAAAAATTTTTTAATATAGCTCTGCAATGACTTCTTGGTTTGTCACAGTGTGTGATCTTGTGCTCGACCAATGAAAGCTGGATCTTTTGATCACATGTTCAAAGTACTTTTGAGACATAAAATAGAGCAGAAGAAATCATTGGAGAGAATGCATAGTGGAAAGCGTATCAGGTTGGTGTGTGAGTCCAGAGTTGTTTGATTATTTCCATGAAAACTACAAAAACATGGACAAAAGGGAGGAAATATGACATGGAATATTATTGTCTTAAACTTCAAAATGCCTCTTTAATCCCCCTGAATGCCATCCAAAGTCAAGGACCATCATTGCATCAACTGAGGTGTGAAAGATCCCTGCAGAGAAGCTGGTGCTTAGTTTACATTCGCAAATGTTTGCATAGGCGTGTAGTGAACTTGAAGGCCACCACACACCTATCTGTATAATCAGTGCAAAATGATGTACGTGTACATGTCTCAAGCCCAAATTAAAGGGCACGACAGGAGGGAACACATCTGGTGCTCTGCCATGTTATTCACGAGTTTTGCTCTGACATGCTATCCAGTTTGCTACAGTGCATGTGCATAGTCCTTTCTAGACATAGCAAAGCCAATGGGTGACACTAGATACACTCTCGCGTCGACTAATGACAGAAAATAGAGCAGAAGTTTACGCAAGACAATGGATAGTGAAAAGCTGGTTTGTCCAGAGCTGTTCAATTACTCCCATGGACACTACAAAAACATGGACAAAAGGTATGAAATATGACGTGGTATTACTGTCTTGAACTTTTTCACATCATTGTAGTCTCCCTGAGTGCCAAACAATGGCAAGGAGCATCATTGCATCAACAAAGGAGTGAAAGCCCCATGCAGAGAAGCTAGTGAGGAATTTATGTTCGCATACATATGCATAGTTGTGTGGAAATTGTCCAAAAGGTAAATTGGCCGCTGTTTGCATTTGTTTTAAAAGGATTAGCTGAGGACCATAATGTGGATTCTTTTATCAAAGACATAAAACTAGACTAAATACACAAGAGTTTAAAAAATAAACTGTTGGTATGTTTCCCCATAAATGGTTGCAACAACAATAACATGGTTAAATGGATTTATTTAACCTATCCTTACCATTTAAAATACAGCCTGCAACTAATAATAATAATAATAATAATAATAATGCCTTCAATTTATATAGAGCTTTTCAAGACACTCAAAGACGCTTTACAATTATCAGAGCATTATTTATTCACTCCATGTTCACTCTCTGGTGGTGATAAGCTACCATGGTAGCCCTCAGCTGCCCTGGGGCAGTCTGACTGGACGTGGCTGCCATTCTGCTCCTACGGCCTCCTGCCCACCACCAAACACCCCCCACCAGTCACACACATCCATAGTGGGCAATGTGGGTGAAGTGGCTTGCCCAGGGCCAACTGATTTAAATAACCTGTTGCTGGTTTAATCTGTATGTAATCTGCTCATCAATGGAATTTCATGTTGGGGTAGAAATTCCATTTGAGGTTGATTTATAACTCACCTTTGCAGTGGTTCTCATCCCAGGGGTAAACACAGTTTTGAACACCATTGCACACCAGTGAGTTGTTGATGCACATGTTGCTATGACAGAAAAATGTGCTACTGGAGCATGGAGCTGAAAAACAAACAGATAAACAGTCTAAAATCTTGTACAGCATTTAGCGTAGAAGTAAATATTCTGCTGATTCTGGTATTTAGCACAAAACTTTAATTATAAATCACAAAAAACATATCCGGGCATGTCTCATTATGCTTTGTCTACTTTATATAAGCATTTAGAATTTTACATAGATGAAGGTTAAAGAAAAAAGAAAAGAAAAAAGGAGAGAAAACAGGTTTACGAACAGAGAATTTAAGGTGAGTGCTAATCTTTATTCAAGGTCACTTATCTATTTATCTCAATTTCCTCCAAAAGATAACTGCTTTCTGTTCAAGATTCATTCTTTCACTCTCATACATAAAAGGTGACAGAAGGAGAAGAACAGAACTTTAACAGTCATACACAGTCATAATTAAGGAAGAGTTGGGTTTAATGCAATGAGCAGATTAAGCTTTGCAAGACCACGAAACAACAAAAGTAGGCCAATTTATTATTGTTAATGTTTAATCACTGTGCAGGAATATGATTGGTGGATATAAGCAGGTTTCAGTTTGCCATCAGCTAATCGGTGACCCGGCCAGAACTAACGACTCCACTCAATACCAATCAAAACCTTGTTAGAAAAATGGATTTGAAAATGGTTCTTATTTATTTGTGGCTTAAAAACGATAGGCTTGGCATTCAGATGCAGTCTAATCTAAAATATTGATGGTATATAAAATATAGGGTATTTTACTTATTGTGAAATTGTGACAAAGTGAAAAACAAGTGCATTTGTATTTGCTACTACAAGATTACTATTCAAATGAAGTTCACATTAAATGCATCAATTTATTTGTAGCATTAATATACAAGTTCCCATGTTAGAACAAGAATAACAATAAGTATTTTTTTCACAATTGTCCTTTAAACACATGTTAAAGTGAAACATTGTTCATTCTAAAAATATAAGCAATGAAGACTCTCAAAATGTTCATTTTCTTTTTAGGTAACTTCAAAAGTTACCTCACAGAGGCCCATTAGCATGAGAACTGCACACCACAGCAATGGCTTTTAATTTCTGTTTCAAAGGTTGCGAAAGTAATTGGCTTTTTGATATCGCTGCTTTCTTCTGAGATTACTTTAATTAACATCACAGTTTTTGGATGGCAATTTCAAATAAATGTCAGGTTTTTTTTAATAACTTCCAAAGGTGTATAAAGAATGCCAGTACATTTTTCAACATCTTCTTTCTGACATTTCAAACAACATTTCTGATTGCAAGATTTCAAAGCCTCATCAATCATTTCCATAGAACTCAAAGGTGGAATATCCCTGGATGCCCCCAAGCTATTTAACAAAGCATTAATTGTGTTGATGGGCTAAATGTTTTAATTTAAGAATAAAAATGATTTAAATGGTACCTGCAGGATTCTATCTTCTGCTCAATTGTTATTCATGCTGTTGTTTTCATACTGTGGGAGAGCATACGGCTTGTAGTGCTGGAAAGGCAGACTCTGCCTCAAGCACATTACAAAATGAAATATGAATGATGTTGCTACACAACTTGCTTGCTTTAGCTTTTCCCTTTACTAGCTGACGTGTTAAAGACTTCTCAAAAGGTTACATGCTAGTTTTTGAGACTGATTTACTCATGTACCATGGCTTACTTCACACTTTCCCCAGTGGAGAAAAGTTAATGTTTTGATGAATTACGTGTTGTTGATCTAAGTGATTTAAAAAAATATTTGACTTTCATCCTGCCAGAGTTAAAAAAGAACAAAGAATATACTCACGATCTACAAAGGATGTGAATAGCATGCGGAAACGGCTGAGTCTGCTATTTTCATCGGCCCACATGCGCACTACGCCCACGCCGGTATCCAACATTATGTCATTGGCCACCGTGCTGCAGAACTTCGCTTTCAGATTCTCTATGGCACTGCTGCCATCATATACGGCCACAAAGTTCTTCTTGCACTCATTTGAATGCTCCATTTGGTACTCCAGGAAGCGTAGGTAAATCTACAAAGGAGAACCAAACTTTACCAAGATATTCCACAAGATGCAATATGCAGTCTTGAGAAGGTTGCACCCTTTGGGGACCAGAAAATGTAGGATTTTTTTTGTTTAACTCAGTGATTTGCCCTGCTGCACAGTAAATGATATATATATATATATATATATATATATATATATATATATATATATATATATATATATGTTTTTATGCTGGGGATGTGATTAGCGAGGCTCTCTGTGTTCTCACATAGGGGTTCTTCATTGGGGGAGATTTGTTCTCTGCATGTGTGTGGGGGTGTTTTACTCCAGGTTCTTAGTTACCCCTCCCAAAAATCTGTTTAAACAGGGCTTTTATAGAAAGTCAAAATTACTGGTCAATTTAGGTCAACAATTTCCTCATACTAATAAACATTACAATATAATCGCTAAGGTAGCATTATATGGTAATTCTATTCAAAAATTGGGTTTCTAACCCACACTAGGCCTTTGCGAATCTGCTTTGAAGCAACTGTTAAAAAAAACACTATACAAGAGCATTTCAATTGATTGATAACAAAATATATAAATAAGCAAACAAATATGATAACCAGAGAGTACATTATTTTCCTATGAAAAATCTTTATATAATATCTTAAATATTTCTTTACAAATAATAAAAAAACTAAATACCAAGAGTTCACAGAAAAATTGCATCTCAAAGCCTCTGAACCTATATCTAGTTTCTTTATTCTTCTGCCAAGCTCTTCTGGGACATTGTTAGCTTGCTAAGTGTTCCAGTCTGCTTAATGCAGGTGGGTGTGCAATCCCTTGGCCATCTCAATGCTGTTTTTATCCCTTAGTCTTATTTCTATACTTGCTGATTCGGCTCTACCTCCATTTCTGCATCATTGGCCTAATACTTGCTCCTGCAGCATTACTAATTTGAGCTCTCCTTGAAAGGTTTCTCAGCAGAAAAACGGTAGGGGCCTGATGAACTACTGCTTTAGCATGAGGTTCTCATATATCTTGCCATGAGAGAAAAGCAGCCTCATCTTATTAGATGAACTGAGCAAGCAAGGAGGGAGTGAAGAGGGTCACCTTGGACTTCGGAGGGGCTCGAATGGTCCATATGCAATCCAGGTCATCTCCATTTTTGATCTTATCCTCTTCTTCCACTTGACCAGACCGAATGACTCCATCTGAACCACTGATCTCAAACTGGCAGTCTGCACAGAGGAGGTTAAAAACAAGAGAGATGCTGAGAAAATGGAATAGGTGAAGTTGCATTTGGAGAATTAAAGAAACAATATGGGCTGAATATTGGAAGAAAACAAAATGATTTCAGAAATGCAAAGTCCTTCAAGAGACTGAGTCAGAGAGGCAGCATGAGAGCACCAGTAGAGAGGGAGGAGAGCAGGATGTCAGCAGCAGATAGCCTGCAGCCTGCCGCAGAGAACACAAAGCACTTCAGATGGAATTCAAGAGGCGGGGAGCGACTATTGAAGAGCTTACCTGGAATTGGATTTAGCAATCCACCGACGTGCAAATGAAAATCTGGGTCTGAAATGATAAGACAGATATCATATTACCCAGATAGCATACACCGGAAATCCAATGCTTCAAACGTGCAGTGAATTCCAGTTTAAGAGGTCGATGGGAGCTGAGGTAAATAAAAAAAATCTACCTATCTTAGATGTTCTTCGACCTATATATTGCTGGTCAGTTACCCTGAGCTCTGATGGTGGTTATCACCAGTTTATCACAAGGCCACAATCACTTAGGATTCATATCAATAAAAAATGTAGAGTTTCCAATTCTGCTGATCTATGCTTTTGGATTGAAATTTCTCAACAACCTGGAGGAAATTCTGAATGAACATGGAATACATGCAAACGCTACAATTAACAGCATGACCTGGCATCAATACAGTAGGTATGCCAGCAAGCCACTGTCCTGAGCACACTGCCAAAAATTCGTTTTGTTTTGTTTAAAAATACTATTAAAAAATGAATTATTAAATACAATTCCGGGAGGTAAGACAAGAGTACACAAAAAACACTACTTTTTAATGAACCATTTCCAGTCTTACTTTTGAAACCATTTTATTAAGACCATTATGCAACACTGGTCTCTGCTTTGTAAACTTTCTTGGAAAGTATTTCTACATCTTACCAACTGGATATATAGAGAAATATTATCTATTTAATTTACAGAAATATGGCTTAAGACATAAGCAGTTCAACATCAGTTTAAACCACATGTATGAGATCAAACCATACATGCCCCCGTGCCATTTGTATTTTATTTTCCTTCTACGTACTGGTTCACCTTTAGAATGTAGTTTTCCAATTAGAAGCAATTGAGGTGTTTATTAGTGTGGCTGGTGCTTGTGTTTGTACACAAAAAAGTTAAATTGTACATCTGGTCAAACATACATGTTTTTTTCTTATGTAAAATATATGTACTACTTACAAATATACAAATTATATTGGTTGAATCAAGATCAAAATTTGTCTCTGAAATTCAATGATATGAAGTAACAATTATTATAGATATAAAACCATGAACTATCAGCAATTAGATACGTCATCAATTTACAGCTTTTCACAATTGCTATGACAGTTTTTTTCAATACATTTAACAACTTTTCTAAAGTCTTAACATGATTAGCACAACATCTGTTTAGGTAGGCTCTACAATTAGTTTGCTTGTTTCTGTCTTATAGACTACAAAATCTTATGAACTTGAAAATCTCATGAAGAATTTGTTTCAGAAATTGGTTAAATTACTACTGGTTGATAATTGATATTTAAATGTCTGATTGAAAGAATCAATCTGCATGACATTGAAACTTTGTAGATAGGAACGCATATAGAAAGAAGTCTCTGTCAGACGAGCACTGTAACTGAGTGAAACAAGAATTCACCATGGTGACATAGAAAACAGCCATTTTCAGGATTACCTGCTATAAAAGTGTATTTAACACGGAAACCTAAGCCTTCAAGTTCCTCGTCACTTGTGAATTTGATCCACATGAAACGTCCCGTTGACTTGACAAAACCAGGGCTCTTTGGTCCACAGAATCGATCAATGAGAGGAGAGAAGACAAAGGGGCCATCCCGTATCTCAATGTGGTCAAATCGACACTCAAAGGAAGGCTCGATGTAGTATGTTTTATCAAAAGCCAGCTGAATTCTTTGTCGTGGGAGAGCTGTTGAAAGAGAAAACATTAGTTTTAGTTTTAGTTTGGACTGTTGTTAGTTGGGCCGCAGGATCCTCTAGAATAAACTAGGCATCACAAGATAACAACATTATTTTGTTAATAGTTTTTAATGTAATACAATAATTGCTAATCCAACATTTTGCTTAAGTCACGAAAAGCCACTAGTGAGTTAACATTTTAGGCCAGTTTTATTAAAAATTCTTGTCACGGTGATCTCATATGCCTTAAAAAATATTACAATTTCTAAAACACAAAACACAGCTTTCCTACCATACATATTGCATTGAATCTATTATAAATAATGATAAATACTCATTGAAGAACAAAAAACATCATCAAGTCCCTCAAGCAGACGACAGCTTTTGCTATTGATCAAGGTTTATTTATATGTATTTAATAAAGGTCGCACTGCAAACGTTAACTCTGCCCCGGTCTGTTTAGTGGATACCAGGAATCAAACACCAGGAATAGAAATGAAAGTTTAATTCTCTGTGTCAATGCCAGCCAAATAGGTCCAACGTTTGTATAATTTTTTTATTTTTTATTTTTATTGAATTTCATTTTACTGTTAATCCCTAAACTATTTTATTATCTGATCTGTAAAGGGAATACTGTAAATATGATTTTTTTCTTTTGCATATTTACATTATTTGAATTTGTTGTATTGCTTCCTTTCAGGACACAATTTCTATTCACATCTAAAATAAATATCTGCTGATCTCCATAAAGTATGCTGTGTTCTTCTAGACTAAAATGGAAACAGGGTAAATATCTCATAAACAAGTTTTAAAAACGTAATGTGCAACATGCATCTCTCACAATAAACTGCACTTTCCCAAGTATTTGTAGGTTAAATAACACTTACCTGGACAAAAAAAAAATTTAAATTTGAAGTCATATCTAAAAAAATTTTAGACAGAATTTATAACACCAATTTATTTAATGCAACCCTTAATGAACCTTAAATTCTCAAGCCTCTTTTCTTTTTCATTAAAAGGTTTTCTCCACAGAGGGCGCTCTTGCTCTGCAATTTAAACAAGAAAAACTTGCTCAAAACAAACTTGACATGAGCTTTACTGAGATGCACATTTTTTAAGTGAGGTTGTAATTAATCTGAAAAAAGTAACTGTACGTTATTTTCAATAACTACTCCTTTTAAACACACACATTTATCTCGTTTGCCTCTAGGGGTTACCTTCTAGGATGTACACACACTCCTTGTTGGGTGGATACACGTTAGGATAGTTTGGAGAAGTAAAGAGCCCCCCGTTTATGTTTCGAGTCCACTGGCCACAGTGCTCAGTGTTAGGCAAAGATTCACCCTCATTCTCTGTGAGAAAAGAAATGTGAACAAGAGGATTGAGGACACATGAATATTACAGATTTACTTCAGTTCCATGCTAAGTGAAGAGCCGGGGTTAAAATTTCATAGTTTCAACAGGTAAATGAATGTCTTGAGCCACATTCTTTCATATGGTTTCAAAATGTCATGCAGAATCTTTCATAAAGTTCAATTCTTGACATTTAGATGATTAGTTTTACTAATTTAAATTCAGTCAAATTGTTTAAGTAACACTTTCACAGTGATATTGATAATGTGTGAGTTATACCTTTAATTTTCTGGGCCAGGGCAAATCCCTCTTCTATTACAATGAGGAGAACCCAAGCTGAAAACAAGAGGAAGCAGAGCAAATCAAAGTTTAGCTAACGTTGAAGACCACTGAGTTAAAGATACCCTTTTAGAAGACTTGAAAATACTGCATTGGTACTTGTAAGGAAGATTTCTGCTTTTCGGCTGGTTACCTTGGATCCAGACTAATCTTAAGCTTGAGCACACACTCTTAAAATCAGCTTGATCCAGTGTCATCTCTCTATCTGAAAATGACGGTCTTACCCCAGCACTGATTCAGTGAGTGGAGGCAAAGGCCAGGGGCGATGTGGGCACGCTTACTCCACTCCAGCACATTTTTCATTACGAACCCTCCATTACTCTCCAAGCCCCACACCAGGAAAGGAATAAATCTTGCAGACTGATCAGATGTTTAAGATCCTTGTCATGCCTCAACATGTCTTGAACTTGATATTCACCCCCGACACAAGGCCAGATGGCCAATGATTCCCTTTTTCAAGAGTTCTAATCAAGCAACAAAACATTATACAGCCAGTGTCAATTGAATTATGAGTAAGATATTGAAATAGCTTTCTGGAATTCTGATAATTTCTAAGTGGTTACTTGTGTGCGTTTGGGATTGTTGGTCAATGAATGTTGGAAAGGCATCACTTTCATCAATCAGAAGCTGTTCATTCGGTAAGATGAGACAGAGCTGCAGTCAGCCACAAGGGCATTATGTCAAGAACAGCGCGCATCAGCTTTAATTCGGCAATGACTCTCCCAGCAAGTCTGCTAATGACATCAAAGGGACTCTCAACACAGGTCTAAGGAGAGCTGCAGCCTTCACTAAAGTTCTCTGAATACAAATAAAAACGAAATACATTCAACAATCTAAATGTACAAAATTCACCAATTAAGTTGTATTTTTAAATATAAGGAATGACTCTCATGAAAATATTTTGAATTAAAATGTATTTAAAAACAAGAATAAAAATTATTATTTGGCTAATTACATGACTGTAAGTGTGAATAACATCTGTTTTAGATGTGAAATCGAGCCATGTTTCTAGACATTACCTTTAAAAAAAGAGTCCACTCAGAGTCTTTGAAGAAGATTGTTTTTCTAACTTATATTTTTCTTGGTTTCTGATGACTTACAGTTACAGATGTCCTCTTAACCACCAGTTGGTGAAACTTCAATGGATTCTGTTCACATCATTATGCAAAGATCGTTTAAGTAAGTTTTGTTTTCTCATCTTTGCTCAAGAGCCGGTTCCAGCTATTTTGAGAAAGTATCTACTATAAGACTTACTGTAATCACTCCAGAAAGAACTGGGAGATGAGGCAGAAGACCTCAGCTGTGGATTGCATTTGATTGGCCTTTAACCTCTATGGATTGCATTTGATTGGCCTTTAACTCTTCACGCTGACATGGTATGCGACCAATCTAGCAATCTAACTACCGATCACCACAAATTTGCATCATGTAAAGGAAAGGTTTTAACACTGAGTTGCTACACAAATAATTTGGGATTTATTGAAAAAAAAAAACTGGTAAAAATAAAAACATTTGACCTTGCATGTATGCCAAACTGTTCCTAGAGAATCTCAAAACCAAAGTGTGATTCTTCATATTCATACTAGGTGCATGCTTTTTGATATTACACAAAAATGTTTAACAAATGTTAAACACAAGTGTAAAATGGTTGATTAGAAGATGAAACATTGCATACATTGCTTTTGTTAACATTTCACAAAAAAATCCAGTTGAAAGTCATAAAATAAATATTACATAAATACACAAATATAAATATATATGTCTCTAGCGCTCCCCATAAGATAACAGGGGTAGGTGTTAAAAGCCGGATTTTAAAGCAGGAATATAGTCAGATTCAAAAAGTTAAATTATCAATGATTATTGAAGGTATATTGATGGTTTATAAAGAGCTTTTCAGCCAAATTATTTTAGATATTTTAGGGAGGGGGGTCTCCTAATCCACTATGAGTGCACAGTATTCACTTGATTTATGTGATAGCTGCCATTTTGGATCTGAACACTCATCACACAATGGTGGACATGAGACACAGTAATAGAGGCAATTGGAATACAAGGGCCTATTAGGAGGTCAGAGACCAAAGGGCAAGTTACTGCCATTGTTACTAGCCTCCTCTTGTCAAAGAAACATGTCAGAATATTTTATCACAAAGTCATGACCTCAGTTTATCATCTCATTATCAGTTTGACCCACCATTGCACTAGTACACACGCAGACAGTACGGTGAGCACCCCTTGCCAGATTAATAAGCACTGCAAATTGTTTTTTTCCTACAAGTTCCCCAATATAACCGGGTTTAGCACTGCTTATTTTTAGTAAGAAACGTATTTTTAGTAGTCCTGGTATGCAGGGTGATGTAAGGGTGTATGTCTAATCCATATTTAGCAGTTTGTACTTATTATAGATTAAAACTTTGTTACAGCATGTACAGGAGTTGGAATGACAAGTATTTTGGAAAGATCACATTTATTTTTTAAAACATGATACAAACCAAATCAAGCTTCTGCTCCATATGAATCCTCAAAAGAAAAGCTGGGACATTTATTTTCAAACACTTAATGTGAAAGAATGACTTGTCTAATTATTATGAACTAAAATGATGACTGAACTCTGCAGCCTAACAGAACATGAATTTATTTATGGAACACTTTTGACATATGCTCTTTTGTTTTAAATTACAGGACAACAGCATCAACACCACCATTTGGAATTCTGCTTTTAATTTTCTCAGCAACAAATGTAGCTTCAAAACCATTTCTATTTCTACTAACCTTTAACAAATAAAACTAATACAAAACCATTGCTAAAAACAAATTGTGTTGGGTTGTCTGATTGGGCAACAGAAGCAGAAGGACTGTGAAAATGCCCTTTTTTATTTAAAAAAATATCTCAAGAAAGTAGAAAAAGATGTTAAGGTTTTAGATGGAGAATTTCTATGACTTGCCTTCCAAACGAGAGTGCAATTGTAGCTTCAAGTCTCACATGGATCTGGTTTTCTGCATGAATTGTTGGGTGTGTAGTCTGGTCTCAAACAAACAAATATCTGGGATAAGCCCCATAGGACGTAGTGTTCAAATATAATTCAGTGATATTAAAACTGTGTATCTCAATAAAAGAGAAAGAAACGGGCCCTCCCATTTTTTTTTACGTAATTTTAATTGACCAACTAAATTCGACCTCTATTTCTCACAGCATTTGTTCAAATAGATGCTAAGATGTGTCCTTAACAATTTTTAACTTAATACTCTCCTAAGTTAGATATTTGGACAATTACATACTGCTCATCTTTCCCTGAAAACATTATTATTTTTGTAATTATATATATATATATATATATATATATATATATATATATATATATATATATATATATATATATATATATATATATAATGTTTTCAAATCTCAATGTATTTTGTCATAAAATTGGGGAGGAATAATAATGTTCTGGTAATGTCAAAATCCTTTAAGGTTTAGCTCCCAACCTTCTTCCAAACATACACCTAACCCTCACATATAAAATAGTGTAATAGTGTTCAAGATAGTACAGGAATCAAACTGGAAGTGCTAACTATCATTAAAAAGACTTTTATGGCCTAACAGTTCAACCTTTTGCAGGCCTTCAATTAGGAAGACACGTGGTCCAAATTAAAAAGGAACAATGAAAAACACACTCAAAATAATTTCGTTTGTGACGAGTCATTCATTTTAATCTAGCAAACCAAAAATTGGCGTACCGCTCAGCGTTTCCAGTCGCATAGATCATGAATAAATTCATATTCTGAGTAAAACAGTTACGGGGTTACATTCGTAAAGAGCTATGCTCCGCGGAACAGCTCGACGAGAGCTCGTGGAGACTCCAGATGAAGCACGCGGGAGCTGTCACTTCAGCACTCGCTTCAGAAGCCGCCTCGCGCTCGCACCGCGAAGTTACACACGAAACACAACACACTCCACATTAAACAGGGTGATTGAACGCCTTTTACTCTCCAAAATCATCTTTGTGGAGTTAGTCACCGGTAAATATATATATTTGTATACATACATATAACAACCAGTTGAAAGAATGCAACGCGCACCTGCAGATAATTACAACTAACAGGTTTCCAAATATTCACAGATAATCAGGAACAGCACACTTGTTGGTAACAGCATGTTAAATTCTCCTCAAAATGTCAAACCTTATCAAAGTCTAATACTACTCTATCGTGTTGCCATTGTTGTGTTATTTGCCACACTAGCAGCATGCCCAAAACCTCCCTTCAGACAAGCCACAAATGGAAGCAATGTTTGTTAAAACTCACCTCTGTTCATTTCCTCTGGCTATGAATTGCCGCTGCGTTCTCTTTCGTGAGCTCTTCAGGCAAGCTTTATCTCTACATTTTACAAATACCAACTTTTCTTCGAATTCGTTAATCCCATTCCACAAACTGTATGGAGACCCGTGTATTCCTTATGAGGAGAACGCCAGACAGGCTGAGAATGAGTTTATAATCCAGTGGAGAACGGCTCCGTAAATCCAGTCGCGTGTATCAGCGTTCCGAGGGTTCCGGTGAGGAGCGTACACATCCGCGGAGTCTCGGGCTCGGGCTCAACTGAGCTCATTGGAGCTTCGGGCGCTGCGCGACTGAACGAGCTGCGAGAGCGCATGCGCAGCTGGTGAGGCATCGGGCATGGTTATGAAAAAGTAACGTTGCACACAGTTAAAAACAGATCAACCAATTACGCAAGCTAAATTAAGTGTACGATTAAACTAGATATAAACTAGTTTAGAATAAACTAGATATGAACTATACGATAAACAAATAGGAATCACATTGGAAATTCTAATAAGTTGAATGAACTTTACTCAATCGAGCGTTACACTGAATTATGTTTAGAAATGGTACTCAGAAAAGAATATGGAGTTGATAGAACATATAGAAAATATCATAACCAAAAAATATCTTTACCAAACCTAATGTGTAATTTAATCAGGGAGGTTAGTGAGGAAAATTATAAATGCTCTTTCTATTCATCTCATAAAAACAAGTTCAAGTTGACCCACAGTGTTGAAATATTCTGACTGAACAAATTTTATTATGAAATAAAAGTCTAACACAAAATGTATAAAGCATTTGGTCATGTTTATTTTCAGAACACGGTTCAAAAAAAAAAAAAAAAAGACAGCTAGTGACAGAGAGCTTTCAACGCAACCATAAACATGTTGAGTGACTCATTAATGATTAAAACAGAGCACAGATGCACAAGCTGTCATGACCAAATGTGAAAGACCAGAACTAATCTGCAGCTCAGAACCTTGAGCAAGAACCACATGCTGCTGATAAGTCAAATCTGCAGCTTTATCATTGGTGGATTGACGATTGATTCTTTGTAAGAAATACATAACTGTGTGCATTATAATAACACCATGAAATGGTAAAAACAATTAGCATTTATATTAATGAATGGGCCAGAGCCCTTATCAAATATTTACACCTACAAAAACCCATGTACACATTCTTCGGTACACTCCAGTGTTTTAAATTAACAGAACATAAACAACACCGAAAAAGTCCTAAATGCATTAAACAGAATGAAAACAATGAAGGATATACAGCAAGTACTAATGCAGGCACCTTTAAAGCTAGATAAAAAACAAACAAACAAACAAATAACAACAACAACAAAACAAAGTTGCTGGAATATAAATTTGCGGGAGCGAATGCACACATTGGGCTTCAAGATAACTAGGTAAGACACCAACAGGCCTGACAGAAAGCGTTTTGATTGAGAATTGACTGAACAGGAAGGCAATTGAAAAATGGTTGGCACTGAATGTTGGCAGATAAAGAAGTAATACACACTGAGAAAACATTTTACAAACTGTGTTAACATGTTGGTCAGCTAACCTAGCTCTTGCACAAAAAAACGACTATATACTTATAAGTATATATTTATACTTTTAACATCCAAATATTTGAATGAGGTTATCTTGACTTATTTTAAATTTGGTTAAAAATAGCTGGATTGGTCAAGATAAATTCAAATACATGGAGATATACATTGTAATAAAACAAAAAATGAATCCAATGGCTAAGTGGAGCTTATTTAGAAAATGGGTCGAAAGAACTGCCAGTTTCAGACCGAAACACACAAGCACAGGTCTATTGACTATTACAAACACAACATAAATAACAAACACAACAAAAATCATCATGCTAAACCAAAAAACACTTGTGCAATGTACAAACAAGCATTTCAGATGTAAACAAAATGGTCAGAAAACCCTTTTATCAAGTAAGCATTACAGTTACAATCCTCATTTTTAGATAGCAATCTTTGAATTATCACATTTATATCAAATCACTCCTGCAAAGCAAATAGAACAATTCAATTATTAAATAAACCACTGAAATGAAAGCAGGAGCAATCTTCTTCATGTTTACTCCAGTCGTCTCCTCATTTGCTCACATAGCATCGAAATGGAAGCGATGTGCCTCTTGTCGTTTCTCCCGGTCATCTGCTTTCTGTAACACAAAGAGTAAATGCTTGCTACTGTACATGGCGTAACTTCACGGCTTTGATGGCAGGCCAGAGGAACTGAGATTGGCACGGTAACCTTGGCAGTACAAGCACAATACCGTGGCACTTGACAGATTGGTGGAGGAAAGGACAGACACAGAAAGAAAGAGTCAGACGGTGAACTCATTTCACACACAATGGCACACTTTACCATGGCGAAATACCTCTGTGTGCGATCACAGATAGAGCCAACAGCACACACTTGCTGCCTGAGACTGATAATAACACACACTGCCAAGCTTGGAGAGTTAGTATGTGTGTTTGTGTGCTCTTGGTGATTATCCTGTCTCGGTGATGGCAAAAACGATGTCTATTCTCAGCTTGTACGAGTGACTCACACCTCGAGTCCCTCCGTGTGGCTCTTGTGAATTGGCTTTTGGGTTCTTCTGGTTGTATTTTTAGCTTCAGGTGTGTCAGCTTTCCAGAATAATTGCAGAGTGGTCATTAGCAAAATGCCAAATCAGAAAATGGTAAGAAAATTATATATGTCTGTGATCGGTGCAACAGGGGATTGTTTCTTTTTCAAACTGACTTCATGGCTCATATTCCATACAAACAGAGATTAGTGCTTTGGATGGATGCTTTTATGCTTTTAACTGCTCACAAACTGATGTCTGAAACTAAAAATAGAAAATGCAGATTTCCTTGTCCTTTTCCTTTCCTTGCAGATTTCCATAAATGCAGATTGTAGTGCAAATGAAGATTTCATCCTTGTTTCAGCTTCATTAAAGTGTGTTCAGTGAGTCACAAGCTTGTCACGCAGTCATTGATTACATTGTCACAAATGCTCAACTTAATTGGCTAGTGATAAAAATAGCCTGAAAGCTCCTACAAGAACAGTTTTTGCAAAAAAGAAAAAGAAAACATTTGGAGTCATAACATGGCTGATCACTTTAGACTGTAAAAGTAAAAAAAAAGTAAAAAAAAACTAACAAACAAAAAAAAAAAAAGTTTAAATGCCTCAAACCATTTCTTGACATGGATGAAGACTTTAACTAAGCTTGCAATATTGTGAAGGCATTTCCTGTTTGTAGCTGTGGAAAACAACAAAGTGTAAAGTCCATGTTTTTCACCTTGTTATCTCTTCTTATAAGCCTCAAATTGGCAATGGAATTCTTTAAAGATGTTTTGTGAAGTAATTTGGTATTATAGAGCTGATTTCAATCCATAATATATAAAAATTGTTCTGATGAACACCTACACCTTCAGGGATGCCTACTATATATACACAAAACATACTTTTTTCCTCCTCTGTCTATTTTTTTTAATCAGTTGATACAACTCTATTATGAGCAAGCTGTGACATACTTTGACTGTGCAACAAGTAGCATATAGTCTCTCCCCTCTGTAAGTCGCTTTGGACAAAAGCGTCTACCAAATGCATAAATGTGAGGTAAATGTAAATGTGATGACAAATTTAAACAGAGATTTTGCAGGTGTGTGCTGGGGCTAGTGGCCTTTCATGATTCACTTTTCTGTGGCTTTTACCTTCCCCCACCAGTGCTTTGAGGGAGCTAATGGCGAAGTGGATTTGGCCTTCCAAAAAACCCATTTGTTCAGCATTTTCAGGCACACTCAATTAAACATCACATTTATATAAAGCTTTCAATAAAATATGTAACATTGTTAAAGGATTAAACTTACTATACATGATCACTAGGATCTGCCGAGGATGTTATAAATCCCCGAAACAGACATAACTCTAGACTAATAGGACCTCTTATATATTTTGATAGCTGCTGCAGTTTGGCTACAAGTTTGTTTGCATTCCACCTTCTCAGTTTGGCGGAGTTCTCCTGAAGCATTTTTGAAAAAATCGTGTATCCCACCTTTAAACAAAAGTCTAATTATTTTAATAAAATTAGTACTGTTTGTTCATCTGAAATATATTACTGATAACCACTAAAGATGCTAGATTTGTAATTGAATATTAAGTACAGGTCCTGGAGTGCCACAGCAAATGGCATATGTATGACTGAGCAAGAACACCTTCTAAACGCAAAAATATAAACAGTTCCTCTCATGTCCAAATGAGTTTATTCTCCTGCATTAAAAAAAACACATATCAGCAGATAACTGTTTATAAACAGCAACCTTTTTTTTTTTCAATAAGAGCTGCTTAAAGCAACTTTAATGCTAATAATTTTGCACAAAAGCTCATGAGATGGCTTTACTTATCGTGCTAAAATGTAAAAGATTTTACATGTAGATTTTTTTAATATTTATATCACATCACCCTCTTGAGAGGGCTATAAACCGTCACAAAAAAAAAAACATAAACAAGCTAAAAGAAGTTAGTTCAGATACATGCTCTGGATTACTTTTAGATTTTCACATTCACATTCAAAAAAATTCCATTGGCTAATTTTAAACAATTGGTGCAGTTATTGAAATCATATTGTGATTCAGACGTTTTTTAATATCATTATTTTTTGTGGTTATATTTTTGTTTTTTATTTAATTGCAATTCTGTTAAGCATGATAGTTCAAAGACGAAAGGTAAATTTGAGCACCTGCCACCACCAAACAAACCACAAAAGGGAAAACTGTTCTTTTTCATAGAGCCGCAGGACGACCCTAAGCAATTTAAGGTTTACTTCAGGCATTCAGTGCCTTGGTTTGATGCGTTCTATTGGTTTTAGAGGCAGATGTTGAAAACTGATCCTAAACAGAGACTTGCACAGACAGAAAAGAGCACAAATGAACAAACGTGCACCGGATGCGTATCATACCACAAATTACTAATTGTGTTAACAATAACTACAGAACAAAATAATTAAACACAAGTCTGCATTTAATGATGATTTTGTCTTTATTATGTTGGTTTATTCTAGTATAGAATTTATATGGAAGCACTAAAACCCTTCTACAGACAGCAAAAACACTACAATTTGAAGCAGTTTCAATAATTTTTATAATGGCTAAATGTTTTGGAAGTGTTGTGTTTGTTCAATAAACACAATGTGAGGTCAATTTAATTTTTTGAAGGAGTAAACATTTCTGATGAAAATATCATCATCAGTGTGCAAAGAGATTTCTGGATATCTGCTGAATATGTATCATTCTATTTAGAAATATTTTATGACCATAAACACGTTTTGAACCATAAAACTAATATATACACAATTTAAAATAGTACGAACCAGATTTTGGTTTGTTTATGAAGGCTATGCCCAATCGTGTACAATAATTCCTTCAATTTTTTTATTGGCTATTCTACTGAAAGGCTGCCTTCCGTCCATCATTATATTTTACAGGGTTTCTATGAAGTCAACCGAAGATTAAATGACAAAACAAAGGAAAAAATTATGTGAATGAAGCATGCTTTTACATCATGTCTGAACATGTCCCTTAAGGCCTTTCCTTAAATGAGGTCATCTGCATGCAGGAAGACGAGGTGTGCTCCAACCTCACACAGACATGCAAATGATCCAGAGCGCACCTCATCTATCCATGTCTTTCCAGTGACATTGAGCAGCATGAAAAAAAAACACCGGAGGCGCAAGGAAATTCTGCACCTTATCTTCCTCTAATATCGCACCCCTCCCACAGGGATGTAAATGGAATGGTCCACGGAAATGGAGTGTTCTGCTGAGTCCTCTACAAATGCTATTTTCACATCCACTACAGGTTGCCCTCTCTTATCTGCTAAAGCCACTTCAATTACAAGCTGTCATGGGGGCAATGAAGATGGAGGGCAGCAGCAAAGAGATGCAGGGCGAGAGGGAAAGAGGTCTTGTGAGTCTGATGTTTCATGAACCTCCAACCATGTCGACTAAGTGTGGAGGATAGTCATAGCAGTAGCATTGAATTCTCCCCTGCTCTTAAAATGCTTACGCTCAGATGAATGGAGCAATTCAGACCACAAAAATGTACATAAATGCAACTTTCAACCCATATTGATCAGAAAACTAGAAGCAAAGAGTTCTGCTATGTTTGGATTGTGAGAAGCGACAATAAAAGCAAAGTATTGCAGTAAAAGCAAAGCGATAATGTGCTGGAGTCTGGTTTATGTAGCAAGTAATATGTGAGAATAGACCACCTGCGGTCTACAAGGCTCATGTGTTCAGCTGTGAACAGAAAAACTTCATTGTTTCTCTCTCACCAGCAGAGAACAAGGAGCTTCCTGACCTTTTAATTGCTGAAAAACAGAACAATTCTAATCATTACCTGAGAATGTGTATTAGGCAAGACATAGGGCCCTATTTAGGCCTTCTTTCAGCCTCTTTTCAAACATTCTGGATAATTGTAGGGCTGAAGAAGAGAGATATGGAGCCAGCATGTTATTTTAATGCAGTGTCAACTCCAATGAAGGTCGTGTAGTGGGAAGCGCTTCCCTGAGCAGAGAGCAATTATGGTTTTCAGCGCACATAATCAGGCGCCCACAGCAGATGGCTTTGAGAGGAAGCCAATGCCAGAACACACATGCGCACACAGGGCACTGCCAGCACTGCCATAGCTCCTTGGAAAACAACACGATGCACAAGCACCCTTGCAAGAAAAAGCTTTAAGCAAGATAGGATCATATAGGGAGACCAAAAATCCTACTGGATTTTAGGGTCAGACTGAGACACTTTTAAAGCAAGTCTAGGCTGAAGACCAGCCTTCACCTCTCAAGTAGGAGGTCTAGTAGAGAAACCAAATTTCATGTTGTATAGAACACTAAAATGTAAAACCCATAAACTCTACACTTCATTGTATTCGGTTTAAAAGTAGAGAATCGATAACAGAGATATTTATGAGGAAATTTTTTTTCATATTAATAACTAATACCAATTAGTTTGTAAAATGTCACCATTGAATTTGAAGCTGCAAGACCTTGAAAAATGTGCTCATGTGAAGTTAACCGAAAAATTTGCTAGGTTTTTAAAACAACAACATATACCTGAATGAGCTTTTAGGTCAGCCCGACTATTTTCATGCTTTAAGACCTACATACCTTCTCAAAACTTAACAAGCAACTTTCGGATGTTCTTTTTTGTTTTCCCTGCTTCACTTCAGCAGATGTCTGTATTGACATTTATTAGTCCCGGGACAAAAAAGTGGTCTGTTTTTAAGGAACATCTGAGGCTTTGTAAATCACAGTTGAATATTTTCAATTTTGTTGTAAGAACTGTCTGTGCTTAAATAAATCATTTGTTTGAAAAGTAACACATTCCGTGTTTTAGTCATAAAGAAAACTTACACTACTGTTGCAGATGATTTTGTTAGCTTATACCTTTATTTATTAGAATTAAGAACTACCTCCACTGACTTCCATTTAGGAAAAGTCTGATAGTTCTCATCATCTCAGGCCAGAATTTTTCCAATGACGTACCCAACCAATCTACAGAAATGCAGCAAATCAAAGGACCTAAGCGATTGGAAGTGAACACTCACACATTTTGAAGAAACTTTCATTATTTAAAGAATGTATATATATATATATATATATATATATATATATATATATATATATATATATATATATATATATATATATATTATACTAACTTAAAGATGTTGTGATGTTGTTTTCTCATTTTGCTCATGAGGTATTTAAAAAAAAAACTGAACCTGACAGATTTTGCAGCTAAGGATTTAAAGAAACTAGAGTCTGAACTTGAAGCTGCTCATTATATCAAAAACATTTGGAGTTCAAAATGTTAAAAAGCATGCTGTTAAATGTAATATATGTAATCTAAAACAAAATCTATTTGTTTTTCCAATTTAAGCAGGTTTAGAATGAACTCAAAGAGCAAAATGGTTTATTTTCATGATGTAGGGTTTATGGATTTCAACTATTGACTGATTTATATTGATAGTTCCTATCTGATTGCATACTAAAACTGAAAGAAAATGGATTGTTGTAAATGTATTTGTTTTAGAATCTCAATTGATTTCCTTGAGTAAAGTTCTACAGTTCTACACATTCAGTACTGTTCTAAAAAACATACATTTTAAAAATAAACAACATTTTAAAACCTTCATATCATAAAATGTTGGTTATGATGAAAACAAACCAAAACCAACAATATTTTCTAAGCAGAACTAGGTGGGAACTTTGAATATGGTTATGAATTATGCAGGAGATATGAGTGCAAACATACAGCTAAATAAAGGCAGGCGATGCTATTCTTTTGGAGAGCATAACTTTGATTCAAGGAGTGCAGTACTATGATTCCCTAGATTAGATGTTTCTAAGGAAAACAAATTAATTTACTTTACAATTATTTTAAAGTTGCATCTAAATTTTGCAGGAGAAGTGAAGCATTGCATTTTTTAAAACCATGGGAGCAGATCAACCATGAGAAGCAGAAGCAACCCACAAAACTCTAATTTAATTAAAGTGGCCATCCTCACAAATAAGTACTTGGACAAGAAGCGGATTATCTGAGTGTTGTGACCCATACAGCGTGTTTAAAGCAATAAGTTTGCACATTCAACGGAGCGTGTTAGATGAAAGTGAAACAAATAATCACCTTCCCACACAAAGACAAAACCCAAACGTTCACAAGTCAAATGCAGTCTAGACGGCATGCTATGTGGAATAATGAGGAACAGCTTTGAAATGCTGAAAGGATAGAACAAAGCAATTTGCAGTAAAACAGTGTGCATGGCGCCTGAGGGCAGGGACACACGGGGACACACCCATCTGCTCAGATATTCAGACACATAATGTGAGTTCATCAGTCACCACAGCAGAAGGAAAGACAGATGCTATAGTATTTCAAGCAGATCCATAGAAAACTGGAGCGAGTGAGCTTAAATCAGGAAAGCAGAGGAGTGAGGGGCAGAGACTAAAACTGTTGAGTGTTTGATCTCACCTTCTCTTGCCAGTGCAGTATCCCGATGATGGCGAGGATAAAGATGCACACTCCAATCAGAGCAATTGCTGTCAATAACACTATATTACTCGGGGTTAGGTAGAGCTTTGCACTCCAGCTGTGAAAAAGTAGACAGAAACAGTGATTACTGAGAGAACGGAAAACTGTGAACGCCTCATTTAAAGCTCCAGTGAAAAAACTCTTAAGGAATGCACTGATTAAAACCCCTATATCTCACACCACCGAAGCAGGGTCTGCAGAGGAAACACATAACAGCTCTGTGCACCTTCATGCGCGAGTTTAAAAGTGAAATTGAAAGAACTAAAATCAAATATTTTGACACACTTCAACAAGCTGAAATATCAGGAGATGAGAAAACAGATGTAGCGTGAGACAGGGGAAGGAAGGAAAAGTGTTTTTGCTTATCAAATTAGTGCACTCTTCTTTTTTGTTTTTGCTTTACAAAAATAAATACAGATGGTTCTTTTTCATGTCATGAACCCATACCAGTGAATTTTGTTACATCAATCAAACGTGTTTTTGTTGTTGTTGTAAAATTGCAGTTATAGCTTTTTAATTACATGCTAAGAATATACATATTTTTAAATACATCAATCATAATTATGTGGTTTTTAAACATATAAAATCATGATACATCTATCCAAAAACCAACCAAATGATAAAACAAAACCTGAAACAAATTAAAAATAAAAGCAACTTATCAATTATTTGCAATAGGCATATTTAAATATTAGTTTTTAATGTTAAATGAATCCTAATAACTAATAAATAAAATAAGTAATTTATGTTGATTGACAACGGCCTGCTTTGAAAATCTACAGTCAGTTTTTTTCATTTGAAAATGTATTCGAAAGTAAATAAAGAAGCCAGCGTAAGTTCTCAAATTCAGCCATCTGCTCAAATGCAAAATGCTAGCAGACAGCTTCATTAGGATACATTCAGCTCTACTAGTAAACATATTAAATATTGATGCTAGGAAATACTTTATCTAGATAAGGAAACGGACAGATGGAGTAAGACGACATTAAATCATCAACAGTGTACATCGTATGATGCAAGACTCATATCCAAAATAAATTTGCTCGATAACATATATTTTTTATACATTTAAGAAGCGTATACATAATCTTTAACATTTTAAATGATTACTAAACTGCCATTCAAAGAACCTTCTTGCTGCTTTCAGTGAGTTTTCAGTATTCTGATGTCAATGCATCTTCTTCACCAGTCATTGCATCAGAGTTAAAAGATGTTCATCAGTGCTCTTTACAGCGCACCGTTTTTATTAAACACATGTCATAAACAGCAGTATAAAGATGATGATTAGCTTCTTTTTTTCAAGCTAAATTGTTCTGGTCTCTTCTGAATTTTAAAATTCAACAAAATCAGGACAGTCTGTGTACAAGTCATCTGCCAGCCAGATTGACCCAAAATATTTTAAAATTAGATTTTTTAATTATAATTATTGTCTGAGGAGGAACAAAGCATTTACAGGTTTGGATCAATACAGAGGTAAGTATTTAATGATCATTTTGGGATGGAGAACCTCTTCCATTTGAAATGATGTAAGATACAAATTTAGATGAGGGTTGTTTTGTACATATTTAAAATGAATTTCATTTTACAAATTCCAGCGGTTTTGTTTCTTGACTGAGTTTTTACCTGCGCGGGTCATTCTGTGGAAATGGAATCACGATGAGTTGAGAATTAGGGATGATAGCTGTCCACTCCTGTTTCCTCACATCCTGAAAAATGAACATTGACCAAACAGAGTAAATATTAATAATATTGGCAATATGGAAGTGACAGCATATTACATTTCTGAAGCATTTCCCTCATTTGGTGAAAGATCTGTTCCAAATATTGTGTTAATTTATAATTGTACAGTTTTGAGGTGGGGAGTTTTACATCTAAAGAGGCCATGTTACATGTGAACAACTAAACACTATTTCACATTGCCTCCCACTAACCCACATTTAAATTATACACTAAAATAGTGTGAGCCACACTTGAGGTGGTAAAACTCTCAGTGTGAAGCTCAGTGGTATTGCAGAAGCAAGTAGAGTCCAGTCAGAGAACTTTAAAGTGGATGTATGGAAGTGTAGGAGTGAAGGGAGTGATCAAAGCAGCTAAAAAACACTTTTTAACAATATCCTATCAACTCAGTTACTGTACAGCGCTTCAAAATACCCTTATCAAATCTTTATGGTGCAAAAATCATGTGCTTCTTTGTGTAATGTGCATTCCAAAAGCTCTAAATTAAAACCAAAACAGAACCAAATAAAGTATGAATATATACATTAAACAAACATTTTAAAAATAAAAATGGCCATCCAACAAAATAGCAACAAATTACATGTTATATACAAATATAAATACATAAAACAAGCAAAAAAATTTGAATATATGAACAAACATAACAAAATATCAAAACATATATGCATCAAACAAAACAAATTAAAACTGAATGTAAAAATGATGTCCATTAAAAAACAAAAACTTGTATTTGCATACGTCAAATGAACAAAGAAACTATCAAACACAAGAAAAGATTTATACATCAAACAAAAGGTCAACAAACAAAAACAAACTGAAATGAAAAGACTAAACAAAACAAAGTTTCTAAAAATAATAGAAGTCAAACAAAACTAAACAGAAAAATATAACACCAACTAACACAAAACATGCAAATGTAAAGATAAAACAAAACAGAAACATGGATAGATTAAGTAAAATATAAAAACATATAAATAAAATAAAAAAGCCAAACAAATAAAAACACAAAAAACAAACCAAAGCAATTTCATTGAGATGACATTTCTGTGAACAATTTTCCAGAAGTTTAACTCATTTCACTCAATTGTTTAAAAAAAAGTGTAGCAAAAGAAGGCTCTGTAAATGTTTATCAGATCGATCAATTACAATTGTAACATTCCTTCTTAGAGGGGTTTCTCTAGTGTACAGTAATTAGCGGTTAACATTTAATCTGTCTTCTTGAGGAAGTGCTCTGAGGGGACAGATTTTAATTTCAGACAACACGTTCATCATACCTCTCCATTACGGTATTGTGAGCAGCTCATGAAGAGCATGAGGCCTGAACAATCTATTTTTAGCATGCGTCTTTAAGCAAAAATGGATGAGGCTTGCAAATGAAAGGGATGTGCTAGCATTTGGTCTGACCGTGGGGAGTCGAGTCTCTGCCCACTGCGGAGGTCAACTGTGGGCACCGGCACAAACACAAAGATTTGTAACAGTCAAAGAGCCTCCACTGCTCCCAGCATTAGAGAGAGGGAGCAGAACAGACCCACACTCTTCAGAGTTACTCTAACTGACAGGCCCTGGGCAGAGCCATTACACAACAGCAAACACAGTAGTGCTTCTTTCAAAAATAGTATACAGATAACGCTATTTCTACGACAGTGTATGAAATCATGTTCTTTAAGAGAAAAACTTCTCTCTGTGAAAGTTTAATAGGTGTCTGAAGAAAAAGAAGTGATTGCTTAAAGCTTACTTTATTTACATTCTTGTTAATTATGTGTTATATCACTGTGAGATTGTTACTAAACCTATAATTTGCATCAAGACACTCCATTTCAGAGGCAAATGCATCTTCCATATCAGAATGACTCATGTGATCAAGAGTCAGCCTTCGTGTCTTATGCGATCAGAGACACTTCTCTTCATAATGATACCGGCATTTTCAGTCATGAATTGAAGAATAAATTTAAGCGAGTAAAAAAACAGGGTTGACAAAACATTTTGACAAATTATAAATATTTGCACTTTTGCCAATGCTTTTCAAATGTGTATAATCTAAGTTGATACCATTTCCCAAATTCAGAAATTCATATAAGAGAGTTAGTTGGAAGTAAACTAGCTACGAGTATGACTTTCATTACTATAACATAGAGCAAAGCTTCTGGGCTATTCACAGTAAAGGACTCTTTATTCTTCCCCACCCCCAAACTCAGCATAATAGGATGACACTTCTGATTCTGTGTTTTGAGCTAATGTGTTTTTTTTCTGGAACACGATGGAATTTTTGTCTGACATGATAAGGTGGGTTGTTCAGAGATTAGAGATGTGAAAACGATAGAGAAGACAGAGCTGATTTCCCTTCTCCCCACGAGCTCCAAGCTTTGAGAGGCTGAACCGGAGCAGTCAGCAGGAACTGCAGATTTGTTCTATACAAACATTAATCTGTGTCAGAAAGACAACAAACGCCCGCCATTTTTCCTTTCTCAATTCTAGAAACTCTATTTCAATTAAAAATATTCTTTATATGTAATACATTAAGATATGAATAGGACACCTGGACACTCACACTTAAATCATTTCTAAAGTTGCTGCTTTAGTATGCTTTAAGACTGCTATGTTTGTTTTTTAGGATTTTAAGCTTCAGTCAGCTTCATTTTATGCAAACTGTTGAACAAGCGGCAGAAGACATAATTCATTTAGAATTTTTTTTTTTACTATTTATTTATTCTAATATCTAACAGAATATATTAAATCCACAACCCTCTTTAAAACACAACATGACAAATCGCTCAAGTGATGGCTTTGTGGTAATGTGAAAGTGCTTATGCATGTGGAAGTGTAAGTGTGTGTTGGTAAATCAAATCTGCAATTCTAATCAGTGTTTGATAAAGACCTCTGTTTAGCTCGCTGACAGCAGAGGAAGTTGACGTCCTAAATTTAAATGAGCAGCTCTGGGGGAAATCAAGAGGCTCTTCAGCTAAAACCAGACAGAGCAAACCCCCTAAATAATTTCAACCTTGAAAAATAAGAAAGGATTTATATACTTTCTGGCATAAATGGAACTTAATTTGGTAGTGTAAAACTTTGATCATGACATTTTTGCAAGAAATGTAATTCCCTGCAACTTCTCTGTATGATTAAAATGTTCAATAAATGTGAGAGATGGTAACTGCAGCTATAAACAGTGATAAATTCTACAAGCAGGCCAATTTCTGAAACGTGTTTGTTGGAAGTATGTTTATTAAATGAGCTTTCGTAAATTTTGCATGTCATAAATAAGTATAAAGTGTCAGATACATGATAGAACAAAGTAAAAATTAAAGCAGGTCATCTGCATGCTAACCCTATCCCTATCCATGATTCCTCTCTCCATATGTCGAGTGTCTGTGAGCATGTGTGAAAGGTATGTCTGTACCTTCCCTCCAGGGGGCCGGGGGATGCCCACAAACAGGTGATCCAGGAAGTTGGCACTGCGCCCCAGGCCAAGTACTGTGTAGGGCAGCTGGAGAGCGAGATGGGCTGATTGACTGAGTTGCCCCGCTGCACAAAGACAGACACATGGGGAGAGAGAGAGAGGGAGATAGAGGGAGAGAGAGAGAGTATATAAAATCAAATATTGAGACAATTAAAAAAGGTAAATTAATGTTCTAGCCAAAGCAGGTGGTAAAATAAGAGTTATCTTGAGCAGACACAGGCTGAGAGAACCTCAAAACAAAGATAAAGTATAGCTACCCTTTGGTAAAAAAAAACTAACAATGAACAAAACTAGCACTAATTAGGATCACAAAAATTCTTCTCCATCCATCTGGATTGTCATCTACCATACCTTTTCTTTTTTATTCCGTCACTCATTAGTCGATTAGACTGTTCATTTATCTATCAATGACAGTGTTTATTATTTTTTGGACAAAATATATTTAACCACTGTGCACACAAATATTATTCCTGCCAATAAAGCCCCTAAGCTGCAAAATTTTTTTTTGTGAGATCCAGAGAGAGAAACAGAGAGAGGGTGAGTGAGAGATGTGTGCAGTGACACTGTAGGAGGGAGCGAGTGGGATGCAGGGCGGAGGAGTAAAAGGTGAAAGAGAAAAGAGTCGAGTGTTAGGGGGAGGGGGCGTTTAGTAGGAAGGACATGAAAAGGTGAGGGGGAGGAGGACACTGTGAAATAGGAGAAAACAGAAGAAATAGCTGCCATCCATAAATAAACCTTGTTATAATAGGAAGATCTCATCAGATGAGGAGGTCTCACTCAAATACACCAATCTGTAAATCAACCTCTTCATGCTGGAACTTTAACTTATGAAAGAAATAACAAACACTTTGACAAACAAACCACTGACTCAAACACCACCACAACAACACATATCAAAAAGAAAAAGTAAGCAGCCAATTTAGTACATAATTATAATTTGAAACATAACTATCTTATATTTAAGCATTAAACAAACAAAACAAAAATAAAATACTTGAGCAACAAGTATGAGTTAGCTTCCAAGGAAACTTCAGATACTGGCAGCCAATTGCCCAATTATATGGTGGATTTAGACTTTTTACACATTGAAGAGGTTGAATTTTAGGGGTTCATAAAATAAACTGAGAACTCTACCAACCATATGATTTGTACTCATTTAGATGTCTTGTCAGACCAGAACTTATTTTTGAGTCCCATACTTTTAGTTAAAAAAAAAAAGCCCATCAAGTTTTGCCATTAAGTCTTGAATACTGCAACTCAATGTTTGTATCTCACAATCAAATCCCCTCAAATGAGAAAAGGCATTGAATACATCCACCAATTCACCACTTTTTACTTAAGTAATTAAACTGTCTCACTATAAAAAACCACAGCTTGTGCTGTTAAATATTTTTACCGTTAACATAGAATGCACTCAACAACTTAGTCTTGGTCAACTTATGCTGCTTTTCCACTGGATTTTAGTGTCCCGACTCGGCACTATTCAGCTCGCCATGCTTCACGTGTTTTCACCAGCAGATCAGAGTGACTTGTTTCAGACACATCAATTAAAATGCAGCACTCTGCTATGGAATTCCAAATGCGGCATTAATGAAGTTGTCTGATTACTTTTTATAAAATTAAGGGAAAATAATACATTTTGTTATATTCCCTCTTCATGTATGTAAGGAATGAATGCAGACATAAGCAATTTGTGTAATCCGTTAAACCATAAAAAAAACTGAGTCATTAAGGCATAAAGTTAGGAATTAGCACGATGAGCCAGGATTTTCACCAGGTCTAAAACAGTCAGGAATGGTGGGTTAAAATGATCTTCTCGACCGTAGAGTGTAGCTTGAGGCCCGCACTCGAGAATCTATATTCTGCTCTTCACTGCACTCGAACACTTTCAACCAAAGAAAGGAAGGTCTGTGAATAGCGTGTCATGCTGTTGTGAAGAAGTTGTGATGCTGTTGTGGTGTCTGTCTCTTTATGAACTGAGTAATCAGCAAACAAGATGCCATGTCACACCTTTCTTTTCATTCAGAAAAAAGTATAGCTTTAGCTCGACTCAGGTTGCTTTTAGAACCTAATCTCAACAAGTACTAAAATTGTACTTCACGACTTTCCTCTGCTCATAATTGCCTATTATCGCAAGTGCGGTTGGTGAGAAATGGAGAAGCGAACTAGGCAAATTGTTCAAGTATTAGTCCTGGACTGTTGAACAACCTGGGCACGGAAAATACCCCCCTTAGAATTCCAACTATTACCACAGTTTAAATGAGGAGTAGACCATCTTATGCAAAGTGAGAAGTGAAGCGTGCATGGTGAGTGGCGAAGTGGTGGAAGGAGGGACAGTTTGCATGATGTAGATGTCAGCTCTTTGGTCGTGTCTTATATACTGGAGATAATATGGGTAGGTGGGCCATATAATTAGTCAATTATCAGCCAAGCTCCCCCCGAACCTATGTTAATCAGAAGATTAATTTCATATGTTGAGCAGACAGAACGTGGTGGACATGCTCCCTAAAGGACCCAGAGTCGAGTTGTTTAGAGCCTTTACTAAAAAGCTCAGTCGAAAAGCGGCAATATACATATACCCCTTTGCCCAGTTTTTTCCTTACCCTGTCTAGAACAATCAGTTGAAAATGTACCTTTATAGACTGGCCTTTTAAATTCAACATAATGAACTTTTATCTACTTTTAGCAATACCTTTACTGTTATTGTTAACTATATTTTTAACATATCCACTTTTCAAGGTGTTCCAGATCGCAAAAGAAATTATTAAGAAGGCAATCATGAGAGACAATAAAGTCCATTCAAGTGTAAAATATCCAAAAGCAAATGCTGTTTATGTTTTTCAAAGTCAATTATTCAAAAGACACATCACTAAAATGTAATTGTCAAATAATTAAAGTAGGCAAATAATTGAGCAGGCACTTGAGCTAAGTCTAAAGAAAATGATGGAAAATGTGTCCTGTAGAACCAAGAGCACAGAGAGTCCCTACCAGGGAAAGGTCAGTCCATCCCTCATGTGTCATGCGCCTGGCTTAATGATGCCATTACAGAGAAGAACAATTAGATGTGTATAAGCTGATCCCCCATTAGGCGTCAGAGTTAAAAGAAAGACAGAGAACAAGGGTGGCCTAATAACTTCCCTCTTGGCACATAATAGCACTCCTGGAATTCAAGATGCAGACTGGGGATCAATTAAGCTGATGGAAAAGACAATCTCTCAGCTCTTTTAAAACTAAACTTGACTGATGTTTTGCTTTTGCTCTAGTATTAAATGTGTTAATATATTCATCTTAACAACATCTTTCATCACTAAAGTATTCCTGCAGTTGTATTCAGCGGCGGACATAATTATTAACAAATAAAAAACTACAATTATTACAATTTTATGGAACTTTGCTTCAATAAAAACAGATTTCTAGGCAATATAGATATGAGTTAAACAATTAATATACTTTTAAAAATCAATGCACAGTCATCACTAGCTACTTTTACACAAGAAAGTTCTCTGAAAACCTCCTCTCTGGGTCGCTAGAGGAGTGGTAAAGAACAGAGGAGGGGCTCACTGCAGTCAGAGTGTACTGTACTTCGCTGATAAGTCCCCATGCATGAACTCTTTACTGAGAAACGCTGTCTATTAAAGCCATTTCAATTTTTTTTTAAAACAGTAGTGTGTCTCTGAATCACCCCACTTGGTATCCAAAGAGGATTCTGATCATGAACATTATTAAGCAAAGATGTGATTAAAGTGAATTGGTGATGCTTTGATTCAACATGGTTCAAAAGATGACTATTCTTCAGATTGTTAAACACAGACAAACATGAGCTGATTTCATTATCTATTAGTTCAAAATCTGTTCATTTCATCTATGTGTTTTAAATATCCGACCTCCATCTCGAACAACCAAGAAGCACTTTGCATCAATGTTCACTTTATTTTGTGAAATGGCAGGTAATTTTTTAGAAGGTTAGCGTTTTTGTCTATTCCTTCATGATTTCAGTGTGATAATGTCCCAAAAAGACACATGGATTACCCCTCATTTGCTATATTTTGTGGAGCAAACAACCATAAACATAACTGAGTGCATTGTACACAAGTTTATGGTGTTGGGTGCTCGTAATATTTTGAGCCGTGTGAAGTGCCACATTCTAGAGATCACCGTAACAGTATCTGCTTCGCCTGAAGCTCCAATGCTTGAATACCAATTTACTATTAAACATATTTTAGGAAAAACAAAGCCTTTCTCCCTTTCAGTTGGCCTGATATCTGTATATTTTACTGAAATAAACACACATGGAGAAGAAAAGGGACACTTAAAAAATTATAATAACAGGCTGCTATCACAAGCCGCTCATTAATTTCTGTCTGTTTCTGCAGATCATTAGATCTGACTATGTTCTTTTGAGTGTTTATGCGATAGTAAAAAAAGACACCTAGAGGATTTTTCTTGATAGAAAACAGGATTATTGTAACCAACAAAGATAAAATAGAGAACAAACAGAGTTTCATATTTGTCCAAACACTTGAGAACAAAAAATGCTTTTAAACAATTAATCTTTAAAAGATGAACATTTGTTTCATTAACAGTTAATACATTTTAATCACCATAAAATCAGATTTCGTAATATTTTAAAGTCTGCACATTGTTTTGCGTTTCTGACTTGTTTTATCTCCCCCAAAAAACATGAACAACAACTGCTACAGAGTAGTGAGAAGAAGCGCAAGCCAATGTGCAGGACGAGCCAACAGGGCTGTAGCTCACCTCCCACACACACACGCGCTGGCATGCACACACACTCGCTCACCCACTCAGCCACAGTCTGCACAAGAGCAAGGGCAAATCTTCTCTGTAACTACAGCTGTAGCAGCATTTCAGCTCTTCAGGTTCTGCTCTAATGCATGCAAGGCAAAAGACGGGAGAGAAAATAGCTTCAATCTGACAAAACAACAGGCAGGTGGAAAGCACTCTGGAGAGCGAGAGGGAAAAAAGGAGAACTGCTTTACAAGCATGTCTTTCTCTGATGTTAAAAAATGTATCCACTAACCAGAATATCTAACATAACTCATGAACAGAAAAAGGCTGTTTACACCGTTGAAAACAATTGGCACTAAGACTGACACAAATCAGTGACATTTTCCGATATAGCAGGTGTATGAGGTATATTTTCTGTTTCAGGGAATGTAGTATGTTAGAGAATATATAACACTGCTATCTTTAGATTTGGGAGCACCAAAATCCTTAGCATGACCTAACAGCTCAGACAGCTTAACGGCCTAAATACGTAAAATTTCCAGTTTATATCTGGGTAATGTATGGTAATTTTATTCCTGCATATCACATTTGTAGGCTTTGTTTTCTTGTTATTGAGTATTTAGACTATTAACAACATTTTTTTAAAGTGTATACCAGACTGAATGTTTGTTTGTTTTTTATTTAAAAAATAAAAGAAGGTCCTCAATAAATGATCATTTGCACTGCTGCCATTAGCAGACCAATAACATTATCACAACAAGTCTAGAATCTAACATTAGTGAGTAATTTAACAACATGAAAAACACAAAAATGGTTAATAAGAGATGATCAGTTTTCCAATATCCAAGTGATGGTGCTGGAGTAGAACATGAAGGATGAAGAAGATGAGAATTAGTTGCATTTATTCAGTTGAAACAATTACCCAAAACCTCTTGTTTGTACCCTTGAAAACTAAATAAAAAAATATTCTTTTGTGACTCCAACAATATAAATGCAATTTATGAAGGAAGAATGAAAGTTAAAGGATAAAAAGCTTATTTCCACATTTATTTAATATTCACTGGGGTTCAAAACCAAAGGAAAGCAATGGAGTGGGCGGCATGTTTGAAACTACTCAGGCCTCCATGAACCATGTAAATGCTAGTCATTGAAATCAAACGGTGTCACCCCTTTGTATATCTTCTGCTATGAGCTAGCTTATATAAGTTATTTCATCTCCACAAAAAGTGCCATTTTTAAAATATACATAAATCAAGTAAGTGCCAAATTACTCACTTGCAGGGTTTAGCACAAACTACCATTAAACAAGACAATATCTGAAAAGATATAGAATAAAACTGAAAATGAAAACCGAAATGAAATTTCACGAAAACGTATCACAATAGAAAAGTAGATGATGACAAATACAGGAACTGCAACTCCCGCAGTGCTATCTTTTCCCATTTCAACTGAAATGGTATTGTTCATTACTCACTACCCAGGATGTCAATTCAAACATAGAGTTTTGCATAAACATTGCTTGATCAAGCTATTGTTAGTAAGTGGCCACATTTTATTCAGTTTGTAATCCTATGTAGTTTTTTATGTGGCAAAATGAACATTAGCTATTATTTCAGCTCATGATCAACATTCGCAATTGATATTTGGGGACCTTTAAACAACCTAGCTCACAATGTTTGATACATTTATTCCATAAATTAATATATTTTGTGCCTTGCTTGAAAGCAATTTTGGCCAATTAACCCAAAGTAAATTGCAAGTCATATCCGTGGTAGCAATGTTGAATTTCTGAGTACGTTTTGGATATTATTTCCCTGTCTGCATGGACGTTCATGACTGTCAGTTTGACCACGGACAGAAAATTGCTTTTTGAACGAGTGTGAGAGACAAGCGCGGTGTTATGGACTCCTCATACAAGAGCGAGCTGGGATAGGGTATTCTGGTAGATTCCTTTCATTCAATAAGAATAAGCTTGCATAAATAAAAGCCTAAAAAAACGTAATATCATGAACGAGAACACGTTTAATTTTGTCAAACAGTAAATGATTCGTTGTAAACAATACCATCAATTTAGCTGTGAAACAAAGATACCTAAAAGAGTTGCAACAACGTATGGATTATAGCCAGAAGTAACACATTCTATTACTCTATATCACAATCGAACATCCAGACTAAAAAGAGATAAACATACTCACTCATTCTTCCCCCAAAAGCCAAAACCATCTCCCCAAGCAAACCTGTTTGTTAAATGAGCTTGGCTCTAGCATGTTCTATAGTGTTGCTATAGAAACCATTCTTTGCCCTGTCGATTGAGCGCTAGAGGAGCGATAAAAGGAACAAATGATGGCAATGCTGCTTAGGCCCGAGGGATTACAGAGGTTAGAGAAGAGCAGCCGCTTGCCAAGCCAAAATGGCGGCTTGATCCAGACACTGATTTGTGTGTAGCGACACGCGTCTACACCAAGTGAGATGAGTGTGATAAGCCAGAGAAGTCTTCCAGAGGCACCAGCAGCATTCTCCATCTCATCATGCTCATACCTCAGAAAACTGCAAAGCCAAACATGCTCACTAAAAGCCAGAAAGACATCCACTAATGAAAGAAATGTTCACAAACATTTCCTTCGCGCCCCACAGAGTCCCAAATAGTCAATCGAAACAGATTTTTAAATATATTCATGCCTTTCTGAAATGAAAGGACAAATCAATATTTAGTACAGCGACAGCAACATGGAAGGAATTTAAAATAACTTTCTCATGCCGATATTTACTGAGAGGAAATGAAATGCATCTTGTAAAAATTAGTTAAAAACTTAACCCAGATTAAAATAAAACAAAAGATCAAACAGCTAAAAAATATATAGTTACAGGTTTTATAGTTACCAAGGACTTGCATAAAAAAGAGAAGTTACAAATAGTTTAATGCATGTTTTTTCTGCTGCAGTTACGAAATGCACATTTACAAGTCATGTTTTGCAACCTCAAACTAACTTAACAAGAATTAGTGAGAGGTTGTCTTTGTGTTTGAAAATAACTAGTAGAATATTGTGACTTCAGTAATGTGTGTTAGGAATCAATTGACTTCCTCACATCCCCCTGGTATTTGCAACCTCTCTTTACGACCCCTCTTGCAGAGAGTTAATGATTGCTATCGCCCATCTGAATGATTGTAATCTGATTGTAAGCAATGTACTTGCTTATCTGTGTATGTCAAATGTGACCAGAGCCTATAAACAAGCCATAGCGATAAAAATCTAGCAATGAAAACATTAACTTAAATTTGCTAGACTTTTCATTTTAACCCTTGTGTGGTGTTCATATTATTGTTACTCAGGCGGTGTTTGCGGGTCTCGTGGACCATTGACTTTTCCTGATTTTAATTCACCCAATCAAAACATTTTATGTTAAAAACTTAAACAATATTTCCTTTAGCCAAGAAACAAGTGATATTATACTTTATTTATTGTTCTTTAACCTGATTGCTTCACGTTTAGAAATTGAACCATGTGTGGTGTTCTCATTATTGTTACTTTGGCAGGGTTGGTGGGTCTGCTGGACCCATTGCATTTTGGTGCTTTTAATTCACACAATCACACAATTTTATTCTAAAATGTAAAATGTTATATTTATGTGTGATTTATGTTTGTGTGGGAAGAGAGAATTAAGGTAAAGAATCTACCATTTTCACACTTTAACATGCCCCAGGTCCAGTAGACCCAAACACCTTGTGTGTAATATAAATGTGTAGGGGGGCGTACGTGTGGGGTCATAAAAAATCTGTTCTGATATATGTTTTTCACAGGAAATGAGCTAAGCCAAGTGAATCTCAGCTTCAGATAATAAATGCTTGTTTAATTTTTCTTCTGATGAAAACTGAAAATGGGTCCCACAGACCCAAATACCATACAAGGGTTAAACCAGGAAGTGCAAAACTTATCTAAAAATGATTTAAAAAAAACTTTTAGCAGAAGGTGAAATTGTAATCGTTATTGAAAAAAGAAAAACTGAATGGTTCAGGTTAGAGTCTTCAGCAGACATAGACTAATGTATGCACTATAACACTTCAAAAAAAAGTGCTGTAGGGTTTTGTGGCGTTTTAAAGCTTTCCTCAGATTATACTATAAAGCGAGCCTGGTTCCAGACAACTCGATTGACACCTGCATATCTGTTTTTGGTACATATGTGCTATGATTACCACTTCTTGCCAACACAGTCCAGTGTTTATTACAATGCTAGACCTGCTTTGAGTCTTCAATTTTGCAAGAGACGCTGAAAGAATAGTAATTATAGAAGAAAGAACTGCATTAGGTCAAATGTCTTTCTTTCTCTTTATAGTGCACTGAATATAGTGAAAGGATTTCAAGCTGTCCTAATGGAAAAAAGAAGGCGTTCAGATCAACTACAGAGTCTCCAACAAGCGATATCATCACAGTAATCCTCTCTGTCTCTACTTACGATGAAAAAGCGGATGACATAGCACACAATAAACATTATTCATGTACTGTGATTTTAATTTTGATTAATCAAAATAATTCAAACACAGATGTGAAGAAACATCTCCAAAGACCCCTTCTTTGAATGAAGTTGTGTACTTTGGTAAGTATGAGCATGTCTTCTCATTTCTTTCTATTAACATGACGCAGTGGAGACAAAACAACAGGAAAGAGCAAGATCCTGTGGGCTTGTGAATGTGTGAGGTCTATATTTGCTTCGGGAGATTCGAAGAAGGACAAAAGCTGTGATCAATACTAATCGCAGCTCTCACTCCATGCAGCTACTTGCTTAACAGCTCTCCACAGCAGATATGTGAGAGAGGGAACAGACTTGGGAGCTTTAGAGTTGAGATCTTCACTTTTAACAGGAACAGCTTAATGTTTTTTCAGTGAATTTTAACGGTTTTTCAAACACATGTAAAATTTGGACTCAAGATGCTACTGCATCACTTAACATAACATTTCAGAAAGTAGTGTGTTTTGCAAGATCTAAATATTAATCCCATTACACAAAACCATTTGAAGTGAATTGGGGATTAGTAAAAAAGTTTAGAAGAATAATTTTTGTAAACAAAACAATTAAACAAAAAAAAACAGTTTACATTTTTCACTAAGTAATAACCATACATAATTACTACAACATTATGATCATTAAATTTCAAAATCTCTGAGGGTTTTAGTATTTCACATGATTGTTTTACCATTATTCAAAAGGAGCACAAACTCTACAGACTCACAGAGCCAACATTTGTTTTAAAACCCCAGTCCCAGAGCGGTGGGGGCAAGAATGACTGAAGCAAGCTGACATTTTTCTGAAAGACGAGAGCACTGGATTAAGGGAAAGGCTTTTGCTAAAGATACTCTTCTAAAATTAGATGGTAGGTTGTTTTAGACATTTGGGTTCCATCGTGAAAGAAAGGTTTATGTCACAGACAAAACTGCCCAGAATCAAGATCTTGCTGTACAGAATATCTCTAAGGAGGGTATAACAATTATGTGATTTGTTTGGAAACAGAGAAAAATATATATTTCACAGGTATGCACAACTAACGTTTCCTCCATTGCCTTCAAATGACTTGGTTTTCAGGACTGAAAACTGTACAAGTCCCAAAAGTCATATCACAGCCTCTCATGATAATTACATTCCCCAAAAATCATTTGAGGTGATTACTAAAGACTGAGACAGTCTTCATGTTTTAAAGAAATGTTTTGAGTAATCATTTGTTCAAATCCATCATTTTAATAGATCTGTTAAGCTCACACTTTTGTGTGTGAAATTAGGCTAATTTTGTTGCTGTAGCTCAAAGGAACATTTGGTATAGCTTAATGTGACAAATGACTAATCCAGAGGTTTCCATTCGGCGAATCTTTAGAATTAGAGTTTTTAAACCTCAGTTTAATCTCCAGGGCACAGGAACTTTAACTCTCCTTAAAAATGGAAAGCTAATAAAAAAACTAAATATGATTAAGATAAATCATTGGATAAACTGGCAAGGAGTCTGTTCCTTATATGCCACATTCATTTGGTTAATTAATGAGAACAGTCTCGAGCAGCTTATTGATCCACATTTAGTTCTCTTCCTTTTACTTCGTCAGCTTTTTCTCTTGTTCCTCTTGTGCCTGCCTCTATACGTCACCTTTCTCTGATCATGTCCTCTCTGCTTACTTTCAACTCTCATTCATTAACTCAGTACTGCAAGGGTCAGTCTAATTACATAAGCATGACAGCATGGCCTTCTGAAGCACCTTCTCATACTCTGATTTGATTTGAGAGGAAGTCTCCACCTCACCTCTACAAATTTATATTTGCATTTTACCACAGGCAATACAAATAGGCAGAAGCAAATAAATCCCTACTCACTCAACGAAGGTCATATTATTACATATACAGAATTTAATTTGTTATATAATTTTACAGTAACTTGTGACCATAAACAAAGCCTTTAATGCTGTTAAAACATACTGTTCAATTTAGTTTCTTTTTATTCTCCTTAGTGAAACTGCCAATTTGTAAAAAAAATTGGCATTATTTTAAACATCAACTTTGAAGTTTTGAGAGCAAAATACTAATAATTAAGAATAACATTGTTATCGTTGTGTGAGCTATATTACTGTGAAAATATGTGTGAATATCTTACTCAGACATTAAAAGAAAAAATTCAGGTAAGATAGCTTGGAAGTTTCTGATTTGCTAATATAACTTGTATTGGCCAATACAGCTAAAACCAACTAACTCGGTATGCTCTGTACCATATTTTAAGGGTATTTTAGCCTTTTTAGGTAGACAGTTTTTTTTCAAACCCCTGCTCATAAGGTTGATTCTTTTAAATGGAATAACAACATCCAGGAATGGAGATGGACTTATTCTTTGCAGGATGACACACAAGCTTTGTTTCGTTTAGTTCCATATTATTTGATAGAAATATTCTGAGATTTATGTTGGTTCTCAAGAACACATTTTCTATGCATTGCAAACAGTTATTTTTATAACATGAAAGTATTTCATATTCACTTTGGTTACTTCAGTTTGACCATTACAGGACAGAGGCAGCAAAAGAACGATAGCAGCAGTAGCAGCAGTAGCAAAAACACAGCCGCCCCTGCCCTCAGCTTGAGACTGCAGTAAATGTGCAATAAGTCTTTCTGTCCTGTGTTTCATTACTGACCAATGAGAGCCAGAGGGAATAAGGGCTTGATTATTTCCTGGCTTGTTCTTCAATCGTCTTACAACATGCACCCCATTACTGTCCTTCAGCTGACCCCAGAACCACCCCACTACCACAGTCACAGCAATTACAGCAGCTCATTGATCACAGGAGCAGCAGAACACGAAGGAAGCTCCGTGAGCTCTACTCAGTTTCTCCGCTGTAACATTGATCGCTGTTATTTAGCTCATCCTCTGTGTTTTCTGTGCCATCAATTTCATGTCAGTCTATGATTCGTCACACAATAACCGTCAGAGGATCATGAAGAGTTTGAATGACAGATGAAACATGTTTCAAATCTATCTCAACTAGCTGTTTAGTGTTACTCGTTCCATTCCATCGAGATGAAATGCTACTGTACTTGATATTTGTTTTTGTGAATTTAATTAAATAAAACAAAACAACATTAAAGTCTCCGGAACAAATAAAATTAAAAACGCTTTCTCTTTAGCAATGAAGGCCTTGGACAAAATCACATTCTTACATTAAAATATTTTTAAATATTGGGATGAGACCTTTTCTGTTTCTTTTAGATTATAGTCCTCTCTCGAATGAAAAGATGGTTATGAAGAGACTATCCAGTGGGAGGTAAAGACAGAACGATCATTTATGCTTATGTAGAGAAACGGCAGATTGTTAATATTTAAACAGACAGCTCCAAATGAACAAACACTAACTGATTAGAAAGTATGGTCAGCTGTACAAGAGATTTGTAATAGTATAGCAGTCAGTGAGTAGGACATTTAAAGCACAGCAGGCATCAGATGACCAGGTTTCAACCCCCAGGGTTCCACATCTATCCAGGGGATTTAAATAGTCACTGTTTAAATAGTAAATAGTTTAATAGCATTTTAAAATTCCTTCATTATATTTTTGAGTCAAAATGCAGTGTGTAAGCAAACTTTGAAAACCAATGGGAAAATTACAAATAAGCATCAATTTTAGAGGAAAAAGATTTGGCTTCTGTTTTCCACAATATATTAGGAACAGTACATTTCAGTTCATAAATCAAATTCACTCTTGTACCAGACATTCAAAATGTTTTATTCTATAGCCATATTTAGCTTTAAAACACAAGATATAAGGAAAGACTGTTGCTTGTTATGATAAACACAGGCTAATTTCTGTTCAGAGACACTCAGTGTTCCAAAAGAATGATAAATAACAGTAATAGTAATGTGTCATTATAGTTGTAAACCACCACGCCAGAATGTTCCTCTCAACCCCTACAAAGTCCATCTGAAAACATTTGTTCAGCTATTTCACACAAAAAGCTATTTTTTATTGTAATAAAATAGAGATTACAGAAGACACATGCAGGGCCCTGATGAAAAAGCCATTTTAGAAGAACATATAAGACAATATGTGTGTTCTTAGATTTTAGCTCTTCATTTATAAACACAAAGGCTGTAGAAGTAAGATTAATCATTCTTTGTAGCTCTCTTCCTGTAGATTCTTAAGATAACAGAAATCCTTCTGCTCTCTTACCAGGTTAAGTGATAGTAGGGCTATAATACAGATAGAAACTAAAATAAATCAAAAGCAGAACCTAAATCGGTTATTTGATTTATCTTTAGAGAAAAAACGTTTCATTTGTTAGCACAAGCTACATATTCTACCCAGCAAACTTTCTTCTTTGAAGTTTTCTATCACAGGTTTTTGTTTGTTGAAGATCTTAAAGTCTTTGTATGGAAACATGGGCAAAACAGATGCTCACACACTTAAAGGACTCACAGAAAAACGTACTCTCTCTTTGGAATAAAGAGAGAGTACAAAATCATAACATCAGTGAAATAATCATTCCATTTATGTAAAACTTCAACTGAGAGTTCAAGGTCATTGATGTATTTCAAACAAGCCTTTAGGAAGTTCTGTCAAAGCTTAGAGAGAGTCGTATGTACTCTTAGAGAGCTGCTACAGGGTCATTCACTGCCCTGCCTTGAACTAGACCAGTACGATTCCTTGAGGGTCAATAAACATGTAAAATCACAACAACTTGCTTAACCATAATGCTGGTGGAGCTCTGTGGAAGAACATCTACTGGGTTATGACTGATAAAAGCAGTGAACTTTCTCTCTAAAACTTTACATGGGGAAAAAATTCTCAAGAGCCAAAAATGGATTGTTCACATAATGTCGCATAGCAAAACAGAGCATTAAAAACCAATACAGTTCCCTTTAGTCTGATCCATCAGAAGCCAGCGAATTAGTCTAGGAGGGTGAGGACAGTGGGTTGAGGTTATCTTATCACACCTCACTGTAATGGAGGATTTAGGCTGAAATACATGTGATGCTTTTCCATCGAGAGCTAATCTTTTCTGAGCGGTGTACTCACCAGAAGCGTTCTTTAGATAACCGTTCGAGTCCACAGATGTGTACATGACATATGGTCCAGGCTGGTTCACTCCGAAGGGCTGTTGAGCAGAGAAACAAAGTTAGGATTGTGTCACTTATGAATCATGTGAAAGTGAACAGTTTTTCTTTGTAAAATAAGGTTGCGTTTTGCAAAGTAATTGAGACAAACATGAGTTAGATGATCGTCACATGCTAACTAGGATTAGTACTCAAGAAAGCTCTCCGGATATATTTAGACAATAAAGGTTGTCCTTTTTAAGAGCTGCCCACAATCATAATCTAGGGTTATGATTGGTTGTGATAAAAGTGTGCAATTTCTGAAAATAATTCACTACCCATGTTAAATTTTCTATGTCATTTTTCTTTTGCAATAGAAATTAGTAATAGTCTAAGGTGACTTTATTTCTTGGCTGAAACTTGTCATGTATGTTTTTTTCTGTACAGAAGTGTAGTCTATACAATGGTACCTTAATATACAAATGCTTCACTTTACAAAAAATACGATAGGCCACGTGAAGCATATTTTGCTTCATGGTATGAAATTTTCATAGATATGAAAAATACACATGAGAAATACATATTCAACATTGGCCGAAGACAACACTTCACTCAACGCACCACCAAATGTTCTGCTCTCCTATTGGTCATGCTGTGTGTTTGTGCATAGTATCTTGCTCTCCTATTGGTCAATTCCAGACCGGATGCTTTGTATTTGTGCCTAGTATTCTGCTCTCCTATTGGTTGCCTGATGCCTCATGACGTCTTCCCATAATAGCTCTACCTGTCTTCATGGACACTTCCGGTTTAGTGTTGGTATCTTATATATCTTATATCGTATATATATTTCCATTGCTTTTTTGGTAAAGCATATTTTTATGGCTATGGCTCTCCGCTACCATCTGGTCATCTCCCCTACCACCTCCTCATTAAAAACTTCATCACATGTTCTAACTCGAAAGGTAAAGTTATTATGTTTCATTAATTTTATTCTGTTTTCATTGTTTTATTATTATTTATTAGATTTATAATGTATACAATGTATATAATGTATTTTAAGGATTGAAGAATCCTAGTTGATTTTTCTCTGGTTTGACATGTTATTTTCAATTTTTTTTATTATTTCTGTGTGGCTTGGAACGGATTAGTCATTTTACATGTAAACCATGCATCGACATGCTTCCAGCCGAGACTGGGTATTCTCCTATCTTGAGGTGAGTTATCATTGTATTAGGTTTTGCTGTTGATCATGTTTATTTATTTTTGTATATTTAGCCTGTGTTGTTTATAAATTTATTTTGGTTTGTTTTGTTTCGAAACACTTGGTGGCTCAATAAAGCATTAAGTAAACACACCCTGCTTTCCTGGCTCCTTTTTTGACACTTGGAATGCAACCTATATGACAAGGTGTTTATGATCAATGCAGCTGTAATTTGAAAAATTGAAAATTAAATTTTTTACTTACTATTAAATTCAGGGTCCTATGATTTTTTTATTACCAAAAACATAAGGAAAAAGTTAACGGAATGAGGCCAAATTAATATCATATAACACATTTATGATTATGAAACTGTAAATTATTCCTAATATTAACCTAGCACCCATAGTTTAAACAAGGAAAATTATAGTTTCTGATTTCAAAAAACACTCTGAGGTTCCCAAGTTAATCGTATTTTGTCTATCAGGCCTCTTGTTATATTATTAGTTTAAGTATTTTATAAGGGTTTTAACTGATAAAAATGGTTTTATGAGACCCACTGCACCTGCTCAGGGCTACATTCAGTTAGTTGTTGGCACCTACTGAATGATAAGAATAGGGTTTATACCTGCTGAAAACAGTCATAAAACAACTTAACATTTTAATTGCCTTCTTGTCAGTCAAGACCCGGTCAACGGAATAAAAAAAATAAAAAAGTTTGATGGATTTTTAATTTAAACCATGGACATTTCTAAAGTTAAACATAACTTCTGTGTTTTACCTTGAACTAAACAGGAATGTTGAAGCATTTACTGTAATTTAGGGCCACGAAATTGACCACGGAAAAACAAACAAGTAATTAGTTTGAAAAAAGTTCCAGGTAAAGCTTAAAAAACCTCAACAAATAATGTTTTGGCTTGATTTTGCATTTTTGGTTGTTTTTTTTTCTTAAGAATGTTAAGTGATATGCAAAGACACCTTCAGATATGAAAAAAAAAAATCTTATTATTTTGGAAAGCAGCAAACAAAATTCCACGTTTTCTAGAATAGCACAAACAACCTGTAAACCGGAGCTCGGCTGACCCCTGAGGACAGTCTCATGATGATTATGATTAACCTGACTGCCTGTATGCAAGCTCGAGTGTATGTGTTTTCAGTCCTCACGGACCACTGGAGGTTACAAAGAGCTGTGTATCAGCATCCAGAGTACCGCGGGGCCAGCACTGATGGGGCAGAGCTGCAACGTGCCAGCTTCTCAATTATGAATCCTCTCTTCTGTGCCGACAGTAACCCTGGGTACTGAAAATCAACAGCGTGCCAGGAACAAGTGGGCATAAATTGTTAAGCAGATGCGTTTGAGGGCCATGATTATGGATGGGAGGTTGAAACAATTCCCTAGTTGTAAATTATGTTCTGCTGCAGATAATGAATCTAGCCAATGGACAGAGTTGATAGGAAGCGATACAATACTGGAGCAGAATCTCTATGTTAGTCAATGCCAAACAGACATAAATGAGGCAAAAGATGCCCTCGCAGAATCAGATTATCATCAGAGATGGATACAGTGAGATCTACAGTCCTACTTTTACTAGGATCAAACAGACATCTGCAATATCAATCATGAAATTGGTTTATTATTGAAAATTAAATAATGTTTACATGTTGGGATAGTTTCCCAGCGATGGGTTGCGGCTGGAAGGGCATCCGCTGCGTAAAACATATGCCAGAGAGTTGGCGGTTCATTCTGCTATGGCGACCCCGAAAGGGAACAAAGCCGACATGAAGATGAATGAATGAATGAATGCTGGGATAGTGAGCTTTTAAATATTTTAGAACATACATCCAGTCTTAAAAATAGCAAAACATTAACAGAGGAAGCAAAATGAGCTTAATCCTTTGAGATCAACATAGACATAACATAGTAAAACCTTGAACGATCAGAAATCACATGTTTGTGTTCATTTAGAAATACATTTTACTGCTGTGCTTCCCAACGTTTTTTCCCAAGTATCGCCTCATAAAAAATGTGGCACTCCAAGTACCACCATTATGAGCAACATTAAAATACACGAGTACAGTATAGCCTCAGTGTATAGGTCCTCCTATTCAGCCAAAGCTAGATTCAGGTCAGGCACAAGTCTGAAAAAACGTTACTCCATATTGTTTAAGATTGTAGAATGTAAACTGAAATGAAAAACATTGGTTCCTTTGTTGAGATTATATTTGTAAATTCACAAAAAAATTAATTATATAACTTGTGATTGTCATGACTGTGTAGAATGGTGAAGCGTAAAGGACGCAAATTCAATCATTTCACACATTTACATTCAAAAATGGATATTGAGCCCTGCCTCTGTCCTTTCAGACTTAAGACCCCCCTCTACAGTGCTGGTATATGGCTTATGTGAAAATTATGGAGAAAAAAATCTTGCAAAAAATAAAACAAGAAAATTGAGCAAACTTTTTTATAAGAGATCTGCTCCCTTTTGACACCAGACATGTTATCTTGAATGAATTAGATGAATAACTGATAAATAAAATAAAAAGTTTCAGGGAATGGCACACAATCATAGCTGAAAAAAAAAACCCTAAGTTTTAACATGAAATATTCCTTATGAACTGTGTACGTATACCTGCGTTTCATTTTACACTAGAGAAAATGAAAGAAATAAACTTTTGTCTCATCATTACAAAGATCTGAGACAAAGACAAGATACAGCACTAGAAACAAGAGATACCAGAGACAGCAGACAGGCAGAAAGTGTGCTAAATATTTTTACAAGACTTAAATCAAATATCACAATTGAATGGGAAATATTTAACCATTTAAATGTTTTTTTATAAAATACTGCTCAACGAAACTTTTTATTCAAGCAGCACATCCACATTCAAACTACACTAACATACAGCCATACAGCTCTTTAAAACATAATCAAATTTTATTTATGGCATGAGACAAATGTATTTTGATGTGCAGGTTCATAGATCTTCAGTATACTAAGGTTACAGTTCTCAAAACTATCTAAGTTAACAGCAGTGGTTGTTGCAGCGTTATGATTTTTTTTTTTACAAATCATGTAAACTGAGCATATTGGAAAGCAAGGTACAAGCACAAATTCTTCCTGTTTTACTTTTGCTATTGAACCAACTTTCAGACCTTCAACGTTTGTGCACAAACAAATTTGTTTCAAAACCGCTTTACGCAAACCACAGATAAATCCTTCAGCAACACTATTAGAAACATAAAGTCTCAAAAGAATGAAAGTCTCAAAATGAGCCGAACCTGAAGTCAATTTCATATTTCTGGAGCTAAGAAAAAAAGATTTCAAACTGCCTGATTTGCACGTTTTGGGAAAGCCTTGAAAGATGACCTTTACTTTGAAATTCTGTTTAGCGCAGCACATCTGATCACTGCCCTTTCAGAAATGGGTTTGCTGGCTTGTCCCATTCAAATATGGGGTTTCACTAACCATACCAAGTCATTTTAAAGGGTCATGAAACCCCCCACATCCCCTTCTGTTTCAGTTCAATTCAATCCACAATTCTTTTCAAAGATGCACCTTAAATGACAGCAGTGAACAGAAGGGAGTTGAACGTATGAACTCATGCTCATGAATAACTATGAGATACTGACAAGCTCTGGCTAGACACTAGAAAAAGTGCCACATCAAAGCAGAGGAAGTTGAAGTAAAAAAGTGAGGAAAAGAGAGATCCAAATAATTTTTCTATTAACAAAACTAAAATGCACCAGGATATATTTAAATGATGCACATCACACATCAAACATAAAAAGTAACACATTTTTACCTTTAGGGCTTCATGGACAATTTTTAATTTTACATTACATCATATAAATCAAGAACAAGAACATTAGAAAGCAGCTAATCGTGAAATTATATGTCACAGAACGAGTGCAATAATAAATAGTATATGCAGATGACATCCCTGATTCACCATCTGAATACAAATTCAAAACGGGACTGTGAAAGAAAAATGTCAGAGGTCCAGTCCCAGTGAGAGTAGTAGAAAACATCTTAAAGAGCTCTTACTTAATCACACAGCCCTCTGCGATTCAGTGGCCTAAGGGTAAGCTGTCTGCACTCGGCATGTCAACGTGTTAGAGAACACATGCCACGTGATCTGCATGTCTATGCATCTCTAAAGAAGAGGGCGAATGGCTGGGCAGAATATGTATTACCTCTTCATTACCTAGAATGACAGCTAATGAAGGGCTCTCTGAGTGTATGTGTCGCTCTTGTATTAACAATGTTATGAATTGCTCCAGTACGCCGTCACTGCCTCAGAGCATTACCATCAACGTGCAAACAGTAACCGAATAAGAGGTTAGCTGCAGTAGTTCCACTAGTATAAAATCTATGAGATCATGGACAAAAAAAATGATAAAGAGAAAAGATGTTGGAAGGGTGTGGGAAATACAAGTCAAAAAAGACTGGATTGTATTTAATAAAAAGTTTATTTTTTATGCAAAATATCTCAGTTTTGTTGTCCCATGTGTTTTATGTTCACTCTCTTCAGTTCTGAGTTTATTATACATGTATATATTTTGTTCACTCACCCCCTCTTTATCTTCTATATCACTATTGAACTATGGCTCATGTAATCTTTGGAATGTCATCCTACCATCCTGTGACCTGTGTCACCCTACCCATCAAAAGACTCTTATCCAGCATATTTCCTATTTTGGAATCTCCGGTATCTCCAAGTCTTCAACGTCTCCAGTTTAAGTATCCTACCTCACTCACCTTTCTTGGATTACTTACTAGATTTAAAGTTCCATCTCCTCCATTATCACCACTCCAGTGGAGTTAATAACAAAGCCTTTTTATTCACCTGTTGATGTCTGTATGGTTTACTCATTTTTTTCAAATGTTTTGTACACCCCATGAAGGAAAGTGACTGTATGGTATCAGTTCTGTTGTCGTTGTTGAAAATGTCCAAAGACACTTCTTGATTCTAGTCTAGTTTGCGACAGTTGTGTCTGCTAGTTTATAGCAGGGTGATTAAGAACAGTATACATCTCACATTATGTTCAAGTCTGTATACAACAGCAGAAAGCATGCATGATTAAAGAAGAAAAAAAACATAACATATTAAAACAAAATAAAACGCAACGACAGCTCGCAACTTTCTTTCACATTTTTTTTGTCTACTATTGAATAATAAAGCGTTTTTGGTAACATTTTAGATTACAGCCTGCAAATGACATAGTATTTATTAGTAATAACAGGTACAGGTAAACTACTTCCCATGAGTTATTTGTAATTTCATGGTAAAAATTAGTTAATTTGTGGTAACAGTAAGATAATAACTTCCTTTGTAATTATTAATAATAACTATGACTATCACTGTAATTACAGATCCCAATTTTGTAATGTTATCTCATTTTGTCTGGTTTATCAATAGGTACATAGCAACTAACCTGTAACTACACAGGATGATGTCTGTGATCTTGAGTGGAGGTTCATTTTGATTAGATTGAATGAAGACCAAATATAAATTACAACAATGATCAGAAAAACAAAACATTGAGAATTGTTAAAAAAAAAGCTTTGCAATACACTAACATCACACTTCAACACCTGGAAAAATAGCATAGTCATTCCTTGTTGCTATAACACTCAAAGGAATGAAAAACCAAGGCTACATATTGTCCTAAAATACCTATGGTTTTGTAAATTGGTTAAAAAAAAAGCAACAACAACTTTTGAGCATAATGAACGTATGTTTTACTATTTAAAAAGAATGCAGGTGAGAACTAACCTTGACTTTTTCTGGACAGTCATTGGAGCACAAGCCACTGAGCACTGGTGAAAGAAGAGCAAAGAAAGAGAGTCAGAGCTTTAATCCAAACACAAGGCCTACAGATCAGATTAGCTGAATATAACGTTGATTTAACTTTCATCTACTGTGATAAACACAGGCAGCACTTCATTATCATCCTCAAAAACCGCACAGTTTAACAGCAACACCACTCCAAACTCATTTTCAGCCAGGAATTATGCCAGGAGAAAATCACTTGGGCTAAATGTGTGGTAAATTCCCATTAATAGCCTGAAATAAGAGCCAGACTCTCAGATTCTCTTGGGTTTAAAGTTAAATGCATGCACAGAAAGCGTGTGTGAGACTGAGAGCAAAAAAAATCATTAATTGCTCATTAGAGCCACCAAAAGAACCATCTGTGTACTAGTGCATCTGTCTTTATCAAAACACAATTTAGAGCTTTAAACTTGTAGTGAAAATGGCAGACTAATTCAAGAAATTGTGAATTTAAAAAGTCAGTATGGTGGAACATCAAATTATAAAGAGCAAAACGTAAATGACAATAAAATTACTCGTTGGAAGGCTATAACAATAAAGAACAATCTCATTTTGTTCTCTAAATTGTCCAGATTTTGATTGCATGTGTTTTGTATGTGTACTTATTATTTACATTAGATTTTCACATTTACTAGACATTAAATTTAATTATGAAAGACAATGCAAGACATGAGACCAATCAAATTGCTTTTTTGGTCCATCTTATTTTACAGGAATAAATATTACTCTAAATTTTATTTTTTCCCTTATTTTATATAATGTTTTAAAAATGTAGCACATTTTTATTCCATCCATCAAGTATCCTTTTTGGCTTCATACACGGTCAGCTTTCTTTAGCATATATTATCATCATTGAGCATGCAAAGAGAACATCTACAAAGTTATAAAGCCCTTTTCAATTGAAGTTCTTTCCTTCTATTTTAAGGTCAGTTAAGCTCAGTTTTTGAACTCTCTGAAATGCATGAGATATAGAGTTGAGAGCTGAGGTTTCTTCTGGTGTATTTGTCAGCTGTCATCAAGTCATAAATGTAATTCTTTCAGCTCAGGGCATCTCAAAGGGATCGAAGTTATTGCGCAGTGAGTTGTCTACACGTCCAAGAGCTGTTCTTTCACAGACACAACATATACAGAAAATAACCAGTAGAAACTGATGTACCATAACAGCCATTACAGACAAAAAAATCTTAACAGACAACAGAGAATGGTCAATGAGTATTAATAGATGAAGTTCATTTGGGTAGAAAGTTTAAAGAAAGTTTAATCCTGGAGCAGCATACAGGGCAATATGTTCAAAGGTGCATTAGACATAAATCCAAGTGACTCTTGCCGCAGTGTTCTGGGGAATAGATGAAGTTCTCCCGGAGAGGAGTGGGCATGACATGTGAATCAGAAAAGAACATTTCCTGCTGAATATAAATATGCAAGTGTTCCCAAGGATGAAGACGCAGATCAGCAGGGGGATTGGGGATGAGGAGGAACCTTGGTTGTTAAATGATCAATACTTTGGCTCAGTATGACAGAACTTATCTTTAGGAACTCTGAATCCGATCAATTTTGTCATTTTGTTCTCAAATTGGCATCAACATTTAGTTTTTTATCAGCACTAAAACTTTTTGCTTTACAGTTTGCTTTAAAATTGATGCTGATCAAGCGTGTGTAAACTGTATATGAGTCTCCTTTAAGTCACTTTAAAATCAAGAGTGTACTTTATCCTAATTTGGTGTAAAGACGTTTTATATGTTAATGCCATTCATGTCTATAAAAATATGATACACACACAAAAAAGCTATTATGTTTATTTAGAAATAAACATGCGCAAGCCTTGTTTAAGCACAAGTCCTGAAGACATGGTTTAAGCATTCGCCTATTAAGATAATTAACCCATTTTTACATACACATCTTTTGGAGCAATTGTATTTTGAGACTATATGAGACTATGTATATATCACACTTTCTATCAGAAGTATTTAACGATAACATTTAGTTTCTTTTAAAAACCAAAACATTTTCACTACTTTCTCTTTCCTCTGATGACAAACTGAGATTCTATGCTTTTTTAACCCTGGAGTTATTTATATATTTTACATGGCAATTATTGAAATAATGCTGGACTAAATGCTGTTTAAACTGAAGCACTGCATCAATGCATTCGCACTGCACTGTTCTTTAAAAAACCTGTTGTTTATTTAAGTTCTGTTCTTCAGTGTAACTTTTGTCAGCAGTACTTAAACAATATCTTCAGTTTTCTTTTAAATCCATTGCACATAGATTTTAAGCTAAATACATACAATTTTATATTAAGCTAAACTGACTTACATTCAGATAGAAATAATGCATTTATCTGACCAATATTAATGATTGCCCTTTGTTATACTTAACTTCCAAGCTGCTTTGAAAAAAAAAAGAAAAGCAAGTTTTCTAAAGTAAACTGAACATATTTGATTACGCAGTGTAAAAATAGGTTTAGTTTGTAATTAGGCATCCAGAAATCATTCACTACTTTTATGAAATCACACACAAACCTGACTCAAAAGCTAATTGATTTTTATATTATGGTTATATATTGTATAATGTCCTCATCAATAGAATTGCAGAAAGAATCCAAAATCCAGCATAAAATATAACCTCCTATGACCTAAAGAGATCTTATATCATATCTTTGACATTGTGTCTCTAGAGTATATTACTGCTTGCAGGAAGTAAGTAAGAGCTTCATACTCCCATTATCTGAATTCTAAACGTCTGTACTATCATTAATCGTCACTTTTGCTCCGTGAGTTTGAATGCAGAAACAAATAAATACAATACCACTATATTTCTGATTTAGTGATTGAACCCACTTTTGTTTTCCTTGAAATTAAAAGTTTCCTTAAGAAGAGTTGATTAGAATAACACATGTCAAGCACTGTAGTTTGTACAGTAAGGGATCTTTGGTGTGCTCACAGCCACATACATTTATTGTCTCCAGAGGGTTTACCTGACCTGGTGGCCTGAGGCTGTCTGATAGGTTTTACATCTCACAGACAGACTTGTGTTTGGGATTGTTGCCCTAACACCGGACACCAGTTTGAACACACGAAATGACATGTCTGTACATGCAAGTGGATGGATAAGAAAACATGTACACGGAGAGGAAATGTGGCTATCAGAGACAAGATACCAGCAGGACTTGTGCACTGAGCTGAGGCATGATATTCACAGTTATGACATGCTCCCACTGTGTGTCTGTATGTGCACAGGCACATGTGCCCACCTAAGAGAGCAGCAAACATGTTTCAAAACAGAGGCTATAGCACTGAACTTCTAAACATGTGTTATCTCCTTAATCCCAATGAAATGGTATTTTGTAAACTCATGGCGTGAATAATATGCTCGTTTGCTGCCAGAGCTTAGTCTGAGCCTTCATTTAAAGATAAGACTTGACATCCGTCTCTATTCCTCCAGCAGACTCCATTAAGAGATCCTGGAAACCTCTCTAATACAAAGAAATTAAAATAAACATGCCGTGATTGTGCTGTCATATGACATTATTGAGAAACTAAGAGGAAATAGAGAGCGGCGAAGAGGACACACAAAAAATCAATTCAGTAAAACATTAGTGATGGTTCATTCATCATTGTGTCATCATGACGAATTCATAATGTTACAAGAACAAGTACTCAGAAGGACTAGAATGTCTGACGCCAGTTAGTTTGCATAACAATTTCCCTTTTTTTGTGTATATAAAAGGAAGACACAGTTTGTTGTTAAAAGGGCACTTGTTTGATGTTAATTGTTGTTAACTGTCATGAGTGTGTTATTTGATGTCATGAGTGTGTTATTTGAAAGTAAATTAAGAAACGGAAACATGATTCAATGGCATTTGAAAACAAAATCAATTAATAAAATCAATTAATAAATGAATTGTTTGGTGAGCAGATTATAAATTTTTTTAGTTCTAGACACATTTGACATAAATCCTTTAAACACATTAAAGTTAAGTATGTAACCCTGAAAATCCAGAAAAATCTGGTATTTTACACCTTTCAGGCTTCACCAGGGTGCCACTTCTGATAATAAATGTAAATAACGCTTAATTGCATAGCCTACTAAGCTACATTTTTAAAAAGAATTTCCATACCCCAGCGTGTGTTGGTGAGTTTTGGTGGCGTAGAGTACGACAAGATTATATATATATTCCACAAATTTTTTATAATTTTTTACCCAATAAATTTCTTGACACACAGTGTACAAACAACAGTCTCTCATAGACTCTACAACAATGATTTTTTATTTCCTATTTTCATTGTCTTTTCTGTTCAGCTTTATTGTGATCCAGGCCAAATCTCCGTGCAAGCAAGGTCAGGACTGATCGGTTGTTATTTATTTTTCTCTTTAGGTACAATTTTATTCTCCATGTGAATAACAAGAGCTAATTAGATTTAAACTGTGTGCAGCAAAAACAACAACACTAATGGTAGCCAAAAAATAAAGCAAAACATTGCAAATGGAACTGAAGAGTTTTGATCGGGGTTAAATAAATATTTACGGAGATTACAGTCACAAATAAACACGGTCATTTCCCAGCTAATGGCATGTATTCAAGATCTGAGTCAGTAGTACACATCACACAGGGGACCGTTAATAGTTCTGAAACTGAAGATGTGATGGGCAAATTTGTTAAGCATTTATCACATGTCTGATAGTGTCTACGAGGCATTGTGTATACTTTAGAGCATCAATATTGAAATGTATACTACAATTCATGGGTATGAAGGGTTATTGAAAGTTGCAGCAAATAAGAGAAAAAAAAGAATGCCAAGTTAGTTATTTCTGTGAACAGAGCTGATGTGTTGTACCCAGAAAAAAAACTGCACAGCAAGCCTCCTTTGTCAAGCACAGCATACTTAGCCCCTCATATGGGTCGTTCTTTAATAGCTCTCTTAACGATAGCCTTCATTATTATTATTAATAATTTAGTCATTCAATGTATGTTATTGTAATAAAGCAAATATTTAGCTTCACCATGTAGCGTTTCATTCAGTTTATGATAGTTTAAGTAAGGGATAATCAATGCTCAACTGTACTTTATACAGTTTTAAAGCACAGCAAGGAGATGAATAACAACCTGAAGAAAAATTATATGTACTCTATGCTTAAAAAAAAACAATAAAACTAAAGGTATATAAACAAAGAAATCTATTTTAAAAGATAATTCAGCTGCAATGGAATGGCAGGGCTACAGACACAATTGCTCCAGCATCGTTAAAAGTCTCTTAAGCAAAGTACAAACAGTTGAAAGAGAATTTCTCTGCACAAAAGGCAGACCACCAATGTGCCCTCATTTACACGCTTCTTAAAAGATTTTTAATGTGGTTTTTAGTGACATTGGTTCACTAATTACCTTATTGTGTTGTCTTGTTGCCTGTGTTTAACAAGTTTTTAATGTTATATGGTTACAAGTTTATGCATTGGTGGTTTTTAGGAGGGATGCGCAAGCAATTTAGCAAAGTTACAAGGTCTTATAATGTAGTACTGATACAGCAGGGATTTGTGGTCATTTTTTCGCATTTGTACATCCAAGTTGGGTAGTAATAAATAATGAATGACCAATTCAGGAGAAAAAGGATCTACTTTAACGTTAAAGGACAGGATGATCATTTCAAACTTTACATCAAAAGCAAAAAGATTTTTCACCAGATGGAGAGGTATATAGATTTTGTCATTTACAAGGCTAGACCATAAGATTAGTATGTGTTCGCATGCTTGTGAGTGAGAAAGCGTGAAAGAGAGGAAGAAACAGAGCCTCACCAGCCACAGACCTCGCCGCATGTCACTGATCAAGAGTCAACTATAGTACAATGCTGTTTCTTAAAATGTTGCAAGCTCTTCTCCATTTCTTTTTCTTTACCTACTATTAGCTGTGGAATGTTAACTTCAGTGTTGACTAAACGTCTCAACAATTTACCAAATGTAGTGAGAACATTTTAATTTTTGCCAACAGTAATTTAGTGCCCAGTTGTCTCGCTCACTCACACAAGTCTTTTAAGGCATGTAAAATATTCGGTTTGAAGGGCAAGAGTAAAAAGGCTTTTCTCTTTTCATTGAGTTGTCATGTAGAGTTTGGTTACCAGAGTGACAGATTGCAGAGGCGAGGAAGGAGCATGCACTAGCCTGAACAAAGCACGCAGATGTTCCTCATTGCAGCTCATCTGCATTCTAATAAATGAACAGTAATGCAATCAACAGCCATAGTTCTCATTCTCTGCCTACAGTCAGCACATAAAACCTCATCCAAACACAGACTCCAAGCACGATTGGTGTGTTTAAATCTGCAATCACACCAAACGACAGTATTTGGTCTCTTTCTTCCAAACCCTGAAAATTCCAAATAGTTTTGGTTCTTTTTTTGTGTGACAAAGATAAGGGAACAAATGCGAAAAAGGAACCAGCTCAATAAGAGTAATATTATATAGCTTCCACATATCATTTGTTGATGCAACGACACACAATTCCATTCAAGCAAAGCTTCAGTTTTATGTGCAAACACACACGGCCTTGAGGACTTGGCAGAATGGAATAAAAATAAATTCTTTATTTACTTCTCTGACTTTAGAATAACTAAGGGCTTCCCTGAGAATATGTAAACCGCTGGGTACTGTAAGAGGGAAAGGTAATTACATTAGGACTTGGCTTACATATCCACAATTTCTCTAGAGGACAATAAATGAGGCAGGTGGATATAATCCGCTGCTGTACACTACATTCACAGCAGTACCTTGACTAAGTGTTTGGTGAACCCTGAAGTGTTACTAGCCTTATTGTAGAAATAAAACGTATTTAGCTGCAGTTTAGAGCTGATCAGAAGCTGAAGGCACTATAAACATCTACTTACAGTCATACAAATGTAAAATATATATTTATAATAAATATGTGTATTCACATTCAACATTAGAAGGGAAATGATTTGTCCTTGAGTGAAGCCCTCCAGTTATGTGTCAAAGTTAGACATGGATGGACAGCCAAAAAAACCTATTTGGTTTGTATGAGGTGGCCCATCTTCTGACTGTCTACGGTACATCTTGCTGGGAAAAGTTTTTAAAATAAACTAAATCTGACAACACTTTACTCTCAAATAATTTTTATCTTAGGGTGGTTGGTGGATGATTCTGTGAGTTAATTTGATTAAATAAACAACTTCTTTATTTCCACTTTTCTTTATTCAAAATTATTATTTTAAGAAGAAGAATCCATATCAATTCTGCATGCCCAGTTGGGTAGAATTCAGTTGCTGCTGCTTTCACGCTGCACTAAAGATCAATGTCTGAATTTCCAAATGCATTATTTTATAATAGGAAGAATTGCCAACAGCTCCAGATATTTAGCATTTCAAATACATCATGGGTGTCTGAGGCTCACCTGCGAGTCTCTCAGATGGTGCCTTTGACAATTCACAATGTGTGATTTTTCAATCGAAAGCAGAAGCATTGATTTGCCTGCAACTATCAATTAAAAATTCAGGGCTTAAATCATGCAGTCTGAACTTGCCATAAGACCATCCCCTTTCATTATTTAACGGCTCATAGGTGTGTACTTTTCATTTCATCAAAACATATAAAATAAAATTCAGGAACAAAACTGATAAAAAACTTACCATCATTTACTGTGATGTTTGATGTATGTACGATGTAATGAAGATTGTTAATTACATCAATCATTGGCACACTGTTGGGTTATGGGCTCATTGCGTAAGGTAACAATTAGCTTGTAAATATGGGCCGCAAAGATGGCGCAGTGGTGGAGTTGGTCGTTCTGCAACTGGAAGGTCAATCCCCGCTAGGGCCATTCTGTCGTTATGGCCCTGGGCAAGACACTTTACCCACCTTGCCCAGGATGGATGTGTGTGACTGGTGGGGTGTGTTTGGTGGTGGGCAGGAGGCCGTAAGTGCAGAATGGCAGCCACGTCCTGTCAGACTGCCCATGGGCAGATCACCACCAGAGTGTGAAAGTGCAGTGAATGAATAATGCTCTGATAGTTATAAAGCGTCTTTGAGTGTCTAGAAAACTGCTATATAAATTGAAGGCAATATTAGTAGTTTTATTATTATTTATATTACAGAAAACATTTTTTATACAACGTACGTAAACAAAACAAAAACAGCAAGAAATTCATCCCCAATTAGAATATTGAAAATCAGTAGATAATATTAGTGTTTTGTTTTGTATTTTTTTAATTCTAATAATATAAACTAAATACAAATTTTTTTGCTATCATTTTTATGTTCTGGGCTATAGAATTCCACACACTAGCAGCTCTTTCTGAATCAATGTCAGATGAAAAACACTCCAAGTAATGCAGTGCTCGTGAACATATGGACTATTATAGATTTGACTGTGATTTATGTGACGTTTATACTCTAACGTAGTGCTGTCAAACATGCCACTATTTCTACAGATTCTTCTTCTGTTTCCATAATGTATAGTTTCTGCAGGTTTGATAAGGCTACACCTGTTTAGAATCAAATGCAAGACCTAATTCATCAAGTCAACAAAAACACAAAAACTTTTCTGCATAATAAACAGTATGCTTCAAATACTTTTTTTTTAAACATTGTCAACCCTAAAAAAAAAAAAAAATTAACAAGATATGCATACACAACCTTCAACTTCTGATCATTAAGCTGCATCCTAATATTTATGTATATTGTTCAAACTTTTGGGAAGCCTTGGCAAGCATTTATTACAAAAGTTGTGGTGACACTGCAACCCCTCTAATTTATGCAAGCAGCACCCCTTTGGGAACTTACAGACACCAAGTAACTGATCCAGCTAATGCTTCTTCAATGAACTGCTGTTGCCCTGTTCTAGTTTTGTACAAGAGAGTAAACAAGATTAATGTTCTGACATTGTCTAGGGAATTGCAAGTAAAAAAATAAATTGGAAAATAGAGAGTAGTGATATGTTGGTGATGTAAGGTTCAGAGTGCTGAGAGGGAGATCTAAAGTGCTTCAGGATGAATTCCTCTTTGTGGTATACTGTAATGGCTGCTCCAAAGTTAAGCTGTGTAAAAAAAAAGCAATTCTAAATCATATTAACAGTCACCTTCACATTTTAATTGAATTTCAATACCTATAATTGTATTTCTACATAATAGTCACCCTACTGCTAAGCCCCGCCCAACAAGTAAATTGAGCTGATCTGCTGCTTTAAACATGAGGCCAGTGAAAATACATGTGTAAATATATGGGAAAAATATAGGATAGGTTCATTTGAAGTTATTTAATAAGTTTGGAAGATTACACTCAGCAAACTTAGTTGTCAGAAGATAAATGGGGTATCTGCAGGTGTTCTAATGCTCACCTTTCCACCTACCTGTTTTGTACCAGTACAGCTTAACTTTTCCACCATATTCTGCACTTAGCACCCATATTTTATTTGTACCTCTGAATGTGGTTCTAAAAACAATCACCAAGCTTACTTTTTGGCCAGAAATAAAGTAGCATCTACCTTTTAAACAAAGCCTTTCCTTTGAGTTTAAAAGCCACCGCATACCCAGTAGAAAAAAACACCACTCCTTCAACAGTCTCCAATGTTCTGTGTTGTGTGCGATCAGCTTTTTGCATTCATCTTAGACTCTATTCATCAAGCAAGGAAAACTAAACTGATGGAGCAAAATGAAGCATCTTGAGTGAATGTCTAAAACATGCTCACTAAAACACCAACACAAACAGTAGCGAGTCAAATAAAAGAATACTAAGAATACCAAATTGTGAGATGAATTAATCCTGTTGAAAAGTGGCATAAATGGAGCATGTAATAAGATCAGTGTATGTTGCAGAACTCATGGTTAATGCAAAACAGTTTGTTTGTAGTGTAGCATGTGACAGAGGATTTACCTACTAATGCTGCAAAAGTAAAGTGATTTATCCTGTTTGTTAAAGTAGCGTTGACCCTAGATCATGGGTCTACCATAATCAATGCAAGAGCTCTGTTAAAAAAATGCAACACAGGATAAAAATAAAAGTTGTTACACTGCAGAAGCTAATCTAAACAATGATACAAAAATTGAATTAAATATTCTGTGTGAACTTTTTTCCACATTTATAAAAGAGGCATTTTAAAAATAGATTTTACTTGAGGCCTTTAAACAGAAAGTTAGGTAGAAAAAAATGCTACAAATTCAAATGTTTTTCTTTGTTTTGACGATTTTGCAAACAAAATTTTAATCAAGTGTGTTTTTTTTAACAAAAATGTATCATAATGGTCTTACTTGTAATGTTGTATAAATTATAATTGAACTATTTCTGATTATTCTTTACTCCATTTACTGTAAAGAAGCAAGCCTTCTGTAAAAATACAATATGATTCATTGTTAGATTTCTGCGGGTTTCTCAAAGTGCTATTTCCTTTGGAAAAGGTATAAGTGTACTGTGAACAATTAGTCTCTGTAGTAAACAACTCAGAGTTCTCCTCTATTCACAAACAGCTCATTAAACAACAAATCAACACAAAAGAATGAAATGAAGCACACTAATAAGCACATGGAAGAGAGGATTAGATACTCTGGGTCAGTCTTGTGCCTATTTTCATCTGACATCGACAGAATGATCTTGGAAGACTGTTGCATTAATAAATCTGGGTTTAAGCAGGAGATGGTCCCTCCTCCTTTATTTCGATGCTAGAGCCAGGATTAAATGGCACCATGGTTACCACTGAACTAATTTGGCTGTGAAAATGTCAAATTTCCAAATGTCAGCACCTGGAAGCTCCAACAGCCTGCTACAGCAGTCAAGCTGGCCAAATGTAACATTTTATACTCACCGATAACTTTAACAAAATACGCGTCAGCCTCAAAGTTGTTCTTCAAAGCGTGGATGGCAAACTCTTCCTTCTCTTCCACCTTGCTGAGCACGATCATATCCAATATACCCTGCAAATGAGAAATCGGAAACAATAGATGAAGCCCACGAAATCTCTGGTGTCTGAGAGCACTCATAATCTTAATGGACTCTAGTCTGCTATTATGTTTCTTATCAGCTACTCTCCGCGCTCTATCGGCCTCGCTTTTAAGAACAGGGGCTACCGTTCAGATAGCATCCTAATACTGTGCTAATGATGACTAGCTGCGATGCTAACTGAATAAGACATGCGCATGCTGTTTGTTTAATGAGCCTTTAGCTCCATTAGTTATGTAAGCATGAGGGAATTCAAAGTAATTGGTTATTTTGTGATTATGATGGGGAGAAGGTTGTGATACAGGAGGGAGAAAATCACACAGGAAAAGGAAAGGAGAGGCGTTGCAGATTGATGCTCGAGGGCTGTTTGCTGACATGCTTGAATTTGAGGTGAATGCAGAAATAACATCTGAAGACTCTTGTATACACGCTCTAAAGAAGATCACGTTTCATTCATGCAATTTATGTATACATCCCTACATATAAAATATACAAATAATTTGATGTATACATATATCATATTTTAAAACATTTTATAAGTAGTTGGATTTTCTAAAATAACAAAATACCAGAGATCAAATTGTGTCTAAAATTGAGATTCTCACTTTTTTCATTTCACAACACAGAGAGAGAGAGAGAGAGAGAGAGAGAGAGAGAGAGGGGGGGACTCCCCTTTTGACTACAAAGTGAAACAACATGTGCATCCTTAATTCTCATAAAAAAAAACTATTAGCGTTAAACTGTAAAAAACAACAACAACAAAAACACATCAGTTTGTCAATTACAAAAATTACATCTATCAGAAAGATTTCATGAGCAAGGCAGTATGATTAGACTAGATTCTATTAAGATCATCCCAAAAAAGTATTGGTTGAACCTGTGTATATTTCATTATTCTTTTTACATTCAGTTTTCATTCATGTAGCTACAGTCAAATTACAGAGTAAATGAGACAATGCCTAAAACCTGCTATAATGCAGACCAGGCATTCACAGAATTAAAAAGAAATTAAGATTTTGAAGAGAATCATGGAGGATGAAGCATCTCTTTAATTACAACACTAAGATCAACTGGAAAAGGCCAAAACTCACATCCTCATATATGTCAAAAAACGTGGCCAGAACAGCCCTGGGGATGGTACTGAGGTCTGACTGTTCCCAGTGCACACGAAACATGCGACCGACCTCTCGACAGCTTGCGTCACTACATGCAACGTTCTCCAGCAGAAACGCCTGCTGCTGTGCTCTGTAGGGAGAGAGAGAGAGAGAGAGAGGGGGGGGGGTTAATAGGGTTTTATAGGAGAAAAGTGAGCCTAGATAAAACATCATGTTGAAATTAACCCTTGCTCTACTTCCTAAGCATATAGCAAACTACTGAACTCTGACTAATTAAAGAGCATGCAGGATAACAAAACACTTCTTCAATTACAGTATTGTTCACAAACATGAACATTGATCCTTATCTAGCAAAGATATGGCAGTGCGAAAATGAATCTCAGACTGGAAAAATAACGTTTTGAATAAATTGTAGTTAGACTGAAACTCCACAAAAGTATTGAAGCATCTATTTGGGAGACTGCCATTACTTATAAAATGCAAACATTTGGTAAATAGCTGAAGAACCCATCTGCCTGTCTTCTGCTGCATTCAAAGCTGCTTTCAGCCCCTGTACCACATTTTTTCTCCAAGGAGTCCGATATTTACCACGTGACACTTCTTTCAAACACACCAATTTCAAAGTGTCTGTAAAGCTAAATATAGAAACTGCACAACAATTTTCTTCTCGTGTTTTCTTCCTTTTCATTTTCTATTTGTTTGGTTTTAGAAGGTTTCAAAGGTCATGTAGATGGGACATGAAATGAATTGAATGCCTAAGTGGAACAAAAAATTGCTAATCATTTAGGAACAAAACGCAATTTAGCAAAATTATAGAGAATATATGAAAAAAAACAACAAACAAAAAACAAAGATGGGACAACTAAGGTAGAAAGTGCAACACAGGGATTAAATCTTCATACTTTAATGCAAGTTGAAGCACATGACACTCAGACAAAGACTTTTAGTGCAGATAGTTTTAATCAGTCTCTGGAGCAAGTTCCACTAATCTGTGGATTTCTAAGCCAAAGCCTTCTTGCACCTTTGCTGGCTTCCCATCAATGATGGGCAATCTGTGGGGGATCTTTGCCAAATTCAGCAATCCAAGCAGGCAGACTCTGTTCCCTCATAGGATTGACTGACTTTCTGCTTGGGCCAAGAACAGTCAATTCACTGGAGGTTTTGGTGGCTCAACTGACTGATACTGAATGGTTTTGTTCTACCGTGTCCCAGTCATGCTACTTTAAACAACAGTCTATTTGGACAACAATGCAATTGTGCTTTTAGAAAACCACAAGCTTTTGGAACAAATAGTTGTTCCAAAGACAGAGTGTTCTCTAGATACATCCTAAAGAATCCTATCTTTTGCACTGCAAAAAATGAATTCTAAGCAAAGCTGAAAATGCTTCAAATTAGATTGAAAATCTTGATTTTCTTATTTTAGGAAGAATTTTCTAATTTAAACCTTTTGGGTATAGATTACTTAGCTTATTTTGAGAAAATAACACTTATATTTTCTTGAGGAGAAAAAAAAATCTTATTCTGGTCATTTATTTTCTTGAATTAGGAAACTATGTGAAACAAGTTGCTGATTTTGCCACTGATCGTAAAACAAGAATCTTAAAACAAGAATTTTTGACTCAACATATTCTTATATCAAGAAAGTTAATGATATTTTATTTTAAGAAATCAATATTAAATACTGGTAAAAACATGCATCTTAGAACAAGAAAAAAATCTTAAATCTAGTTATAGTCTAGATCAAGTAAAATATCTGACAATGGGGTAAGAACATTTGATTTCTTGAAATAAGACTCAAATGTTTGTGAAAAGAAAATAAGAAAAAATGATCTACATCGTAAATAAATCATCAATACCCCAAACCTTAATACCCCAATCCAGTTGTGATCTTACTTTGATGGAAGAGATCTGTACTTCAAAAAAGCACTCTTGAAACAAGAAAAAAAAAGCCTCAAATATAGATAAACTCTTCCTAGGTCAAGCAAAAGATTCTGCTAATGGGGCGAGCAAATTTGAGTTGGCAAGAATTCTTCAAATTAGCAAAAACTTCTAGCTGGTAACATATGCTGTTGGATCTTAAAAAAATACAAAAACTCTAAAACAAGTCTATCCAAGCTGTAAAAACGCATTAAAACTAGAATATTCCAACTTGTATCTAGTCACTAGTGGTCTTAAACTAGACAATCTGTTTTAAAACTAGAATGTTTTCTCTTTTATTTAAGATTAACTTAGAAAATGTAGTATTAAAATAAGTATATATGACCTTAAAGGTTGAAGTTTTTTTTTAAGTTTAACTCTGTAGTTATGCAAGGGAATGTGATGGAGCGATCACAAAGCAAAGAGTGGAGTGAGTGAGGAGTGCAAAATAGGGACTCGAAGTAGACTGAAAATGCTTTGAACGAGGAGCGGGCCTATCTTAAAAGAGAATTGAACAGATCATTTGATCGGGGACTATATCAAGAATTTACACTCTCCATTGAAACTGCTCCAATCTGTTTAATAAAATACCAATATCAAGAATTTTCTAAATGTCAAATAAAAACACTTTTCAAAAACACATCCAAATATTCATAATCTTAATACACCTACAGTACTTTGAGTTCATCTACAACTTCAGTAAAAACAAATGAGAAAAACCTTAAAATTATGTAAAAACCTGTATATGCCAGATTATGTTTTGTTTTCATCCCTAATCATATATTTAAAAAAAAAATCTAAAACCAACGAGCTAACAAGTACTTTGGCACTTCTGTTGAGAGTTTTTCTGTCTGTCTGAGACGAAACCCCGACTTTAGCAGACGATCACCAGTTAACTATTCGTATCATTACATATTTTTAATTTGTGGTGTTTTAAATAGATTGCATACAGACAAAGTGCATCACTGGGATTAGGGTTTGAACAAAAAGATTCTTTCTACCTTGATTAAGAAAACTAGTGACCAGTAATGTGTTGTGGTAGACGTAGACATGCCAGTAAGCACACGCTCATTGTTTAATTGGAAGCTTTGGACCCATCAGCATGGCAAACCCAGCAGGGATTAGGAGGCCAGTAGCAAGCCCAAGGGCTGACCTCTCTTTCGGCCAACTGTCAACTACTCTCTCTTTCTGCAGTAAAATGGATTTGCTTGTACTGTCTCTCAATCAGTCAGTCAAGGCAGCTCAAAAGGAGAGGGAGAGCGAAATATGGGGATGTTGAGAGGGGCGGCAGGTCTTGTAATTCTCTGAAGTGTAGCATGACAGAAGCAGTGAGATGTCGTACCCCCTGGCATTTCTTCAACACTGCTCCACCTACTCATACTGAGGCTTCTCTCTGCTTCCTTCTGTTGCTCTGCATCTTTTCCAATTTAGTCTCAAGGGCAAAAACAAAGGAGTCTGAAGGAGTGGATGGTGCTTCAATTATTTCCTATTCCATGGCTCTCTGAGAAATTTATCCGTGTTTTTTGGAATTAGTAAGAAAACTTCAGCACAGATGTTAGACATTCTTAACAAGTAATGGTTCTTATGAGTGAATATCATAGGTGGCAAACATTAAATCAACTTTATAAAAAAAGAAAAACTTCTTTTCTGACAAAATGGGCTGTTTTTAATCTTGGGGTTCTCTCGGACACCTCTATGCGAATGTAAATTCTGAAGATTCTGAAAAATACATGTTTACACCCCTGGTGCTGCAATGTTTTTTTTGATTCAGATCTCAAGTTTCGAATGTCATGAATACTCAGAGGGGGTAAATTATTTTTAAATTTGTTTGTTTAAGATATATTACAATTTAAACCTTTGGCCTATCAGACATCTGTGCTACGCCTTTGTGACAACCTTCAATGATGAGGATTGCTGGTTACAGCAATTTGGAGCCTCCTTAACCATTCATACAAAAAGTCATGCATGCTACATCCATGTTATATACAGTAAATGATCCATAATCTTCTGTAAACTTTTTATGCTGTATATCCTGCAATGAGTCGAAACGAGTATCGAGCAAAGCCCAGTGGCTCTTTTATGTGTTGAAAGTACTCTGAACTTGACGTGACCAAAAGAGCCAGATCTCATTGGTCTTGTGATCCTGCACGGCACCAAACCAAGATGAGATGGTAGAGTGGAACTTTTTTTCACTGGCTGTGATCCAATGGCCAGATGTGTCAGCTCAGTCTTCACACATTGGTTTTGGGCACGAGGCACTTACATAGGCATAATTTCACACTGATTTTACGCATAGGTGTGTGGTGGCCTTAAGAGTCAAATTTTTTCAATTGTAAATATTGAAACATTCATTGATAGAGATGCCCTGGAGTGTTTCATTCATGCATTTGTTTGTTCAATAATTGATTATGAATTAGATCTTAGATGCAATAAATATTTTTTTCTGTCCAGAATTAACTCCAGGCATATCACACCAATCTTATTTGAAATTCACTGGCTTATCCCCGATTGAGTTAAGGACTTGTTTTGAAATCTCTCCAGGGCGAGGGTCTATTGTACATTAATGACCATCATGTGAGGCAGACCTCTATGCTCTGCTAATCTTTCTGGTGGCCGAACTTAGTGTGTCTGCAATGCCCTCTAATTTCAACAGTCATGCTAACCAAGATCGTCACAATAACAAAAACAATGAACATACAATTCATAAACAACAAACTTAAAACTACCCAAAAGGGACAAACACAACCATTGTAACTGAAAATGACGAGACCAAACTAAGCAAGAAAGTAGAAAAGAGACATTTTATATAGAGAGGAATAACAATGTTGTGTGCGTTTCCATAAACTACAACAGCAAAAACACAATTACAACTAAATCTAATAAGTTTATAATATTGAAAGTTTGGCTAGGGGATATCTTCACAGATTTAAAAACGAAGTACTACATGACTCAAATCCAAATACTTTCATAAAAATATGGCTCATCCATAACACTTTACAAAACTGTTTGGTTACAAAACACGTAACTATTCATTAACAAAGTAGTAGTTACTTTTAGTTACCAAGCAGTTACCCTTAACTAAATAGCAATTTATAGTAATCTATAGTAACTATATGGTAATTACCATGGTTAAGTTTTAACACATTATAATCAAGGAACAACTAAACAGTTAATTAAGTTCCACACTGTTCACAGGTAACTACTTAATAGCTGTTGAAAAGTTACAACATACTTTCAAGGCAACTACTTTATAGCTACCACATAGTTATCAAGTAACTACAAGAAATCCCTGAAAAAAGGATAAATGTCTGGTATCAGCCACTGCCAAACAATTACCATTTTGTATTGGAAAAAACCTTCTGTTTCATCTAGAAGTTTAGATTAAAATTATTACTTCCTGATTATGCTAACTATTTGCTTATTGAAGTTATTAGGGAGTTGTGAGAACATTTAATACCTAAAGGTAACTACATATAGTTACTGATAGTTAATGGTAATTACTTAGTAACTAAACAGTAACTACTTCATAGTTAATTATAATTTATCTGTTCGATTTGTGGTAGCTCACTGTTAGTTATACAGTTACCAAGAAATGTTTTTGGTATCATCTTGCATCTATATTTAAAACAGCCATTCCACAATTGGGGGACCAAATGCATACCATTTTACAAACACAATGCTATTTAAAAGTGAAAAAGACACCAAAATGTCAAAAAATAAAGTCTGACTCAGAGAACGATTGATAAATAGATATGACTACAGAATATAAATATTTGCTTAAAAGTTAAACCAGCCTTTCATATGTCGATCATATCAGATTTCCAAATGCCATTTTATCTCACAAGCGATATTGACAAATATTGGCATTTATCTTCCATATTTGAGAAATGAAGACATCTTTCTACTCTTAGTGGAACTGCATTTAATCCTGACTGACAACATGTAATGTGTTTCAACACGCATGCTCAAGAGAAGGACAGCCATTGCCTAGCAACAGAGCTGCACTACCTATAGACTTGCGCTTGAGCTCAACGATGACATATATCTCATAATACAAATATTATAGCACTGAGATCACATGCCAAGTAATGAGACTTTATTCTCATAGAGAAATATTTCACATAGTGCAGGTGTGAACTCCACTCAGTATGAGGAATAAACATTAGTACCGCAGTAAAGGCACATATCCATTTACCTCAAGCTGTGGAACATCATAATAATTACAATCACGTCTCAGTGTGCAAGTTTCTAGGTCTTCCCTGCACTCCTCATGGGAGTCTTCTGTCTAGTCCCTCATAAAACTCAAGCACTACCATTAAGAGGTAATCCTGACATCATAAAAAGTGTACAACTACCGACATTCAATTATTCAAGCATTAACTCTGCTTAATGGATCACTCACATCTCCCTCCTCTAGACCATTCAATAGAACTTCAAATGCTTAGAAGTCTCACAACTCTTCAACCTTTTCCCCTTTTCTAGTGCCTTTATGAATTATAGGAGAACATTCGCCCCAGCATGTGGTTTGTAGTGCTATACCACTTGCTGAGCTGTGCAGGCTTTACCTGTGGCTGTAAAGTGCTTTTCATAGAGTAATCTAAGATGTCGTGGCTGTTATTGTGTTTATTTCACACCTTAAGTGGATTGAACTCAGTTGATTAGTTTGAGTAGCATGACTCCTTTAGAAGCATCATTGAGTGAGTTTACATGCACTCCAAAACCTCATTATATCAAAACCTGCTTTTGTGTTTACATGCAAATCAGTAAACTGACTCATCTAAAAAAAAAAAAAAAAAAAAAAAAAAACATGTTTAGATGAGACAGACAGTTAGGCAGAGTTCCCAAAGCCAATATAATCAGACCTCAAAATATCAGAAGGAAATTTCTCAGAAAGTGCACAGATGTACCTTATGTACCGCTGAAAATATATAAAATGCTCAAATACATTGCTGCTGATCGGTCATGTTTAATAAAATTTCACATTAAGAACTGCAAGGAGCAGGTTGTATTGATGGCTAAAAAAAAACAAAACATTTTGCCAATATTGACAGGCATTTTCTTCCACACACATCCCCAAAATATATTTTCATTTGTTAATTAGAATATAATTTGTTGTAATTCCTATTCTTGTACAGATATGTCCACATAAAATGTACAAGTTGAGAGCAGGTTGTGCCAAGGGAAATCAGTGTGAAGGAGGAAAAGACAAGCTGTTTGAATCTAAATTTTTTGATAAAATAAATAAATACATTTTACAGCGGGTGGCTCTGAGGCCTTTTAATTTCAAGGTTGCTAGGTTGAAGATATCACTAAAAACATAACTCAGGTGAAATGAGGGGTATAAGAGACCCTCGTGAGTAAATGGTGAAAGACTATAACTATATGATGGACTGGCATCCTGTTCACAAAGTATGTTTAATAGTATGAATAATCTTTTGTAACTCTATACCTCGAAAGAAAGACTGAAGAGGATAAAATGTGTAAAAATACAGTATAATTGTTATATAGTTAATTAGTCTCCACAGAGTCTCTTTCCACCCCATGTTTGATATCACCATTTTGAGTACCTAATGTCTTTTGTACACAATGTGCAATAAGTAAATGAGAGTGTGAAATTATGTAAATATTGACTTGATTTTACCTGCAATCATTACAAGTTAAACATCATAGTCAAACATATTTAGACAATAACTTATATTAGATTTGTTTCATAGCTGTAAACATATAACAAAATGTTTTGTAACAGCATGTCATTATGTATCGTTAATTACAAAGCATAAACAATGGAGTCCACTGTTCTGAAACTGACCTCTTAAAAAAAGCATTAAATTCCCTTGGATTAGTTGAATGGCTCCGTACAGACCAGTTCAGAAGAGAAAAAGAAGTGAGGAATTGGAGATAGATTCTGAAGCAGCGAGGTCATTAGAGCACCAACTTGCTGACTATGGGGCCTCTATGGATGTGATTGCACAGCTGTAGCAATCAAGAAAAGGTTCTTAATGGAGAGATGGAGAAGAATGTGATCCCACCCTTTATAATACAAGATCTGGATCAGGTCCATTCGAAATGGAGGAACAAGTTTTGATAGCCTTTCCATTGGTGGAGAGAAATAGAGATGAGCAAAAGCCTGGCTACTACCCGTCTGCGCTAGAGTCGGTGGAGCCTCACGTACATGACAAATGGATTTTTAGAGCGACCCTCAGGCTGTTTAGCTGCGCTTTCCTCTGCTGATTCTATTTGAATTGACAAATGAAAGTAAATTTGATTTTCAACGGCATCCTTTCCATTAAAATTCACTAGGTCTGCAGAACTTAATGAGAGTGGAGATGATGTGTGGCCTCAGTGGTGGGACAGAGCCAATTACTATTAAAAATAACATAACATGCGACTAAAACGAGTCAATTTTAAGTGTTTTGGGATGAATGTGTAATGCTTTATGCCTTTCCAAATATCTCTGCCATGGATCAATGCATCATTCCTCTTCCCTGACAAGCTCTGGAGAGCATCCCAAGGCTGTTGATACAGACCTTTAATTAATTTTCAGTGTGACTGGGCAGGAATAGGGAGGGGTTGGAAGAATTAGCCCACAGCTTAGCAGCAATTCAACAGACTGGGTCAATTCCATGTTGAGAGAACAACTTTGATCTACAAAGAATAGTGGCATGTGAGAAAGAGTTTGTTACAGATCAAGAGAGAAGGAGGAGTGCAGCGGAAGTAGGAAACCCCCATTAATTGCTCTCATGTGAGCAGAAGTTGGGCTGCTGGCTGTGAGTTTAGCAGGAACAGGTTTAGAAACATCTTTGCTTGTTGAATCAGGAACAGAGCTAACAAGCTTTCAAATCTCTCACTGTGTAACATGAACATTGAATGTAAAAAAATAAATGCAGATGCGCAGGTGATGCAATTTTTTTTTGGTTGGTTATACCTCCCTTTAAACCTGTGAGCACCCCTTTCTACAAGCTTGTTCTCTCTCCTCATTGGACAGCAAAAAGTCAGACACTTGCCAGATGTATCTCTGATGTATTTTGTTTTCACATGAGACTCTGTGACAACTGTTTCTTTTCTTCATATCTACCAAGGGTGGACACGTTACAGCATGCGACACAAATCGCACTCACGGGGGACCGCTTGGCTTCTGTGAGCAACGAAAACTACCGAGGCATTACAGCGCACTTTGTTGTAATTGCATGCATGTTACTTTAAAATTTGCATAAAATTTGCTGTGCATTCATTCAGTCTAACTTTGTGTAAAACTGAGGACCGGCGGTGCACGGAGGCATGTGTGGATCGTTGTCTCGAAGTGGCGTTAAAGCACACTTACGGTGCCAGTAATATGTTTGCTGCCACGCGACTCACATTACTTCCATGTGAACATATGTCCTGCACGCCCCACATACTGCAACAAACTGTCAGGTTTCCTTTTACAGCAGCGATTTTGAAAGTGGGCTAGCTAAATGTTGCGAGATTATTAGGCACCTAAACCATAGTACATCCAACGCTCGCAACTAATGGAATTGCTCCACCTGTTGTCCGTCTGTTTTGTGTGTGTGTGTGTGTGTTTGTGTGTGTGTGTGTGTGTGTGTGTGTGCGTGCGTGCGTGCGTTTGCATGCGTGTCCACTGTCAAGGTATGCTGCATAAAATAAAAATAAGTTTAGAGTAGTGTAAACAAATATTAAAAAGTTGAAGAAGTTGAAGTTGAATATTGTAATAAAAGGAAAATACATTTTCTCCTGCTTAGTGGTATTGCCAGAAATTATGGATTCAACAAAGGATGATCAGCCTATAGTTAAATTCAAACATAATCATACATCATACTATCTAAAAGGAAGAACAGCACTAATGTCACACGGATGAACGCTACTGCAGTTGTTACAAGGTTTAAAGACCTAAAGTTTCTTCCCAAAGAAAAAAGGAATGATACTGGTAATGGCAGAGAGACCTGGAAAACAAGAATCTAAAGAGACCAGAAACTGACAGCCACCAAAGAAGAGAAGAAAAAAGTTAATATGGAGGATATTGATGGTTTATTGCAGGTATGTTGTTTACATGACAAAACCTGAGCTACAAGTTAAACAAATCATATTTTGAATTGAAATAGTCTCTTTGTCTTCAATTCACAGTAATTGTTTCAATTTTACACTTATAGATTTAAAAAAAAAATTCAGTCTTGTCATTGCAATTCATTTTGAAAAATTGTGTGATTAATTAGTTAATTGTTTCAATCGATCGACAGCACTAATATATATATATATATATATATATATATATATATATATATATATATATATATATATATATATATATATATATATATATACAGTGGTGTGAAAAACTATTTGCCCCCTTCCTGACTTTTTATTCTTTTGCATGTTTGTCACACAAAATGTTTCTGATCATCGAACACATTTTAATATTAGTCAAAGATAACACAAGTAAACACAAAATGCAGTTTTTAAATGAATGTGTTTATTATTTAGGGAGAAAAAAAATCCAAACCCACATAGCCCTGTGTGAAAAAGTGAATGCCCCCCTTGTTAAAAAATAAATTAACTGTGGTTTAACACACCTGAGTTCAATTTCTGTAGCCACCCTCAGGCCTGATTACTGGCACACCTGTTTCAATCAAGAAATCACTTAAACAGAAGCTACCTGACACAGAGAAGTAGACCAAAAGCACCTCAAAAGCTAGACATCATGCCAAGATCCAAAGAAATTCAGGAAAAAATGAGAGAAAAAGTAATTGACATCTATCAGTCTGGTAAAGGTTATAAAGCCATTTCTAAAGCTTTGGGACTCCAGCGAACCACAGAGAGCCATTATCCACAAATGGCAAAAACATGGAACAGTGGTGAACCTTCCCAGGAGTGGCCGGCTGCCCAAAATTACCCCAAGAGCGCAGAGACAACTCATCCGAGAGGTCACAAAAGATCCCAGGGCAACATCCAAAGAACTGCAGGCCTCACTTACCTCAATTAAGGTCAGTGTTCACGACTCCACCATAAGAAAGAGACTGGGCAAAAATGGCCTGCATGGCAGAGTTCCAAGACGCAAACCACTATTAAGCAAAAAGAACATTAAGGCTCGTCTTAATTTTGCTAAAAAACATCTCGATGACTGCCAAGACTTTTGGGAAAATATCTTGTGGACTGACGAGACAAAAGTTGAACTTTTTGGAAGTTGCGTGTCCCGTTACATCTGCCGTAAAAGTAACACAGCGTTTCACAAAAAGAACATCATACCAACAGTAAAATATGGTGGTGGTAGTGTGATGGTCTGGGGTTGTTTTGCTGCTTCAGGACCTGGAAGGCTTGCTGTGATAGATGGAAGCATTAATTCTACTGTCTACCAAAAAATGCTCAAGGAGAATGTCCGGCCATCTGTTCGTCAACTTCAGCTAAAGCGATCTTGGTTGCTGCAGCAGGACAATGACCCAAAACACACCAGCAAATCCACCTCTGAATGGCTGAAAAAAAAACAAAATGAAGACTTTGGAGTGGCCTAGTCAAAGTCCTGACCTTAATCCCATTGAGATGCTGTGGCATGACCTTAAGAAGGCGGTTCATGCTAGAAAACCCTCAAATAAAGCTGAATTACAACAATTCTGCAAAGATGAGTGGGCCAAAATTCCTCCAGAGCGTTGTAAAAGACTTGTTGCAAGTTATCGCAAACGTTTGATTGCAGTTATTGCTGCTAAGGGTGGCCCAACCAGTTATTAGGTGCAGGGGCAATTACTTTTTCACACAGGGCTATGTGGGTTTGGATTTTTTTTCTCCCTAAATAATAAAAACATTCATTTAAAAACTGCATTTTGTGTTTACTTGTGTTATCTTTGACTAATATTAAAATGTGTTCGATGATCAGAAACATTTTGTGTGACAAACATGCAAAAGAATAAAAAGTCAGGAAGGGGGCAAATAGTTTTTCACACCACTGTATATATATATATATATATATATATATATATATATATATATATATATATATATATATATATATATATGGGGGTTTTATATAAACAGTAGAAACATGTAGAAAATACGCTGAAGGGACACAATTTGTAACAACGGCTTGAAATAGCTGGATTCAAAAGCTCATGTGTGTAAAGAACGCTGTTGCACATGCTGGTTGCTGAAAAAATATTGAGGTTAGAGCTGGGCAGTATAACAAAATTGACATTGCGGTTTTCCTAAAGTTTTTTCAGTATCATGATATTTGAAAGTAAATGCATGTTTTTGTTTTTAAATGCATGACTATGTGTTAACTAGATTTCCTAATTATTTAGAGAATAATTACTGCTATAAAATGGTTTAAAACGAGCAGACTAATATCAACCAGAGTTTGAATGGTTTCACAAAAAGCTGACAGTGACACTAACTTGAGATGAGTTGAAGAAATAAGAATGCAAGAATTGCAGTCAAAATACACAACACTTTATTATACAACTTTTGTAACTTCAAAATAAATTTATGCTGGCTACAGTTTAATTCTCAAGTGATGTTAATATCGTTCCACTGTTTGCTTTTCTTGTCGTATACAGTCCGTTTTGCAAGCATATCTTTGAGCGATGTCTGATGCAGTGCTAACATTAACCGCAGCAATAGAAAAGCATGCAGATCTTTGTTTCATATTTAAGGAAATGTTAATGGTGGAGGTGATTGGCAAGGCAAATTGCTTGTGTTGCCTTACGTCCCTAATGTTACAATTTTAAACCGTCAGATTTTTTTTTAAGCTAAGAATTTACACACAATCGACATGGCTCTTGTTTTCGGAAGAAGCTATTCTGTTTCTGTGACATTTCCAGAAATAATAGACTGTGTTTCCACCGATCTCTAATGCAGCCACTTGTTTTGTACCACACAAAAAAAAAACTCCACTCTCAAACAATGTTCCGAAAGCAACTGAAAACTCTTCCTTTCAGGAAACAAAACTTTCCTCCTCTGTCTTTATCGTCTTCCTTTATTTTCTTTCTGCTATGGTTTATTGATCAGTTGATGAAATTTCTATTATGAGCAAGCTGAGATAGACTTTGCATATTGTCTCTCCCCTACTGTAAGTCGCTTTGGCCAAATGCATAAATGTAAATGTAAATGCTGATGAAAATACTGATTCAATATGTGAAAAAAGATAGATCATAAAATTTTAAGTTTGTTTTTGCAAGTTTGTGTTTTCCGATCAGATGCTTTGCAAAAAAAAACAAGTTTGCAACACTTTTTTGTTGTTTAACATTTAACTTAAATTAGGCAATACCAGTGACATAACAGACATATGTTTAGAAATTAGGTTCATGTATTAAGTACTTCTGCTTAGAATTTAAACATACACATTTCATGCTCTTCTTCACACCATCACCAAAATCACCAAAGCAAATGGCTTAATGTAAGATAGATGTCAAGAAAAAAAACATCTGGGAACACTTTGAGTAAAGGAAAAATAACTTCAAGTGTAGGCATAGCGCAGTCTAAGTTATCATTTCAACCCTTTTTTAACACTTTCCAGCCAATAAAATAAGTTGCACAAGTGCTGCCACATTAACATCATAATGCATGTGATTTTTAAATGAATGCAGAGGCTTTAACTCTAGTTTCTGACTTGTGCATAAAGACTGTAGCTGACTCCATGCTGAGTCTAATACTTTCTCCTGAGAGCTTAGTTGAAGGATGAAAGACATTATTCTACAAAAACAAATGAAAGACTGATCTTGTTTTTAGAACCTCTGCATTGAATACGTATGATGCACAACACTACAGTTGTTTATAAAAGCCCCTATATAATCAGAAGCAGACATTTCTGTGCTGTTTCCTCTCTTTAAAGTAAAAATACCTTCTTTTTTACTCTATCAAATGCATGTCTTTGTTGTGTTTTAATTCTTGATTATTATTTCAATGTGGCATTGCTGATCACTAGTATTGTTTTTATACATACAGGTTTATCTTCAATAGTGTAAATTAAAGGGGTAATAGTGTAAGTAATTATCATCATTAAATACTAATAACAAAAGAGTTTACAATAGATTTAAAGGGACACGTCATCCCCTAGGTAAATGTTATGAGACGTTCTTAAATTTGCATATAATTTAAGACAATTGTATCGTCTTTTACATTGAATTGTGGAATAATTGTTTAAATCTTTTGATCCTTTTTTGATATTTCTGTTTTCCTGGTTAAAAATAAACTTATTTCTGTATGACAATCTATCTATGATGCAACCACTCTAATCCTCCTAAATATTTAGATATTTTTCTAATTTATATTTCATTTGGTGTCAGGTCTATTTAAAAATCCTCAAGGAATTATTAGCTGGCAAAAAAAGCCCTCCCTTCTACACACAGCTGTGCAGACACGATCTATTAAAAAACAAACAAACATACAAAAAAAAAAAACAGCTCTTGTGGCCCTTTAACAACACCACAAACAACAATGCTAATATATTTTCTTCCAGAGGTTGATAAATGTTACTACCATTTCTAAAAGTTAAATAGAAACTACAATGAACTGTGTGTTAGTGGAAACAAAAGATGAAAGACTTAACATTATTAACAGAGACTGAACTGAAAAGCGTTGCGCTCCACACATCTTTGTCCAGATGTTTCATCAAGATAAACAACACTGCAAGTCTAAATAATCTCAACCTTATCTTTGGGGTCATAGGCCTTACTCTCAGTTTTGAGACATCCACAAGTGTTAATCTGTACAGCAGGCACAAGGCTTGTGTAGAAACTGATTACACAACTGCAGCTGTATCTGAGGGTCACGGCACTGGTGGCACTAATAATGAGTTTTAAAGGCAAACACTCTGGGTTAATGAGAAGTCACAAGAATCGATTTATAGATTATTACAGCAGGAAGTTAATATTAGTCAGACGTTGTCAGAGAATATATTATACAGAAAAAAAGCAGGAATACACCAAAAATAGTTATTTTAAAGTTCATAACATTAACATTTACACTGTTTTTAAGTCCACAAATCTACAAAAAAATATAGTTGTACAAATTATTTAATATATATAAAAATAAGGACATTTGTTTATTAAATTCTAATTGTTTGTCTTACATGATTTTTTCTGTTTATTAAATTGACTTTATTAGTAAAGCGACTATAATAAAAATCTGAAAATTTTAGGTCACAGTTAGGTGCATCTTGTGGATTTAAATATTTATACATAGTTTTCCTTTTGTAAAACATTAATTATTTCCCATGCAAGTGTGGGTTTAGATAAATAAAAGTTTAATGACTAAATAGTAATGGTGTGTTATGGAAGAAAGCTTTTTACTGTCACAACCATTGCTGACGTAATATTGAAGTTTTAATTTGAATCCACTTCAACTCCAAGAGGGAAAGCAGTGACACGGAGAAGACATTCACCACAATCACATTTACAAGAAAATCAAAGCTATTAAGAAAAGAGACAAACAGTTTTCCGTCATGCTCAGCATAAAGATCAACTAAGGGTAATAATCACAATACTACATTCATTAGATGTAAATTGGGAGACCACAAGCTAAATACTATGTTTGTACAATGAGATTAATAAAATACCCATTGTTCATTTTCCTTTAATGCAAGGTAAATTAATGGTTAAAATATTTAATAAAAAAATTAACCTTTGAAATACCTAAACTTGTTTTCATTGAAGTTAAAATTATTTTTTTTACAGTATAAATTTCCATCCCATGTTCAGAGCAAATCTCAGTTACTGATTGCTTCTTTCTGTAAAAAAATATCTATATTATGTTCTTTTGAAATATGGAATTCTTTGTGATCTAAAAAAGATAATACCTCAGCAGACCTCCATCAACAAATTCTCAGGTGTCTGAAAGAGATTTTCTTAATCAGTCACGGCTCTCCAAGTCTTTCAACAAGCCTTCGTTTCTTTTGAAACCAAACCTAGGTATCAAGTGATGATGTACTCTGTTTATATAGTAAAGGTTGAAGCGTGTACTAGCTTAGTTCTTCTCCACCATCCTCCCCATCTATTTAAGTGAACCAGACCAAGGGCAAATTCCAGAGGCACACAACAATAAGTGCATCAAAGCTAAAGAAGGACAAAGTGCAGACCAATCAGAGAAAAAAAAATTGTGCCATATTGTTGTCTAATCGCAGTGTTTCTTCAGATCATTGTTACTACTAGTTAACAGAATATATGAACAGAATCAACTCAATGCGTAGCAAAGCCCAGTTTTCACTAGTCTGTGGCTCTAATATCTTCATGATGCTCAGGTATTCTCAAACAGATGCATTCTTGTCAACCCGCTGAGAAATTGAAAAGCTACAAACTGATGAACAGAACGACTCTGCCATGCATTCCAAAAATCTTTCAAATCTGCTATTCATTGCAGCATTTTTGCTACATGTGGTCTATCTTTTCTTCACACTAAGCTGATGTGTCTAATAGAAAGCTGCAGACAGAAAAAAGGCTGATGCTTTATATAAGTGTTAAAAAGCTGATCAAATTTAACAATTTCAGCAGAAAATTATTCCGTTACTTAAATCTACGCACATGGTAAAATCATATAGATACTTTGCTGAAAAAAGATAAACTTTGTGCATGTGGGGGCTGGGTTGTATATGTGTGTGAAAAGTAGACAAGCGAATCACTGTGCGAGTCCTGCAGTAACATGTAATTGTCTATTCTCCTCCAGAACTCCTCCACATCAGTGTCAGCATGTGGGCTGGACTCCTGTAGTTAGTGACAGTCCAGGGTTGACATGCACACATCAGATTTATTACCAGAACGCCAGCAAGTCAGTGCTATATTGTAAAAGATCATGTGTTTGTTGTATACTATGTAGGCTATTAGGCGAATCTATTCTCAGATTGCTGTAGCCCTGAACAGTTTAGTTTTAACCATAGATGACTTTGAATTATTTGAATTACCATTGCCTGATGTCAGAACAAAAACCTGCCAAAGTGTTACATTCAGAAATGTGCATTTTCTGAGTCTATAACAGTTGTGATGAAACCATTTGTGAATGCTTCAATTTGTTGCTTCAATGCAGGATATATCATTTATCAGCAAACCTCAAGACGAGGATAATTTTTCACCAACTTCAGGATGTCATTTTTTTATTGAAAGGTGTTTAAATAACAAATGGAAAAAGATTTGATCTTTGACATACAGCTAGCTATTAAGATGTTAAAAAGGAAGGAGTCCTTGAAACCACATAAACGATTTCACATCTCTCTCACAAGAAAAAAAGCTGAATTGAAATAATTCCAACTAACTAATACTGCTAAAAGAAAAAAGCATAAGTTCAAAATTGTATATATATATATATACTAGAGAGTGAGAGAGAGAGAGATAGAGAGAGAGGTGTTGGACTATTAATGGGATTTGATAGGAGAAACATGTTAAGACTGCCAAGAAAAACGTCATGTGAGATGCAATATGAATGTGATATAAATTAAATAATAATTAAACCTGTGTAAGAAACCAACAAAAGGGGGAAAATATGCTCATCAAGATGTCTTTATCAACTGTAGTGTAGATTACTCTATTTTTACATAAATTGTTTTTAAATGTTTAATGTTCTAGCAGCTGGGGTAAGTGTGTCCCCAAGCACTTGTTAGAAGAATAAAAAAACACTATAACTCATTTATTCACTTTGAAAACTATGAAAATCTTTGCTAAAATGGTTTTCTCTTCTGGATTTAAGAAATGACATAAATAACTATGTAGTTGGTGGATTTCAACATTCTGCTTTCGATCTTCTTAACATTCTGTGCCCTTCAAACATCCATTTGTTTTGTATATATGTCAGCTCTACTTCATTGCTAGCTCTTTTCTAGCCAGGAAAGAAGGAAATGAACAATTAAGCTTGTTTGATTTAAAAATGGCAAAAGAGAAACCAGCAACTGCACAGACATATTAATTAGAGATATACTTTCTACCATGGAATAATGCATTTTTGCAGCAGACGTGTGCACCTGAAGTTGATTTTTGCAAGCAGTTGTGAACTGGTGTCCATTGTTCAGGTTAACTCAAATACTACTACTAATAATAATAATAATAAAAATACTACTAATACATTAAATTTATTGAAGGCTTTTCCACTCTGGTTGTGATAAGCTACCTTGGTAGCCCTCAGATGCCCTGAAGCAGTCTGACAGGACGTGGATCATGAAGTGTTAGACGGGAATCTTCACATAGGAGTAAAGTTTTTTATTATTCAATTTGTTTGCATATGCCAAAACATCAATAGGTTATTGAATTCTTAGTTCAGAACCCTTTAATAATGAACAGCTTTTTAAAATTGACAGATTTATTTCTTACAACAAGAATGCAATAAATAAGGTGAAGATGCACCTTCATGCAGTCACCCAGCCACTTAAAAAAATAATGTCTGACTGATTAGTTCATGTCACAAGACATTGATGCATCATCAGTGACAACCTATAAAAATAGTTAAAAGTTAGATTTTCTACAAAAAAAGTGAAAGGATAAAAAAAAAACATGGAACATTTCTTCTGTGAGAAGAGACATCTTTTTTTTCAATCTTCCAGATCCTGCATGATGAGAACGAAATCTTTCCCCTCTACATCTAAACCATTAGAGGGAACAATAATGGCAATCGGCCCATTTGAGCACACTGTGGCCTCTTCGGGGTCTTTGGATGCATGTTGCCTGATTACTGTGAAAGTGCTGATGATGAGACTGACTGTGGGGTGATTATTGAAGACTGTGCACTAAGGCCTTCTGACACGAGGGGAAGGTTAAGCCTCAGTTGACTTAAAGATGAGGTCAAAGGCATGCATTACACAAGAAGGAAGACCAGTGACAAGGGGCTAAACACAGTATGATCTAAAAAGAAATTTCAACATAAAATTGTCTTTGCATTTACTCCTAAAAATGTCTCTTGCCCTCCAGTTGGACATGCAGCCGTCTTGGTTTTCTAAAACCATCTGGAGCAGCAATCCCCTGGAAGCTAGTAGACTGAATCTCTGATATCTTATCTTGATCATAGCACCATTAATCCATCAGTGCCCTTCTTGGTGCTCTCTAGTCCTGAGTCTCCACACTCAATTCAGGCCAGATTCAATCTGGCAAAGGGGACTTTGGGTCTTCAGACACCAGCTCTCTCTGTGGCTTTGCTTGTGTACAGAGCCATGTTAATTTCTGCAATTTGATTATTACGATGAAATAACAATAATAATGAATTGTATATATGTTTATGAGGGTCAGATTGGTCTCCACACTGGGAGTGAGAGGCATCCTCCAGCTTACTCTGTAGATGTTCAACAGTAAGTAATAGAAAAGTAGTTTGTTAAGACTAAAAGTGAGCTGCTTATGTTTACAGCCCTGGCTCCATTAGATTTTTAGTGCAAATTGCTTGAATACAATTCATTACTACTCTGATGGGGTGATTTCTTTTAAATGACTAATTAATTAAAGTTAAATACAGTTAAAAACGGCATAATTTTTGTCCGGGGCTACTTCAGTGAGAGACATTCACTAAGCCATTTTCTATGTTTCTTGTCATTATAGATCCACCAAATCCTGTCTTTTTGCCTGGTATGGCAAACGTAAAGCCTAATTTGCTTTTTGGTAAAACCTACAGATAACATCATGCTCATTGTGTCCATTTCTGTAGAAATGTTTTTCATGTGTTTATTTTTTATTTAAATGACAAAGCTTAAAGAAAATTCCTCACCTCAAAATCAAATAAATATAATCTAATAAAAACGTAAACACTTTGCCCCAAATCCTTTTTTTTAAAGAAGAAACCTTTTTAACAGCTTTATTATGTGTTCCATTTTCATTTTTATGCAATTACCCTATCTATCTTGAAAAAGCTCTTTCTTTAAAACTCAAGAATGATACAACTCAGAAACGGCTTTCTTTATTTATCTTAAGACTTAATTTTCCATCTTAAAGTCTTGATTAAGCAAAACCATCTATGAATTCCCCGAAAGGTCAAGCTGAACCAAGAAACTGAAAAAAGTTAAAAAGAAAAGCTTCTGTGTCAGTATCAAGAGACTCCATTTAGATAAAATTAAAATAAATAATATTTTAAAGTGAAGTCTTTTTTAAGTCTTACCGGGCACTGTTGTTTCTGAGGATGGCGAGGGCATCCGGGAAGCCATCCAGGTTGTAGTCTCCTAAATGTAGGGTGATTGGAATTATCATTTCTCCAGAAGTTGACATTTCTGAAGCGGGAACAAAGCCCCAAACAGAATCCTTCCTCTTGAAGTCCATCAGTACTGGCACCCACTGGAGATGATCAGAAATTGAATACAAATCAATCACACAAGCTCACATTCCACTAGAAATGACAAGTACAACTCAAATACAGTGAAGTGATGCATGTATTTAAATAATGAACATTTCATCAGTTTTTCATTTCATCAGAGGATTTCATCAGTCTTTAAAACATAATTTTTTTCTGTTTTGCTGAAAATATGTATTGCTGTCCAAAAAAATATATAATGAAAATACTAATGACTAAATACTAATAAGTAGTTCTAAAACTATTATTTGACATTGTGTCATGGTTAGTTTGTTGCCATTAGATTAATGTGATTCATTTATAAAGGTAAGCTTAGAAATCAGAAATTACTTCTTATAATAAATAACTTCAAGAATATTTCGACTAAATTCATGTAATTAGTTTTCTATGGCCTTAACCAAACCCTTTAAACACCAATTCCCATTCCATACCAAAACCCCTTATATAATAATATATAATATGACATGCAACCAACAAATGATGCCGCAGATATCTTGGTTACAAATCACACCTGTCCTGAAGCGGCCTTTACAACAAAAGTTGCCAAAAATTTGAAAACTTGATAGTCGAATGTCATCGTAATTACATACTTACAGCCACATGCAACTGTTACACACTCCAAAAATTAATAATAGAATGAAAAAAGAGAATTTATTTAACACAGAAATGTTTGGACAACTGTTAGTAAGTAACATTAAAATTCTACAAGGTTGATGTATTGTTACCACTGATCTTTTATAGAAGTTGATTCCATGTGTGAGCTGCATAGTAACTGAAAGTAGCATTTTCCTGTTTGGAACAAACCAATGGTAGGAAAACTGAGCACTGTCACTTCACAGACTACATGTGTCAGACTACATGTGTGAGTGCGTTTTGGGGGAGGCTCAAGCACAGATGCTACAAGCCTAGTTCTCTCATGAATGTAAAACAGAGAAGCAGGTGGATCTCTGCATGCTTGCGTCCATAGGGACAGAGCTCAGACAAAGGTGGGAGTAAGAGACAGGGCAAGAGCTCCATTAGGATGGGAATCTGGGCAGTAAAAACAGTACACTAACAAAAATTAGGTCTGGACATGGACACTATAATAGCAGGTTAGATTTCTTACTTTAAAACACAAAAATAATCTGAAGTCTGATCAGGTGAAATGAGTCAATCAACTTCAATCTATATAGCATTTTAATTAGATTTTAGTTTCTTTATGAAATCATTCTGGCTCTATAGTTAACTGATTCACATTGGTCTGAGTGAAAACACCAATAAATATTTTTTGTTTAATTGTTTGGGTATTATTATTAACAAGGTATTAAAGACTCTCAAACAAAACTTAATCAATCTGTTGTGATTTACATAATCACACATTAACAAATAACAAATACAATCCCAAAAAACACTAAAACTGAAACCCTTAAATGAACTACAATTAAATTAAACTCCAATGAATCAAAAATACACATTCTTACAAAATAACCCCTATCAGAGTGAGCTTCTCTGTCTATATTACTTCATTTTTCCCAGTTGTGCCATTAAAGATTCATATTTGGTCAAGCTTCATATATCCCCACCTCCTTAGCACTGCTGAGTCAGTCATCAAACCTTAAGTAAGCACTCCTTCAGACTTAATGGCTGTTTAAACACGTTCTGAGAAGCTATGACAGATCTGGGCACACAAACCAATGGCCCCTAATAGCAAAATGGCATGCACACAGGAAAGGAAGTCCTTGTAAACCATTTCCAAACCAGGGAAATTATGATTTTCATTCAGATGCAGCTGAACTGAAACAAACAATAAATGAAGGACACAGTGTGGGTGTTCATGCTGGTACTTGTTGGGCGCATTCAGTGTTGTTTTCTGTGCTAGCTCTTCATCCTCATTCAACCCTAAAAACATGAAGATGCACATGCAAAACAAAACAGTATCTCTTTCATGGAGTCACACACAGAACATCCTCAATGCCCAGCACACTTCTTTGTACTGAAGACTCTTTCAATCAACAAGTAATGATTATGCTAACAGCCACTGCCCTTGTGGCCATCCACAATCCCTACCCATCACTCCATGTCTGCTTTTGTAAATTGACTCATATCGGAGCTGACTGCCAGTTAATACTAAGACTTATTGATTTATTAGTGAGCATGGATGGAAATTACAAGGTTGAAAGCTGACATTGTACCGAAAATACAACAGGGCTGTTTAAATTGTCCAAGCTGATATAGCTATGGCCAAAGATTTGTGTGGTGCATGGTCAAGACCATTCTTATTGTAAACAAAGACTTTTTGCACGTTCAAAACAAAAGTAGAATGAAAATGCAAAGACATTTTAGTATTTTAATTTAGCTGTAAATTAAAATAGCAGAAGGGTTAGGGTTAGCTTTCATAAAGAAAAGGCTTCAACTGCTCTAGACAAGAATCATAATGTGTGTATTTCCATTAGAATGAGTAGTATAAGTTGACTGGCATATTAAAAGAAGATCTATCTTTCTGCATATGTTTAACAAAGTAAATCAATTTAAATCAACCTGTTGTTTTCAAATAATTCCAGCAATAAAGTGTGCCATGTAATTATTGTTAAAAGAGCATCATGGTTATTTCAGTGCAAATATAAGGCATTACTTGCCACATAGTTTTACATTTTATTTAAATTCTAGAGCCACTGTTATTAAACACTGTCTAATGCTGTATAGATACTAGAAGCCTTGATAGTCATGAAAAGATAACCTCTTGATCTCGCTGCCTGTGCGCAATAAAAAAAATAACTGAACTGTAGTATCTCAACTGGCCACAAATGTGTGATGTCAGAAATGAGCAGGTTCACATTCACTCTCATTTTAAAAATGCCCAACTTTGGAGATGATAAATACATGGTTACACCCATCTCACAAGCCATGTACATGTTAAATACTGTCAACGGTCCTGACCCTAATAATCCTAGTCGAATTGAAATGCACCCAATAATCTCCAACCCCAGATCTGATCAGTCTTTTACTTAGGTTTAAAGTAAAACAAACCTTCATCTCTGTAAGACCAGGGAAGCAAACTGAAAAAAAGGTCAGTAACTTAACCATTAAGATATTCAGTATCAGACAGTGAACTATGCCCTGCTTTCATATGAAAATGAGCCACTTGCATGTGCCAGCATCAGCATCAGCATGCACTCTGTTAAAGACTAAATATGGGTAGGTTTGATCTACCCTTCCTAATGAAAACAAATCCTTCCAAAGTTTAAAATGATCCTGAACCAGCTGCTTCAGAGAATCAGCTGCTGGCCAATGAATAGCTCTGGCTTCAAACCAATCTGGCAGTGTCAAGAATTTCAGACTCCAGTACACATCATTACACTACATGGGGTGGCATCCCTAGACTGTAACGTTGACAGAGGAGTGGAGGAGGCTAGTGGGGCTGTAACAAGCAAGAGTCTTAATATGTACAGGAATGAGGTTGGCAGAATATAACCAATCAGATTATCAGACGCATTTGATTTAAGTCAATAATTCAAGACATGTAAAGAGACATAAGATACATAAAGCTGCCATAGAAGGATGAAGGAAGTGAACCAGCATCTCTGACAGGTCAGGATTGGTTTTGGCTCCTCCTGTGAGAGCCAGCCTTTCATTGTTCACACATGAAGAACTCATTTGAGAACCAGTCAGTTGTATTCTAGAGCAAAAACTGCACATCGATCATCCTGCTTCTGTGAATTTCTTCCTGAAAGTTCATTGAAGCCTAACGGGTGAACATGTTGTGTGACTGACAGAAGACGGCGCCTTGCACATCTGAGATGATGACTGGCATACCGGAGAGTGTGTGGGATATGAACGGTGCTTTGAAAGCCTGGAGATGAGAAGAAAGAAGCGAGAAAGAAATTGTCTGGTTTGTGCCTGGTGTTTTGAACATGGGGAGAAGACTGATAGAATTAGCCTCCTATCCAGCTGCTGATTAACCAAATCAACCCGAGCTGGAACAAGCATTCACACACATCCACACACATACACCTTAAGTCCAATCAACAGAAACAAAGACTGAAGCTAATCAGAGTCATCCAGGATAATGAGACACTCTGTAATTAACCATCTCCCAGAGAAAACATGCTAATTTCTCACTTGGCGTCCTGCTTTAAGATGTTCATTGACAGAACACTGCAGGGAAAGACCTGCATGGATGCAGCAAGACACCTGATGCGAGACTTTATGGCTAGTAATTACACCTGTCTTTATATGTTTTAATTCAGCTTGGCCACTACAAAAACAACTGCTTGTCTGGCTATGGGCAACCTATATCTTTTTAAGAGTCTCATTTGTTAAAAATATTGCATGCAATAGTATTGTTAAAAACAGAAGTAAAAAGTATTGTACATATGAAAGTACGATTTAGGGCCATTGTAAAAATACAATTGAAGTTCTGACTTTTTATCTCAGAATTCTGAATTCAATCTCACAATTCAGATGTTTTTCTCAGAATTATAACTTCAATCTCAGAATTCTGATTTTATCTAAGAAATATGGGTTTTACATTAACTGCATTGTAAGGAAGCGTCACAAGCTCATTATTGGCCAATCTAAGAGCATTTTTCTCAGAGGGGTCTTGGAGGAAGCTATTGCATTGAACACAAATTTCGATTATGATATTAATTATTAATTTCCATGCTTTGTCTGCATGACAAGGGCCCCAGATACTAAAAACCTCTCAGGTTAGCCCCTTCTTGAGAGATCAGAAGCGGCATGATCAGAAGCAACTAATTATTCCAGGACAGCGCTAAAACGAATATACATTCTATGGTCTCAACAAGTAGAACAACCCTAGGATTGTGACACGGGCTGATGGGTTACTTCATGACTAGTAATTCCTCCTATCTTTATATTTTTTAATTCAGCTTGCCCACAACAAAAACAACAGCTTGTCCGGCTATGGGCAACCTATATATTTTGAAGAGTCTCATTTGTTAAAAAGATTGTGTGAGCCAAGCATGAAATGTCAGTGAAATGGGATAAATCGTTGTTGCAGAGTGACAAAAAGGAGAAGAGAGAGGGAATAATCTCTTTAATGCGGAAAGCCATGATAGTCTTTCCTTAGCAAAGGTAATGGGACATCTTAGATAGAGGCGACACCGTGAGCAGAATACAAATGGCCCACTTTCTTCTCTTCCTCATTTCAGTCGTTGAGACATCACGTTTGCATTGGCAACACTCTTTCCCTGTGGCTTTGTTTACTAAAGCGCAAAGAGTCCCTGCTTTAGCAGAGCTCCACTTTCCTCCACTCCCACATCCCAGCTGCGACGCTTCATTAGGCCAAGAAATTAAAATCATGGAGCGCCGATGGGAAGACAGGAGAGAGGTGTCATTACATCAATAGGTGCCACTGAAAGATGATGGGGAAGTGCGTCTTCTAATGAACTGCCATCTTTATGACACTCCAGGAGTTAAAAGATAGAAAGAAGCTTCATCGTTTGCTGCATCGCGGGGAACACATGCCATTTCTCCCTGCCTGTGCAACTGAATCTACAACAGACGGGCTCTTCATTAGCCTCCCCAGAGGAGAGCAGCACAGTTTGTAATGAAAAGTACTACAGGAGTAAGGAGATAGGAATATCAGATCAGAGGTGTCCATGACAAGAACAGTGGGAAGGGTACAGGTTTTTATTGTGGCTTGTCAATATTCTGCTTCCAACAGATTTCAGGATTGAAGGTTAGTGGGTAGTGATCTGATTGTAAATTATTGAAAAAGCAAGACTGGGGGAGAAAGTGATTGGGTTGGTGAGTGTTTTTCTGAGAGAGTAAGACTTCATGAGTGTATTGTGACAAAATCATAAAAGTAGGACAAAGCAATTTTGATAACCTTGGAAGAGATCATGATTGTGATGAAATTCAAGCTTGTGGTGTTGAAATACTTTGACATGGTTTTACAATAGTGCTATTTTAAACAGGCACTATTTATAACCAAGACATCAAAAAAAGTGGTAAAGACAGGGACGATTAATGGTTAACACACATAAATTACAAAACATTAAGCATCTAAATTACAATTTTGTCAGTCCCAACTTCAGTTTTACATGCAAAACGTGACTGGTATAATGGTTCTTTAATAAAATACTTTTGAATCAATTTATGTCAAAATTACTATATGATTTTGTCAGGTGATTACATGAGATAAATGGTGAATAACTAATTAATTTGACTTGCTAAAGCCCATTAGAATAATAATTTTAAAAAGCTATCCATTAAAGATTCTGCAAACATGTAACTTGATTTTGTAAACTGTAATAAAATTTGATGATGATATTATCTTTATGTTAGTTTTACCTAAATATTATATTTGCATTAATTTGTTTTGAATTATATTCAGATAGAGTTCTTTTTTACTTTGAATGACTTAATGAGATCAGATACTTTATACATTATACACATTTATATACATTATCCAATAATATAGGCTATTATTATAACAGGAAAAAAAATCTTTTGAGAACTTTTAAGAGAATATTCTAAACTGAAAAGTGTAAACCATTTATGGTTATTATTATGGCTAAACATGTTGCTTACTCCACAGATATATACACAACAGCACATTTTTTATTTTGCCATTAATAAGAACATTATGAAAAACATCTATGTATATCTACTATAAGTGCAATATGAATTATATGAAGCAACAAGAACCCCTTGTAAAACATTTAAACATATGCCAGTTTTTGTTTAATCTCACATGTCAAAACATCCAAACCTTTGGTTTCTCAATTATGGAGTATTTTAATTTTCACATTGAACTCCATATGACACTTGAAGTTAATATAAAAACATTTTTAATATATTTTTGCAGCCTTCGCAGGTACTTCTTCAATTAGACACATGGATGTCTGCAAATACGTGGCACATAGTGCATTGGAGAAGAGTCTGGTTGCAGAGACACAGACTTAGATGTACAGTCTAAAACCAGCAGTATCAGAACCGCAAGCACAGACTACATAAACAGTGTCAAAAGCGCATGCTCACTGTCAAATAAGTATCGGCTTGCAAGAAAGAAGAGATAACTGTGTTAACTTATACAGTTGAATTTTTGCTTCTATACTGTCCTTTACAAATGTATTTTGTTGAACATTTTTTAAACTATCCGCGTGACCCTTACAATGCCAGCTAAATTTACACTTTTAAGGAAATTTGTTCCTGACTTCTTATAATAGTACTCTTAAAAACAATAGTTCCCTTATAAAATAGGTTTATATCATATGAAACAGTCGAAAATATTTTTATTTTATTATGTCATATGTTTTTGGTCAAGGCATCATTTTAAATTATGCTTTTATATTGTAAAAAACTTCCTGATGTATTTTCACTCCAGACTGCATTTGAGTTAACTGTGAGTGGGTAACAGTGCGCATTAACTTAAAATGTTTAACATAAGAATGAATTTGAGCTAAACACGGACTAGATTTAAAATAATTTCAGCTGATTTTGGACAGCTGTCAGATGAAGTACCTTTAACACAGTTAATTACATTCACATCATCATACATTTTCCATAACCAAGTTTAGATCAAGTTAAAATGTATTCAAGATGAGTTTGAGTAGACTAACTACTCTGAAGTGAAAGCACAGAAGTCGAACAGGTGGTACTGTGACACAAGGGGAACAGAACATCATGAGAACGAATATAATCACTGACTTTTTGAGCCAGAGAGAGAATGAAAGTCTTAGAGCTAAAGCCTTGTATGGGGTAAACAGATAATGGTAAATCTAGACTTCTCTGTAATGATGTCACCTATGCTGAGCCTTCATCACTCAAAGACCTCTGAGAATTATAGTCATAGGCAGAACTGTCCACTGATGCCCTACTTATGATTAAAATGAGTGTTGTTGTGATACATGAATGTGACCTAATCCTACACCATATCTGCATTTCAGCTGATCCACACCTTCAGACGAACGGTACAGAGATCAAAGTGCACAGAAAACCAGAGAAGGAAATACTCAGAGTGTTAGATGTGGTGATGCATGTGGATATTATTTATGCATCTCTAAAATAATATAAGAGAAATAAATGGCTCGACACACTCAGCTGGCACTGCCAAGCCAGGAACAAAGTTGCTATTATAGAGAACATGAAAATGAAATGACTAAGTGTGAGACGCCCTGGGCTGCTAAACCTATGAATGCGTCCATGCTTCCCGCCTTTCTTTCTTCCATCCTTCCCTCCCGACTTGAAATTCATTACACACTTTCACTGATGCTCACTTCAACCAACACAATCTATTGCTTCACTCCCCATCGTTTCACCATCTCTTTTTTCTTTCTTGTGCCATGTTTTATAGATGCTGCTTTGCTGCATTGCAGCTTAAGGGATAGTTTAATTTGGTTTAGATTTCAAAGTCCTACTCATCCTTTCTCCTTCCTCTGGGAACCCCATAATTGTCTAAGTATTGTGCAGCATGAAACAAGTGACATCTATCTTTCAAACCTTTTAAGAAATACACATTTTATTAGAGAGCAACTCATTATGATTAAAATTATTTTGCAATTAATTCAGCATTCAAAAATGGTTTTCTTCAGCCATGAGGAATTAAAATGATTGTATTTGCATTAGTAAAATTTTACATTTATTTTTTCTTAAGACTTGCAGAAAATAACCATTAATTATAATGTAATAACTTCTTGAAAAAAAATATTTTGCTAATTTCTGTGGACACCATGGAATTTTTTTTGTTGTTGTTGCGTAATAAATATTAAATAAAACAAACAGAATAGTGTAAATTCGTGTTTGAAGAATAGTGTAGCCTCTTTTTTACATTTCAGTTTGCAGCCATTTTCCCAAAAAAAAAACAAACAAAAAAAAAAACAAACCCCTAATAAAACACATTTGATGTCAGGAAAAATAAGTATCTAAGTAACTTAAGTGATATTGCCCAGAGTATAAAACGCGAGCTGGATTTTTTTTTAACTATGTTCTTAGACAATAGGTCTTATATGAAGCTGTTTTGAATGTCAAAATAGAAATACCATCTGAATACATTATTATTTAATGGATTGGATGAGAGAAAACTCCCTAAAATATATATATATAAACATAAATTAGTTCTCACAAAATTAATGCGTTAATGCATGTGATTAATTTCAAATGTATAACGCTTGAAAAAAAATCAACGGGGTTTCAGTTTTTCCTGTTTCCTGACCTGCTTTAAATGAAGTATGATGCAGTTTGGATGATGATAAGAAGGCACGGAGGATGGACACGCTACAGCTCGCGCTCACGGGGGATCGCTGGGCTTCTGTGAGCAATGAAAACTACTGAGGCATCACAGTGCTCTTTGTTGAAATTGCATTTGTTTGGTCTAGCTTTGCGTAAAACTGAGGTACAGCAGAACGTGTAGTCAAGTGAAAGGAAAATGCGGGGACAAGTTAAAGCACTCGTAATAAGTTTACTGCTGGTAATAAGTTACTTTCATGTGGACAACTGTCCTGCATGGCCCTCATACTACTGCACCGAACTGTCAGGTTTCCGTTCACGTTAGCACTTTTTAAAGTGTGTTAGCTAAACGTCTCGAGATTGTTGGGCACCTTAACGATAGTAACATTACATCCAACGCTCACAAACTAATGGAACAACTCCGTCTCTTGTCTGTTTTGTGCGTGTGTGTGTATGTGTGTGTGTGTGTGTGTGTGTCCACTTGGCTGCATAAAATAAAAATAAGTTCAGAGTAGTGTATAACAATTTTTAACAGTTGAAGAAGTAATACATATGGTGTTGAATAACGTAATGTAAGTAAAATATATTTTCTCCTGCTCAGTGGTGTTACCCGCCATTGCGGAGTCAAAAGAGGATGATCAGCCTATAGTTAAATTCAAACATGATTTTACCTCAAACTAGGTAAAGGAAGGACAGCACTAAATCTCACAAGGCTGAAGATCGCAACTGCAGTTGTTCCAAGGTTTAAAGCTTTAGTTCTTCCCAAAGAAAAGGAATGATGCTGTTAATGACAGAGTGTCCTGGAAAAACAGAGACCACAAACTAACAGCCGTTTAATTTCGAAAAATTGTGTGGTTAATTAGTTAACTAACGACAGCACTAATATATATATATATATATATATATATATATATATCGATATATATAGATATATAATATCCTCTCTATATATCTATCTTCTTATCTCATCTATACATCATATCATATCTTATATTATCTCATATTAGATCTATATCTCTCTCTCTCTTTCTCCATCTCTCTCTCTCTCTCTCTCTCTCTCTTTCTCTCTCTCTCTCTCTCTCTCCTTCTCTCTCTCTCTCCTCTATCTCTCTTTCTCTCTCTCTCTTCTCTCCTCTCTTATCTCTCTTCTCTCTCTCTCCTCCCCCATGCACCAATGCCACAATGTCCGCTTTTAGTGTTCATTTTAAGCAATCAGTCCAATGTGTGCGTGAGAGAAAGCGGGTGATGACAATCACCGTCCCTAATCACTCTAATGAGTGTGATGTTACATGTGTTTACACTGTCAATATTAAGTAGATGAGCTGGAAAGCAAAAACACAGAGAATGAGTTTATTCAGTAGACAGTGTGTGTGAGAGGGAGACAATTTGGGTGATTAGCAGTTATGCACATATACACATACGCACGCACACCCTCACACACAAATAAACATGTTTAAAAACAGAGAAATCCCTTGGCTAATTAAATCTTAGGCTGCCTTTGACTAAAACACATGCTTTCCTTTTGTTCTTTTCAATCCTTTGTCAAGAGTTTGTTTTCCATCGTGTCTTTTCAATGAACCATGCATGCTGCCATGTCACCATCAGTTCTTTTCTTTAATAACTTTAGAAAAACTAGACAAGCGAGCGAAGGGAAAAAGAAACAAAGGACAGAGAGAAAGTGATGGACGGATGAGAAAATAATGCAAGACTAAAATTTTCGTTTCCATTCAGTGTATCTGATGGTGAAGACTAGTGTTCATGACAGGCGGACAAAGGCTGACACGTGTTTCCAACCCTTTACATTCTTGCCCTCTCCTCATGTCCGTCCATCTTTGTTCCCTTTCTCGCTGGTCCCAGGGCCTGTGACAGGAGGCCTATGTGTGTGTGAAGAGAGATAACCACTGCCTGCCACTGTGAGGCTGACATTCAGTTGGAAGCAAGAGCTGCCAACCAACAGCAGGTCTTCTCATAATGAGCCCCAAATAACTATGTGCCATAGGCAGCTATTATAACCCATTATCTACATTTGCATATTCATATCTGTGTATGATGATACATACCATATTCTGAATGATTTAAGGAATAATCAATCCATCACCTTTGACTTTCCACACTCTAGATAGAGTCTAGATAGCGCTACTTGCATTTCTACCCTCTTCCAAGGTCTTTTACTGTAGTAAAGAGAGATTTACTTTGGTCTTTAGTTCTGTGCAAGAGAAGGTTCTGCTAAGAGATATTCTGCCTTTGTGGGAAGGAAACATGAGTCGTTGTTCCTTCTCTGAGCACAGGCTTCTGGAGGGCATGTGGAGGAGATAAATCAAGTTTTACTTGCTTGGATTTCATGGTTTAATTTCCTCCTTTTAGCAGAGCTAACATTATCCTGCATTCTTAGTCACTGAATTGGTGCCCCTGTGTAAGGATTTTAAGTGCTTTAAGTTACTTACTAGTCACTGACACAGAAATACTTTTTTCCAGGGTTCAAGCTGCCCATCTCATAAACATTCTTGTCGTTCACCTGATCGAGGGAAAAGTAGTGCTTATACTTCCAGTTGGCGGATGTTTGAAATGGTTTTGCCTCGAGGTCTTGATGAATGAAAAGTCTAATTTACATGATACAACACCTATAAGTCTGGTATTGCTCACTTAGAGGTAGGTCTTAAAAAGTCTCTCGGTGTCACTAAACACTGCCTCAAAAGCAGGTCAACTTTTCTTAAACGGCTGTAAGAAAAAAAACTATATTTAAAACCCATTTTGTGTCCTGAAACATTGAGTGTTTTAATGTTGCATAAGCTCTTGTATTTCAAAATATAAACCACATTTTGGTCACTTACTTCAAATTCCATTTAAGTAATATACCTGTTTAAAACAAATGGTTTTAAAGGGGTAATGCATTGCCATATTAATGCGAGCTTAATGAATTTAATAATACAACCTAGACTTAAATATAAGATATCCATTTGACTATGTTGATATGTTGAATAATATAGAAACTACAGGAAGTGACATATGTCCTGCTCTTTCTTAATAATTAATCTGAATGTCTAAATTTTTAGGCAAATATTTTCAGCCCTACACCAGACACTCTATTTTAATGGCCAAAATAAAGGGTTAGGGGTGAGTGATAGAAATAGACTGGCCTTAATCTCTTCTTACTGACCCAATTCTTATTAAATGATGAAACAAAAATTTAAATAAAAAAATTTGACCAGTTAAGAGGAATTAACAAATAGAGTAAAATACTTGCATAAGTCTGGTTCGTTTTGTGAGTCAAACCCCTGGAGTGGCTAAATACTTTACATCAATGACTAGTTTAGCTCTTTTAATGCATTTTTCAAAAAGAGGGTTTAATCAGTCTGAAACACCCCTCTATATAATTTACCACAGCAGGATAAATTTGATTTTAGACAGATGTGAGCCAAATATTTATTAGAACAGAAATAGGCAACATTCTCCCATTCAAACGTATCATAAATACATTTAGAAAATAACAATTAAAAAAGCATGAAAAGGCACGTATATGATATGCACACTACTTACCAATACCCAATGGAAGTTACTGTCTATAAAATAGTGTTTTATAATTTCAGAAATTCATTTAAAATCTGTTTATTATATATTGCTTGTATCCTTCCACAAGCCCAGTTAAGAAGGGAAATGGCATAATGAAGTCATAAATAAAGATGGGTACCTCAGTCGCCCCTGGTTTGGAGAGGTAAATCACACTTGCATCACATGCTTCATCCATGCACACCGGCAACAGATGATCCTGGAAGCCATCACCATCTAAAAAAGGAAATGATAAAATAAGGTTGTAATACAATATGCTAACACATCTTCTCTTCTGCTTTCAAAGGCTTCCTTGATTGAGCATGTTTAATGAAAAACTTACCGCCTGGTGTTTCACAGTCTCTACAAGTGTCAAAATCACCCGTCTTTAATACATGATGCCCATCACTAGCTTATAAGACAAAATAACCTCAATATTTTACAACAGATGCATAAACCAGTATAAAGTAACACTTGTAAAGACTATTTATTTTAACCGGGATGATGGAAACAGAGTGGTCAGGGACCAGAGAGAGAAAAGAAAACAATATCGTGGAAGAGAGAACAAAAAGTATTGTATTGCATTAATATTATTTACAGCACACTGCTGATCTAGTCATGCATTTCAGTTATGCAGCACGCAGAGAAAATAAAATAGACAGAAATGTTGGTATATATTGGTGGTGATTTTTTGCCTTTTAATCCCTGTAGATCAGACTTTAGCAAAGCGCTCCATGTCTGTTTAAATACAAAGTAAAGAAAAGATTTAAAAGAAGTAAACCACCAAGAATGTGATTATTCTGTCTTCTATCTTAACATGCAGACAAAAAGCAAACTATGGAGACATTATCAACAACATGAACAAAATGACTGCTCCTTTCTGCTCTTTAAAATAGCTATAATTAAATTTAGTGAGTATTAAAATGTGCTGATCTATTGTAAAAAACAATACAAGGGCATCGCTTAACCTATTTAACACATTAAACAACATTATGCAGTAATCAACATTTAAACATAATTTATCCAAAGCAAACAGGAGTTTTTGTTCATCTAATTTAATTCATTTTTATTTCTACTGCACATGGATTGGCACAATATCTAAAATCCTAAATACAATGTGATTTATAAATGGTACAAAAATGGTTGTAAATTACAAAATAAATAAATAAATAAATAAAAATGTACAAGGAAAAAAAAACCTTTTATACAGAGATATCCTTGTTTCAATAACAGCTTTAGGAAATTCTCATAAACATTGAATATAGTAAATATTATGCTTTTGTTATTTATATATTGTAGTTATTTGATGTTTTATATTTTATTTACAAACTTGAAAGGCTATCTTTAAATTTCACCATTTAATAAAATCCAAACTCTTAAAAATAATGTCCAATGTTGTAAAGTTGGCCCCTTCAGGCCATGCATTAATGAACCCATAAACAGAAATATTTATTTATTGATACGATCCCTTTCATTGTGATATTCAACTAAAATATAAAAAATTTGCCTGTGACAAACACCATCTCTAAACAACTCCGGGAACTTGTTTAGGGCTCTATTTTACCATCGGCTGGGTGTATTTATTCTTCAGTGCACTCTTTAACATATTTAAATCTACAAATAAAAATAAAACCTTTATGTAATTGAGGGGAGAGACAGGGAGGAGTTTTGTCTGCACTCAGTTTCACATAAATTGGAAAAAAGTAAATATGTGTCGGAACAGGTGTACGTAGAGATAGTAAAACTGAATTGTTTTGTGCATACGTAAAATCCCAGCTTGCTGTGTACATAATAATATCCACACAAATATATCAGTATATGATGCCATACATTTTCAGTGGGGTCCTGACTGCAATATAGTCAAAAATATATATTCCACTGAACACCAACATAGCTTTAACAACCTTACTAATTTACTATACAATTCAGATTCATTTAACTTTCTTGGCGAATAGTAAAAGTATTAGGTTACGTTTGACAAGTAATTCATTTTTACAGAAAATTCTTAGGTTAATAATCATCTTTCTCTCCTAAATATTCTCATCTTTTGATTCTGATCTGCAATAAAGTTCAATATTTAATTCAGATTTATCTGTTAAAAAGTCTGCTTCCTTTTCGTGAATCTACATAATGATGCTGGGCTGGAAGAAAAAGTGCATGCAAACAAACGAGTTTAATAACAGACATACACAGAAGCCTCAAAACATCTTCCCTTATCAGCAGAAGTCAGAGCAGGACTGTCCTCCGTTCTAACGATAAAGAACCTGTGCTGACTTCTGTATCTTGAGCAGCTTTCTTTCTGAGCGCATCAGCAGAACAAGAGAAGAAGGTACAGTATGTGCACAGCTACACAAATCAAAGGATGCGTGGATGACCTTCCTGTAGATGAGTTTTGTGAGCCAGAAGTTAGTTTTAATTTTTTTACATTTACAATTCTTGACCTACCTGTAGCCACACAAATTCAAAGAAACTCGTGATTTGTTTTTGTCATTGTTGATGAAGTTTAAAGGTCATATCACATCGCAGGCGACACTAAGTTCATGGAATAACCCTGTGTTCAAAGACGACTCCCAGATACTTGTTACCATCCTGGCTGTTCCCTCACACTGAATATCAGCTAATGAATTATGTATTTGTAAAATAAAAAGAGCAATTAAAATCCTGAAGAGCAGATGGAGGGTTTTGTCTAACACATGTTGTGCATTCATAATGATGCATTCATGTCTTGACTGTCATTCTGACATGGAAACTCATGACATAGAATACTTCTGTACTCTGTAGCACACATGTCAGGAGATCTAAATCTAACAGTGTTTGATGGCTGACATGTTTGTGCCGTGTTATTTCTTTGACGGATTACAACAGATTCCTCATTCTGGGTTTATGAATGCTTTCATGATAACTAAATGGCCATTATTATAGTGCAATCATATTAAACACCAAATAAAGGAAAAAATATGTTTTTATATTGTAGTGCAGGATCCCTCCTGCGTCTATCTACGAACTCTCAGCAAACATCGCTGCACAACAGATTGACTAATGAGATGATGGAATATGTGCTCTAACAACAGCTTTCATCAGATCAGGTAATTATTACCCATACCCATCAAAACCAAGCATGATTGTATTTTCCAGCCTTATTCCAGTGGATTATCTAAAACTAGATCTGTCTAGCTGTGTCTGCTGCTGCTGTACCTGTTTTTCTGGAGTGTTTGGAGACGGATGGCTGAAGAATACTAACAGCGAAGAAGGAAGAGTGAGAGAGCTGGAGGAGAGGTGCAGAGAGAAGAAGGTCATTGGGGTGTATCTTTGATCTGCCACTTAGTTGCAGAACGGAGAGGAGAGCCGTGCCATAACCGACAGACCGAATGTGATCAGAATAACACCACGAATTTGAAATCAAACAAGCAGAGCCTCCTTTTCCTCCCTCCTTTTCCTATCTAATTCCACGTCCCTTTGCACACGTTACTCTCGCTTCCCAGAAAAGCTTACACTTTTTACTTTTGAAATGTGTCTTTAAAGGAGACTTCAAATGAAAAATCTAAACTTTCTAGCTGTTTGGACAGAAATGTGGGTCATTGATGTCCTAAAACCTAACAACGACACAAATTGTATTGTAATAACAACAAATGCTGCATAGCCTGCTGTATAGAGGTGTGAAACTAACAGTAAATTACATTAAATACTGTAAGGGCATCACATTGTTAGTATAATCCCCCCCCCCCCCCCACGCTTCCCGAGGTGTAAACACAGTCGATCTCCATTTGCATTTGAAGGTCTGCAATGTTTTGGGACGTAAAAAAGTAGACAACTGTGCTCACTTACTACCACCAGAGTAACTAACGCCACTGAAACTAAAACCTGGAACTGTACCAACTTCATGTGAACCATAAACATCTACCGAAATGATCTCACATGAATAATCCTAGCTGGCTACTCGATAGACAAAGATTGACTTGTTCATATTATCCATGCACATAAAAATTACATTTTTAACATCTTCTGGTTAAAGTGGATATTACGGCTCAGTCTCTACATGACCCAACTCCAAAAGTGTATTATTTATAATCACCATAAATATCTACCTAGATGATGTCACAATAACAATCCTATTTTACATCTGTACTTCAAATCTTAATCTTTGTTTTAATCGATGTTTTAAATTTCTGTGTTTTTAATCAGTTTGATTTTATATGACTTTTTTATGCTTGATTTTAATATATGTACTGTAAATATATGTATATGTACTGTAATATATGTAATGTAAAGCACTTTGAATTACCCTTTGTACGAAATGTGCTATACAAATAAACTTGCCTTGCCTTGCCTTGCCTAATAACATTGGCGATCTTTCTGGCACCAACACTATTCAAAAATTGTACACAAGATCATTTGAGGATCCTGGTGCCGTGCTTTTCTCATGTTATAATATATTGCATATTCTTACTTTGTGTTACTATTATATTACTCTCGCATGCTTCCACTAAACTTGCGTTACAAAAACACAACAGACAGATCAACTTGCCTAATTGCAGAGAGAGACGGGGTGAGCAGAGTCATAAGGCACAGTGCACAAAGTAAAAGGTAAAAAATGTGCTTTTGCCAAACCATTCATATATATATATATATATATATATATATATATATATATATATATATATATATATATATATATATATATATATATATATATATATATATATACATCACACTATTAGTTGCATTAGTTTCCTCATGGACTTTACTGCACATCTACTCCAACACTCAGTTAGTTGCTGGACATTTAGTGGAAAAGAATTTGTAAACCTAATGCATAAACCTAAAAAGTTTACAAACTTCCTCCTCTGTCTTTATCTTCTTCCTCTACTTCCTCACTGCTTTGGTTTATTGATCAGTTGATAAAATTTCTGTTATGAGAAGCTGAGATAGACTTTGACTGTGCAACAGATTGTATATTGTCTCTCCCCTAATATAAGTCACTTTGGACAAAAGTGTCTGTCAATTGCATACATGTAAATGTACTTCATAAACTGATGAAGATTGTTACATGTTTATATAAAATGTGTTTAAATAGAAATTTGGAAGAAAATTAACAGATTTGTCCAACAATATTGATAGATCAAATTTAAGGTGCTTAATGGTAATTATCATGTATTAGTTGAAAACTTTATGAAACAATAAATGGTATATCAAAATAGAGATGTTGGTAATATCACAGTAAATTCTGGTGCAGTTAATCACATAGTAAAATGTGTTATTGTGACTGGATCTATAAGCATTTTGGATGAAGAATTATTTTAAACAATACTATAGAAAATGTATTACATCAAGGCTATGACTCTGATGAACCTTACATTTAACTTAAAAGAGAAAGCAAGATGCAGCAGAACCAGTTCTTTAAGATTGCCGGCTCAAGCCAATCGACGGTATAATGTCAGCACATGTCCTTGGCTTCAGAGCAAGCCAATCACTTCCCATTACCACGCACTTAATAGGAACAGTGTTGCTATGATTCACCTATACTTTGTGCGAGGGTGAGAAAGCGACTGAAGCTGGTGTGTTTCTGTCTTCACCCTCAGTGCCCATCCACTGGTGTACTCTGTTCTGTCAAAGACGATCACCATCACAGAGATGCAGCCTTTTCCTCACACCAAATCATACCATAATGACTCTACAGGCTCCTACACTCAGACCCTCTTGCGGCTAATAAGTGCAGACAGTTTGATGCCTTTGTGCATGTTCTAGATGCTGGTGAGAAGCATATGCGGCAAGGGATGTTAAAAGCTTTTGAGAGAACTGAACAGGTGAAGAACAAGAGCTAGATGGAGAAGGACAAAGCTGAGACAAATGTTGATCGTCCGAGTTCTGCAGTGAGTTTCACAGTTGTGGCTACAGAACAAGCAGCCGACACTAATCTAATAAAAGCAATTTCTCTGTGAACCTTTTATTGACTTCAGCAAGGCCACACATACATGTAGATAGGGTATGTCTCTTGTTCATGCCTCTTTTCATCCCAGACATCGTTTATCATCCTAAATCACAGTCTACAGCTCATTCTCTATCTCTCAATATATGTTTTTCCTTTCAGCAAAGCTTTCACCTTGAGTGTGTTTTTTTTTTTTGTGACATAATTTCTGTGAAACAGTAAAGTTCACAGATGATGCATCTCAAAGGGTTAAGATGCTACAGTCATAGGGCACGTAATAAAGGCTGCGTTACTTCCAAGTTCAGAATTATCAGATCATGTTTTGTGCAATTGTTCTATCAGATTTTGCTACCACGTGTGATTTGCAACCTGTGCATGCAAAGACACATACGTCATTTTATTTGATCTCTTACCATTATTTCACATCATAATTCTTTGCGCTGTACAACACTATATTGGGAATAAACATTTTAAACACTTTCCAACTATTATTTAATCTATTAAACAACATTTGCTTGCATTACAATAATAAAATACATGTTATAAAACCATGATAAAATGTTTATTTAAATTTAATCATTTAATTTAATAGAGCATTTCATATGAGCATGTAAAATTTAAATAAAACCCAAAGCTGTTATAAGTTAGCCTTTTTACGTTAAACATGTACTAATGTACTCCATTTAAAAGGAGGATAGGCAAATCTCACGGGGTAACAACAATTGCTAGATCACCAGAACAGGTCACCATTGCTTGAACCACTTGTATTGTTACAATGCAATTCAAGTAAAAGTAAGTTGATCTGTCAAAATGGGGAATACAACAGAACAAAGTTAGAGTTATGCATTTTTTGATCGCTTTGTTTCGTTTGATTGATTCGTTTTGTATAGCGTCATTTTCAGGGTGCGTAAATGTTAGCAAAACAATAGTCTAACATAGCTAGTTGTTAGACATGCAATGTTTAGTTGTTCTTTATAACCAAACATTTGGACACAATGCATTTACCAAAATGTTTGCAATAATGTTTGGAAGGTGACATTTTGAAGAAACTCAGAAATATGTATATGCTATGAAACTTATAAACTGAGGTTGCCAGTATATTACTCCCTGGTGGTCTCGAGACTTATAACGCAATCATTATTTGTTCAAAAATCCCACAACAGATCTATATCTTGAGATTCTCTCACCAACAGCATTGCAATGGCATTTGTTGGTGTTGACCACTTCAAATTTTGAGTGTTACATGTTTCAAATTTCTTTAAATATCTTGAACCTATCCTGCATCTAGCTCATAAACACATGCATTCATCGTACATTCATCAGTTTTTTGAGTTTGACCATTTTTGTTGTAACAAAAACACATTATTTTGCTTTGTCGCGCAGTCATGAGATTTCCTTAAATCATGCTGAGAACATTGAATTGAGTTTTACCAAACTACCTGTCCACAATGTTTCTTTACACCGAAAATATCCTTTTTCAAACTTCTCCACTTCATTCAGTCTGGCTTCAACCAACATTTACTTATTTTCCTCAATTGATGCACATACAAAGTTGTTTATTTATGGTCAATACATTTTAAAATTAAGTCTTCATTGCAAAATGTTTTGGAATGGTTTACCATATCGGTTTGAAAAAGTGTCAGTGTCACAAAAAGGACCAAAAAAAAGCCTTGTATAAAATGATAACAGTACTGCCGAACCCTCGACTACTACACAATGGCATTTTCATTTCATATGTTTCATTTGATTTACTTTTTAAATAGACATTAAGTCAAGTCTTAGCTAATTATGTTTTTTCTTTTCGGTTGTCAATAGTGATGTTTGATTGTATATGATTGTAATGTTAAAAAAACAAAAAAAAAAACAAAAAAAACAAAAAGTGTGTCATCACCTATGCAGTCCAACCCTTGCTCATCTTTTTAATTTGATCTTTTATATTAATGCTTTAAGAGTACAATTCTATTTTAAAATTTAAATGTGCTAAAAGATAAAACAACTCAATTTAAAAATGTAATAATATAATAAAATATGATGAATAATAACATTTTCTGTCACTGGTCCCAGTTGTAATGCTAAAAACTAGATTTTTAAAAGTTATTAAAGTGATCTTTCCCAATGAACAAATTTATAAAACAAAATACAAAAAAAAAAAAAAACTAAATCTAAATATTATTCAGGTCTGGTTAACCTTCATTAACTGTTTGAAATGACATTTTCCAAATGCTAAAAAAGCTATCGTAGAACCCAGATTAAAGAGTGCAGAGAAGGCCTCTTGTTTGGTCAGATAAGTCAGCTTTGAATATAAAGGCCAATCTTCTTTGATGCGGCTCGCTTGAAGACTTTTGCTTTGCTTATCAATCATTTATACTGTGTGAGATTTCACTGCCAGTGTCATCTCTGCTAACAGTGGGATGCTTTTGGAAAGAGGAAATTTGTATTGTTAATATTTAATAGGATCCCACAGGAGCTAATGCTCAATCTGGCACCATGTGTAAGCACTGAATCTCTGCCGTTCTATCCAGTCCTGTTAGAAACTCAGAGCTGCTTCAGGATTCTCATTTGATGAGATGTCCAGCTTGCTGTATAAATTATTCCAGCAATCAAAGCCATTAAGTGTACTAAACAGTTACTCACCGAAGTCTACAAAAGCAGACTGTCCCATTTTTGCCACATTCTTTGGTGGAGGTCCAGGAGAGGTCCGAGTGAAGTTTCCATCCTAAAATGATCAAACAATTACAAAGAATTAAAACAATTTATATTATCTATATAGATGTATTTATCTACATCTATATATACACCTTTGTGAGGCTTTTAGTTTTCAGCTAAATGATTAACTCTAAAACTTCTAATGGAGACAACTTCTGAGAAAAGACCAAATAAAATATAGTGACATCACAAAACCATCCCTACTTGTCTGCTTTCCTTTAAATCAGTTACCGTAACAACTGACATAGTGTAGCTCATTGTTCATGAGCTGAGACTTGCTTTAAAAAGCAGCAAATCATAGACCACAATTTCTGCAGTTATAAATCTTATTTAGTTTTTTGGTGGTGAAATTAATGTTTTTGTCTTTTGGAAAATGTATTTAATCTTACAATTTAATCTAAAATATTTTCAGGATTTAATCACAACCGAGAGTAAAGCTGTTAAAAACTTTTTTTGTTCTAACCCTATATAAAATAAAGTGACTTGTACTGTACACCTCATTACAGAGGTAGTCTCTTTCATCAGTAAATCAAAATTTATTGACCATAAGCAATTTACAATAATGTAAAGTAAAATAAAAGTTCTACTTCTGTTACCAAAGAATTGCTTGTTAAAGTTTTATCTTGCCTTATTTTGATTTTTTGTCCAACTTGAACCAAAAAAAAAACATTTTTATATTGAGTGAAATGCATTTGAACTGGTTGCGTCAATTCCTTTGACAAGCCTTAACTTGCAGTGAATAGGAAACAAACCTGTCCTTGAGCTGCAAGAAAACACATCTCTAATTTCTAAAGCGTCTGAAGAGCTGTCAGACAGACCTAATAATTTAGTGCATCAGAAAAGCGCAGATGGTGTGAGCAAGCACAAGAGAAACCGAAGCGGACACAGATGGGGCAGGGTTGCTGGGTGTCTGGACTACCTGATGGACACTAGAAGACAATGCATCAAGACAAAATATTGTGTAGCCTGACTGCCTGACCAACTGAATCTAAAATGGGAGATTTCGACCTGATTGACAGATCAGGAGGCAGAGGGGCAACAAGAGCAGAAGGAAACTGACAGTGGACATGCGGAGGGGGTGGATTGAAGGGCATTGACAGGTAGGTAGCAGGGGTCAGAGAATAACGGTTAATTGGAGTATGGCGAGGTCAGGGGTCAGGGTGAAGCTACTGTGTACATTGATTAGCCCATGTAAGCCTGAGCACAGCATGGCGGTGTTGATCAAAGCATGTTGGTGAAACCAGTTCAGACATGAGCTTCAGAAAAGCCTAGGAGAATGAACATAGGCCTTCACAAAAAGCGTATATAGTGTACTAACTGTTCACTACAGCAAAGTGAAGAAGACAGTGGAGAGACAAGTGTGCTTCACAAGCTCCAGATTCAAGTCATTTCACTGCTGAACAATGAGTCGCAGGAGAAGAGGAGGAGAGATCCAACCATTAAAAAGGTGAAATAGAATTACACATTTAAAAATAAACACTAAACTCAATAGGGTGAAATGTAGGAAATTAGAGTTTATATATTTTAAAGAGCCTGTAATAATATTATAGAGTTGGACAAGTCTCAGTTTAGTCAAACGATGATGGTTGTGCAGAACAAGAAAAAAAGACAAAAACTAAAAGAATCGTCCAGAGAATTCACTCACTTTACTGTCAGTAAACCTATTTATTGAAATAATTGGAATTTGAAGACATTATTCATGTCAAGAAACAAGAGTATGTCAGCATTCCATCCAGAGTACTCTAACTCTCCATTTCAGGTTGGTGGATTTATCTTACAAACCCCATCGAAAAACGCTTGTGATTTTGAATACTGGCTACACTCACCAGTGTTTGCAACTGGCGAGGGTAAATGGCTAAAGCTTCCCATTAACAACAATGCTTTTTACTGTAACGATAAAGCAAAATGGTTAATTATTAAGGCCAATTGTTTTAAAAGTATTATATGTAAATTGTTGTTCGAAAATATAGTTTGAAAAGCAAAAATTTGCAGACTTTCTGGTCACACACAATTTTCGATAACACCAACATTATCAATCAATAACGGTAAGGATAAAGTAATAATTGGGAAATCTATTTCTATATTGTCATTGAACAAACCTGGATGAATATCACACAAAGCTTTATCTGCTATTAACATGGGTTTTTTTGTGTGTGTAACACTTTAAAATAAGATGTTTTATTATTTATTTAGCTAAATTTCCTGTTTTTCAAATAACATTCAAACATCTTTTTGGCTTTCAATGAGACAGATAAAGTTCATCCAAAATGGCGCACATCCGAGTCTTTTTATTTTATTTTTATAAATCTGGAAAAAAAAGAGACTAAACTTTTTTCAAAAATGAAAACAAGACGTCTTTAGGTGTAAAAACATCTTAAATTTGCATTTCAGAAATTTTTCAGCAAGAACTTTTTTAAATTGACAGTATTACATTTGAAGCACAATATAGTTCACTTTTTTGTGGCAGATTCATCATTACAACATTAAGAGTTATACATGCTAGTCTGGCAAAATAAATTGTTGTATTCCTTTTAATTTGATGTTTGAAAGTGTTTCATATTCTTCCGTATGTATCTTTACTAGGAGATTCGCAGAGCTCTTCTTGGAATGGAATGTGAAAGTGACTTATGACGAGTGGTAAAAGGCTGCTTATCCTGTCTTCAATACAAGTTTCTTGAGTTTTATTTTATGGAACTCTCTTTAGTAACTAATTTTTAATAAAACTGGTTGGAGAGTCCCTTTCAACTTTTCCTATTGTACTCTAGGTCTCAAACAGTCTCTAGAAACTCAAATGGGTTTACCAATGCTTAGATTAAAAGTCAGTAAAAAACTTACTAACCGATAAGCCATGAACTAACTAATGTACTTTTTTTACTCAAGCATTTTTATGCATTTTTTAAGCATGAATGAATTGAAGTCTACTTGAAATTTCTTGTATAGTTTAATGTTCTCAAAACTTACATTGCAAGTAAACAAGTATTTTTCAGCATCCTGAAGCTTGATTGACAGATCACTGTTGGTTCAAATATTAAATCCTCACGAGAACATTTCAAATTTGAAAAGCTAAACACATAATTCTGCATGCTTATAAACACATAAAAAGGTAACAATGTGCACCAGGTAACACCAATCGTCGAGGTTGAATTAAATGTTTTAAGCGTGAGCTGGCCTACGGATTCTCATTTTCCCCTGTCAGCCTCCCATCTTCAGCAGTGCACCAGAACACCACCACCAACCTGTAACTGACCATAAATTGCTCCATTACCTCCCAAACCATCTGAGGCTCAGTCAGCACAAAACACCTCAGCCTAATCACTTCAGCTCTGCCAGATGCAGCGTTTCTGTCAGCTTTCAAAGTCTATCAAACCAAAATGGAAGAGTGGTAATTGGTCTTATTATGTGTGATGACATATACGGCTTCCATTTCAGAGGGAACCAAGAGTAGAGAATCACAAAGCCATACCAGAAGCTTACCTGTGAATTTTACCGGACCCTTTTTAAAATAGGTTTCTTTAAATAATATGAAAAGACCGAAGGCTTATGTTCAGTTGCTTTAAGAACCAACTTTTGCACAATTAAACAATTTGTTAATAATATTTGTTTTAATTTGTTTTAAAAGTTCTACTATGGAAAACTTACTTTTCACTCACTCACTCAAAAAAAACCAACTTGATTTTGGATGCTTGGTTGGATGCTTGATATTTTAATGGATTTTTAAAGAGATTTTGGGATTTTTTAAAACTATAATGGTATATAATTTTTTTTTCAATTAGTAAAAATACCCAAATAGGATCAACATTGTGATCTTTTCAGACTCTACCACCTGCCAATATAAATTGACAGACAGCCTTTTCATTCCCTTAGCTGAAACCTGCAAAGATTTTTGTTGAATCTTGAATAAGAGGAAGTGCATTAGAACATTTCCAACTTAAAACTGTTAAAAACTTCAATTTTTAAAAAACTCTTCTGTTGAAAGTAAATATATTATGGATCAGTGTTGGTTCAAATCTAGTAGGTTCAACTTGCATGGGATCATTTGAGGATGCCTCCCTGCTTTCTCGTTTAGAAAATAATATATTGCTTACTTAAAATTTGTATTATTATAATAATATCGCTCTCACATGCTTTGCTATGATACAACAGACCACGCCTACGTGCACGGAGCGGCGTGGTGAGTGGCGTCATTTGTCACAGCATCCAAAAAAGCTAATTTTTACTCTGAAGCAGTTTTGTTGAGGTACTAATCGTGTGAGTCTTTTTAAATAAAACCACTCAAAAAAATCTATACTTAGATTGCTACAGACTTTACATATATATACACCATAAAGGAGAAAATTAACTTGCGTTCAATTGGTATCTGAGGTCTCTTAATATAAATATTTTTATTCTTATAACACCGTTCATAAAAATAATATAATGTAGTTTAATGTGCTATTTATCCAGTACCATAGATCGACATATCTTCAGATAAAGACAGATATAGGCAGCATAAAGTGTTTCATGGGTCATTTGTCTATTTGCTGTGTTGTCCCTCTTGATAAAGAGAGGGGCTTCATGTGGCAGTTCTCGTCCTGAGAGATTTGGTCACATTTCTCATGAAGAGCAAAACTGAAGTGCCTTCTTCCCTCTGTGTGACAATGTTTATCTATCTCCATTGAAAACTCCCTTGAGCCATTGTTCTGAAACTGCAGGCATGCATCTGGTGCTCTTGTGTAATATCGATTGGAGTATGATTGTAGGAGGCAGTTGGACTGTAATGTGATTGTGGCTTATGTAAAGATAATGGGGATTTGACTTGTTCACCCTAATCTTCCCGGAGTAGAACAAGGCCGTGTTGAGTCATGAGGTCCATCTCAATGGATTGATTGAACACTGATGTTAATAGGAAGAGGCTGTAATAGTGGCATGTTGCCCTCGAGAGGTTGAGAATAAATGTGTGTGTATGGACAAAGACAATGTCCTTAAGAAAGGAAAGTTAAAGCTAGCTGTTTTAAAAGTTAAAGAACAAAATATTATTTGACGTGAAATTCATTTTCAACATCTAAAACAGTCCGTTTATATATATTCTTGAATGTAATACAGACTAGCAGCAAGTCCTGCTAGGTTTCTATAATTGCAGAGGGAAAAAAAGTTTTTTTCTTAACAAGCTTTTCAAACTTTTCCACAAGAAAGAAATAAGACTTTTTTTAAGTTCAAAAGGGTGGAAGGTGATAAAATTGCCAACAGCAGACTTTTCTTTAAAAGGGTACCTATTATGAAAAGCCAACTTTGTACAAGAATTTTAGAGATAAATCTGTGAATGAAAGGTGTGAACACACTCCTGCTAGAGCCGTTCCAATCTCACCAAATTGTTTTTAAACAAGTAGTAAAAAAGAATGGCCTCAAAATTTCAAGCTCTTTCAGACCAATCTGTTTGAGTTGTTTCCGATTTGCGATCATAACTATGCTTATCCACAGCAGTTATGTTTACAATTTGTGTTGTGTCTGCCATTGTTTAGAGTTGAGAAGAATAATCAATGGTGCTCTATTTCAGGATGTATTTCCCAAGACCAGCAAGATTAAGAGAACAACTGAGGAAACTGAATTATTGTATTAGAAGTAAAACCTCCAGCACAAAGATGTTTTGCAGCTTACCTTTCACTTCTGTCACATTTTGATTGAGCAGCAATCCAATGTTCAATTTAATAAAGCACTGCTGTTATTCAACTATAAGTTGTTGTTATTCACTTAAATACATAAATTACACACTTTCTAAGCTTGGTTTGATGTTAAAACTTGCTTGCAGTGTGGCAAGCCATTTATACATTTTTCACTTTCGTATTGATGCAATTTCAATTAACTTTATAATAAGTAAATTACAGTTAATTCTAGTGCGAACACAATTATTCCTATCTGTAAATAGGAATGGGAAGGATTAAATATAATGTTTTTTTTTTCTAGAAATAGCTTGTTTTACAGGTGACTGTACTAATGCCTCAGTCCCAATTTAAAAAAAAATCTATGGGATTGAATTGGATCTGATATGACAGTGTGAAACCAAAAGTTTGATTTCAGATGATTTCGGATTCTGCTCTGATTAAAGTTGAGCTGAATTTAACTTTACGTCATGTGACTCCACTACAAAGTATCAGATTAGAGAGGTATGAGCATGAGCTTACTGAAATCTCAATTTGAAAAGCAAAATATTAGAACAGTAAAGTCAGCAAAATCGAAAGAGGTTAAACTTTTCCAAGGGCTGTAAAAGTTTTAGCAACAAAAACCAAAATGTTAGTTTAATTCTCAATTAAATTTTTGTATTACCTAAATACTATGGAAAAAGAAAATGCGATATAAAAATAAAACTGTTGCATGACTGAAAATTAAATATTGAATATATTCCTATAATGTTTGAATCAATCAATCTTTAAACATTTATAGCATTAAATAAGCAAAACTATTTTTTTTATTTCCTTCATTGTTATTTATCAATTACTTTGGTGGTGACGAACACCCAAATGTGTATAGATAGTTTAGTAGTTATTTTTTGATTGCTTGGCAATCTAAGCATAGACACATTAAAGGCTGTTGATAGAAGTTATTTGTGTGAAAAAAAGTTTGGGATACCCTGACCTAAAGTGTATAAAGTCTATTCTATTTATTCTGCTGTTAGACCTCTAGTTATTTTTAGATAGCACCTTAAGAAATAAAAAAACAAAAAAACAAAACCAAAAACAAAACCAAACATAAACCATGTTTCAGACTTATTTTATTTGATGGCCATTACAGCTGAAAGTAATTTTCCTGCTGAAAGGCTGTTTACAGAAAGATCTGATAGTTATTGTGTTTTCCACAAAATTAGGGGTAAACTCTCAAACAAACACTAAGGAAAACACATTAAAAGTCACATTGCTTAAAAGATGTTGCTCACATTCTGTATTCATTTTCATCTTTATACTCATCACTCTAACCGAAAAGGATATTTGGAGCCTGTCCCACAATAATGCTAGCGATATTTGTTCTACCACTGATGCTTTTCTATTTCAATTTAAACCATCTCTGAAGCTGTGCGCACACATGTGTAATCAGGGATGGGAATACGTCTTTAAAGAGAGCCGGAGGAGAGTAATTAAAATGTTGTGTGCTACAGAAACTAGAGGTCACAGCCCTGTTACCAAAAACTGTTAACTTAAAAGCCCCACAGCAAAAAAGGTACAAAAATACAGCAGTTTTACTCTATTTGCTTTCAAAAAGTTGGAGATAAACTGAATCTAAAATGGCTGCTGCCTCAGATGTGATTAGCCATTGCCCACCGCTCCGCTCTTTAATCAACCACCCACTTATCCCCTCCTTTTCTTTATTTTGCCCCTGCCTGTCTGTCTTCCCAGCACGCCATTTTCTCCATCCCCGTGCATCTGTCAGCAGCCTCTCGCTCTCAGAATGAATTGATGAGGCGCCCTGCAGGAGTAGGAAAGGCGATCTAACCCTGCTTCCTCTTGCTGTGTCTCTCAAGGACCATCACTGGTGGAGTGCCACAGACTCCTGTGATGCTATAAAAGGATTGAGGACAGGGAGAAATACTTCTGGAAAACCTGTGGTGCTGTAAGATGACACACAACTGACCTTCTACAGTCGGCTAGGGTCATACTGTAATTCCGTCTCTCTGTTTTCCATTGGCTCACATTGTTCTTCTTTTCTTCTTCTGCCATTTCTTTAGTTCCCAACCTGCTCTAGGTTGATGGGATTTTTTTTTTTCCACTCTTCATTTTTTTACTTTACTGTCTGTCTCTGTATGATTCTTGCTGTTGTTTTCCTTCTTCAAAATATGTTTTTAATTAGGGTCACTCAACAAACTTGACATCTGGCTCTATTTTTAACAGGCACTCACACAATAAAGCCTACTGCATGCCACCTTTTACCAAGGCAAAGATTTCAGATTCAATTCTAGTCATTGTATGTTATTTAACAATTACTATTGACAAAATTTTACCTTGTCTTTTTATTTCAATTACACTAAGCCACGTTCAAATTAAGTGAGTTATTTGAGTTAAAGTCTTACAGTGTATTTAAATGTGTTAAAATAAAATAAAAGAGGTAGGGTGAATTGGGTTCTGGAGCAATATGTACCTGCAGGTCTGATTTTCTTAGCTGGTTCAATACACACTAAACCACTAGCACGAAACAAGGCAAGATTAATATAACTAACCGAATCAGGGGAATTTAATTTTGGCAACCCCTGCATTAAAATCCAATGGCAATGGACTATTAAAGATTATTAAAGATTATATTTTGAAATTAATATAATGTCAATAGAACAACAACTCAAATGACTATGATTAAACTAACTTCAACAAAGATTGATTCTTTCATGTCTAATTTATGTTATGTGATGTATTTGGTAAAGTGTTTTTTTACATGAATTGATCTGCATTTGAAAGTGAAAGAGAAGTGAAAGTAACCAATTGGCCAGGTATGGAGTGACCCATAAACGGAATTGGAAACGGAAACAGGTGCCTTCCTCAAGGACACCGCAGCTGTGGTTGTTGAAGATGTGATAGCAAGTTTCATCATTCACACAACTTGGTGGATCTAGGGTTCAAACCTGCACCTTTCCAATAACAAGTCGACCCTCCTTATCCACCAGCCCTCAACTGCAATAGGCTATACGCAATATATGCAATTCATTTGCTATATGCAATGAAACACTTTGAATTCAATATCTCAAAAACACAGACAGAAATGTATAATTCCAAGGAAACAATATACGTAAAAATATCAACATGGGAACTTTAGTTTAACATTAATTTTATCATTTACATTCTACAAAAATTGTATACAACTCTGGCTGCAGCATGAAAAAAGCCTTTTTCAAACAATGACCAGGATTCAGTCATTTTAGGTACTTCATTTTCCTAATAAAATAACTCTCAACCTTATTTTTGCATCAATAAAATGTTTAACCAAATCTTTAAATAACAAAACTAATCTAACCGATCCAATTAAACGGGAGAGAATACAATCTATTGCTAGCAGCAAAGGCTAAAGCAGAGGAAGTAATGCTTTAATCTACCTTATTGATCCAGGTTTCAAATTGATTTGATTTGGTGGTCAGGAACAAATCTGCAATGAGAGAAGAAGAGAAGGAGAGAGAGAGAGAAGAAGAGAAGGAGAGAGAGATGAGAGAGAGAGAGAGAGAGAGAGAGAGAGAGAGAGAAGAAGAGAAGGAGAGAGAGAGAAAGAGAGAGAGAGAGAGAGAGAGAGACAGAGAGAGAGAGAGAGAGAGAGAGAGAGAGAGAGAGAGAAGGAGAGAAAGAGCTAGAGAGAGAGAGAGAGAGAGAGAGAGAGAGAGAGAGAGAGAGAGAGAGATCATTAGTAAGTTCATAGAATCGAAAGACTTTCTAGCTTTGCAGGTGAGATTCTCATTTAAGCACTGCATTAAATGTGAGAATTCCAAGAGTTGAAAGTTTCTGTGACAAAGACATGAATCAGAGAGTAGGTCGATGTTAAAAAACCCACTTGAACAGACACTGTATTAGAGGATTCTGATAAAAGCAGCATTTATCGCAACTGTTTGAGTGGAACACATGAAACCCATGAGACCATCCCATTGACGTATTAAACATGAGTCCAGCGGTGAAACCAGCTCAATATGAACCATGTGCAAAACACAGTTTTTGTCTTCTAATAGCCAACAATTTCACAAGTTCTATATTTTGATGTCATTACCAAAAATATCCCATTATGACTTTGATTATTTCATCTGCTGTGTACACTTCTTTCAATACTTAGAAGGACACAGCATGTGTGCTTTCCAGCTTGATTCTCCTGACAGAGTATGATATGGATATTACACTGATTGGCACAGAAGAGTGCTGTAATTTTCTCTTGTCATCACTGTTCTTCTTTCCTTTTGTGTTGTAATGGCTTCATCATGGAAGCCCTGCATTTTGTTATAGAGATGGAGACATATAGTTGTGCAAATGTTTCTTTTGCGAGACTTGCACAGTTAATATTTCAGGCAAGTGAACATTTTTTGAATTTGAATATAGCTGTTTGATAACCTAAATAATAGCACATTGCTAAGAACTTGTTAGTGAGTGTTCCAACAGCTTTTCAAAATGTATTGTCTTCTGAAGCTTGCTTGAGGTAAATGTAGTCCAAAGAAGGGAGCACAAATCAAGCCCATGTTGTAAGGCACCAGTTCATCTGGACTGACCAAGGGACTGATCAACACTATTTCTGCGTATTCACTGGATTTTAGTAGCTTGATTTGGCTTCTCACCACGGTTTTGTGTTTGTGTTTCCATCGACTATCCATATCAGTTCTGAGTGGGCTTGTTTAGTTCTACGTGCTTGGTAAATAGCGAGATTGGAAGAGAAAAGCAAAAGATTGATCACACAAAACATGTAACCATGGAGACCACTGAAGGAGGGGTTATCTTTAGGTTGTTTATGAGGTGACCTATAACACTCAAATGAAATGTTTTATTTAAAAGACAAAGAATGGTATATTATAACTACTGAAAAGTGCATGCAAGTGCTTGAGTGCGCTTTGATTTCACTACATTCTATCTAGCCAAATCAGTAAGTTCAGCGATTGACCAATTTTAAGGTTTTAGATCGTTTTACCCGGCGGTTTCGTTTGGATTCAGTGTTTTTTTCTACCTGTGCTTGTGTGGATGCAATTTTTGTTTGTAAACGGGGTAAAATGGTCACAAATACTCGATTTAACTATGAGGGCCAGTATCCCTTTATAGAGAGAGGTTTTTGAAAGTCTATGTCACAAGGTGGACTCTGACAGATGTTTGACGCGATTAGGGCAGCTGTAGTGCTGACCTTTCAGAAGAAATAAAGAGTAGATTCGGAACTCAAGTGCTTGTGCTCTGCCTATAAAGCTTTGTCCTCTGCCTCTCATTTTGTCCTTTGCCTTGTCTCCTTCCTTTCACTATCTCTCTCCTCCAGGTCTCGAGCATTCTCTCTCTCGCTCTCTTTTTCTTGGTGAAGTTGTGTTCCCTGTGGGAGTGGAGTGCTCACTGGCAGTGGCTGATGAGGTGCGGAATAAACAGCTTCATTAATCAGACTTAGAGCAGTGCCACTGGTACAGTTGGCTGATTACAACCAGGTCTGGGGCTCACATAGACACACATGAAAACGCGTACATATAAATAGACACAGACTGACACACTTCCTTCACACCAACCTGTGTACATTGTCATCCACCAGCAATTTCAGTTTACTTCAGGATTTTTTTTTGCTGATTTGTAAATATATCATCCCCGTTTTAAGCATTTACAAAAACGGAAATTCAAACACATTCCATAATTTGACAAGTAACTCTTTTGCAAGACCCCTTTCTTCTTTCTTTGGTACTGCAGATCAAATGAAACTCTATCTAGTATTAGATTCAGCATTATAATAGGGTTTCTTATGAGTAACTGAAAAGTTCTGTTAATCAACCACTTCCTTGAAATCAAGTACTATTACTTACACATATACAAAAAAAAACCATTTCCTTAATAATAAGAAAAACAATTATTTTGATATAACAATCTTGGGTCATAATTGATTGTATATTTGAAAAGCGTTGGTTACAAAACTGATTTTATTTCAAGTTCATTTTAAAAGTGAGAATAAAATCCCTCCTGAACCCAGTAACAGCCATTTAATGGTTGTCTTGGAAAATGTCTTCATGCGTTATACAACTAAGAATAAATAAAATTAAATAAATAAATATATATATATATATATATATATATATATATATATATATATATATATATATATATATATATATATATATATATATATATATATATATATACTATATATATATATATATATATATATATATATATATATACTCACACAACAGACACACATACTGGCACTAGTTCCAAACTAGTGATCATTGTGTTTTTTTATGTACTTACTAGTTCAGGACCAAATCCAATTTCTGACATTATCAAATCAAATTATTTTATATTTAGACTGGATAAAACTATTTATTTAAGCCAAAAAGATAGATAAAAAAAAGGATTAATTATTGGGCCATTTTGTCTGTAAAATACGATAGCTGTTTGCTTTTGGCAAGAAGCAAAGTGTCATGCTTACTGACCTCTAAGCCAGTCAGCAGAAAGAAAGAAACAAAGAAAATAAATTGAGTTTTAGGAAAACAAGGTTTATTGCAAAATATCTATAAACAAATCTGCATTTATTCATTCATTCATCTTCATGTCGGCTTTATTCCCTTTCGGGGTCGCCACAGCGGAATGAACCGCCAACTCTCTGCCATATGTTTTACGCGGCAGATGCCCTTCCAGCTGCAACCCATCGTTGGGAAACATTCACACACACATTCACTCTTTAACACTATGGGCAATTGTTCTTACTCAATTCACTTATACCGCATGTCTTTGGACTTGTGGGGAAACCGGAGCACCCGGAGAAAACCCACGCGATCATGGGGAGAACATGCAAACTCCACACAGAAATGCCACCTGCCCCAGCCGAGCCTAGAACCAGCAACCTTCTTGCTGTGAGACGACTGTGCTACCCACTGCGCCACCGTGACGCCTTGCATTTATTCAGCTTAGATCAATTAAAAAAGAGAAAACTCCATCCTTAAAACTGTCTTCAGAAATTCAAGAGAATTACCCATCCTTTCAGACACAAATCTCCACTTGATTCGCTTAATCAGAAGAGCTAGAGAACATAACAGGGAGTGACAGAGAGTATCACAACACTGAGACAATTAATTCAATTAATGTGATTATACATGCAGCCGTAATGTTCTAAAATATGCCTTGATTAGTCGTCTGATTCATTTCATGCTCTCATTTTATTCTAGCACATGTGGGCCTCTCTGTTATGTAATCTCCCTTCTACACCATTCTCTGCAAACATGCATCATGGAACAAGAAAACAACCCTCTTAAATCTAGTTCTAGTCTAGATCAAGTATAACATCTGACAATGGGGTAAGAACATTTGATTTCTTGAAATAAGACTCAAATGTTTGTGAAAATAAAAGAAGAAAAAATAAATCATCAATACCCCAAACCTTAACACCCATCCAGTTGTGAACTAACTTTGATGGAAGAGATCTGCACTTAAAAAAGCACTCTTGAAACAAGAAAAAAAACTCAAATATAGATAAACGAGATCAAGCAAAAGATTTTGCTAATGGGGTAAGCAAATTTGAGTTGGCAAGAATTCTTAAAATTAGCAAAAAATTCTAGTTGGTAACAAATGCTGTTGGATCTTAAAAATAGACAAAAACTCTAGTTTACTCAAGTCACTAGTGGTCTTAAAACTAGACAATCTGTCTTAAAACTAGAAAGTTTTTTTCTTTTAGTTTTATATAGATATATATAGCGTAGCGGTCAGAGCACTGACATGTGAAGCCGAAGCATCTGGTGACTGGGGTTCGAATCCAGCTCTGATCCTTCACCGATCTTCTCCCCTGATCTCTACCAAGTGTTCTTCCTCTCTCCTATCAGAACTGTCCAATCTAAAAATCCATCAATAGGCCTAAATAATATATACAATATTTTTCTTATTTAAAAATTATTTTTTCAGCAAGAATTTCTAGTTTTGAGAACCCATATTCTACTTTAAGAACTAAAATTAAGCACAAACTTTCTTAATTTAAGGTCATATATACTTATTTTAATACTACATTTTCTAAGTTTGTCTTAAATAAAAGATAAAACATCCTAGTTTTAAGGCCACTAGAGACTAGATACAAGTTGACATATTCTAGTTTCAGTGCAGTTTTACAATTTGTAAAGACTTGTTTTGACAGTTTTTGTCTATTTATCAGCTAGAATTTTTTTCTAATTTTAAGAATTCGTGCCTAGTCAAATTTTTTTTCAAATGTATAAGATTTTTTTTGCTTGATATAGGAAGAGTTTAACTTTATTTGAGTTTTTTATATGAGTGTATGAAATAATTACCAATAATGCAACATGGAGAGTGCAGAAAAAAACACACCAAACTATGCAGCTGAAGTTACCAGACATATACTGATACAAAACTGGTACTAAACCTTTAAACGAACACACAAAACATATTCCAAAAGCCATTTAAAATCCACAAAATATGAAGAGAAATATGAAATGCCGATGCGCAGTAAGTGAATGAACTGTAATACCGCGACCGGCAGTAAGAGGGGTGGGGGCAAAAGTGAGCTGGTTCTCATACACTCCAATATTAAAACAGCTGAAAAAAACATGTTTCTACTCCTGGTGTTGCAATGTTTTTTTTTTATTTATTTACCTTTATGAACACAGGGAGATGATGTATTCGTAAAATTAGTTTGTTTAAGATATATTAAGATTTAAAACTTCAAAGTTCAAACTTCAGCTTTAAATTAAGATTTAAAACTTGTGAGCCATCATTACACTTGATATGAAACACCACGCATGGTACGTCCATGTAATATACAGTCAATGTTTTGCATGCAGGTATTTAAGGTCAAAGACAGCACACATCTCATTTTTGACATATTTTTTGTGTCTGTTTTTTTTTAATAAATAAATATTTTAACCACCTATTAACCACCAGTACAGCAAACACACCAGTCACACACACAAACTCAGTGTTTTTGTCAAGTAGTTTCTTAATATAAAAATCCCTCACACAACTTAAAATTATTACCATAATAATTATTGCTATAGTAGTAGCAGACTTTGTTCAATAATCAGTGTAATAAAGGGCACATTTTCTCTGCAGCCTACAGTAAGTGGTTTATAACAGTTTCTAAACAAGGCAGAACTGCCACAATAAATAGCCTCAATAAATTATTATTCTGTTCTAAATTTAAATCCCTTCTATTACACAGTTAGTCAACCAATACATTTAGTTCATTGAAGTACCTTAAAATGTAAATGTATAGAAGCAACTTCATTCTTCATTTGGGATTCAAAACATTTCTATGTGGGTTACTGAATCAAATATCTGAAGCTAGTGATTTATTTTAAATCTGCTCTTGAGGAAAGCCTTTCATGCTTCTATTGTGCTTGTTTGATGCTTGTTCTGAGAATAGACACCACTTTCCCTCCTCACAGGAATTCTTCCACACCTTGCAAATAGCAAAACATCACTCAGAGGCAATAAATGCTATCTGGAAAGAAACATAATACTGCCTTCTTTGCATATGGCACTTGCTTCTTTGCATATGGCACAGCCAACACTAGAGCACCACCCTCATGTTAATTGTTTATTTTTTTATAGCAAACAAAAAAGTTATGCTGAAATTGTTGTGGCTCTATTTTCCAGCATGCCAAAAAAAACAGGGTTGTGTAGAGGCTCTCATTTATCATTAGATTTGTGGGGGGAAAAAAATCGAACAACAGGATTATATTTTACGATATCCATACACTACAAAAATGCACGCCTAAAGTAATTACACGATATCATGAGTCAAAGACGCTTGAGCAGTTTTCAATTTTATATAATAGCAACATTTAAATAAGAACATAATATGATGCATTGTAGTAGAACGTCTGGAAAGGGTGGTAGAAAAGAGTAGTTAAAAAGTCTTAAAGAACTTGGTTCCACTGCTCTCTTGCTTTGAGGAGAGGGAAGTGTTCAGCAGCAATCAGTTGACAAGACTGGAGTCAAATATAATAGGATATGGGCAATATAGATAGCGAAAAAACAGATCAATAAAATCTTCTCAGTACCTCGGAGGCAGTACTGACACAAGGTTTTATAGCTTATAAAATAAAGAACGGTGTCAAAATATATCCAGCACCAGAAATCATATTTCTTCTTCAGATGGCGGATGGTGCGAGGTCTCAAATTCAAAGTGTGTAGAGCGTTAAAGAAAATATTTTTGTATTGATTATTCATGAGCAAGATTTTGTGAACAGAGCTAAAAGTACGGACTTTTAAATGCACGATGTCTTCTTTAAGCATTAAGGATACCACTTCATTATTATGCATGAACAGGCACATTTGGCAGTTTGCTTGAGGCAGAAAGTACTTGCTTGAGAATAGACCAGACGCTAAGGCCCTGTTCCTGTGAAGTGTCGTTGCACCCCTTGAGTGTGGTTGTAAAAGCTATAAACTGTTGTACCAAAAATACTTTTAGATATTGTGTTGAGATGGTATTTTTCAATATTATTGTTTATCATTTCCAATGGACCAATTCTGAATTTCAGAATTAATTTGTACAAATTTGTATTTATTTATTTATTTTATGATGATTTCATTAGGCCATTAATTTTTCTTAGATTCCTGGCATGTGCCAATTTGATTCGACCATGATAGTTTTACCACTATTTAGAGCAGGGGTCTGCTTTCTGGAGGCCTGCAGAACCTGCATGTTTTGTTCAAACCTTGTTTCAGGAGACAAATGAGTAGTTTCAACCAAACTCAGAAGAGCTTAATCAGTGGATTCAGGTGTGTTCAGTTAAGGTTGGAGCAAAACTATGCAGGATTGTGGTCCTCCAGGAATCGAGTTTGAGATCTCTGATTTTGAAGGATCATCCTATTTTTCAAAATTCCTCCTTCACTGTTCATACAAACTTATTGAAATTTGAACCACTTCAAATTTAGACCATGTCGGCTTAAAATAATGTAATTCAAGTCACTCCCTTGATCAAATATTTTTTTACAAATAAAATTACTTGCAAACAAATAAAAAAAATGGGTGGTAAGGCTTTATCTTAGCATCACATTGCGATATTAAAGACAAAAATGGCTACTTTGGTTCATATCATGCAGATTCTTCAGAAGTTATTTTGCATAGAATTGCAAGTTATATTACTTGAATTTATTTCCTCCTCTGTCTTTATTTTCTTCCTGCTATGGATAAATTGATCAGTTGATACAACTTCTATTATGAGCACGTTGAGATTTGACTGTGTAACAAATTGCATATTGTCTCTCCCCCTTCTGTAAGTCGCTTTGGACAAAAGCGTCTGCCAAATGCATAAATAAATAAATAAATAAAATTAATCAGCTGTCATTAGCCACATCAGCAAAGACATTTTCTACTGATCACTTGACCCTCTATTACTTCTTGCAGTTTCACAGTTTAATTTAAACTGTTTGAATTAATCTTACTGAAGATCTTACTTATCTTACTTATCTTTTCATAATACATTGATAATAAAACTTCAACAAGACATATCTTGAGTAATTTTATTATATTTATCATCATAAAATAAGTTAGAAGTCTTTTTTAACCACAAAAAAAGTAAAACACAAAAAATAGCCTTAAATAATGTATTTTGTTGGGAAGATACAACAGCCTCAATGGCAGCAAATATACTAAATAAAGTCATATTTTCAACAGGTTCTAAACAGTCCAGACAAGCTGCATATATATATATATATATATATATATATATATATATATATATATATATATATATATATATATATATATATATATATATATATATATATATTCACCTTGTTGAATCAATGCAATGTAGAATTAAGGCAGTTCTGAAGGTGAAAGGGGTCAAACACCGTATAAGTATGGTGTTCCTAATAATCCTTTAGGTGAGTATATACATGCTAAAGATGCTCTATTGGGTTGAGATCTGGTGACTGTCGGGGCCATTTTAGTACAGTGAACTCATTGTCATGTTCAAGAAACAATTTGAAATGATTTGAGCTTTGTGACATGGTTCATTATCCTGCTGGAAGTAGCCATCAGAGGATGGGTACATGCCAAGAAAACATCCCCCACACCATTACACCACTACCAGCAGCCTGCACAGTGGTAACAAGGCATGATGGATCCATGTTCTCATTCTGTTTATGCCAAATTCTGACGCTACCATTTGAATATCTCAATAGAAATCGAGACTTATCAGACCAGGCAACATTTTTCCAGTCTTCAATTGTCCAATTTTGGTTAGCTCATGCAAATTGTAGCCTCTTTTTCCTATTTGTATTGGAGATGAGTGGTACCCGGTGGGGTCTTCTGCTGTTGTAGCCCATCTGCCTCAAAGTTGTGCGTTTTGTGGCTTCACAAATGCCTCGGTTGTAACAAGTGGTTATTTCAGTCAGCTCAGTTATTTCAGTTGCTCTTCTATCAGCTTGAATCAGTCGGTCCATTCTCCTCTGACCTCTAGCATCAACAAGGCATTTTTGCCCACAGGACTCCCACATACTGGATGTTTTTCCCTTCTCACTGCATTCTTTGTAAACTCTAGAAATGGTTGTGCGTGAAAATCTCAGCAATTGAATAGAAATACTGAAATACTCAGACCGGCCCGTCTGGTACCAACAACCATGCCAAGCTCAAAATTGCTTAAATCTCCTTTCTTTTCCCTTCTGACATTCAGTTCAAAGTTCAGGAGATTGTTTTGACTAAGACCACACCCCTAAATGCATTGACGCAAATGTGATAGGTCAATTAGATAATTGCATTCATGAGAAATTGGACAGGTGTTCCTAATAATCCTTTAGGTGAGTGTATATTTTGGTCAGTTTTCTGGTTTAAAAAAATAGCGAGGATTTTTCCTAAATATGTTCTTTATTAATTATTAATTACCAGTATCCATACAATCGGACCTCCATAATCTGTACAATGATAAAAAATCCATTGTAAATTTAAACACTGAAAAATGCATCCAATAAATTGTAATTCGGAAGAAGTAGGAGGTTTGTTTCTAACTTCTAGTAGTCATTTCACAAGCAACTCGAGACAAAAGGATGCTCATACACAGACTAAATCTTTCTCACGCACACCCACCGACAATATCTGCACACAGCATTGTCCACATTCATTTTTCTCTCACAAGTTGTTCCATTCTTATGAATCCTGGCTGGGGTTAAATGCTATAGCTCCAAGATAAAAAGTAATTTCCTTCAACAGCAAGATTCTGTAACAGAGTAGCAAACACAAGGAAATAATCTCCCACTGCTGTTTAATTTCTATTCTCAGTTCTCATCTGTTTCAAACAAAACTATACTTGAAATGGACCAACTGTGGTCAACTTTCATTATTGACTTGAAAACACAAGCCCTACTTTTTCTCTCAAAAATGTTTTTTCCCCATAACTAAAAGTTTGAATATATTTTTAAGTCTCTTGCAGCTGTCACATTTGCATTCACCTTTCCCAATCGCTACTTCCTGTCAAACTCACTGGTGATGAGAAGAAGTCATGATTGATTTAGTCACAGGGTGCATCGAACCATCTGTCTGTCACACACTATACACACTATAATGTGGGTGCAATATTTTGAGCCCAAACCTGAATCTCAAATAGCATTCAGCTTCACCGCCACCAACAGGCGGTTTCCATGCCAACACAGATAAGAATATATAAAGAACCTTACACCCCAAAACTAACAACCTGCTCACCACAAAGTTGACAGAAGTGCTGTGACGATTTGCGGTTTGTGTGCACGAGTTTTCTATGCACGGGTTCTGCGCTGAGCCAGGTAATAAGTGCATAACAAATACACTTGCTATTAACTACTACTGAAAAATACATTTAATGACTCTTCAACCAAAGAAACTCATTTATCCTAGGTAAACTATCGATTTGTTTAATCAATGTTTCATTGTGGCTAACATAGTAAAATACTCATACAAGCCCTAGATAAACAGAAATTAATTCCTGACTTACTCAACTTGTATTATTGGTTATTTTAGCAGTTTAACCTTCTTTGCCAGCAGATTTAATAGTGTTAATCATACTGTTATGATTCCCAAAGAATCATATTATAATCATTATGTAGAGATGTGTTCATTTTAGTGTATTATTGTGTATCACGTTCATTCTCTGTTTATGTGTGTTTTTTTCACATTTAATACAAATGATCAGATTGAAAAGGTAAATATAAAAACACTTCCCCTACAGTATGTATCCTATGTGTCCATTTAAAGGGAGCAGGAAAAACACCTTTATAAATTATCCTTTATACATGAAATATTCTAAACGTGTGTGAAATTTTACACTTGATAAGTTTTACAATTGTACTTTTCTCACATCCTGTAATATTATTAGTTTTTTTATTGAAGAAAGGATATTTTAAATTAGAATAAAAATAAAATTATTAGGGATGCACTAATACCACATTTTTTCAATGCCAGTAGAAGATTGAGTACTTACCAAAACAAGTATCGGCATCAGAGCATTCCTAAAAATTGTCATACTATAAAAATGCATTTATTACGGTTTACTTTTAAATAGCTGCCCTTAATAGAAATTAATTTTGAGAGACATAAGCAACAAAACAGTTGCTGGTTGGTGGTTCATTTAGAGAAGTTCACTATTCTTGAGTTCTCATTACTTACAAATAGCATGGTCATGCTCCTCCACCAAATAATCCACATTATCATCAGCTCATCTGCTGTGAGGTAACTTCTACCACCTGCGAGGCCCCTAGCAGTCAGAGCGAGAAAACCATTTCTGTCTAATCACTTCCAACACAGGTAAGAAAACCACTTCTGAGCACATTCTGGGTCAGAAATCATGAAAACTTTGAATGTGTTCACCAAACAATTTCATAAAACAGAACACTTTTCTGAAAAATAATATTGACAGAGATGAGACCCTGTATGATTTTATTTTAATATAGTTTCAGCCCCTATTTTTAACATAAAAAGCTACTTATGTTCAGAAAGAAAAACAGTTGTGCACTCTGTCAGAAGGCTTTAGATGGCCCTGAACACATGTGTTTTGACTGATGGCCCCAGAGTTGTTTCTATATCTCTCTACAACGTGGGTTCAAAAGGTGGACTGCTGTTTATCTGTCCCACTCTTACACTGCCAGAGAAGACTCTATATCTAATGCCCTTGAGGGGGTATGTTTATGTAGGCTCTCTTAAAGGGGTCAAAAGGTATAAAGGCACTCAGTAAGACCCGTTTCAACTCTTCTGCCAATAAGAACACTCTGTTCAAGGTTGCTACAAAGTCCCAGGTAACCCTTTGTTGTCCAATTTAAAGTTTTTTTGAAAATGTGGTTATGAAAATGTTTCAATTTAACTATTTTTAGGCAAGCCTTCGCTTCTGCACATAAGCTACATATTAAAGTAGCTTCTGTGCTTCAATGTTTTGTGAAAGTTAAAGAAAAAAAAACATTCAATTGGCTTGTTACATCAAACCAAACTAAATTCATTAGGTTCATTCAAGTCAGACAAACTCTCAAAAAGATAGCAAGTGCAAATCAGTTTTCGTGAATTAAAAAAAAAGTGCACTTTTTGCAAAGTGTTTGAGCAAAAAAAATCTGATTTCACACAAATCAGAAATGGACCAAGGGCTGTGCATTTCCCAATCTCATTCTGAAGATGCGAACACTTGTATGCATGTGAATATTTTTTACAGTCTTCTTCCACAAACGTGAACAGAACTTACACTCACACTCGTTCCAGCCAATAAGATTGCTGTGAAGCACTCAGATGTTTAGCTATCTTTAACCTCTCTCATCTAATTGAGCTCAACAAACACTTTGGCAATATCAGAAAAAAATGCTACCAATTAAAAAAAAAAGAAGAGATTTCACAGAGATTTTCTAGTCAAACATCAGAAAAAAGCCCTTGTGAATTAAGGGACATTGACCTCTACCAATCTACCAACATCGCCCAGTGTTGGGATGATCGCCTGGAAAGCACATTTGCCTAATGAACATTACAATCTTCTGAAGGCTTTCTTAATTTTAAAGTAATGTTGAAAATGTCGCTCCAATTTTCATGTATAATCCTTTTTTTGTTAGATTTTGTTAGTAAGGTCTACGATTACTGGTATATATCAGGTACACAAAGGTAAACTTCTTAAAGTTAGCTCAACTTTTAAATTGTCTTGGCAAAACATCACAATGATTATTTTAATAGTTTACCTTTCTGTAAAAAAGGAAAAGTATCCTGCACACTAATATCATTCTCAGTGAGCACTGAAGCAACAGCAAAGGGTAGCTACACATCGTGTCATTAGAGTTTGTAACCAGACCTTGTAGTTCTCTATCAGCCACAAACTCCCTTTAAAATAATTTTTTTGAGGATTTTGTATGAACGCTTTAGCTAAACCAACCATAACGTTTCATTTTTATACTTGAGATGAACTGCAGAAGCAAAAACACTCAGTTTAAGAAAACCTCAGACTAAAGAGGCTTCTCATCTTCCCACCCAGTTTTGAGACGGCACATCACCTACATTTAGTAGATTTGCTGTTGTTCCCTAGGTGAGGATTTCTTCTGTGTCTGCTGAGGTCATTGTGAACTAAATTAAGAGAACTTTGAGTTGAGTTCATCTCAGAGGAAACAAACTTCCTCCATCGAACAGTGAGCCAATGTATAGGGGGAATGTCTGGTAGGTTTGGGAATTGAAGCAATGGATTGAATCCAGAGCAAGGCACGATTTGAAGTCTAAAAATAGATTTCCTGAAACCACTCTGTTCCTCAAACCTCGTTATCCTTTTAAAACTTGTGATTCTTCTGCATGAAACAAACATCAGGCAGAGAGACACTATTCTGGTGGGATATAACTGCCTAATAGTATTATGAGAACAACAAAGGTAAGAGGATTATTCGTGTCCCACATACTCCACATTAAAATCTGCTTATTTCATATTGGCAGAAGCAGCAACAGCAAAGCTAACAAAAGATTCCAGTAACAATGCAATCTATTGTCTGCATATCAACAGAAAAGAAAACATTATTTCATTCATAAAACTAGCAAAACACCAGTATGAAAATGTGCAGTATATTCACCATTTATCAGATTGACGTTAAACCACACAAGGGATTTAATAAACGAGATCTACTCTTGTTGGACTATAACAGTGATCACCAAATGCTAGCACTCTGGTAAACCATGGGTTAATGTCTAGCCTGGTCTACACCCTCAAGCTTTTTGATAAAGTGAATACTCATGATGTTTTGATTGTCGTCTTGATTTAATTCTCCAAGAAAATCAGTCAAGCTCCATGCAGAGGTGCCATGCAAGTTTTGTGTGCAAGTTGTGTGACCCTATACAGGAGACCTGTAATCTGTCCCAGTACTTTTCACACTGGTGAAGTGTGAAAGTGAACACATGAAAAACAGATCATCGCATCCACTTAAGAGAGAACTCCTCTTCAGCAAGCTTAACTTTTTCACAAGGAAGTCATTAATTTTGGATTAAAACAGAAACAGAAAGCATTTAAAACATCAAAATCAACTATAAAAGTGTCAGTTTAAACATAATTTAAATTTAGTTTAATTTTCATTACCATCTGAAAGCATTTCTTTGAGAGTTCTTTTTAATGTTCTGCTTAAAAGTACATTTTTATAATATAAGGAAAATGCTAAGATAGGACTGGAATAGAGTTTTTCTAAAATTGCTAGATTAAGTTGCACAATTAAATAAATAATAAATCAAAGCACTTGTAAAGAAAATGCATTTAACACGTATACCCCAGATGAGACACTCAAAAACGTTATAATAAGTATTATATATTCTAAAAATCATGATAACTGTTTAAAGCTCATAATAAAAATGTAAATCATTTCATTTAGTCTTATTCATAGTTTTTGTTAAGATTACTGTGATTATACTGTTGGATGCTTGTTATAGAGGCAAAGAAGGAGAAAAAGAGAACACCCACAGCTGTGACGTAGCTGTAGATCCAACCCTACTTGAGAGGGATTAAAAGAAGACCCCATAGGTGGCTCACTCTTTCTTTCCTTTCCCTTAGGTGCACTGTAAATTCAATTAGTTCAATATACTTATTGCCCTCTTTATGCAAAGCAAACTTAGGGAGAAAATCTGAGTAAGTTTAATAATTATCTACAGGTAAATTAAATTGATTATATTGGATGTCATATATGCATGCTCAATGACATTTACTTAACATTTTAAGTAAATTTACTTAAGTTTTGTATTACTCTCAATTATTTACTTATTATTTAAGTAAATTCAAAAAAATTTTTTAGTAACATTTGAGTAAAATCAAGTAAAGATAACTGCTTTTCTCAGATAAAGGATACCATTTGATTTGAAACCGTGCACGTGTAAGATGAATAATAATTCCATTGTTTGATTGTTTCCTTATCATAGAATAAACTGCAGCTGTTGCTGTGTCCTTTATCTTGACTCAAGATTTGTTACTATTCAGGAAAGAAACTTTCTATTACGAGCTGTAAATAATTATTTATTACAGAATAGTTACATATTTCGACATTACATTGTTTTGTTCAATTTCTATTACCATCTTGTTTACATTTTATGAGTAATTGTTGCTGATATATTGGATCCGCACAAAAATAATAACAAGCCCTTTATCTTTTTCTTGTGTAAATGTAGAAAAATAAAACAATTTCAATGGTCTAAACAGCAAATGTTAAAAATGTTCAAAACTGGGTATTTCTATTTTAATATTTATATAATTATTTGAACTGACATTTTCCCTCAGCATAGAAGCAATTTACAGATTAAATTGAATTATCTTAATAATATCAATATTACTAATGCTGCAACTACAATAAAATGTAAACAGCAAAAATACATAAAAATCATTTTGAAAATATTGAAAAAGTGCAATATTTATTTGCACATGTGAAATCTCTCACTTTATAATTTACAATATTAAAAAATAAATCTTTAGCTTCTGACAAAAGCACAGACATAACCAAAATAATTATGATAGTTGTAAACAACCACCCCGAGCACAAATAAAATGACAAACTAAATATCAACTCTTGTGGGAGGATAAAGCTGCCCCTAGGCTGACTAAGACTGAAAGAGAAATGAGAAGAGATTGGAGTAGAAAAGAGAATTCGTGCAATATCATCTAAGATACATCATGTCTTCAGGGACTCATTTAATCAAATCCTTTCACATGGTTCTAGAGCCAATAAGATAAAGAAAGCACATAGAATTACTACCAGTTTTAAAAACACTTGATTGATAAAATAAACTGATTCTCGTCAAACTAATCCGTTAATATTAAGCATACTAACTATTCTACCAATGGTAACCATAAAAATAAAAATAGAAAAACTAACATCTCAGAAGCACTTTATAATGCTTGTGAAATGGTAGGCAGTATAAAAAAAAATTACATACAGATTGAAAAATAATGAAATTGCAATGTTGTTTCTGGCTCATTGACAGCAAAGCTGCAGCAGATCTGTAAAAAGAAGAACAAAGTGGAATCCATCCACTTTGTTCAGTAAAAGTAGCAGCAGATGTCTCTGGGTTGCCATGCATTGAACACTATAGAGATAGTATTTTGACTAGTCCAAATATATCCTTGCTATTAAGTGCTATCTTTAGTAAACAAGTGCGCTGTCCTCTGCAAAGTCTTTAAAAGAAAATTTAGGCACTAAAGTAAATTGGAAAAAGGAATAAAAGCCCTGTGGGAAAACAGCAACTGCTCTGAAATAGACAGCACACAATGAGTATGGTTTTGTCAGCCTCTGTGTTCATCTGCGAGCATGAGCCTGGAAGACTGCCCCAGATAATGATTTGATGAACTTCCCACTTCAGCACTCCTTTAAAGCTGAAAATCTGTTTCCTTCACAGCGCACGACAATTAACTCACCACTCAATCTCAGAGAGATTTCAGGTCTAATTGGCTGCAGTTTGGAGCATAGCAATAAAAGGTTGCCTAGCAACCAGTCAGAAAGCATAAGTGGTGCCTTTTCTGCATTTTTATGCATAATGACATTTATAATTATTTGGCAATTGCTTGCTTTTTTAACGACACTAAGTAATCGGAATTTGTGGTTTATTGGAGACATTATGATGTAGAAATATGATCCAGATGCCAGTAGGCATTTTCATGTTGATGAAGACCCACAAAAATAAATATGCTGAAAGTCAGTGTTTTTAAACCTCTGGCAAATTCCCCAAAGGAAGCTTTTTTAAGCGCATACAGCTCCTTAAAAAAGCTCCCCACATTCCCTTTACTTTACTACAGTAATCAAGGGTGAAAATTAGTTTTTCTTTTGTTTTCTTTCAATTTTACAACAAAATGTAAAGTCCAGGAAGCAAGACTAAAAAAATATTACATAGTTCTTTGCTTATAAAAAAAATTGTAAGATAAAGCTGACAAAATTGTTAACCTTGTTATTAACGATCTGGTTCTGAATCTGAGTAAAAATCCTTCTTCTTGACTGAAAATGTAAGTTAACCATTCCAACCATAATCGAGGAATTGGTAAACTCCCTATAAACCCTTTGCTCTTTATTTCAGTACACTAGCAATCCTATAATCATAAGTCAACATTACTTCTATAACGTCAGCCAGTTGTGATGAAGGTGATTGTTCTGGGTTTGCTATAATCAGAGACAATTTGCAAAGTCTATCCTGGAATGACAGAATAAAGGTATTTTAGGCAAACAGACAAGCTACGTAAATTCAACCCTTGGTTATCCATGATAGATTTCATGTATGAAAATTGATATGATTACATGAATTTTAGCACCTTAGCTACATACACTTGATCAAGAAGAAGTTCAGGCGTAAAATCAGTAACAATGATTCTATTTGCTGTGTGGAACCTTTTAAATTTTACAAGAAGACATTAGATGGACTTCTTGCAATCACAATTCAGACTATTTGTCTTTCTGTGTATATAAATTATATGTCATTTACTTTGTTTTTTTAAAGTATTGGAATATTTTTTTATGCTGATGTTTATTTAATAGTACAATAAAATATATGAATAAATAAATAAATATATAAAATCTCTCTCTCTCTCTCTCTCTCTCTGAAATAAATCATACATTGTAAAAAAGGAAAACTACAATGTAGAAAACTCTTTCATTTGTAACAAAAATGAAAAGTTGGCTTGTCAACAGCAAAACATTTTTCATATATATTTCTGGTATTACAGTACAATACTGTCAATAGTCTACAGTAATTTACTGTGGCTTTTAATTACAAAAAAATAACTGGCAGCACTGTGGCCAGTAAATTACTGCTGCTTTAAATTACAGTAAATACAGTATACTGGCAGCACTGTAATTGAGAACCAGAGTATATTAATGTAATTAGTTTGCAGTTATTCACTGTAAATCAATTGCAGTGAATAGCTGACAACTGAGCTGCCAGTAATTTAATGTTAAAACCACATACAGTGTAGTATATGGGTATAAGTATCATTTTACACAAATTATATAAATTTATAAAACCAATATTTCTTTATAACATTGTATTAATAACTAATTCTTAAATGATATTGTATTGTAGATACCAGTGATGTTTTCAATCTTGTTCTGTTACTTAGATACAGGTTGCACATTCCAAACAGATGAACAGCCCCCTGTGATAGTTTGAGTTTTAAACATTAGAACACAACTTAGAAATAAGTGGGATAACATAAACATGATTTTCAAAATATGGGGGGGACATATCCTTGTTCTGTCCCAATTGGACATTACGGGATTAGCAGAATTAAAAAGCCGTTACATTATTTACACATTTACATTTTTCTGTATTAATACCTTTACTTATTTTATTTGGCTTATTTTCTAAAAGCTTTATGTACAATTTTTGTTATTAATTTTGTAGCATTGTTGTTTGCTGCTCATTTTTTATTTATTTACATTCTGTTTATAATATTATAGAATATTTTATAATATATAAAAAATAATACATTATATTTACACCTATTATTTTAAAATGTCCCAGCAAGTAAAATCATTCAGGTCAGTTAACAGTTTAAATGGATCAAATTTGATCAAATATAATACGTGAATTATTATTTTTGCAACTGTACAAAACATTCTGGTAAAACATCTCTCAAATAAGCCGTGGTTACATCTGATCTCTCTTCCTGAATGCCTCCACATACCCCTCAGTGGATTATTCTACATACCAACTTTCACCACTGCGAACAAGCCTAATTATAGACTATAATAACTTGGTTGTGGGTGCACTCATTTCCTACTCCTGGATAGTTTTTAATCTGCTGTGATTTTCTCACAGCTGTAGAGGTCCAAAGAGGCTTTCTCGCTCCTGTCTGCCAATCAGAGCAAACACCATGGACTTTCGTGTGGCAGCAGAGCAGGATCCAGATGGTTTGGGGGTGGTAGAGATGCCAGCCCCCCATCGTGAGAAGAAAGAAGTACCATTGCAGTTTAAAGGTTTCTTTTATGGAGACGTTTTCTGTAACCAAAGTCGTCTATATTTCTTTCTAGTTTCAAGTAATATTTTTAGCTACAATTTTCATTTTCAAAGCTTCAACTATTTAATGGCTGGGTACAAAGACATTGACGTGATTCTTTAGGAGTCCTCTTTTTTGCTATTTAGAAGCACAGGGCTGCAGGCCTATTAGAGTCCGTTTTCTGGGATGAGTTTAACACTTTAACCTTGAAGTGGCTTTGAATGCATGGCCTGTACTTGTTTAATCGTGAGTCGCCAAAATGCCAAGATAAAGAAAAATCACACCAGTCAGGAGCATCTTAAACACATCCTGTAGAAATGCTGCTCGTCTTGCTTTTTGCACTCAATAAGTAAATATTACTATCTTTACATGGCAGTCAAAAAAAACATTTTAAAATGTTAATTTGTAGGAAAATTAACTATTGGTTAGAATAGAATAAAATCTTAAACAATATGTTGTTCAATAAAAATAATACAATTTTTTTTATAAACTGAGAATAACCTTTTTTATAATGGATCAAGACTTCCATCATTAAGAGTGTTAAATCTATGAAAAAGGTTAAGACATGAACAAATGGCCTAAATCATTAAAATGCACAAAAAAAAAAACTAATCTCTTGTTAATGATGTGTCACATGTGATTCCTGGGCACATAGCAGGAAAAAAATCCCCACTAGAACAACGTAGCTGTCCAGTGTAGATAAAAAAGATGACTTTTCAGTTCCACAGAAATACAAACATTGATGTAATTCGATCATATACTTTGATCACAAGGTTCTTTTTTAATGCTCTAACACAGAACTATTACATTTTTTTAATTAATCGAGTGATTTAGTTAATTAACCAAGCAATCAGATAAAGCATTTTTTGCTTACTTAAAGAGCAATATCAAATAATCAAGAAAAATAAGACAAGTCTCTTAAAAGAAACAACTAATTAGTTTCTTTTTGACAAAACAAATAAAGAATATCAAGACATAGTGTGCAATGCATACAAACAGTATTTCTTTTCGAAAATAAACATTCTGTTACTACCCCTTGTTTTACTGTCATTTCTCGAGCTGTAAACAATTACAACAAATCTGTATGAGATTAATTAAGAGCACTTAAGTGCGATACATTCACAGTCTAAAATAAAGCATTTTTTTCTTCATTTCTTTTTTTTAATTAACAACACTAAGGCATACTTAAAAATAGAAGAACACTGCCTTCAAGGTGTGCAACTTAAACTTCAAAATTAAAGTTTTCAAAACAGCTCAGGCATAACATAATCTGAATGCTTTGTGGCAGAAACATGGAACAATAGTCTATACATGGTTTCACACTGACTGCTTAAAGTCAATATAACTATGAGCTATGAGCAGATTAATGTATCTTTTGAAGGTGCGTGTCAGTGTGCAAGTCTTTAGAGGGGCACGATGATGAAATGGTAAGCATGTCAACATGCTCAGAACTGAGGTTTGTAGCAATGTTTCCTGCTGCTACCCTGTGGTATGCTAACTAGACCTTGCAATAGCATTCTCTTTACTTTTCAATTTGAAATGATCCCAAACCTTGGACATTTCTTTTACACTTTCTCCTATTCAATTGGTCTCTGCTCATTGTTACTGCTCCCTTCCATTTACTCTGCTCACATTAGTCAGTGTTCACGCCCTCAAATCAAAACAGTGCCACCATCTCCTTCTGCTTTGTGGCAGGCGTACGCATAAGTTAATTGTCAATATAAGCCAAAGCCATTGCTAATAAGTGTAACATGAACTTTAAAATTATGCCTCATTTATTTTGTTGTAATTGAGCTATTCAAGGACGTGTTGTAGCTCTTCGTGACAGTTTGGTAAAATTAAATAAAACCCAAAAAAGATTTTTTTTTAATAGCAGAACATTAACTGAACATGCCAGAACAAGTAATGGATTTGGGTCAGCTAATGATATACTTTCACAACATTCTGAATTGAGCTTGCTTTGACAAAGTGGTGGCATAAAAAGAACTGCGGTACTTAGTCAGACCTGAGGCTTAAATTGCACCTGAGTTCCACTTCAAGGGAGAAACAAAAGTCTTAAGACATGGTCACCCTGTACTATCGCCTAGCATCATCTATCATTAAAACAACTATTAGACTAGAAATGCCAGACATAGTAGCAAATGTCAAATTTCACTCAACAAAAATTTGACAACAAACCTGAGAAAACTGTGACCCTGGGAATTAACAAATACGATGGAGTGAAAATCAAAGATGATTATAGATTCACTCACCAGCAGTGAAGTCCTTGTTGAGGTCAATGAAAGCATGAGAATGCGGGATGCGCATCTCTACACTCATGTTGAGAGCCTTTTCACATACTTGTTGTCTAATGAGCAATATAAAAAAATCATGTTTAATAAGCAGAGTTTCTCATGATGATAAGACAGTCTTACCTTGCTTTGAGATAACAAATCTCTAAAGAACCATCCACCAGTCCAAAAATGTCTGGAATCATGTCACCATTAAAGCTTTTCAAGACAAAAAAAAATCAAAATTACAGCTCTAAGGACATTGCTCTGTTACAAGGGAAGGATGCACATATTGTGTGTATACTTACTCCATGACAAGCGGTTGATCAGTAAATGTATTGATCAGGTCCACCTTCTCACTCCGGTCTGGAAAATACAAAAATAAGATTATAAAGACATAACAAACTAATAGACAAGTTTAATCATAAACTGTTTTCTTAAAAAACATGGACCACTACTAACAAGACAGAAGATAAAAAATAAAGTGACACATTTTTTTTGCTTTAACAATTAGTTGTAATTCATTCATTCATCTTCATGTCGGCTTTATTCCCTTGCGGGGTCGAACCGCCAACGGAATGAACCGCCAACTCTCTGGCATATGTTTTACGCAGCGGATGCCCTTCCCTGCCGCAACCCATCGCTGGGAAAAATTAGTTGTTATATGAAATTAAATTATCTGAAATTATGTGAGCCCTTAAGACAATAAAAAACGTTTTTTTTTTGTTTTGTTTTTTATTATTAAAGTTTTAAAGAGTATTTGATGAATTCGGAGCTTTAATTAATAGAAAAGCTTTTTCATGGACTTCACAATCTGAGCACATAGATAATTTTTTTGTGTTTTGTTTAAAGACTCAACCTAAAGTGTTGTTGCGTCCCCAGAAGATGGAGGCTTTTGTTTGTAAGGGAGAGGTTTTCGGGTGACCAGTGAGTAGCACGTCCATCTGCGAATCACCATCATAATCACCAGGGACAACACTACTTATGATGAAGTCGCTGAAAGAGTATGAACAACATGAAAGAGCATTTATTATACATAATACAATTTACAAACTAATAGTTTTAACAAGAGAAGTAATATCGTAAGCAATATCCAAGTGAGAAATCGTGTTCACCTATTGAAAGGGAATTGGTGTTCAAAATAAATGAAAAATTATCTTAGTGAGAGTGTGTATCGTTGTCTCACCTAGGGAAAAACTCTTTTGTAAGATTCACTTTTGGTTTGAAATAAGGTGCTTTAAGATCAGCCAAGAAAATCACCAGCTCAGATTCTGTAATAAAATAAAAGAAATCACATATAATAACACATGACGAGGGTGTTAAACATAAATAACATAAATGTCCAGTTAACGTAACAGAGAAATAGAGGAAGAGTGGTAAATTAAGCCAAACACCACCACACCCCCTGACAAATATCTGACAGTCCAGGGTTAATCTACACAAAACACCAATGACGTCTTTTCTCATAGCACACATATTGTCTAATACATATATGCAATTATTACCACTAGTTCGTTTTAATTTTATCGTTCATAATACAAACGTTAAAAGAACCATACTTACGCTTCCTGATTATGAAAATATCTGTCTGTTTATCAGAGTTAAAATCGCCAAAAGCCGCGATGGTGCCAAAACTCTCCGAGCCAAATAAATCACTCGTAACGTCCTGCAATGCAAAAAGGACATGTCGTCCAATAAAACTTGAAAATAACGCCAAAAAACAAGCAAACGACAACAACATTTTGATATTAGCTTTGACAGCCACAAACTGGAACACGGCACATCGTTCAACGAAAGGCTGTGTGGTTGCCTTTACGACAGTGCATGTGGTTCACGGCAGTCCCCGTGTGTTGTTATTCTCCTGTCAACATGACAAGCTTAGCGGATGTCGGATGGAAACTGCTGGAGTTTAAAGCCAGATCTAAGCGATCAGGTTTGGCTTTTTGCGATGCGTGGAATTGAGAATGATTAAGCATTGGGAATTTGTGTTCTCCGTGCATTTTGATTCTGTGTTTTGTCTGCAAACTTGAGTTTGTGGCGTTTGTGTGTGAGAAAGCAGAGCCCAAAGGTCAGGTGTGAGGAGGACGCTGACCAGGGGCTATATTTAGAATCTAATTGCTCACTGGACGTCATGCTTTAAGTTTTGAAAAGTCACTTGAGTTAAATGACTCAAGACCAAAGTTAAAAATGTTTTGGGATAGTTTTACCTTTAGATCTCTCTAGTCAACCCTAAGCCTGCATTTGAAACATGCAAATAAAGTCATAATCAATAACTCCAAAGGAAACTATATTATCCAAAGGAAAATGTATAAAAGTTTGATCTGTGCACATTTGGAGTTTAAAAGTCTAACATAGCATAATGCAGTTAAGACAAAAATTGCTAGAAGATGGAAATCTGTTTAAAATTCTGTTTTTTTTTATTTTGTTTTAAATGAATTATTTCCCGAACAGTTCAAATGGCAATCACTTTCTCTCATACTATTGACCATGTCATCACTCTTTCCAGATGCTGTCAGTTGGTTTGTTGCATGATCATTCAATAACAATGTCTAAAGATCAGAAAATCTCACTGTGTGATTCCATGTAATTTGTCTTTTCTCTCTATTTTCTTCTAACCCTCTGAATTAAACTAATGTTGTAGTTTAACTAATAGAGGGCTGGTGTAGAGTTCATCTAATGAAAAATGGCTGACACTGCCAGTGAATCTCTGAATGCGCATCGCAAACTCCAGAAAGTTGGTAAGTTGCAGTGTCATGATTGATCCTTGGGAAACGTCTCTCATTCTGTCTAAATAATCATTTTGGCATAAACAGTATGAAGAGTCTGGATCAAATCCTATTGATGTGTTTTAGAATGTTTGTATTCTTTTTAAAAATTGTTATAGAGTTTAATTTGCTAGCAAATCGTAAAGAATACATTAGATTTTTGTTTCACTTAAATTGATATGATACTCTAGATAGTGAAGTTAAACATTTGAATAAAACTGACAATTTTTACACTGCCCCTTGGCAGCAGCAGATCCAGCCTCTTAATGTCATGTGTAATTTGGCCAATACATCCTCAGCAAATTGAAGGAGTTCAATGACTGTCATGTTCATCTTTTCACAACAAAAAAGCACACAACATGCTTAGCAGAGAATAGAGTGTGAAGTTGACTTAACCACTGTGAATGAAGACCTCAACCACAAAATTGACAAGCGGCGTAAATCTGTGCACGAGCAGTGTGAACTGTTTTTTGAGTAGTTCAAATTCATCAAGTCGGTTTTTGTAAAATGTATTTATTTTAGGATGTATTACCCAGCACAAGACATTCTGTGTCTACCAGTGAATGAACAACAGAGGACAAAGTTTTCTAGTTCTCAAAATAGTGTTTGTCTGTTCTTATCTTTCACTTCTGACTCATTTTTAAGAGAATAACAGGAGTTGCTAAAAGATAGTTTTTTTTAATGGATGGAGATTCTGTCCAACAATCCATTATATTCCTTCATTTCAAGAAGTTTCATTCAAGTGAACACAATATGTAATTAAACATATACTTGCTCTTGCTCTCGGTGTGTGGTTTGTATGTACAGTTGAAAAAGGCTACTTGCAGGATGGCTACTATTTTTTAAAAGTTGAATCTGTATTTTTAGAGAGCATTAAATTGTAGGTTTATAGTTTTAGTATGTTTGTGCACACAAAGAGAATAAGGCACACTTCTGTTCAAATATTTATTTTGAGGTTCCCTTGAAGACACAAATGAGTTTGTATTAATGGACCTTGGTAAAGTCATAGAGAAGTGCTTTAACTCTTTATTTCATACCATCGTCTAACCAAATCTTGTAATGGAAGCTTTGTTTTGTTTTTAGACTAGTTCGATTTCAATAAATTAAGCACAATTAAATCATGACCACCATTCATTTTTCTTCGAGATATGCTCTGCTTACTCAGAGTTATCTAAAAAAGGAGATGGCTTTGTCTCTGCTTCTTAAATGCTGATGAGAATTATGCTAATTTGCAAGGAAATGTGAATTTTTGGTACCTGAGGTATTGACCCTGGGTCGATTCTATTAAAATGTAAATTGCTACAGAGTTAAATGTGTCTGAAATAGGCTTCTGTTGATGGGCTTCCCCTGAATTTCACTCTTTGCTGAAAAAGCTGAATTTACTGGTGTCAGGTTCCATTACTCATGAAAATTGTGCCAATGCCTTCAATTTAGCAATCAAGCACTGTGTGTTTGCGGTGACGTTGGGTTTGATGTATGAATCTGGAGAACAATAGCTTGCATCTTTTGCATTTAGCTTTGATTGTTTTTCTGGCACGCTTTGCTATCTTTGCATCCCAGTTAATCTCGTTCTGTTGATCTTGGCGTTTTAAATGGAACAGAAATCCATTCGGGTTGAAGAGACTAAATGAAGCACATTTTGAATTTGGTGACTCAGCTCAGTCTCTGCATACTAAATATACCATAGTGGGCCTGTTGTAGGTCATCGTTCTGAATGGACATCATCATGAAGTATATTATAAAGTATACTGGTCAGTTTCTACCTATATTGTCAGATAACTTTATGGATATGATGGATGTCACAGAGTAAACACAATTGTGTTTAATTAAAATGTCCTTCAACATTGGTTTCTACTTTTTGTGACCAGGCTCCATCTATGAACCACTTAAACTGTCCACACTGCACCGGGAGGATGAACCCCTCTGGGAAAAACTGGACCGCTTCTATAATGCAGGTAGGAAGTACTCCATTCTTTACAGACTTTAGAAGAAAGCCTATTTTTGTTATACACATAATCAATGCTAGTAACTTTTTTGTCAGCATTTTAATTGGTTAAATGAAATCTGATGCAATTTATTTGGTAATTTAACCACAGTAAGTATAAATCTGGTCACAACCAATAAAATATATTGTATTATATTGTATTAATCATTATTTTTATTTTTATGTATAGTGTTACCCTTAATTAATTGCTCATTATACATTTATCTAAAAATAACACAAACAATTAAAACTTTGGACATGCCTCAAGTCCAAGCACTGATGAATTCAGAGCTATTACACTTTCTCATTGCAGTGTTCTTTAACGTTTAGCTTTAATCAATACTCATTAATCAATACTCATCAATACTTTTTCATACACACCCTCTTTCTCTGTCTCCTCTCGCATAAGCTCACTTTCTAGTTCAATTTGCTGCATGACTATATTTAATAGAACTTTTATCAAGATTTATAGTTTCTTTTCCTTGAAAGCATTGTTTGTTAGTATGAAAAAAATAATTTTGTTATAAACTTCTTAAACAGATAACATAACACAATGTTTGCTGTCAGGATACTCAGGGGAACCACAGCATGGGGACGTAACTAAAACTAAAAAACAAAGGTAGATAGAATCTCTTTTCTAATAAGAGATGCAGATAATCAAGAATCAGGATGTTGGCCATCGGGAATCATGGACAAGCACTCTATTACATTGACACACAACATTTCATTGACTCGAATGGGATAGCATGCAACAATACGACACCAGAAGTTCAGAGTGATGCGATTCCCATCAGATGATAAGTTGAGCCCTCAGATGAAATTTACACCTAATTGCCACCGGTAGAGAGAATGAGCTTAAAATCTTGAAATCTTGTTTTTAGAACTTTAGTGTTAATGTGAAAAGTTTTGAAGAACCCTTTTGATTTATGTTTATTTTTTTCAGTTTTATAAGATAATGCCCTGTGAGTGGGGTGTTAACTACAGCACAACCATACCAAAATCGTCTGATCTTTACAAAGCCAGTGTGACTTCTGACAATTTGTTATGAGATAAAAAAATATATATATATTTATACAAAATGTCATGTTTTTTAATTGGTTATTGAATTTTTTTTTATACAAATCTAAAATTAAGAATTTTAATTGCTTTAACTACAACTTTGAACATTTTTACTGGCTCATTAGGGACCACTAACATACACAATTTACACACAAAAAAATATTTATTATTTTTTTATTATAATTCTTTTGTGCATTGTAATTTGTGTGTTGTGTATATTTCCAGTTAAATAATTGCTCTTATTTTTAAGCACATTTGTACCAGCCTGCAACATCAATCTGGTGCACTTAAAGTAATTAATAAGCGCAGAAAAGGCAAACTGCATAACCAAAAACTATATCAGAGTTGTTCTCCTGTTTTCCTCTCCCTTTCTTCCTTTGTCATCTGAAAGACACCCACAGGCGCCCAGAGCTTCTCTGAGGGAAGTGATGCTTGAAACACTCACTACCATAGCTCCACTGCAGCTATTAAAGAAATAAAATTCAAAAAGGTGATTGTTCTCATTAGTGTAGAGCTCAATAAACAGCAAAACAACTGAAATGCTGCTTGATTCACCGTTTCCACTCCACCTCATCCATACAGACTTCAACATGTACAGTATGCTTAAGCTTATTTGAATACTGAAGACTGTCGAGCTGAGAGCACTGCAGAGAAATCGGAGATTTAGGGATGGAGAACAAATGTGAAGATTTCAAAGATTATTTTAAATGTGTTAGGGTTTAGGAAGACAAACGAACAGCATTAACAGAGTGTAATCCCATTTTTTGCCTCACATCCCATAGGAGACGTCCATAAAATTGTGCTACGTTTTATGGATTGCAAAACAAATTGAGAATTGCTGAAATATATCTTAATTTACAGTTACCATCCTCCGACTGTACAGTATGTTCTTATCAATGTACTAATGCCTCTATTTGAACTTTGTTTTAAAAAGGTTACATCTATTTTGATACTCCATCTCCTGTATTCTTCCCTCTTTCCTGCTCTCATTTTGACTTTTCCTATTTGTGTGATAATGAGTCCATGCTTCAGTGACTCTCATTTCCTTTCCTTCTCTTGTCTGGGCTTTTGTGGTGAATGCAGTTCTTCTATCATCCCTGTGCCTCTGCAAGATTAAGGCTGGAGAAAACAAGCTTTAACTTTTAATGGGCCACAGCATCTTTCTTCTTTTCCATTCTCATTTCTCAACCTTCTTCCAGACTTCCCTCCCTTTCATTTTAGTGTATAAAACAGTTTGGAAACAGACTGTTTGTGTGTGAAGTGGTAGGAGTTGATTTAGAGGTGCATTATGCTGATCGATGATGAGAGAGACGCAGTCTTCAAAGCATTTGCATCTAGAGTGCTGTGATGCATTCTATCCCTCACTCTGGAGATGCATCTGTATAATTTGTCATTTCAGTTCTTTCTCCTTCCCTAAAGAAGTCGCTTAATACATACTTAATGGCTCAGCATATCACAGTTACTGTGAAAGGACTGCAAATTAGGTTCTTGATCATATTTATCAGCATTTAGAGGTTTTAGCTGAAGCAAATGTGTAGCTGCAGTCTGCTGTGCTGCAGATTTCTCAAGATTGATTGATCTCTGGCTCTCTCCTCCCCAAAACATTGTGCAACTCTCTTGCTTTCAAATCAGCCAGCATTAACCACAGAAAGCTTAATCAGATAGATATGTATTTATTGCCGAGTGTGGGTTGTAGAATTTTGTCAGTGGAGTGCTGGCTGTACTCTGTGTGGAAAGTTTATCAATGTTCAGACTAATTCACCCCTGCGCCTCCTTATCCCCCAGTCCGGCTGGAGCTGTCTCTTTGAATTGACCCCAAGCCTATATAACAAATGATGGCTCAGAATGAATGTCCCCCTCATTTGTGCGGCTGTAATGTGCTGATGAAAAATGAAGTGCCCTATTCAGCCCTGATTATACATTAGTGAAGAGAAATCTGAGAGGAAAACGAGAGAACGAGCAAAACTTTTCCATGCACACTTTAGACATTTTCTTTATGACCTTCATAAAACCAGAAAATATGGGCCAAAAATTTTGAAGGATTTCCCAGAGATTATGGGTATTATAGGTCATTTTGCTTGTAGGTTGAGTTCTATCTGATCTCAAAGAAAACCAACAAAAATATGGAACTGATACGAGGGAGATATCAGTTTTAGCATCCTTATGTTGGTCGCAAGTGTGTTTTATGGTTGGTTTTATGGTTAGTTTTTTGGTTTTAAATGGGCTGGCTCAAAATAGCTCACTGAACACATACAAATAAATACCTGACATATAGCCTGAGCCTAGAAATTCAGCTCCTGTAGGTGGTTCCAAAAGTCTAGCCTTAAAGTTAGGAAGACAATGCATTTTCTTAGTTATTTAATATGCTATTAATAGGAACATATTTATTCATTTTATGAATTAATTGATTTGTTTTATGAGTGTCTCTTAAATAATGGTTTTGCATTTAGAGACTTTTTGTAAATGTATAGGAAACGCGGATCAAAATTTTGGATTAGACCAATACACTTATTTCCAAATGTATAATATCCATTAATTGGGTTTCTTTTCCAAAACAAATCTATTCTGTTTTACTTCATTAGTATACTTTTATTAGCTATTTGATTAATTGATTGTGAGTTAAAGCCCTGATTCTGGAACTTGGTAGTTAACTTCTATTTCTAAGGCTTGTAACTCTGATGAATCTATACTTAAAAAATCTGCCCTGGTCTGTTTTCTTTTGGTGGTTCTCTGGTAAACCAGTTTCATCATAGAGATACTCTTTATACTTAAACACTTAGGAATATGATCAAAGTTTTTGCAACTTTCCAAACTGACCGACCTTCATTTCTTAAAGTTGAAATGTATTTGATCTGTTCTAAACTATTAACAATTAAATGGTTACTATTAACTATTAAAATGGCAGTTAGCTAATAGAACATAAAAAAGTCAATAAATTCCTGAGAAGTGAAAATAATTTATTCTGGAACTCATTGAGAGATGGTGAAAGGTTTGCAACTCCGTTTACAAAGCAAAAAAAAAAAAAAAAAAATGCTGCTTTGAAGAATCAATGTCTGGTTATTGTAAACATTTTTTTAAACTGTAAAAAATCCAACTAATTAAAGTTATTTCACTAATTTGTTTTGTCTAAAGGCCTAATTCATTTAATAAATACTTGTTAGTTGGCTTGTTTTTTTCTGAAGAGTTGCTTACTGAATTACTATTTTTAAATTGAGTTCACATTCTCGGTGGCTGTTTTATGTTTAGTCAATTGTTGTGTCTGTCTGTCAGAGTGATGTGTTGGGTCAATGAAAAATGTTATACATTGTTATAGAAGATTTTGTGGAAGACAAAATTTACTCGACGTAGACTGTTTTCCTTTAACAATTGTAAGTTGAGACAAGTACATGTTTTAGAGTGTTCTTACTTTCATGAATACTTATTCACAGTTAAGACGTCCTCAATGAATATCTAAAACTAGATGAAAAAAAAAATCTAAATGGAAAAGTGACCAAACCTTTGATTTATACTGCACGTAATGCTATTTCATAACTTAGTAAAAAATAATACTGTTCTTCAAACAGTATACACACAAAAAACTGCCAGTATAATTGTATATAAATGACCTTGTAGGAACTTCCTTTTCACATGAGAAAAGATCAGTTAAACTGTCTGAATCTGAATGTTTTTTTAATACTTAAAGTGACTCCACTTGAAGGCTCCTAATTGGGTTTCCTGTCATTGTTTCTTTCCCTGTTTTTTGTAGTGAAGTACACCATTTTGAATTATCAGAGCCCCACCACTGGCCTCTTCCCAGTGAAGACTTGTTCCACCTGTAAGGAGGCAAAAGTAAGAGATTCCCTCTACTGTGCTGCAAGTATCTGGGCCCTTGCTCTGGCATACAGGTAAAATATAACTATAACTATATATATATATATATAACTATGTGTGCACATGCATTTGTTAATCTGTGAAAAAACATTGTTTCAAATCCAGCTTCAGTTTAAAAGGGTAAAAATTACATCAGCGCTAAACATTTAATTTTAGGCAATAAAATAAGATATACGTTTAATAATCGACATGTTCACATCTTAATAACTAGTTCATGTGGTTTTGTAAATGTATTAATTTTTCCCATGACAATTTCACTCAGATGAGCAGGACTCGCTCAGAAGTTCAACTGAATGCTGTTATGAACCAAGGAAGGCTATATTTTAACTTTATATCACATATTAATACCTAAACCTGTGATAAAAATTACAGCACAGTACCTACTGTACATACTGCAGTATAGTTATTGTATATCCATTTTTATGTATTTAATCCCAGCAAACACTAGTATAAATGTATCCTTTCTTTTAGACAGATAAATACTTTCTATGTACTATCTGATCCTGTTACATTTGTTCCAATGCTCAAATTAGTTGAACACACTGCACACTAAAGCCCAATTAAATCATAATGAACTTGATATCTGGGGATATGTTTGGATGATAATATACTGATAGAGGTGGTTGATGGAGGTTGTTACTTTTTTGAGGATTGTTAACATTCAAGCAAGATTCTGTTCTGAAACATAAATATTTGAGGTTTCTGGGATGTGTGTGTGGTATTTTCTTTTTTATTTCAGTGATTTTATTTCGTGTTTGGGTAGTGTTACTTGATGTAACTTTCACCTCAGAGGTTTACTAAAAGCATTTCACTGTGCCACCACTTCATTTGAATGCAATTTCCCCAACCAAATAAAGAAAAAAATATATTTATTTTTCATTACTTATTCAGCTTTTTGTTAGGGCAAACCACATTTGACATCAAATGCAAAATATTCAGATGGAATACTTTAACGCAAGCTTATTTTGAATGAGCCTTATATTGCAGGGCTTCTGATAGACCACATTTGATATTGCATTCCCTTCAGGATAACAGAATAAACAGAGAACAGAGAACGTAAACAGTTATTTTGTTTGTGTATTTATGTGTTGATCTGACACCATGTTTGCCTTTCCCAACGAGAAGGGTTTTAAATATGAATGTTTTTTTTTAACATTTAGATTTATATTTAGATTGGCTGCATTTTAAGTTTATTGTTCATTCACCTGAATAAAAAAATCTTAATGCATTTAAAGCTATATAAAACAATTGAAAATAAGATTGACCGTTTAATTTGAAATGATAAGAGTTTGTGAGAACTTATAGAACCTATATTTAAAAATTAATACAAAAAGCTAATAAACGTTTTCATTATTTATTATTTATTTATTTAATTATGAAAAAAGTTCAAACAATATGTTTTTACAATTTTTTAATTCTTTTTTGAAATAGAAAAATCCAGCGCACATGTCATTTTGATTTAGATTTTTCCTTTTGAGGTTTCTTTGAATATATATTTTTTCAGCCCCACCAACAAAAACCTTCTTCAAAATTGGGTAACATGTACTCGCCAAACCCTGTCAGTATTACAAGATACCAAAAAGGTGTACCAGACGCTTTATGTTGAACTCCCTACAAAGGGATTTTTCCTTTTTGCTGCTTCTGCTGAGGGTTTCTTCTCTCTAGGATAAATGCCAGGATAAAAATAGACAGCAGCAGGCATGTATCAGAAACAGACATAGTCATCAGTCTTCACCTCGGAATATTAGCATTGTCAGAGGAGTTTAATGAAGATGATTCCAATCTGACTGCAAGGCCTGATCTCATTACTTACTCACTGCATGTCTCTGTAGGAGTTCAGTGGGTGGTGGGCATGTGTGTGTACATGGGTTTTCTTAGGAGGTTTGACATTTGAATGTTTGCTCCTGTATTAACTCTAAAAGTTTGTACACTTGGCTCGCTGCAGTCAGTGATTCACCACAGGCTGTATATGCAATAGATTGAGAGAAGTAAAATGTAGTTCAGCTCATTAATTCTGCTTGTTTCACAGGCGCATCGATGATGACATGGGCCGCACTCATGAAATGGAGCACTCAGCCATCAAATGCATGCGGGGGATCATGTACTGCTACATGCGACAGTCTGATAAGGTGGGTCACCGCATCACAACATAGTTTAGCTGCTTTGAAACCTGCTCCAGATTGTTTAAGCATGTCTGATCAACAGTTTTTTTTGTCCAATTGTTTACTCTACTTATGTGGAGGCAAATAAGTGCAGTATTTTTAGGTACCTCACAATAACAGGTGCTACTTAGAAATCTCATCTCATCTTCTTCCGCTTATCCGGGGCCGGGTCGCGGGGGCAGCAGTCTAAGCAGGGATGCCCAGACTTCCCTCTCCACAGACACTTCCTCCAACTCCCCGGGAAGGATCCCGAGGCGTTCCCAGGCCAGCTGGGAGACATAGTCCCTCCAGCGCGTCCTGGGTCTTCCCCAGGGCCTCCTCCCAGTGGGACATGCCCGGAACACCTCCCCTGGGAGGCGTCCAGGAGGCATCCGGAATAGATGCCCAAGCCACCTCAGCTGACTCCTCTCGATGTGGAGGAGCAGAGGCTCTACTCTGAGCTCTCCCCGGGTGACGGAGCTTCTCACCCCATCTCTAAGGGAGCGCCCAGCCACCCGGCGGAGGAAGCTCATTTCGGTCGCTTGTATCCGGGATCTTGTCCTTTCGGTCATGACCCAGAGCTCATGACCATAGGTGAGAGTAGAATCGAGAGCTTCGCCTCTCGGCTCAGCTCCCTTTTCACCACAACAGACCGATACAGCGACCGCATCACTGCAGATGCTGCACCGATCCGCCTGTCGATCTCGCGCTCCATCCTCCCCTCACTCGTGAACAGGACCCCGAGATACTTGAACTCCTCCACCTGAGGCAGGAGCACTCCACTGACCTGGAGAGGGCAGGCCACCTTTTTCCGGTCGAGAACCATGGCCTCAGACTTGGAGGTGCTGATCCTCATCCCAGCCTCTTCACACTCGGCTGCAAACCGCCCCAACGCACGCTGGAGGTCCAGGCCCGAAGAAGCCAACAGGACAACATCATCCGCAAACAGCTCCTCGAGAGGGGCTGGTCTCTTCACTACTTAGAAATCATGAAAAAAAATTATAGTTTGTCATTTATTTAAGAGAGATAACCCATGTATTCATGGGGTTAAACGTAAAAACTTTTTACCAGGGCAAGCTTGTTTCATAACACAAGTGCCGCTTTATAAATCAAGCACTCAAAAATAATACTAATGCTCGATTTATTGGTCACCCAAACAAGGCTCAATATAGTAAGTCATTTATAGGATCTTTAAACTGAAAGACTTTTTGGATCAAATCTAACAATTCAAAACATTGATTGAGTGTGAAATCAGATTACAAAGATATGGCTTTAAGACCTTTATGAAACAAAGTATCTTAGCTAGACTGATTTGAGTCCTATGCTTGCAGCTATATTTAATCTTATTTGTGTACACTTTTTTATTAGTGAAATTATGCTGAAAAGACTTGATAAAATGAAACCACTCTGATATAGTTGTGTGCATGGTATTAGTGCACACATTTGTGTCCTAACACCTTCCAAATGGTGTGTTTCAATATTATTGTCCCTTTAATACAATCTAAAATTCCTAAATTGATTGTGACTTCAGTAACCTTTGAATTTCATTCATTATAGATTTGTCTGAATAGTAATCTATATCAGTTTTAAGATAGCTTCTTTCAGTGGGGCTGCCTATTATGTGTGCTACTTGAGTGTTTCACACAGTTAATGGGTGCAGAAAGGAACATAAGATTGGAGGAACACTTCCTTATGATGGAAGGAAATGGGATCAGCAGGAGCTCAAGATCATTTAAAGGGACAGACTCCAAAGCAAGTTATTTTGTAAGGAAATTATTTCTTTTTATGTAAAAAGGATATTGTGTCGCTATAACTTTAAAACTTTTTAGATTAGTTTATTCAGAACAGCGTGTTAGTAAAATGCAATGGATGTCTACTGTAAAGAGCCTGGAAACTAATTTGCTGACTTCGGTTAATTAAATTTTTCCTTAATTTCTTGATAGAAGTTGTTTTGAAGGTTTAAACAAAAATCCCATTGCTCATGCTTATAAAAAAGTTTTAATGCATTTTAACAATTTCTTTTTTTCTAAAGCAACTGATTTTATTCTGGCATAAATTGAAGCAATTATGCCCTGTTCACGCCTTTGAAATTGTTCCATTTCGTTTATTCCTGACCCCCAAGACCTGATTTCCAAGAAAGCTTTTCAGTATCTTAATTATAATGCCTCGTTTATACAGTTAATTACTCTGTGCAGTGCTCATTAACATCTGTCTATAGCATTCACAAAGAACATTGGGCTTTTAATAAACTCACAATGCTCTGCTGCTCATATCGCCAGTTCCCAAGGTATGACCAACTGATGTGTTTACTGTGGCATGCTGCTTTTTTCACACACAAAAGCCGCAAAAGAAATGTATTGAAACAAAAGAAAAATACATTGAAGGCTCACATTAAAGCTGAATTGCCAATAGAGATCTATCTTTACTGCGGTATGGACCCTCGTCATTCATACCGTTTAACATAAATTATGTTTACTTAAAAAAATGTTTTCTTAAGTTCTAAGTAATTAATGAAATATGTTGCCATTTTTTTCTTTTTTTTCATAATCATAACATGTGAGATCATTTATGAGTTACTTTGAAGTTTAATATGCTATGCATATGTGTATATTTATTTATTTTTTATACAGCTTTATAGCTGAGGCTCACTTGTTGCTATTTTAAACTAGGTATAGAACTTTACTATTGATTTGCAATTCAAATATAGGTTGTTTGTTCAGTTATAAGGGCAATTATATATTGATATCAAATTATTTATCCATGGCAGCAGTTTGAGCAAGGATTGCTCCAGCTCTGTCGGCAAAAGCCAGGGCGTTCCCTGCACATCTACATGCTTAAAATAAAATAACATTTGATATTTCTCTTGAACACAGCAGATTTACTCTGGGCCATGTGCCTCAGGAGTCTAGTGATGTCTGTGGCTATAGTAAATCTTAATTGATACCCTTTACTGCAATTACTCTGTACCTGTTGTAGAAAGTTTTATATAATATTTTCTTATGCTGCTCTCTGGATTTCTTAATAAATGAATAATTTCACACACACACACATACACACACACACACACACACACCATATGGAACTGGGATATATTCTTGCCAAGCAGCACAGGGAAAGGTATGGTTCAATTATTTTCTTGTCCTGAATTATTGTTGATAAAAAATAAAACAAAAGGAAAATAATTAATGGTTAAATCACCATTTCTTTAATGAACTAGCCGTGTCATGGGAAGTAGTCTCCTCATAAAGCAGTCATGAACCTGTGTTTCTGGATGAAATGACTTTTATAAAGGTCAATCCAAAGTCACAGATAATAAATCACTTTGATCAGGTCTTGGTTTTGCTGAGTAGTGCGTCATAGACTAATAGATGTACCTTCCACAACTGAAGGCTACTCGCAGCTCTGTGGTGCTTTCAGCTTTTATTGGTTGATTTTTACAGGCAGCAATCAGAGCAGATGTTTCAAGTGTTATCATTGCTCTCATAGGTGCTTTTACTGCTCTTTCTTGGCTCTGTCGTTTCTTCAACCAGAAGTGGGTTTGAAACCAAGATTTTTTGCAGCTGTATTTTGTTCTATGGGTGTGTAACTGGTGCGAGAAGGGAAAAAACAATGTGTATCTGGGACAAAAGAATGCCTCTTTTGACCTGACGAGAGCCGAAGAAAAAAAAATAGGCCACTTATTTATAACACTTCAGATATGCTGTGGGGGCTCATGTGATGCGGTCAGTGAGAAAGGTCGGCCTAGTTTTGTACAATATTGATGACAGGGTTGTCTTTTTTTTGTTTTGTACTAATATTTTTATGACAATTCTAGTCAGCTGACTTATACTGATACTTATGCTGGTGTCAACTTCATTTAAAGCTTTGTTTCAATACATAAACCAAACAAAAAAGTTTTTACAAAGAAAATACTTGTTTTGAATAACTGTAGAAAACTTTAAATCACTTAAAGGCTCATAACCTTAGCAAACTATTTAGAATTAATAAATGACCCATCTGTAGGATCATTGCACCATTATTAACTTTCAAAAAGCAGACTTGTCATTAACAACATCTTTGAATAAGCCCTGTGAGTTCAGAAAAATATTCCATTTACACCTACTGCCATGCATTCACCTGCTGCGCGAATCTTGCGTGTTAAATCACCACAGCAAAGGCTGCTTCAGGAGGTTTCAACATGGTAAATAAGACATTCTGATTCATTTAATCTTACTCAATAGTAACTAATTTAGTTACTATTTTCTGATTTACTTCAGTAATACACACAATACGCAGTTGGCAATAAAGCTGATTCTGATTTTGAAGAAAAAAAAATATTGAAAAGGAAAAAGTTTGATGCTTGAGCACACAAAATCTTATACTGATTCTTGTAACAAAAAGTTATTAAAATAGAACCTCAATATGTAAGAATCGATGCAAGGGGGAACAACTAGTTAAACATATTTTCTTGATCATGCGTCTTGATCGTTTTCCAGCGTAACCAAGATAAATGAACCATGATGCCTTAAAATTGTACCAAACCAGTCACGCATAGAGCCAACATTCAAGCAGGAGTATAATTTATGTAAAATTTATTATAGTGAAAAAGCTGTAGATTATCAATGAGTAAACATATCTAAATTAAATGTCAGATTGCAAAAGCTGAAACATCTAAACTCCAGAGTAAAAGGGGGAATACAGTAATGCTGTTAAGAGAATGCCATGATTTTTTCTTAATGGTCGAGCATAAATGATGTAGCACTTCTTCTTTCACAAATCTGTCACTTGTCACTTTCAATCTTAAAACATATTCATAACAGTTAATTTAACCAGATAAATTGAGTGCACACTGTACTGTTTCCATAAATTGGCTTGATGGTCTGTTTCTTTTTCTCATGAAAAATTATTTCAGATAAGAAAATAGTCAAAATCCACTTTACTCTTTGTCATATGAAATGCAAGGGAGACAGTCTAAAATAATAATAAAAAATACAGTAAAACTCCAAAGCAAGAAGAGTGACCGTTGCATATAAAAAAATATCTTTAAAATACACTTGCATCTGAAAAACTAAAATACCTGCAAGTACAAATGTGTATTCAGTCTGGATTAAAAACACCAGTATTAGGAGGGACATATTTCCATAAGCAAATCATTCCAGAGTCTAGGGCCCCCAACCACAAATGCTCTGTCTTCCTCTAGCAGCTCTAGAACCACTAGCAGCTCCAAATAAATACAAAAGAGAAGTTTAATAGGTTGTAGAAATATAGAATGGGATATAGAAAGTAGCTTGACCATTTTAGGCATTAAAAACAAGCAACATAATTTATAATGTTTTTTTTATTCTCTTTGGTTAGCAACCTAATAAAAGTGTTTTGTTCCACTCAAAAGCACAAACTGGGATGGCCCACAGTATAGATCATTACAGTATAGTCCAAACTAGATGTAATTTCTGCATGAATGTTCTTTTCTAGATCATTAAAACTGCACTCTATTTTGCTATTTTGAAGAAATAGGCCCACACTGAGTACAATGGGCACAGTGCATTCTGTGGCACTTTATTATATCTCAGTCATTAATTTGGAAAATATATTTCATCTGCCCTAAATCTTTTTCCGTCATTACTTCATCTGCTGAGGTGCAGTCTCAAGGCTCTGAGATGACTATGATGGTAACACATAACTCAATTCGCTTCACAATGAGCACTGACTGAATGACAGCCTGAGTTTACCACGCTTTTATCAATTTCAGTCAGTTGTGAAATCTTGGTGGGGGGAGGTTGTGAAAGTAGAGGCTGATTAGAGCCTGCATGTATAATTACAGTATAGTTTCCTTGTTGCGACAGTTCAATTTGTAGAAAACCAGTTGAATCAGCATTAAAATTAGTTGCAAAATGAGACACCGTCACTGTCAACCATTGAGATTTTTTGAACCATTTAAGTACGGAGAAAGTTATCTAGAATGATGAAGAATGATATGACAGATCCCAAAAGACAGATGTCTGTTGTGATTGTTCTGATATTCAGCAATCACAACAAATGCTAGAAACAAAACGGTCATTAACATATCCAGTGATAATCTCTAGAGGTTTTCTTAGCAAATGTCTGTTTACAAATTGATTTAAATGAGTCGTTTCAAGCTATAGCTACCAAGCATAGTAACCGCCTGGAATAACTGCGAGTAGTACAAAAATATTCTGAGGTGGATCAATCCAGGCTTCCTTTACAGACAACGAGTGAATACCAGTGAGACTTTTTAAGAGACGGCGTGTAATGTTGTTTTTGGTTCACTGACCTTTGTGCAACATGTTTTTATTTTGTGTCTGGGCTAAGGACAAAGATGTCAGGGGATGTTGTTTGTCATATTTTGAGTCTGAGTATAGAATCCCTCAGTGTCTCGAGGATTGTAGAAGAAATAATATTCCGCTCATGCGTTCAAGAAGATTCAGGAAATCCCTTGGGCTGGAGGAATAGGATTTATGTGATGCACTTTGTGTCCAAATGTCTGTTGATCCATGCTGTGTTGATGTTGCGATGTTCAGAGCATGTGTTGGTGTTATCAATTCAAGTATACAATACTTTTTTTTGCTAATACTTTCTTAAATACTCATGCTGTTGTATTTTGCCCCTTGATGTTTGCAAATTCTGTATATAAATGTTCATCAGTGAAAAGGTGATTGTAGATTTCCCCCCTTACCTTTACTTACTAAAATAAACCGGTTTACAGGAGATTTTCACACCCAAGAATTTTCAATTCAGTCTGTTATTTATTTAGCATGACTCCCATTTATGGCTAATCTTCTGTACCAAGTTAAACCGTCTTGCCTATAGATTCAGTCCTTTTATATTTGAGATCTTGTGATAAACTGGTCTCCCAGTCATAGCTATCTGTAATTAAATACTCAAATATAGCATAAGCATTATCTTTATCGGCATTTGAGTTTTATCTTCTACTGGTTTAGAGCATTATTTTTACAACTAACTTCACTGTTCTGCTTGATGACCTCATACTGTTTCTTCTGTGTCCTTGTGTTTGATGAGAAAATATTCCATTCCTCACAAAAGAAAATGGACATGCAGTAATGGACTTCACCATATTTTCACCTGCCACATTTCTTTAAACTAAGTAGCCTTCACATGAAAAACATGGCTTTCCTTGAATGATTTGGTATGTGAGTATTGGCAGTGGTAGTACTTTGCTGATAAATGCGGTTATTTTATTATTGTGAAGAAAGTCACAGCGTTATTGTTGCATTTGGACAACAGTATTAACTCGCCTGTGTCTTTTCCTTCAAATGAGCTTTCAGGGTCACAGATCTAATATGACCTCCAAGAGTATCAATACATTTCTTTTTTCCCTTCCCTAGCTTTCCTTGGTATGACTAATGAATTATGAGTCAGGGGATAACTTGTTCACATGTTGTATTTTTCATGAAGGTATTGACTCGTTTTCTCACTATTTCGTTTCTCTTTGCTCACAGGTGGAAAAGTTTAAGCAAGACCCAAGCCCGTCCACATGCCTGCACTCAATATTTAATGTCCACACTGGAGATGAGATTTTCCCATATAAGGAGTACAACCATTTACAGGTGCTTCTCACTTTCTCAAGTCATGCTCCCACACACATAAAGGAGTTTACTTTAAAACATTTGACTTGAATTGCACCTTTTATATACTGAATTTTACCCAACATAATCAAGTATTGTTTGCTCAATAAGGAAAAATAAAATTAATAATGTTTATAATCTTGGGGTCTTTCTCGACAGCCAGGGACACCTAGCAGACTATAACAGAACTATGGAATAGCATTAAATAAAAACATAACCCTTATTTTTCAAAAAGTCTCATAGCGATCCAAAGATCCAAATTCCATAAAAAAACATAGTCAACAAGGTTTAAATGTTAAAAAAAATATATGTTCATCAATTTACATTTATTTTATTGTATATTTTAACATTGCTGAATATTTAAATCAAGTAATAAAAGTGATCATACTGCAACTGAAATTAAACAAATTAAAATACAATCAAATATCAATAGAAAAAAAACAATCAAATATCAAACATCAAATCCATCCAAAAAGCAACTTTTTCTGTTTGCATTGAGATATTTTTAAATATTTTCGTGTAAACAATTCATTTTACTTTGTGTTATAGGAATATGATAATAATCGACAGAGAAATAACTTGGTTTTATTCATGCTATTGATGTGAAAAATTGTGCAAGAAGAGTGCAAAATCAAATCACATAAAAAGTGTTACTTTTTCTGATGTTTTCATTGCTTAAGACAGAAAGTCTTCTGCATTGTTTATCTGTCTTTGTGTATAGTGACTTTGATCTTGCAAAATTCCCTGGAAGACGCTCCTGGATGCATGACGATCACTTCTAAGCTCATAAAAGTCCCCCAGATAAAGTCATTAGATTTCAAAAACAGTCGCTTAATCTAGTTGACAATAATGCTCTGACTGCACTGAGTAAAACAAACACATGAGCTAGGATAAATAAACTGCATGATGGGACAACAGAGCTTGAATGTTGGTGAAGTGGCACTGTATCAAATAAATGTATCAAAATTTTAATTCTTCAAATTAGTCTTCAAAATAAATTGTTTAAATAGTTTTCTATCAAATGGAGAAAAATGGTTATAAAATCCGTTTAAAAACATTACAGGTTGAAAATGAAATAAAGGATGTGTAAAAGCAGTGTGAAAATGATTTTCTCAATATATTCCTTTTTTTCAATTAAAAAAACAAAAACAACTAGTGGGTCAGCACTGCGTCTCAGTGTCATATTTTCGTTATTAAACATATTTGTAAAAGTTACATCACATGTCTTCTAGTCAATAAATGTGTGCCTTCACAAAGTTAGTCAAAACTTACATCTAAGCATTTTTTCTTAATAGTTTTAAAAAATGTTTCACTATATGTTATTTCGTCTAGAACAATATAAGTTAGGATACAGTTGACGGTTAACCATTCTAACCAATGTTTTTTTCCCCTCTGAACAGATTGATGCTCTGTCTCTGTTTTTACTGTACCTTGTTGAAATGATTTGTTCTGGCCTTCAAATTATCTACAATACGGATGAGGTATGTATTCACATGTGATTTTTGTTTACTTAATTTCACAATCCATACTTTTAAAAACAGAAGATTAATCTCTAACTAAAGTTTTGTCTGTGCTTACCTGAGACCCTGCTGTAATAGTACAATTGACCATAATGCCAGTGAAAAACATTATTACAGAAAAACATTTTGATTGAGAGGGGAAATTTATAGGCGAAGAGCTTAAAAGCAAAGTTCTGCTTTTTACCAAGCTTATTAATTATCAAAAATCCCAAGCCCCCTTTTTGGAGGCAATCTTTTAAAAATGCATTCTGAAGTGCTGCCAACACTAGTTTCACTCTGCTGAGGAGAGGTTTGATTTATATATGATTTTTGTGTGGGGTTTTTTTTTGTTGCTTTTCTTTGATTGTCTAACTAATAAATATCAAGCTGATGGCTTTGTTTGTCGTGTCATAAGTGATATTTATTAAATACTGATGTGTGGATAACAAATTTATTCTGTAAAAACCTTTTTCCCTTCTCTTATGTATATGTAAAATCTTCATCACAAGCGTTAATTAAAATGCAATTGCAAAAATAAATAAACAGAGGCAGGCAGAGTTTAGCTTTTAATTTCTGACGCAATTGCTAATTTTGCACTTTATCTAGTTTTTGAATGGTGTAAAAATTGAAATTTTATCAATATTTATACTGCTAACAAGTGAGAATTTGAACTGTGGTAACACGAAAACTGGTGAATCTGCAGACTGAACTAGAGTGGAATATACACCCCTTCAACACAATTCTTCCCAAAGAGGGCAAATATCAGTGTAATTATCTAGCATTAGATGGAGTAAATAACTATCTGCTGTAAAACACCCTTATTACACTTATTACACTGTTTATATATATATATTCAAGCTGACCAGTATTTTCTAACTCACTGTAAAATCCTGGCTTAGACTGATATTGGGGGTGGAATAAAGCAACCGAGACCCTTTTATTGATATGGGGAAAAAAACGGAGAAGGCTGAGTAAAATACCCACACACATGCAGAGAAAAGATCTCCCCAGTGAGGAACCCTCTGTGAGATCACAGAGAGCCTCGCTGACCGAAGCAGGTGCTAATCACCTTCCCAGCATAAAGATTATTAACAGATCGCCACACAGCACCTGGAACAACCAAAAATAAAATAGTGGTTACAACAATGTAACACAAATAACACATGCGATTAGCATCAGCTGCAGGATGTGTAATAAACGACAGGGATAGGTTAGATAGGTACATTGAATGACATTTTTTCTTCAACAATCTGTATGTTTATAGCCCCCAGATCCTATACCCATTTGGACACATAGCAGTAGCTAATTATTCGAATGCTAGAATAAACTGATATGTTTTTCATCTCGTTTAGAACACTGTGAGCATCTGTCTATGTGTTCTAATGTTAATATAAAATCAAATGCAAGAAAAAAAATCAATTGAGGTAAAAAAAATCCCTTAGACTTTGAAGGGTTAAGCTAGTCCTTATGCATGGCAGCTACCTTTTTATCGAGGCATTCGAACCAAATCTCAACAAATTGCTCAGTATGGTGTTTATTTTGTTATTTGCAAATAAGGTCTAATTGATGTCTCTAAACACAGCCTACTTGGGTGTGTAATGCAATTAAAAAATACTGTCATGAAATCAGCAGCCCAATGCATTTTATTATTAATGAAATGCAGAACACATCTGAGAGTTTTCTCAGGGTATGTTATTCTAGTCGGTTACTGACATGGAAGTTTTGTGTGTGTAATTATATTATTGTTTGTTTGATTTGTAGTGAGTGGTTGAATTTGACTGTCCACTCATGGTTTTGGTGTCCCAAATCTCACACAACCAAACCATTCGTTGTCCAATTACTATTACTATTAATACTACTATATTGCTTATTAATAACACTATTAATATTACTATATTAGACTATTTACAAAGTGTTTTAACTAGTAGCTCTTTTCGATTTGGGGTCTGAGCTAGGGCTGAGCAATTCATTGCATTTGCAATTAAATATTAGTATAAAGAAACACAATTTTCCAAGTTTAGCAGGCAAAAAAGTTGTAGTTTTTTATTTAACTGAAGTCCAACATGAATACATTTTTTTATGCAACAGATTTCAACAGACATCACTGTTTTATATGTTACAACAACTTTAAATTACAATATATATATATATATATATATATATATATATATATATATATATATATATATATATATATATATATATATATATATATATATATATATATATATATATATATATATATATATATATATATGTATATTAGATGATTAAAAATTTTATTTAATCTACACTTTAATTTGTCACTGACTTTTATTTTTACCATCTGGTTTTATATGCATAAAAGGCTGGAAGTTAAGGAGTTACGTCATTCTAGGATTCTAGTTGATGAATGTTTGTATATATTGATATCTTTTTTAATTTATATCAATTTTGCATGACAGTCGTTTATTATATTTATGTTTAGTTCATTTAAATATTGTTCTATTAAGGCTCTAATTATTTTGTACATGATATTGTTGGAAAAACATAGAACAGAAAAAGCTTTGGAAAAAAATAATTGCATTGTAAAACGCTAATCGCAATTTAATTATAATCGCAGTTTCATTTTTTTTTACCAAAATTGTTCAGCCCTGATCTGAGCAACTCATTTAGTTTTGTTATGTCAATCGCAGAGATGTTTTTAAGGTCTTGATTTTGGAAAAGGTAGCATGTCATCATGTGCAAATGTGCTTCTTATGAAGGCTTTTCTATTTTATTTTTTATGTCCTAAATGTGTTCTGAGCACATTTTCTAATTTAAAAAGTCTTATCTTATCAAACAATTTGTTTATTATTAAAAATATAATTGAAAAAGAGTAGAGCATAAGGTCGCTGCACAGTGTTTAAGAAAAACAACATAAAGCCAATACAAATGACCATTTCTGACCTATTTTCATCCTCACTAAAGGTACATTTCTTCTCACCAGCAGCTCGATGTGGCCAAGCTAAAAAAAGAGAGAGAAAATGGAATTTTTCGGGCACTTTTTATTAAGATAGCATAAAACTCATCACATTAATCATCTTTGAGTCTAGGCCCAAAATAACAATGTGCAAGCCATCCATCTATTCCTTTTTTCTCAGTTCATTTTGTCGTTCGCCTACCTTCCTCAATGCCCCATTTTAGCGTGCTTTAGGGGCCCTTGGATCTCTTCATGTTAAATTAAAAGCGCTGTCAGCCCGGCCTCCCTGGGTGTTTGAATATTTCCTCATTTATACACCACAAAGTCCTCCCTCTCTCCCTCAGCTTGTTTTTCCTGTGGCCTTATTCCACAATGGGGTTGTAAGTGTCAGGGGGAGCACATTACCAGAGCCACCCATGCAAGTGATGAATTCTTACAACGGCTGCAAACTCTGGATCATCATTTAAGCTATATTCACATGTAATCCTAATATTAGATGGGTAACAGGAAGAAATGAGGATGTATTGACAAATAAAATATCTGTCCTAGAAAAGCTCTAAGGGCAGACGTAGTAATGAATTGTGCTCCAAGTGACACATTTCTCTTACATGCTTGCATATGTAGGTATCCTTTATCCAGAATCTAGTTTTCTGTGTGGAGAGGGCGTATCGAGTGCCAGACTTTGGCACCTGGGAACGGGGGAGCAAATATAACAATGGAAGCACAGAACTGCATTCAAGGTGAGCCTCTGCCTCTTATTCTCAACACTTCAGTCTTTACATCAAACTGGGGGATTAGAAGATAGCAAATATTTACTTAAAATGAAAAAAAAAAACGTGTCCTGGATGTTTAACTGAACTGGAAGCTTCAAGTTTCATTTAGATAAAATGTATTTGATACATTGACAATGCACACATAAAAGATGATCTGTTGTAACATGACACTCAACAAATTTCACTTTGAAGGAATGAATAAGTAAACCTACTTAATTTATGAACACCACCAGTTAGATTAATCTCATTTTATTCTTTCTTTTTTCATTTACTTACATTTGATTAGACTCATGTAATGTTTAATTTTGATATACAGTTTATTTTCCCACTCTGATGTAGTAAGAATTTAAAATAATTAATTTAATTTTAATTCAAGTTATAGAATTTTCTATTTTGTTATGTTATCTTGTTGACCAATGGCATGTGCTTGATCATTAATATTTTTTGGAGGCTAAATAGTGAAATGTATTTTCGCAAGACTGCCCAGCCTTTTTTAAAATAAGTAAAAAAAATAACTATAGGATGTTCAATAAAAGGCCATTTCACCCTTTTACTACATGTACATTGTAATTTAATTAAATTCAAATTGTAATGCAGTTTACTTTTTAGAAAAATGCACTCAAACACTGGCTAAAGCATAACAAGCTGAATGTTCGAAGTTCTTTATGGTCGAAGTGGAAATGGAAATTTCACATTTGGTGACTTAAGAGAACATACTCTGACTGAGAAAATCTCCCAAATACGGAAGGGATTCTCTGTGCACTGTAGACAGAAGTAAAGAACTCTGGCTTTGGGTAGACAATGTGCTTTACAGAAGAACAAGTCAGTAGGGAGAGTCTTTACACGTAAGTTTAGCTCTCTTTCAGGCCTTTTCTTATCCTGGTGTCATATCTTCCCTCTCGAGCCAATTAGTGGATACATTCTTTTTGCTCTTTTTTACTGGATGAAAAACATTGTGTTCGTGCTTTAAGTTGTGGTTGAGTTAGAATATATTTTTTACTTTTATTAAGTAATTTTCATCTCTTGCAAGTATTCAAAATTGATGTTAAACTGTGTTTTCATTGTTATTAAATTAACCAGGAATATTAAGTCTTTAAGATCGCTATACTCATAAATACAATGTAAATATAATGAATAACACATATTATTTACAGCATAAAATAACCCATTGCCTCAAATTTTGAATCATGAAATTGTTATTCAAATATGTATGCTTTAATATGTTATGCTTCTAAATGTTTGCTGTTTTGTATAGTTTCAAAGATTAATTGAAGGAAATGCCTTCATATTATAATCTTAAAATTAAAGGAGTCGTTCGATATCAGCTCCTGTGGGTCTGTGTTAATACGTGCATAGTTCTTAAACGTTCCCTCGTCTACAGTGCAATATTCCTTCGCTTGACTATGAAGATTCTCAGTCTGATCTGCTCTGTTCTCTTCCAGCTCGGTTGGACTAGCCAAAGCCGCCCTGGAGGCCATCAATGGATTCAATCTTTTTGGAAATCAGGTACTGAAAGGATAGAGATATGCTCAACATAAGAATGCATGAGAATTAAACAAATGTTTAGAGCAAGTTCAGTTCAGCTTTTGTTCTTTTCCCATCTCAGCCTCCTTCTCCCTAATGTGACACTCTGTGTTGTGTCATTAGCTGGAAGCATGGAGCGCTGTATGAAATGACTTCATAGTCATGGCTGCTGTAGTCAGTGTTGTTGTGAATTAATGGAGGACTCAAACGGCTGTCTTGGCCATGTGTCTCTCAGTTGGATGGAAAGCGTGCAGCGTCGTCACATGGGTTACGTTGTTAATGATCGCTCTCATGCTCCATTTTCTCAACAATCTTCCAGCTTGGGGTTGCAAAGCAGATGCTTTAATCTGTGTAACAAAGCAATGTTGCAGTATACCGAGATGAAAGCTGGGTGATATTTGATACCATATGTTTGGTGAGAGAATGTTTGGTTTCCAAAGTTTAGTGAAGATGTCAGTCATTTTATCAAATGCAATCATTTTAGTTTATGCAGCACATTTTACTAACATAAAGTACTGCAACAAAGCAAGAGATAGAGACACAAAAATGTTTAAAAGGATTTTAAATATCGCTGGTTCCTTTAATACTTTAACAACAATAAACACACTCACAAAGAGTCAAATAACTCAAAATAAGTTTAGAAAGACTAGTTTCCTCTTGTTCTTTACACTATAATAATAAATACCATTAAAACTTATTTAATGAACTGAAAAAAAAACGTAGTAAAAACAGATTATTTGGCATGTTAATTTCACAGAGTCTGTCATATTTATAAAAGGCCCAATTTACAGTGTCATTTATGTGCATCTTTACTCATGTTAAAGAACCTCTTTAACATGGCAATGCCTAAATCTGAAACTCAACACTGTATAAAACTTTTCTGTGTCTGTGCTCTAGATCCAGATCCTGTCAAGCATCTGTCATTCATGAAAGTCTAGTTGTTCCTTTTTTAGTCCTCATATCTACAGCTGTCATTCCAAGAAACAAGTTCAAATGTGGACTCTGCTGACTCAAGTAGAGATTTCCATTCTCTTTGTCTGTCTGAGACCGGCCAACAATGTGATATCACTGTACTGAACTGACCTTTATCTTTTTCTTCAGTTCCAAGTACAGTGGCAGATTTGGTTCTGTGCAGTATTTTACTCTGCAGTAGTTCCATGGTCATCCACTCTCATACATTTTACTATATACTATACATTTTATAGTGTATTGTATGTTGATGTTAAATTAAATTGAGAACTCAATGTTTTCTTTCAATTCAAATGTATTACATATACCGTAAATGCACAATAATTGCAAATAAATGAAGCTCTATGGTCACATGATGCACATAGTGCATTTTATTGTACACAGTAATTTAATTATCATTTTTTATTTTAACAATAAACAGACTCATCCTCCATGTTGGTTCACTTAAAAATACCTTATTTGTTCTAGTATATATAATCAGATCATGTACTTTAAATAACAGGGTTATAAAAGATCAAATTTTAAGGCCTTAAATTCTCTCTTCTAGGTCTTCATTTTTTTACAGGTCTTATTTTTCCGATGTCCATGCAAAGCTAATCTGAGTTATTGTTGTTGTTGTTGTTGTTGGTTTGAGGTTGCCATAGATTGAGAAAGTGCTTCTAAATGCTAAAAAAGGATAAAAAATTGTGGTTAGGGTTGCCATAGCCTGAAAAAATGTGCTCAAAAACATTAGTGCTTAAAAAGTGAGGTTTAGCTGTGCCATAGTTTGAGAATGCTCACATACATTCAAAATAATAAGAGATGGTTATGCTTGCCAGAGTTTGAGAAAACACTTGTAAACTCATAAATGCTCAAAATCTTAAATGTGATTGTTAGGATTGCCAGATATTAACATAAGACTCATAAATGTTACAATATGTAAAGTTTATGTAAAGAATTTGAGAAAAGGCTCATATACACTTTGATAAAATGTTCATAAATGCTCAACTTTGTAAGTTTGGGAAAACCTTCGTAAATGCTCAAAAACATAAAAGTGATGGTCAGCGGTTCAAGCATTGTATTTGAAGCATACTGTTTATTACGTTTTGTGTGTGTTTTGGATTTTATGATAAAGGTTCTAAATTTGAATCTTAAAGGTCTAAACAAGTCTGAAATTTAACTTTATGAAACCTTATTAAACACTGCAATCAACACAGCTGTTACTGGATACTAAAGGGATCCTGTAGTGGATGTAGTGGGGTGTTATATATAGTGGATTCATGAAATCCACTACATATAACATGTATTAGTATGTATTACGTATGTATTATGTATTAGCCCTCATTTCTGTTGATTTGACTTCATTGCTCAAATGTTTCCAGTTTCTAAGTATCAGCAAGATCCTCAAAATAATTATTACAAACAGACAATACATTACTATGGTTTCTTCTGTTCCTGTTTGTTCAGTGATTTGGTTGTAACATTCCCAACCTTTGTTTTACTTAATGTTTGTATTTTTTTTATTAGAGCTAGATACCAGCACTAAAATATTGTTGCATATTTATGCATCATGCTAATGTTTTTAAACATTCACTATTAAGGGTAAATTAACACTGCACAGTTTTAAGTTTCAGCAGTAGCATGCAAACATGTTTCACCAGGACTTTCTGTTGTCTAATTCCTCTGCTTTAATTTGCATCAAAAGGCCAAATCCCTTTCATCCATTATTCGCTTGCATGCTTCTCCATAACATATCGCATTATTAGTCACTATAAATAAAGGTTTAGTTACTGTGTCTCTTTATTTTTTCAACACTCCCACATTTATTTCAAATATTACACAAGAAAAAAGACATGAGTGGTGAATCTCACAAAACACAATCCTGTAACACAAACTTTGTGATATGATGCCTATTACATGGATATAGATCCATGCTTTGATTTATATTGCTTAGTAACATTTGTTCCAGGTAAACTGAAGTCAGCTCTTATCTCAGTCAGTTGATGATTGCATTTTACCGGAGTCTTCATATCACAAGCACGCCTCCCGCTCTCTCTCTTCACAGTCATTTACATTACAATCCCTCTCAGCATGTAAATTGTTGGTTCACAAGTTCCTATAAGCATTTGGGTGCTTTGCAAGCTCCACTAGATGAGCTAAATGTGTCTCAAAATGGTGCCTGGTGTAAGCCGGCAGGAGTAGTGGAATTGAGAAAGTACTTTCAGTTTAAATGGATATGCGGGGGAATCAGAGAGGGGGGTTTGTTCTGACTGAATAGCTCTCAAAAAAGATCAAGCTGCTACTCACTGCGTTCACTTGGAGAAGTTAACTCGAAATCACAAAGAAGTGCATGTTAGGAATGTTATTGTTTTATTCTGATATGCTTTGAATTGTATTGATTTTCAGAATTTGATTTAATAGATTCTAGATTGTGTTTTTAAAGGTTTGGTTGGAATAAACACAGTTTGTGTGTGTCCTGACACAAGCCCTAAGCAACCTGCTTAATTTATTTTAGTAATGACTGAAATGGAGTGTCGTGATATGGTTTTGTTGAAAAAAGAAATAAATTGATATTATGATACAATTTCAGGCCTGATTGGTGCACCTATAGTTCTAATGTGTAGCTTTAAAGTTGAAGTTATATGCATAGATATGTCCTGACACTACCTGCTTTTTAATGCATGGTTTGTGTTGCTTCTTTTCTTTTCTCTTCCAGGGATGCTCCTGGTCTGTCATTTTTGTGGATCTGGATGCTCACAATAGGAACAGACAGACCCTGTGCTCTCTCTTGCCAAGGGAGTCTCGTTCTCATGTGAGTGCTTCTTTCTTTCGTCTGCTAATCCATTCAATCCATAACTAATTCAATCCATATCCGCTATTTAATATATACCTTTATAAATGACTAGAAATATAATTTACATAGATGTGTATTTTTCTTTCAACTGCCAGCAAGTTATTTAACCCCAACTAGTGAGTTGCTTCGTATTTCGGAAGCATAGGTTTGCATGGTACTGCTAATCACTTTAAGCAATGTTTTTTATGTGCATTAAGCAGAGGTGGGAAATAGTAAATTACATTTACTTGCACTACTGTAATTGTAGTTTTTAAAAAAAGTAGTTTTACTTGATTTAAACTTTTAATTTAAAATAAAGTCCTTCTCTATATTTAAAGTTAAATAATTTATTGAAGTAAGATAACTTAAGTTCTTACATGCTGGCCAGTAAGATTAAGAAGTGTATTATTGTCTGTAATAAATAATGATTAAAAAAATACACAAGTCACTTGTTATAAGATTCTATAACTCAAATAACTAAATTAAATTGACTAAAGTCCTTAAATTCAAATTTTAAATCTTCCTCTGCCGTAGCAGTGCATATTTTGCTATTTCCTGTCTGGTGACATTTGAAATCATTAAAACAAGACATGTCCAATAAAGCCTTGATTCTGTTTTGATACGTCCTCCTGACTGAAGTTGGTTTGATATTAAGAAGACTAGGACCTTCTCTGCTCCCAATGTGTTTTTGAAAAAATAAAAATTATTAAATCTCATACTGTGTTCTATTTTAATGCACAAGAAAGTGCTGCTCTCTTCCTACGAGAGCAATAAATTAGCTCAGTTATGCTGAATTAAAGTGAAGCATTATGCAGAAATGTTCTTTGTTATTACACTTGTTTGCTTCAGTGGTTTGGGCTTAGGTATTATCTTAGAGGTTCTTCATTAGTCTGACAAATGTGTTTGCAAATCTTTGGAGGCTATGGCTTAAAAGTTATTTTTCTCAGAAAGAAAGTGGCCACTTAACCCGTGGTCCCCTCGATATAGCCTGGCGGATGTTAAATTCAATAGAACAGCCATGTTTCAGTCAGTGACTGTTTCTAACACTAATGTAGGGCTGTTGTCTTGTAGAACACTGATTCAGCCCTCCTTCCCTGCATCAGCTACCCAGCCTTTGCTGTGGATGATGATATTCTATATTCTCAAACCCTGGACAAGATTGTCCGCAAGCTGAAAGGCAAGTATGGCTTCAAGCGCTACTTGAGGGATGGTTACAGAACTGCCAACGAGGATAAGAACAGGAGGCACTACAAACCTGCTGAGATGAAGGTGAGTCTGTTAAGTATATTAGCGGCAATGAAAAGTAAATAGAAAAATAGTAGATTGAAATAGCTTTGTATCCTCTTGTGGAACTTTTAAAAAGCAACTAAAAACTCTTCTCTTCGAGGAGCAGTTACAATCTTAATAAAAATTTGGAAAAATGTTGTTTTAGTTTTAATTCCTTCCTTGTATGTTTGATTGATCAGCTGTGACGACCTCTATTGTGAGCTAGCTAGTAAGTTAGTATCAAAATGCATATGGTTTCTCTATAGATTAATAGTCATCCCACAACTATTTGAATTTTTGATTATTATGATGCAATTAGGACATAAAAGAGATGCTGGATGACGCTCAATACACACGCTCGTGTCGACCACATGAAATGAAACAGAGACAAAGAGCAAAATGATGAAGAGAAGAGAAATTGTGAAAGAGAAGAATATGGACATTTAGATGCTTGTCTTGCTGGTGTTCAACCATTAAGAGTGGTTTGACAAAGCCTACTGATGAGTTTAATTCATTTTGGTGCTTAGTTTTTTAAACTCTTGTTCACTTTAAATAATGATTCATTTGAATGATTTATTTCAATCATTCATATGGAAAAAATGTGATATACTTGCAAAATTTTATGACAAAGACACAAAACAATAAAGCACAATGCACAAATCTGGGTAAATGAACTCTCACATGTGTCTTTTGAATATCAGCAGTGTAATTCACATGCACCTAAACAACAATTCACTCTCTGAAAAGAGTTGTTACTCATTAGTCATAGCCTCACTCTTTTCACTAACACCACATAACTACCCCAGTGCGCCATGCGTTAAGGGCCATGCGTCACTGCATCAACAGGTTTGAAGCTTGCGTAAAAGCACTCTGCAGAGAAGCTATTCAAGTGTGATCTTGTTTCACTAATTCACTTCAATAAAAGGATCTGCTAAATGCTTGAATGCAGTATGTTAATGCTTAACTGACTCTTAGTTGGGGCGGAAAGATGGCGCAGTAATGGAAGGTTGGTGGTTCGATCCCAACCAGGATCATTCTGCCTTTATGGCCCTGGGCATCCACTTCACCCAGATTGCCCTGTATTGTTGTGATTGACTGGTGGAATGTGTTTGGTGATCCTGTCGGACTGCCTCAGGGCAGCTGAGGGCTACCAAGGTAGCTTATCACTAACGGTGTGTAAATGTGGAGTGAATCAATATTGTTCTGATAATTGTTAAGCATTATTATTATTATTAAACATTAATAAATTTTTAACTAGTGCATTTTTTAACCTTAAACTAAAGTGTAACTAGGAAACTCCACCAATAACAAACAAGATGTTTTTCCAACCCCCTTAAAACTCAAGTCACTCTATTTTAAAATAGACCCTGATACTCTGAGATGTTCTCTCATTTATGTGTGGACGAGCAGGATAACTGCATTGAAAAAAAACTGAAACATGCCGACTGGGAATGTTGGGTGAATTGGCAAATCTAAATTATGAATGAATGTTTGAATTGTAAATAAATGTAACTCTGAATAAAGCATATCGACATCCACAGACCCCCTCCTTGACTTTATTTGGAACTCAAAGGTGAGAAATGAGTTAGCATGATTACATTAAAGATGCATTAAGTCATCATAATATAAATTATATTCCTTTCACATGTCATCAGGTTGTCATGCTCTTAAAATTCAATTTCTTCTGAGTAGACGGTGCTTCCATTTGCTTGAACCCATAACTAAGTTATGATGGCAGAAGATTTCAAGCTTGAACGTCCTCTGGTGAATGAGTCTCAGTCAGTAATCGTGCTAAGTGAATCCCGAGTCCCAGGAGACTTCTATCTGTTTACAGAGAGAAGCCCTCGACGTCTGCTCTTTCCCATTCTGGAGATTCTCATTTAATATATCTCCCTCACACATCCCCATCCATCTCACTCTCTGACTGCTAACCCCTGCACCCAGCACCAGTTTAATCTCCGCCTTCCAGAGTCTGATATTAGCATGTTTGTGCTGGGTGTATTGAGAAAGCAATTCTAGTCCTCCTTTCTAAGAGCAGAAACTAATATTGACTGTACAAGAAACACGTCTCCTGAAACAATTTATTTGTGACCAGCCAATGATGCGAAACCAGTCCAATTAACAGCCTTTATTTCATTACATCCTAATCTCTAGGCCTAATCTCCTAATGCCATGGAGATTGCTGCAGGAGATAGAAAGTCTTAATTACATTTGAGAAAGGTTGAGAGAGATTTTGTTCGCAGTCTACTATCAAAGTGTTCTTTTAAGCAGCTCATAAGATCCCTGTTTTTGAAGAGAGACGTGGATTGAGGTTGTCCTATTATTGGCTGCAGTGAAAAGAGGATCAGAGAAGAGCATTATGGGCGTTTGGTGGCACAAATGCGGAGAGAATGTTGTAAAAGCTACAGCGTTGTACTATTGTAAATGTTCAATTTGCTGCTTGGAGATGATAATTGCTAAATTCTGTGTGCTTACGGATGTTGAAACAATATGAGTATGCTTCAAAGCGCCCCCCCCCCCCACCACCACCACCACCACCCCCATGCAAAATTGTTTATGTTAATCCCTGTTTATTTGGGTAGATATTGATAGCAGTGTTATGTTTGTTATGGATCATTCCTAGCTCCAGCCGCCCACACACGTAGCTCATGTTTGAAAATCTTGTATTTGTATAAATGCTCTACATGTGTTAAGGAGCATCTTTAGGTGATGAAACAAGCTGTGATTTCAACGTTTCTATTAATAATTGCATTTTCTCTCTAGCAAACCATCTCTAAATTTGAGCTGATTTTAATTTCAAACTCAAGTGATTACTCGCTCAGCTCTAGGAAAAGACATATGAGGGGCTTTTTAATGGAGTTTCTGCTTGAATGCTAGACTTTTCTGTCCTTTATAATAAAATAGAATGTGGAAGTACTTTTTTCTATTGTTTTTTCTTATTACTGACATATCCTATGAACAGTACAGGTAAATTAAAGAATATATGAGTGTATATTTAATGTGGATGATTTGGTTTTGTAAATATCTAATTGCATTAATTTTTTTTGTCTTTTGCAGCTTTTTGATGGGATCGAGTGTGAATTCCCAATCTTTTTCATCTATATGATGATCGATGGTAAGATTATTTTAAATTAAACATGATATTGTTTTTTGGTAATGTGTTGTGTTACATTAAAATGCATTATATTACCTTTTGAAACAGCAGGAAAAACTAGTCACCCTCAATAACATGATTTCAATAAGATATATCTAGTTCAAAGTATGGGTTAACCTTTCCAAAGATCTACAATAAAGAAATGGCTCTTAATACCTTATGTTACATTTTTGGAGCCATTTCTTCCTATGCAACTACAGTTAATTTCTTGCTGTCAAAAAAGGTAAAGACTTCCATTTTGTAATTGTCCCCACCTCTTTTGGTTCCTTTTGTAGGCAGTTTTTTTTCTTACAAATTTTTTTTTTTAACTGTATTAAAGTGTGCCATTGTTATTGTGCCAATATTGGTCTCCAGCAACAGGTTGACATAAATTCAAGGTTGAAAAAAGTTTGTTTTCTTATAGTATGCATTTAATTTAACGGATTTGGTCGTGATTGCCAGATGATTTGATTAGTGACTCGTTCATAATAAACACCTTCTCTTCGGGACATTTTTGGAGAAGCTTATGGGTCTGCTAAACAAGCTCTATCTAACTTGGTTTTGATCACATTTTATCATGAGAGAAATGACAACCAATTAACACAAAATCAAACTGGCCACGATTGAAAAAAGTTGACTTTTGAGTCAAGCTCATCAAAGAAGCTCGAGGGTTGTCCACTTCAGTAAAGTTGACCACAGATTTGCTTTTCTGGGCTCAATAACACTAACAGAGTTCAAAGTACAAGTGCTAACAGTAAACACATGAGACCTCATTGTAATCTGTTTAGCACAAGCAACAAGTTACAAAGCTGTTTCAAACTTAAATACTTAGATACTAATGCAAGAAATGTCTGAAAAGTCGAGTTTAAACGATAAGGCATCATTAAAGCTATGTTTCATACTACATGAGAGGTCATTTTCAAAAATCCATTAAGTGTCCATTTAAAATTATTACCTTGCAAACACAACTACAGTAAATGCCAAATAGTCTTCAGCTTAGATGAAAACAAAAACAGTGTATGAAAAGATTGTGACCTACTTTCTTTGCCATTTCTTGGTCTTGATGGTAGTTTGGCCTGATAGGATCTAAGCTTTATTTGCGCTTGGTTACCAAAAAAAGGAAAAAAGTAAGAATAACTTGATTGAAATTTTCAGGGCTTTCAGCGTTCTTTTTCTTTGAGCCCCAATTATATAAATAGGCAAATACAAGAAGTAGATAAATGTAATTATTTGAAAAAAGTCAATTAGCATACATTTGGTTGACAAAATATGTCTGTTTATATAAATATACTGTATTTTAAATTTACACCATTGTTAGCCTTTTATTTTTCAAGAAAAAAAAAAACCCCTGTAATTGTTCATACTTGTTGTCACCTCTCCATCTCTAAATTGAATGTCCTAGAGAGGGGATATAGTGGCGTGTAATTTCCCTGGTGTTGACCTTTCATTCAGGTGTGTTCAGAGGAAATCCTGCTCAAGTCAAAGAGTACCAAGAACTACTGGATGCTGTCATCTTCCAGTCCTCTGAGGGTAAGATACGCAAACCTCTGTATACAGTATGCATGACTCCGTGGACCAACTGCCAAAGCTTGTCAAGTTGTGATGGACTCTGCGCGCCAGCCAGCATCCTCCAGCCCTTGCCTGTCATTTTCCCATTAGTATTTATTAGACCAGACCTTTCATTTTAATTCTCATCTCCTCGTTGCTGCCTGGGTTCCTCCAACTTGTTTCAGTCAAGTGCACAACAGAGGAGATGCTCATTATTTGAACTCTGCTGTTTCCCCACGGGCGTACAAAAACAGTTCTCATGCTCTCTGACACTCCTTCAAATTAACACCCTTCAGAAACAGAACAATAAAAAGCATCCTAATATCTTGTTTTGTTGTTGCTTTCTGCTCAAGTGGAGTCTCTATATAAACAAGAGCTCTGCTTAGTCACCTAAATAAATATAGGAAATGTATTTGTATACTGTTATGTATAAAAATAAATCATTTGTTTTACATTTAATTAATCAGTAATCGTATTAAAATTATATGTACAAATTTTTGCTGCCAAGTAATAAAAAATGACTAATTAATTGCATTGTGTGTTATGTGATAATCACAAATCATCTGAAACAGTAGAAATAAATTTCCACTTGCATAGTTCCATCCATCCATCCATCCATTTTCATGTCGGCTTTTCCCTTTCGGGGTTGTCACAGCGGAATGAACCGCCAACTCCTCTGGCACATGTTTTATGCAACCCATCGCTGGGAAACATTCACACACACACTCATTCACACTTTAGCACTATGGACAATCGTTCTTACTCAATTCACTTATACCGCATATCTTTGGAATTGTGGGGAAACCGGAGCACCCGGAGAAAACCCACGCGATCACGGGGAGAACATGCAAACTCCACACAGAAATGCCAACCAACCCAGCTGAGGCTCGAACCAGCAACCTTCTTGCTGTGAGACGACCGTGCTACCCACTGCGCCACCGTGACACTCACTTGCATAGTTTGATGTCAAATTTTAACCAATGGGGGAATACACCTATATCAACACATTCCATTATGTCATGCATTATTACATACATATATTATTATTATTTTGTTGTTTTTGTTTTTAACTAAGGAACTACGTAACTTCAACTAGATTTATAATAGTCTTCTACATAACATCGTATGCATAAAGATAGTTAATTAGTAAACGATGTATCATAAGAAAGGGTCTTCAAATCCGGCCTTGGAGGGATGCAGCTCTGCACATTTTAGTTACAACCCTGCTCTATGCACACAACTCTGGCTTGAATAGAAACAAAAATGTAAATGGCTGAAGCCCTTCAGAACCAAGTACCTTGCTTTCTAAAACTATAACCACATTTATTAGAAAATCAAATAAAAAACACATGTAATCAGTATTTATGCATACATTTATTTATATTATTAGCATTTTACTAATAGTATTTGTTATATATTTCAGAATGAAATATTTTTGATATAAAGAGTTCATTAAATATAATTAGTTTTATAATTATTTTTCTTTTAACTTAGATTAGTTTGTAGGATTATTATGCATAACTTCATATGCTTAAATATGTTTAAGCTTGTTTTTTTCTCCTTCCATACCAAAACAAGATATTTAGGAAAATCCTACACAAATAAACCAGTAGGTTTTAGCTTTCCTGTACGAAAGCAATCCCATCTTACATCTGGTTAGCACAGTTTAATGGTATGAAGCTGATCAAATAATATTCTGTCTCGGCTTAACTATACAGAAATGTAGCACAGTTGTAGAGTGTGAAGCCTAGTGTGAAGCAATTAAACCTCACACTATCTGCAAGAGCAGCATGGATTCATGGGTGTTTGTTTATGTGCAGTGACCTAAGGTAGGACACATTCACAGGTAGGATGAAATTATACAACATCAGCAGAACCGGTCCTATTCTGCCCAACCCAGCCATGCCGCAGCATTCGTCATTCGTCATAATCAGGCACCACACAAAGCTCAAACACTAAATCTGTGGGAATTGTGTTCAATAAAATTGACAAATTAATTCTCTTTTTCTGCTCTTTAACAAACTAATGTTCACAAAACTATTTTACAAATTTAAAAAAATTAATGAATCAATAAATAAATGCTAATTTTTCTTTTTTATTATCTTTTTAAAATTAATGGTCTAAAAAATGGTAATGATATTATTTTGATAGTTAACTAGTTAGTTATTTATTCTGCTACGATACCTCTGAATTAATGAACTATGTTTTGCTGGAAACTGTTTTGGAAACTATCTGATTTATCTATTTGTTCTTCTGCAGGCCATTCAGTCATCCCAAAGTACTACTATGTACCAGCTGACTTTGTAGAGGGTGAACAGAAAAAACATGGCAGCCAAAAGCGTTTCCCCAGCAACTCGGGCCGTGATGGGATGCTGTTCCTCTGGGGACAAGCTCTCTATAACATCGCTAAGCTGCTGGGTGAGTTTCAAATCCACCAGGAGCCAGAGGCTAGGACTGCTTCACCCCCCCACAAAGACAGCAGATTGAAGATGTTCCATAGATGTTCTTTTATTTATGCACTCTGTTACATTAAACAGATTCCTCACATTTCTCAAAAAGAGAAAGATACCTACAGCAAACTAAATAATCTGTCTGGATTCAAATGTTCCAAGTATGGAATTTAAAAACTTATAACTTTGATTTTGTCTAAATCAATAGCTTCTATTTAAGTAAGTGTGCATTCTGAACCAATCAATTTTTTTCTTGAAACGTACATTTCTAAATGGAAAAAGCAATGTTGAAAGATAACGTTTTACTTATGACCCATTAGACTCCATTAAGTTTATTAATACTCCAAAAGAGAACTCATGAGAGGTAAAATAACTATGTGAAAAATAAAGGAACTTTACAGAAAACTTAAATGACTGATTCTTATGGCCTAAATAACTGTCTTTAACATGACACAGATTCATATGATTTGCTCCGATGAATTTAAATCTGCTAAACATTTTAAGCTGTACGTTGACCATAAACTGTTTATTTATAGAATCTATAGCTCTATAGATTAAGTTATAACCCTATAACTTTCTTAAATATCTGTACTTATAAAAATGCATCCAATTTTAAATGGAACTCAATCCTAAATCACCCTTCTAATCCTGGCAGATGTAGTAATACATTATTTTATATAATATGTTGGTTTAAATGCAGTTTTTCTAACCCAGTATACAAGCAAAGCCAACTCCTAGATTAGTGGTGCCTTGATAGCTACTAGATTATGTGACCAGTGTTTTTGTGCAATTGCATACTGCACAGTGTATACATCATACAATTAATATCACCTCATTTCTAACCTAGCTGACTTTAATATGATTGATTTAGATCAGATACAAATGTCAATTGTCAGTCCTAAAACTAATTTCAATCCGTTTCTGAGCCTTAACATATTGATCTCAGCAATAAATCTAACAGCATATGCATTGCTGGATCAGATAGATGTGTTTGAACAGCAGTGAAAGCGTGACTACAAGATACGGTTGAATATAAGCAAACATTTTTAGGTTTTGGAGGAAAGCATCAAGCACCGTTTGATGTCTCAGTTCACAGCTGCTTTAAAGAATGATGAATCAGACACATTTCCTGTCAGCATATGACTTTAACAGCTTATTTATCGTGTTTATGTTGAGCACTTACCATTCTAAGCTGATTTCTGCGGAATAAGTTAATAAAATTGTATAAATATTATTTAAACAATCTTTTTTTTGGGGGTAAAAGTTTTCATTCTTAGGAAACAAAGAAAAGAATAAATTGTAATTCATAGACAAAAATAAACTGACATTTTTTTCAACAGAGTTTGGAATCTTTCAAAAACATTTTTTGTGATCAAACTATCTTCATTTTTTATTGCTTTATTGCTTTTTTCAATTGCTTAAAAGCAGCTTTACATTAAATGTAGGCATAAAGAGTATTAACAATAATGTTAGACAGTTTTGTGTGCCAGAAAATTAGACATAGATAATTATAACGCTTATAGTCCCAAAGAGTCCCCACCAAAATCTGTAATGTAGTTGTTAACATTTCACTATATTATGGGGCCCAGGTTGAAATGATGTTAGAAACAACAAAGAAATAGAAAAATACTTTTTTTAAAGCTGATGTTGATTTTCCCATCACAGCTTCTCTAGAGCTCGGATTTATTTTCAGCTGATTAAAAAAAAAACATTTTATTTCACTTCACTCTCATGTTTTCATTGCCAGAGTGATCAGCATTGCAGGTTGTGGTTCATAAGTATTCACCGCAGTAAAATCCAGACCAGCAGAGACATGTAGTTATCCATTAAAAGCACTTGTTCTCAAATCAAAATAGATTCCATGGCTTAAAAATTCATGGTTTTTGTTTTAACGGAGCTGAAAAGATGTAATTAGGTCTTGTTCTGTGTTTGCTGCTCAGTGGATGGTTTGATCAGCCCAAAAGACATCGACCCCATCCATCGCTATGTGCCAAGGCAGGATCAGAGGAACGTCAGTATGCGGTACTCCAATCAGGTGAGTCCATCTTCTCCCTACTACATGAATACAAAATAGGTTCTATAAGCGAGCAAGTGACTGGCCTGTGCAAATGTAATCTTTCGCCACCTCATGCATAATTTGTTTCAGGCTTTAGCAGAAATCCTCAGATCTCCCTATCAATCCCCCACAGCCGACTTGTTTTGCAGATCTATTCCTTGCCAATCTGTTAGTGCTGAGCAGACCTTACTTCTCTTGATAAGAGAAACCTGCAGACACCTGCTGTTTCTCAACTAGTACAGCGCACTGTTGTCTGTGTGCAGTTAGTGTGAGAAATTAGGGCTTGAATATGCAAAAGGTTTGAAATATGGCCCAGGTTGAGTTCATTCGATTTTTTTATTCTGAAATGAAAGTTTAAAATCAAAATTTTGCTCATTATTCTTGTTTTTATTTGTTATCAAGTGTTACAAACTTGACAATTGCCTGTATGTTTGCTATTTATGCACTCCAAAAAGAGAAAAAATATAGGCTTTTTGTATTTTTCTCTATTTATTTATTTAATAATAATGGAAACCTTTGAATGGTTTAAATTTTTACGCACAGTTTTTAATTTTCACAGTTTTTAAGGTTCGTCACAAGATAAAATTTGAAGAGAAAAAACAAACCGTAAAAGCATTAATCTTTAATTAAAATATTTATAGAATAACAGAAAACCGAAAAGCTTCATAAGCCCAGCACTATTTGAACAACAGTGCACAGTCAAAAATTGCACAGTTAAATGGATATGTTTTTAGTCTGGATTCAAATGTGACATGTGTTTTAGTTCCTCTAATCTATTCTAGAAGCTGGTTCCAACTGCGGGTAGTATAACAACTGAAATCAGACTCTCACTTTATGGAGTGAACCCGTGGCAGTTCTAACTGATTTGAACTGAATGATAGAATTAATTTTTGCTTGTATACACTAAGTGAAGTATTTTGCTGATGAGCTGTTTGGGGACTTATAGACAAGCATGCTGATATGTGAGTTTGCATCACAGAAGACTTTTAACAGAATTAAAGATGGAGAGGCGAATCACAGTCAAATTAAATCTATCAACAAATGTGTATTTTTTGTTAAAGGTTCAGTGACATTGTACTATTGTCATTAATATGTTGTTTGTATTAGTCTAATTTTATGGGAGATGTCATTCTTTTACTAATAAAGTCTCTATTTTTTATTAAAATCACGTTCAATCTCCTCAATATTCTAGCCCGAGCTTATTTCGGAAGTTAGCTGAGATTTTCATTCAGTAAACTTCATAACCACTCCCCAGTTAATCACCTATTGGTTAGCGATTTGCATATTCAGAACTTGTATGCAAAGTTACTGCCTGATGGTCACCGTAGATTTGAGAGAATTTAATAATTAAATACAAGCAACTTTAAAACACGAACACAGAACTAGTAACATTGCTAGACACTATAATGACGTTTGGAGGGAACACTATTATACAACCTTACCTCTATGAGCCAGAGTCATATAGAGGTTTGGTTTCTGTACACCCTGGAACTGATCATCTTCTTTTTTGTCCTTGTTGGCATCTTAGATAACACAATTGCAAGTTGTGTGCTGCTCACTCCGTCTTTCACTCTGTTGGATTTGCACGCGTTTGTTTCCGGATATTGCAGTAGAAGGTGTTGCTTTGTGGATAGTGCATCTCTTTAGGGGGAGGAAAATCGTCCCTTACATGTCCGGCCATGACATTACAAAGGGACTTATGTGATGTCATCAATGGTGCGAATAAAACCTGTTTTTAAAAGAAACAACTTAGTTTTTTGTTTGGGAACAATTATGGTTCGATTTTTGATTCAATCTATTCTTATAAATCCCTATAAAAGCCACATGAAGGCTCATCATGGCATGAACTCTGTTAAATATTCATTGATTTACCAAATGTTAATAATTCTAATGTTACGGATTCCCAGAAAATCCTTTGGATGCCTTGGCTAAATTGAGGTGTTGTGACGAATTACTTGATTTTGGCTCAGGAGTGAAAGTCTATTCAGAATCGTTGAGGGGCACGTAAGGGTTTTATTCATGAGTTTAGTGTGTTTGTTGAAGTGGGAGGAGCTCTGCCGCTTTGAAGGAGGCCTCTGCATATTGCACAGTAATGCGTGACATGCTTGTCTCTTCGCTTATGCATCAAAGGTTGCAGTGACTCAAGGGCACATAGCCGTTACCGATGTTTGTTTCCATGGTGTGTGGCCGTATGTGCTTGGCATTGGATGTGGCCATATGATGTGTCACTTTATGTTTCCTCCTGTACCACGACTTGTCTTTGAGCATCTTTCAGTAATGTTTATTCCAGTACTCCAGCTCAACACAAGCGAGCATGATTGCCAGTTCCTGTTTATGCATTAGCTCTTCTTAGCCCACACTTGTCCTGGTAACATCTCTCATTTTCCGGTCCTCAGTATGAATGCAGATCTTCTTTCTGAACCGTGTCCTTGTTCAGAGATTAGACAGGCCTATTTTTCCTGATTGATGGATGTACCCACTTTCAACAAAGCACAGATGGAGCTGTGTTTAAATTTAGAAACATTTGTTCAGCATAGAAGCCAAGGTGCAGGAAGCAGTCTCATCTTTGTTCTTACTGAAATAATTCCCTCACTCCCACACAGTGCTGAGGCCTGTTGTAGCTGCTTAACTTTGCAGGCACTATATTTGTCTGGATTAAATTTAATTGTAAGCCATTAAGACAAATGGAATCCAACAGAAAATGCTTCTGTTGGATTGTTGAATAAGCTGCAGCACTGTGTGTCTCCAGTATGTTTTATAGTAGAGGACTGTGGCGGGCTCTACTCTTTCTACATGAGATCTCCTGTCTGTAAGTCTTCTCATCTGAGCTGAGTCACTTAATAAACACCCTCAAGGATTTCCAAATGACACCTTAAGTAAACACTACAAATTATGAACAAAGATTAGTGCCCGGGCTAATGTGCAAAGTGGTTAAAGTTTGAATAAAACAAGCCTCTTTTGGGATATGTGCATATATTTTATATAATCCATTGTGTTTATTCTTTACTGTGTTTGATTCGACAGTTGAAGATTTTCTAGAAATAGTCTCTCAATGTAAATCTCTTTTGATCAGATGGCTGAGAAAATAGTGATATTTTTCCTAGAAAACTTTTTTACTGACAAACTCTCTCTTCAATTTTTTTTCAACTTTATTTACAGACATCAGTAAACCATGCCACTTCAGCTTCATGTTTTAAAATCTATCCATCTAACTGTCCCAAACCTTCTTTTCTTTTTTTTATCTTTTCTTCCCTCTTCACCTTTTTCTTCTTCTTCACCTCCACTTTCTTCTTTGCCTCCACTTTCTTCTTTACCTACACCTTCTACTTTTCCTTCACCTCCACCTTCACTATAATCACAAATGAGTTTTTTATTAGGAGAAACACAATTAGTTTGTTTTTAAATGAGTCTCGTCAAACAGTTGTCTTCAATAAGAACTCACCCTAACCCAACTCTATCAACCCTTCCCCTCACACCCAAGTCAATCAATTTTACCATAGGACCCAAAATTGCAGCCAGACTCCATTGTTGTACTTTGACATGCTCATGAAAGATGCAACTTTTTTATCTCTCTTTTTAATGTGCTTTCTGTTTAACTTTAAATAATACACATTGGTGTACTAGATTGTTTCATTTTGGAGATTGTTGCAATTTTCTTTTCATGGCTGAGCTTTAAAAAAATTGTTGTTGAACCTGACTGTCATTTCTCAAAGGCTGTGGAGGGGTGACCGATTTGTTGTATGTTTATCACTGACAGGCAGGAGATGTGAGAAATGTGGCAAGATATCATTTAAGTGTCACTCACCCAGTTGTTATAACTTTAGTGTTACATGGACTCTGTCATTTCTGGGGACTATTTCTCAGTTTACACATTGATCTGACCTCGCAAACTGCATGCAAAAGCCTGGGTAAACCGTTGTCCTGCAGACCAAGTCCATTAGCTGACCACCAAAAGAACCCCAATCTTTATGACTGATCCGTTCAATTCAAGATCTTTTGAAATCGATTGAACTAAATCCATTAAAAGATTGCAATCTCATTTAATTTGAATAACTGACTTTCGAGTTTGGATACTGTTACGGCCCTGGCCGTTTTGCAGCGTTTCATTTTTATTTTCTGTCGCCTGCTTGTGCGCGCGCCCGTGCGTGCTTTTGCTTATTCCTGCAGGTGACTCCAGTGGAGAGAGTGGCTCCACTCGGTTGCCGCCCGTTTTGTTTGTCCTTACTCCCTGTGTTTGCTTTCGTTTATGTTGCCATTTGAGTTCACTTCTGTTACCTACCCGGTGTGTCACGTTCGTTGTCTTCTGACTTCCAGGGTCTCAGAGACAGCTTAGAATGTCACGTGACATACATTCTGCACGTAGGATTATTTCTGTTATACACACTAGTTTAGCGGTGTGCGCCAGGTTTGTTTATTGTATAACTTTCTAGTTAGTGTAGATTAGTTCTAGCTTTGTGTATGTTAATTAGTTAGCTTAGAATTGTCTACACTTTCTAGTTAGTTTATGTTTTGTTTTACCTGGCGTCTCTGCCCCTGGAGTGTGTGTATTTGTATTTTATTTATTTTACCATTGGCAACACCAGTTCTGTTAATTAAAGCACATTTGATTTGTCAAGTTATTGTTTGTGTCCTGTTGTTCCCGTTTTCATTTCTGTTCCTCCACCTTTTTGTTACACCCCGACCCTAGACACCACCACCATTTTGGGGTCGTAACAGATACCTTTTCATGGATTTGCAGCATTTGATGAGCAACAGACGCTGTTACTAGCTTGTGGAATGAATTTCAAGAAGCAGCAAGGTTAGCCGTGTGTCATCATCCTTCACATTTCTCCGGTGCGCAGGCATTTCAGTGGAAAAGCTCTACAGGGGCTAGTCATCAGTCTCTTTATCTCCTCTCACTCAACACACTGCATTTTTAGAGGAATTACATCACATATAAAACCACTGACAAGCACCAGACTCCTGAGTCTTTCACCTCACACTCTTTAATATAAATTGATTTTTTTTCTCTCTTGTCATAAGGATTGCCGTCTAGATCTAATATATCTGTGCTTCTATGAGGGAGGGGTGATTTGTATCAAAGTCCCAGCAGGCCTTTGTTCACAATTACATTCCCACCTCCTCTAAAGTCCAATTCACAGCCTTTTCAATTTCTTTAAGGTGATTTCTGGCCAGACTTGTTCTGATGCATAGGGAGCTCGCTTACTGAATTGTAAGATAGGGATTCAAGTTGAAAAAGTAAACACTTTTCTATTAGTTTTTTTTTTACTTAATCATTTTCAACATCCTAACAGTTATCTCCTTAATTTCAATTTACTGATATTTAACTCCAGTGGCTTTATATTTATTGGCATCTTTAATAGGTACATTTTTTAGTTGTTTCTAATTCAATCTATTACTCTGTGATGTTGGTATTTTAGGTAAACACATGGCTAAGAATTGTGGTATTGATTGCTGAAGTTTTGGAGCAAAAGCAATCCACGCATTGATGGAGAAAATTTGCTCCGAAGAGCAGTTCTCCGAAGAACTCTTAGAAAAAAAATATTATTGACAGTGGTGATGATGGTCACACCCTGACTTTTATTTTGTCAAATTTTACGGATAGCATGCTATATTAAAATGCTTGGGTATTGTCGAACTGATTATTTGCAATTGACAATTGTGGAAAAAAAAGTTTAATATCATCACATGGCCTTTGAAGTTACACCAACTTCATCCTACAGACTGAGCTTTAATATGATAATAGAATATAATAAAATAGAATAAAATGGATGGAATGCTGTTCAACTTTTTTTTTATTCCTGTGGCAGAAAATGGCACGAACCTAAAAATGCTGTTAGAATTGTGTTTTCCACTATAATTCTTCTTTATGGGCTGGGTTATTGACTGGAGCCTGTGAACATAACTTATCAGCTGAAGGCTATAGCACAAAGACAATTCACAGTAGTTAAAGTTTTTTTTTTCTTTTGGCAGAAGAGCTGTTGAAGGAAATACTGTGTAAATCTGCCAAATCTCCGTCATTGACATTATGTCTCCAAGAGAGTCCATTATGCTTGCATTGATTTAACACATAAATGGTTTGAGGAATTGAGTTTAATTGAGCATGGCTGGCTCTTGAGTTTCCATCTAGAATCTTTACACTTTACAGTTTATGCTAACACAATAGTCTTAAACGCTTCTGTAGTTTAAGGGAATGGAACAAAACAGAATAGGTTTTCTTGTCACTTTGACAATGACATTTTGTCATCACTAAAAGAAACCTATTCCAGAAAAAACACTATTTGGGATTAGCAGCATTGGCAAAATTCTACTCTTTTTCAAGGGAGAAAAGGCAGTGATTTCTTGCAACAAGAGCAAAATTGGCTGTTGGTGATACAAAGTTTGTGTATCCAAACAAATTACAAAGTAAACAATAGTTACATGCAAAAGAGAGCAGATCTTCACAAGTGAGAATCAACAGGCGTAAGTCTTGTTTTTGCAACTCCTCAGTTAAGTAAATCTACTTTTGAACTGATTCACTTTCCATTAGAGGAAAAAGAGAAAAAAATATAGGTTTGCATGGTCCTAGCACTGTGATTACTTGAGATTTTTCCATAAAGTATGAACATGCTGATGAAACAGGAGTGTGACAAATCAGCAAATTCCTTTCTGACAGTCTTTAGTCTGTGTTGTACCCTGAACAGCTCAGATGTTGTTCTTTTTTTAGCCTTACCCTGTTAATCAGAATATCCTGTCTAAAAGTTCCAGAATGACTTATATCGTCATTTGTCCAGAAAATGAACTGTTGTTCTGCTCTGCACTTTATAAATGATAACCGAGTTTAAGAATAAGACAGATTTATCATTAGAGGGTAATATTGATTTCTTGAGGCGACCTGGTCTATAAAATGTATTAAGATGATGCGACTGATTAGGAACAGAGATATTGATGGTGTTTCTTTTGAATGTCAGACATATTGAGCTGATGATGGTTTATTATGTGGTTCAAGAGACTCCAGAGTGCAGAGACACACTCTCTTCCATTCTCATCTAGCTTTATAGACTTTACTCTTAGCTAAAAACCTTAAGTTAAAAGCTGAACTTTTTCCTTATTCTTAAAGGATTTTATCTTAAAAGTCATACTTCCCATTTTATTAGTCTTCTTACAATCAAGAACAATTTTACTATGAAAAAATTCAACTATTTGTGGTAGTTTGTAATGTTTAGACTTGAAATGTTTTGGTTGCCGTGTAACTAAAATGTTTAACCTTGCAGCAGCCGTAGATTAGTAGCAGAAGCAGATGTTCACTTCATCTCCAGCAACCGTAACTCGAACCTGCTCCTCTCTACCCGAACAAAATACCCTCGTCTTCTGCTGCTATCACGCATGTCAGAATTACAATCAGGCCTTCAGATGACTCACCCCTCTGCCTCCGCAAATGCCGAGCCAGTGTGTCATTTAATCCAAAAGCTGTTTGCCCTGTTCTCAGAGCATTTATCTCACCTGTTTCTGAGCAAACACAACAGAATCTCCTTACATAACAAAAAACTGTTTCCAATTCAGTTTAGACTAATTCTGCCTGTTTGTCACATGTTTTAACCCTTTCAGACCCTGTGTACATTTAAATGGATATCATATCTTATGGCATTTTTTTAGCTTCTAAGGACTTTCACTCCAATTAAAGCTTATTATCCATTAAGTTGGAAGTTTGTCATCCAATCAAATGGTAGTAAGATATTGTAAGATGCAGTCTTAAAAAAATTCACTACTCTAAACAGAAGCACGGCAGCACATTACATCAATTAAGCAAGATTTTCAGTAGTTTTGTTCACATTGAATTATGTATTTAGAATTACTTTTTTGATTGTTTATGCAACAGAAAGAAGTAAAAAAAATACAAACTAGTAAACTAGACATCAAGATTTCTTCAAAATTGTGTGTCCTCTCCTTGAACTTTATAATGAAAAAAAAACAAGAAATTGTTAAAAAAAAATACATCTTATATTCAGAATATTAAGCTTTGGAGCTTTTTCATATAAAAGTTGATGGATTCCTCTCAGGTCTTGAAATGTCCAGTGATGAAGATGATGATGTACTTTTCCATTTTCTCTAAAAACTGGTACATAAGTCAGGTCTGAATGCAACTTCACACATTTGAAGCATGTTTGATTTATGTATTTATTTTCAAGGTGGTTCAAAAAGATTTGGGATTTGCAGCTACTGTTCTTTGTTTATCAGAGAAAATGGTTTTGTTGAAAATTAGAGTCGTGATCTCAAGAAAAACAGGCAAATTATCCACTGAGAATCTCTCTCACTTTTGGAGTCGTGGCTGTGGATGGTTTTAAATGGACGCCGGATGTCCTCTGTGTGAAAGCTGAAGGCTTTAGCCAGTGATTGATATGACCCAACCTAAACCTTCAGCAATCAGCAGCTCATTAACTCAGCCAAATTACTACATCATCTAGCCCAAACGCTGGTAATGAGCTAGCATAAAGGAGCAAAGTCCTGATTCGCATTTATCTCCCTCGTCGCTGACTGCAGTCTTTCTGTAAAGCTTGTTTACCGACCGACACTAGTTTTTTTTTTACTCTATGGCTCTTTCCTTCTTTTCTTAGTTTTTGTTCAGTCACTCACTCCAGAACTCACAGGGGAACACGTTTTATTTTGTGCCCTTGTTTACTCCGTTGAGACGTTAAGTTTTTCAAAGTGTCTTTGTTTTGCTTATTCCCTGTAGGGTCCCATTGAGAACGATGTGGTCATTCACGTTGCCCTGATAGCAGAAAGTCAAAGGTAAAATCTTTCTCCCCTTCTCTCCCTATTTGTCCTCTGGTTTAATTGATGCCTAAACACTAATTGTTGGGCTATTCCATAGCTTTCATCTATCAACACTCTCATTTAAAGCTTTTCTGGTGAGACGGGGAGGTGAACGAGGTCGTGTGGCCAGCTGGTCCCAGCCAGACCTGCTCTGCAGTTCATTTAACATTGCTCACCCCAGCACTTAACCCACCTCTGCCCTTATTCACAATGCAAAGCGTAATCAGTATTACTTATACAACTTTCACATTTGCACCTTTTTTAAAGCAGCAAGCCTCACCTAATTCTTAAACTTCCATGGAAAGCTAAAATAGCACTAGTTAAATATTAAATCACAAGCTCTCACAAACACACAATTTTGTCAAGGTTCTTTGCTGAAGAAGTACCAGCTGGGCGTTTGTTTGTTTGTTTGTTTGTTTAATAACAGTAGTGAGCAAGAGAGTTCAGCTAACACTATCACCTTGGTTGATTGAAGCAAGATTGTTTTTGTATTCTCTCTTTTGACATTGTATGTTCATGTATCTCAGTTAAACACAAACGTGTAGTTGTGGAAAAAAGTACACAAAAGAATAAAACACCATTTATAGTAAGAAATGAAAGGATTTAAACTTAGATTAAAATGTTTTCCAGTGAGGTTTAGACTGAAACACATACAATAGAAGGTGCAAGTCTAATTGAAATGTGAGTTTACACACCAAAAATCGGATGATAACATCTTCTCTGAAGACTTTTGGGGAATTTGTCTTTCTTTTTGACTTAAGTTCTTGTTAACAACTTTTATAGCATTGTATTAAAATGTTGTGTTAAAGTGGCTGTCTTCTTATCTTTCAGACTCCAGGTCTTCCTTAACACCTATGGCATTCAAACCCAGACCCCACAACAGGTTGAGCCCATTCAGATTTGGCCGCAGAAAGAACTAGTGAAAGTAAGAGTACTCAATCAGACTAGCGTTAATGCACGTTTCTTAAACCAATCAATTTCTATGACAGTTTTTCTATAGGATCACTAGCTTGTTCAAGGGGCCACTCGGCTTGGATTGACTGCATTAGTTATGTTGAATGGTGTTTTGCTGTAGGTACAAAGTAAGATTTATTTTAAGATTATTTATAAGATTTTTTTGTCATATGTACATTTCCTCTGTTAATCCATCACAGTAGTATATCCACAATATAACATGCATTTGCAGAAATTGTTCAGTATTTCAACATCAGAGCACTATGCAGGAGCTTTTTGTCGATCTGTGGTTATGTGAGTGAGTGGCAAGTTTGTTTTTTTTTTTGCAGTTTGGTTAAAAGCTGTTTAAAAACAGTTTCTGCTTCACTTGACTGTGATCCGCAGTCAGTTTAGTGAGGCCACATGTGCATTAGAGTGAGTGCTAGTTTGCTGAGTCTGCTGTGCGTGGATGCTAATGTACTGGCTGACCCAAAGGATCAGACACAGCTGGAGCTCTCAGGATTGGACTGCTAGGTTTACTCCACATCAGCTGCTTTATTTGCTCCTCTCATGGCAAACGAAGCAAATTCATGGTCTGGCTGAGGTGTGCTAAAATTGTTCTAGATGGTCGGTTTTAGAAAAGAGCAATACTTTAGGATATGTTTAGCACAATCTTAAGTCTAAAAGGACCAAGCTTTTATTAAATCTTGGATGAAGTAAAGATTTTCCTCTTTAATTTAAAAATTATTTTATTATTAAACATTTTTAAAAGTAAGTTTTCACATGACACGGGTCTCTTAAGTTTAACCGGCAGTTCCATAATACAAGTTAAAGGATACAATACATCTGTTTTATCTTGAACCCACTTTACATAAGCGCTGATCCATCCCATTTATTTAAATTTATTTATTATGGACATCTGGACTCTAACTTTAGTCATAGCACATGGCTAGTAATCTGCACTCAATAGCCCACTTCAAAAACAGTATTTTTTTTTATTTTTTATTAAACAATCAAAAATTACAACTCACTCTTATTATTTTTCATTTAACAATATAACTACTAAGATACAAGTCACATCAAACTGAAAATCCCCTTAACGCAGGCTAACTGCACGCGTGTTTTTAAAAGCAAGCCTGTATGGCACACCTGTGCAATAATAATGCTGTCTAATTAGCATCTTGATATGCAACACCTGTGAGATGAATGGATGAACTCTGCTGGTGAGAAATGCTCACCAACACAGATTTTTTTTCTTTTTTTATCAATATTTCAGGTTATTGGCCTTTTTAGTACGACAGTTTACATTGTGACATTGGAGCTTAACCATTGCCACCCCTTTCAGAAGTTTGAAATTTCTTGGCTTGAAAGTTCTGTTGTTAAAATCTTCCACTTCAAACTTTATTACTACGATATTTCCCAATAAATAAATAGCAGTGAGATATAATCATCATTCATCACAAAATAATTATTATAATATTGATTTTAATAATAATCTGTATTGCCAAGCAAAAGAGGCTTTTTTATTTTAGTGGCAATCTGTTTTTTCATAATCATTTATAATCAGTTAACTGCGGCCTTTCAAAATTGATTCACATTTGCATTTCTGCATAAACATCTATGATTATTTAGTTGTTTTACTGAGTTGCAAGAATGAAAGCACATTGAAATAAAGAGCTCTTATTGTGGCAGCTGTGATTGTAATTCAATTATTCATTGAGTAATTTGTGCAGCTCTGATGCACAGCTCTATCCTTTATGAAACCTTTGCCCTGGTATTCTTGAATAATCATGTTTAACACAAACGCGGAAAAGAAAACGATTCAGAGGCTCTAATCCAAGCAACCAGGCTCCAGAAAGTGTTATGAGCCTCAACATCTTTATTGTAGAGTCCCGGGTATTAAAGAGGTTTGTTTCAGCTCTAGCGCAACGGCTTCACTAGTTCTCTCGATGTGCTACAGGCTTAACACGCGTGACATTTGCAGCTTTCGTGTCAGGCATGTTGAGCTCCTGATTAGAAGGAGGGCTCTATCCATTCACTTGTTTCTTTCACTCATTGCTATTCAGAACACAAATTTCCAAGGTACAGAGATCTACACAGAGAGAAAAAGAGTTCTAGTGCATAAAGCTCACTTATAAACGGTTTTCTGGAGTTTGCCCATAATAACAGTAATATTTCTGTTCCCTCATAAGAGCTGAATTCTCCTCAGCAGGGGCTTTTTGTTCATTTTTTCCTGGGTCCCGTTGTGTTCTGCTGAACAGTTTTCACATTGTCAAACTGCAGGAAGCCAGAGAGAAATAGAGCTCCATCTAATGTTTCAAAGATGGAAGCACACACTGATTTGGTATTTTTTGGCATTAGTGATGCAAATGCTGTTGTTGCTTTTGTTGCAGTAGGTTTTGCTAATTCTGTATTTCTTAGAGAACAAAACAAAGGGTTGTGCATCATAGCAGACAGTCTTGCCGCCCCACAGAGACTTACCAGACATCTAAATGGTTTGATGCTTGGATTACATGATGAAACAGAGCAGTGGTTAATGAAACTGAATACTGGTGACGACTCGTGTCCAGCATGCACTATTGCTTATATGAGTCAAGCCTGGTATTTAATTTGTTCACATGTTTTTCAGTTTTCATACTCATATTGGTTTCAATTAAAACGGTTAACCTATATTACTGAATCTTTCACTTATTCTACTGAGACCAGATACTTAAAAATGGGTTCATTTGGTAATATCAGTGACACTGTATCTTTTTTTGTCCTTTAAAGCCTTTTTTTGTTGTAAGTGGTTTTTTTTGTCCAAGGTTTGTATGTAATGTGCCACAGAGTGCAAGATTGTGTCTTTTCATCGATTTAACATTTAAATCACTTCTGTCTACCAAAGTCATCTGCAAACATCTTAAACTGCAGCAGGCCTTCACTGGGGAAGTCAGGTCACCTTCAGGATCTATGAGAAGCTTGTGTGAGACATACCCAGTTAACACATTACAAAGGAATTATTAAAGTAACATGTGAAAATTGTGCCATTTTGAGTAAAATACTTCGACCTGGCTTTCTCTACAAAACTAGAAACACTTATTATAGGACAATATGTGGCAAAGTAGCAAATAGCTGACAAAAATACGTTCCGATCGTGACAATTATTCTGAAACGCAAAATCCGATTTATTTATTAAATGTTTGATAATCTAAAACAATGGTGTAAACCCTTCAATGGTTTTGTTTAAACTCATTTAATACTTTAATAGTAGTAGTGAAATTGCGCTGGGTGTTCTTCTGAGATTTTGTTTGACCTGAAGGAACTGATTGTTTTTGGTTTTATTACATGTTGAATTATTATTAGTTTTATTTATGGTCTCGAGGAAAGTGACCAGTATCTCAGGGTGAAATATTCTCAATGCAGTATTTAGTTATCTATATTAAAATTAATAAATACAATGACCCAAACATGTTTCTACTATGCTATGTTTTTTATTTATTTAAAAATAAAAACATTTTATATTTATATAAAACAAATACAAAAAAAGACTGCCAAAATAACCCATTGTTTTTGTATTTAGGGAAATTACAGTATATGGATGAGCAAAAACACATGTCACAGTGTCTAATGGTATTCGTGTCACTGTTTATCCAGGCATACCGTTTCCTTGCCATAAATAAGAAACTTGGCTTGACTGGGAGACCAGATAGACCTGTTGGCTGTATTGGCACTTGCAAGGTAAGTTTAGTGTTCTGTGTCCCATCACGATTTCTCCATTAATCTTCCCTTCTGTTTCAAACAAGCTGACATTTGTGGAAGATAAAAATAGGAACTCCAGTTAATGATCCTGTGAATTTGACAGATAATTGATTGTTGGTGTTTCAATAGTGGTCAGCAAGCAGGACCAAAGCTAATTAGCTTCTCACAGGAAAAAAAACTAAGAGTTATTGAGGAATGCTCATGTGTTTGTCTGTTTGGGACAGATGGCCAAATCTGGTCCTGGGGGGCCACAGCCCTGGACATTATAGTTGTAAACCTGCTCTATGCATAGTACTCTGGCTTCATACCAACCAAGCAAATTTTGATTAGTGGAATCAGGTGTTTCATGATGAGTAAATAAAAAATGTGCAGGAATTTGTAGACTCCTAATACATTCAAAGTTCCAAATCTGTCATCTATATCACTGAGTAACACAATGGGCCTTTTCTCTCCACAGATTTATCGAATCCTTGGGAAGACTGTGGTCTGCTATCCAATTGTCTTTGATCTTAGCGACTTCTACTTGTCCCAGGATGTCATGCTTTTGATAGATGACATTAAGGTGAGTTGTCTGATATCACACCTCGGTGCTCCCTCAGACAGACTCACTTTCAGCTCCACACTTCGTCTATCTTTCTATAAAAAGAAAGAATCAAATTTAGGGCATAAAATGGGTAGTGGACAGAAACGTTCCCCATAAATCATTACTGACAGGTTTCAGAGTTGTCGTTTTCACAGTGTTTATTAATCCTGCTTGCTTTTGTGTTTTTTTTTTTCCAGAATGCCTTGCAGTTTATTAAGCAGTGCTGGAAGATGCCAGGAAGGCCTCTTTTCCTTGCTCTCATTAGAGAGGACAACATTAAGTATGAGTTTCTCCTCTCTGTGTCAGTCTGAAATTTGTGCTATAGTAAAGCAAATTTATTGCCTATTATTGTTTGGGTTGCCAGAGGAAGCCGCTTCAACCCCATCCTTGATATGCTGGCATCATTTAAGAAGGGAAATATTGGAGGAGTAAAAGTCCATGTGGACAGGCTTCAGGTGTGTTGCTTCTTAGAGTTTTTAAATATTATATTAAGCTGTGTGAATTATTTGTATATTAATTCTTAAGCAAAACCTAAGCAACAAAATAATTTATGGAGGATGAAATATGTTTTTGAACTGAAAAAAGCATCAAGCAAAACAGGAACACAATGTTTACTTCAGGATCATCTCCTCCTGAAAATTGATATTAGCATGTTAACTCTGTTTTTGTATGGACCTTCAACATCCTTCCACATTAAAAATAAGTGCCTGCCTTACCAGGGTGGATTGCGGCCTTCCTCCAAATACTGAGCTATAAGGAGTACCTGTAAATCACACTTAAGTGCAGATTTCTTTCTGATAACATGACTCTATCACAAGCACCAATTAAAAAAAATAAAAAAAAGACTAAAAGTCTCTACGTATTTGACTTGCATTTTACTTGTATTGAAATACTTCAAGATATGTGAAAAGGTTGTACTTCCTAATATATAAAAAAATTAAATAACTAAATATTGTGAAATAGAAGAACAAACGAGATCAGAAATTAAATGGTAAAAAAAAAAATTTTATTTGAAAGTCAAACACGATCAAGATTAAATAGACTATGTTATGTGTAAATGTGAATGTGTTACCTCACATTTGACAATGAACTCCAAAAGCAGTTATAGTTGTGTTTTGTGGTAAACGAATCACAAATTACTGACTAACTGCAAGCGTCAGTTCAAATGTTCTGAAGTGAAGAGTCAAAATGTAGTTGAGTAGATTAAAAGTTGCTAATTTCTGTAATACTTGGTACAAGTATAAGGTAGCAAAAAATATTTAAGTACAGTAACAAAAGTCTATTTAATAGAATACTCAATTACTCAAATACACCACTGTTCAAATGTGCACTGTACTAGTCACTCTATCTAAATGAAATCATCAGATTAGTGTAAAAATGAAGCTTAAAATAAGGATTAGTCATTTGAAAAATGTAAGGATTAATTCAACCAACACTAATGAGTTTAAATTACTTAAATAATGCTCAATAGTATAATTTTTTAATCTAAACTTAAGCATGGCAAGAAATACACAGTTGACGTTCTTGCATTCTCACAGACGGGTGTCGCAGCATGAGGCTGAAAATAGCAGCAAAGCAATTTTAAGGTTCAGGGACCCCACTGACCACTGGGGTACAAGTAATGTAGCTATTATCTGGAGAGAAAAAATGAGTAGCGGTAAATATTCCTATAACTGGTCAACCTTCTTATAATACCTCCAAGGACAACAAGAGACAATCGTATGGAGTATTTTCAAGAGGTACTTTTTAGCATTCTTTAAGCCCCTATAGCAAGCTAATATTTCTATAGGAATATGTCTGATTTCACTACTTATATCAATCAATTAAAATGTTTTTATTCAGCATTTATTTTGCAGTTGAAAAATGTTTTTAATTGTTGTGTAATTAACAAGAACTTTGAGAGTGGAGTATTTTTTCTGTCTATTTTGATATATTGTTTTAATAAAAAAAGCTTGTCTTACTGGATAGAATATTGTTTGTCTAACTTTTAGATAATTTAGACTAGTTTAACTTTGTCATTTCTTTCTGTGATTGCATTAAGTAAATATGACTTCAAAAAAGTGCTTTTTTCTTATGTAAATATTTGTTCTTTCTCTGTGATTTATGTGAAAACTGTATAGACCCTGATATCAGGTGCCATGGTGGAACAATTGGATTTCTTACGCGTCAATGAAGCGGAGTAAGAATTAACTTCCATTTAACCCTCTAATTATCCTCTTTGTTCCATATTGTTTTCTATACAATACTGAATGAGTAGATGGTAAAAAAACCTCTCAGATGATGATGATGATGATCCTTTTCACTTTCTCTGGCTGTAGAATCCCAGAATTTAAGAGCTTTGAGGAGCTGGAGCTGCCCAAGCACTCCAAGGTCAAGCGTCAAACCAGCACACCAAACGTCTCTGACCTGGAGCAGCAGCCTGAGATTGACATTGAGGAGTGGTCCAACAAATCCACTTTGGAGATTCTCCAGAAATTTCATGTAATCCTTACTTTCCTGTGCATGAGTTATCATGACTTTAAATATCAGTCTTTGCATACGCTATCATTCTGTTGTTAGGACTGTGACTGTCTGGCTAGTCAAGCCCAACTGGCCAGTGTCCTCCTCAAAAAAGAAGGCCCTGACTTCTTCAATAGAAATGGTACGTCGTTTAGTAACCTGGCAACGCTCCTCATTAAATGAGGGATTTAGTTTAAGTGCTATCAGAAGGATCTCTCTGTTTCAATGACAGATTTTTTAAGTAGAATTTTAATGATTAAATGTGCCAGACTGGACTATTTCATCACTGTTGAGGCTCTAAGCTTTTTAAAGAGCCACAGGACACATCTTACCGCACGGCTGCTTTTAAAGCTCATCTCAGTGAAATAACTGTAATCCATTTAGAGCCTTCATGGCTAAGCAAGTGGGTTGGCGTGCTTGCTCACCCTTTTCACGGTCTTCATTCCTGTTGTTATCTTGTAGCTCACACCCCTAAACAGACCCTTTGAGCAAGCATGGCCCGATCGAATGCATACTTTCATGGGATTGTTCGTGTAAAGGGATGATTTCATAAAAAACGTAATGCAGTTCTTAACTCCTTGTATGTTCAGAGAATCTTAAGGATGAATTGGAGAGGATCTACAGAAGAGCTGGTAGCAGAAAGCTTTGGTAAGTTGTTTCTCTGTTAGTGTATCGATAACAACTTGATGTGTTTTATCTCTTGCTGTGCTCTTTGATTTCTAAACTGACGTATATCTGACCACAAAATGTTTGTGGATGTATGTTTTGAAACACGCACACCATGTATAGGCTGGCGGTGCGTAGTGCTGCAGCTGTTATCCAGAAGTTTGCTGGGTCTATAGCTCCTCATATTACCACTATGTTGGTCCATGGCAACCAGGTAATTGGCCAGTGGGGCAAATGACCTTTGCATGTGTGGTGTAACTTTGTGCTGAAGGGTTTGTGAACTCATTAGCACGCAGCAGTCATCCTTTGTTTTTCCAAGCTGATCATCGACTGAAAACATGAAGCTCATATATATGTGTGTGTGTGTGTTTTTTTTTGCTAATGTTATTTTGTCTGTCTTGTTGGTGCCTCTCAAAGGAGGTCACCTCTAAGTTATTTACAGTTTATTTTGAGCATAACTCCATTTTGTCTGGGCAGTAAACTCTGCTAACAACAGCATAATAAAAGCTCAGAGGAATCCATCAGATAAACATGACATTGGTGAACATTAAAATAGTTTCTTATAGGTGAAAGAATATGAAAATCCATTTACCTGAGAATAGAACCACAGCCAAAATCCATATAGTTTACTTTAAATTATGATGGATTTGATACACTTGCCAAATAATGAAATGAATTAGTGCAAATTCAAATAACGAAAGAGTACAAAGTGTAACTTCTGTCTTGGAGCTGTTGCAGAAAGGCTTGATTTTCTAATGGCCCCAAGTACACAGAGTCCTCCTGATCGTTATTGTCCCAGATGGCCCAGTTTAAATTTTTAATAAGGGCTTAAATGCCACAGGGGTCAAATTTGTGGGCTAAATAAGACCTTCACACTTATTTAACTGAACATTATGCTGCTTTGCAATAGAGAGATCACTAATTTACAGTAGCAAGCATTTATACAGTAGACAAACGTGTGGATTTTTAATTACTTGAGTTCTTAATCTGACGATTATTGTGAGGCAGCTCATCAGAGTTAAGGTAGGTATATTTCTATTATAATATAAAGCAGTTGTGCTTAGGGCTGTTGTACAGTGTTATCTGTTGTACATGTTTTAATTCAGTTTACAGGGATTTTGAAATGTTGTCCATAGATAAAGAAAACATAACTTCATAAAGTGTAAGGAAAGATTAACCATGAAAGACAATTGCGTAAAAGTTTAGGTTTCATATTGTTGCAAAGCATAATATTTCCACTTCCGTGTTTGACTGTCGCAGAGGTGTTTTGGGGGTCACAAGTTGATGGCGAAATCTCAATTTCCATCTTATCTGACTACACCATTTTCAGCAAGTTCTCCTCTTAATCGTTATGATGATCATTATTGAAGTTATTATGAGCCTGTACATTGGTTTTCTTGGCTAGTGGGCACAATTTAAAGTGTCACAGTTTAATGTGTTAAAAGTTGTTTCTCTGGAGAGCTGCATTGAAATCATTTACTAGATCCTTCTGTGTAGTTATGGGGTTGTTCTAAACCCTTATCATCGTCATTAAAAATAATTGTTGGGGATTCGTGTGTGCCTTATCAAATTAAGGAAGATTGACAGTTATTTTGTGTTTCTTCCTCTTGAATAATGTGTAATCTCACTACTGTCATTACTTTATAACCATCTTGGCAACACTCTAGTTGCCCATTTCTGACTTGTGTAGATGTAAGTTCTTTGTTTTGTTAATGGTAATAAGATGTTAGTATGCTGATACATAGTTAAGAAAGGCTTGAATGACCTGTAGTAATCTTAGTCAGTTGTAAAACTGGCAGCCAGAATCTGGCTAAAACTTGCGAATGAGGGGTCAGATACTTATTTTATGTATATTAGTGCTAATCAGGTGAATTTTTCTGTATATTTTCTTTAGTTTATCATGTGAAATAAACCTGCCGTATTTAAAGGCTGGTCATTTCTTTAGGCAATGTTTTAAATTACTTTTTTCTCCAACTGTATTGGAAAAATAATTAAAATTATTTGCCAGTTACCTACAAATCAGTAAATTTGGTATTCATCTACTACATTGTAGTTCAGTCCAGTATGTTTAGCTCCATTGAATGAGTGAGTACATCTCTATTGTGTTGTATTGTGTGTTCACCAGGTCCGTTGTGCGCCTTGCTGCCAGTCTCTTAACTAAACTAGTGGACAGCCTTGCACCCAGCATTACTAGCGTTTTAGTGCATGGCAAGCAGGTAAGTGAAAAGTAGTAGCTGGTGCCTAATTTATTATGACTCTATAATTAAAATATTAAATTGAATCATCAGTATGTTCCTGCAAAGTTTTAATGTTCACTGATTATAATTTTAGTTAGGAATAAATCTGGTTTCAATCTTTAAATCAGTTGATTGCTAAAGAGATGGTGGACTCCTCTTCCATTACACTGCAGGATAATCACCAATGGCATCCATTATTATTTGCAAAGCTAACCTGCTACCATATGATGCTTAACTGCCCGTTTATACCAAGAATTGACTTCACACAGAATTCCTGCAACCATCCCATTGTCTGCGTATTACATTTAACAGTGCACATTACCTTTCATCTGCTTCTGTGTTGAGACAAACATTTTGTGTGCTGTGGAGTGTTTATTTAATGAACCGCTACTGTTTCCTGACGTAGTCCTGTTTAGCCCCTGGTGGTGGTGAAATGATTCATCCGCGCAGCGCACTAGCTGTGAATCTGCATATAAATTGCATCCTAGGGGCCAAAAGTTGTGGGTAAGATAAATGAGTACGTTTTGGGTTGAAAATGGGTCATTCTCTGAATACAAGAGTAGCCTGAGCTGACCGGCGTGCAGAATTATTCTGTTTTAGGATTATTAATATAAGAAGATGAGCTTGTCTTTGTATGCGTCCTACTCAAATTGTATTAGCATAAATTAGCATTGCAAGGAACTCTAAGGAGATATAGCAGCAGATTAGATGATCCTGTCAAACTTTTTAGTAATATTTGTCAGAAGGTTTCTGTTTCAAACCTATCTGACAATTTTTCTTGTCCAAAAAAAATTCACCTTCAGCCTAAATGACTTTAAAAGAGTGGACATGAGTTAATGTGGCCCTGTGATTGGCTGGTAACCTCTCAAAGGTATATCATACAACATAAGCCGGAGTCTCCTGACAATTTAATTTAGAGTTGTTGGTAGGTTAAGAGATGAACTTTGAAATTAAACTTTTATGTCTTTTTTTTATAATATCAAAAATCAATTAGTTGCATACATTACACAGATTTTTATGTTACACTGTAGGAACCGCAACATGTAAAAATAGATCACTTTTTTGAACGTGTATAATAATTTAAATCTATTCTTCGTATCAGTCACTAATAAACATTTAGTTATCTTTGTCAGAGAGGATTAAAATATGTTTTCAGTGCGAAAATTAGGTTATCATTTAATAATACAACTGCAACATCGCAACTTTTTCTTTTTCTATGGAACATTTATTTAGACATCACAAATTCCTAAGAAAGAAATAGTTTATGTTATCATCTACCTGTGTATATTTTCAAGTGATTTGAATAGTTTTTTACTATTCATACTAACAGCTGCTGTGTTTTTCAGGTGACCCTAGGTCTGTTTGGGCATGAAGAGATTGTGATCTCGAACCCTCTGTCTCCAGGGGTGATTAAGGATATAATCTACAGCAAGTGCAGCCCTCATGGTGAGAGAGAGGCTGTGCTGCAACAGGAACTCGTCATCCACATCGGCTGGATCATCTCTAACAACCCAGAACTGTTCAGTGGCATGCTGAAGATCCGGATCGGGTATGGCATTACCTCATTGTTTGATGAAGCTTCAGAAGTGTAAAGTGCAAAGTAATTCAAAAGATCTGTACTCGTATGCTGATTTTCTCTTCATAAGTTAAACTACAAAACTAAAAGGACTCATTTGAAACCATTTGAAGTTGTAGACTCTTTTAATCTCATCATATCAACTTATCTTCTGGTTAAATATTGCTTTAGCAACAATTGTTTATTTACATACAAACATACATACATACATACATACATACATACATGCATACATGCATACATAGTCTTGATCCTGACACTTGATTTTCCATCAAGACCAACTGAGTGTCTGACAATGCTGAGACAGGAGCAGAAATATCTGCTAAGTACCTGATGATACAAAAAGTTTAAACATTTCATGTTTTAATTTATGTTCTAATATAATAAACAAATTCTGTATAATACTATAACAAATTGTACACATTTTTATAACATACTAAACATGTAACTTGATGTTATAGTTTTTTATTTGTTACATGTTTTTTAAACTCGTATGGTTGTTTTTAAAAGAACTATGTATAGAGGGGAAGTTGGTTTTGACAAATCTTTTGTTTTCATAAAGTCAAAATTGGCACAAACTAAATCTTTGGATTTTTGATCTTGGTCAAATCTTTGTCTCATCTTTGTCTTGTTATCTCTGGTCTTAGTTTCTGGTCAGGTTTTTTCAGACAGTGTTAGTTGCAGCCATGCAAGCATTTTTTTGCAAACATGTATATAACTTTCACGCTAAATAATAGGCAATAACTGCAAATGTGCTGAAGAACACATCCTTACAATATAAATGCACATGATGGTAACTCTTAAATTGTGCCACATTTCCTAAACAAAATATTTTTGGAATCATAGCCCATGAAAGCTGGATTGTTTGCATTGCATATTAAAGTAGCTCCTTATTGAACCGTCTCACATTATAAATGAATCAATTGATAATATTAGCTTTAAACTATTTTTCATTGTCATTGTTTCCATTTTCATTAGGTGGATTGTTCAAGCTATGAAGCATGAGTTGAAGATACGCGCAGGAGACATGCCACCACAGGACATCTACCAGTTGTCCCCAAGTGATGTCAAACAGCTCCTGCTGGATGTCCTCCAGCCTCAGCAGACTGGCAGGTGCAAGATATTCAGATATTTTTGTGGCATACAGAGACTGTTTTAATCAGTGTTATCTGTTCCAAGCTAACATCCAACAAAGCAGTCAAATTATTTAATATAGATATTCACTCTTTATATCCAGAATTTCAAATCTAAAAAATGTTAATATAATCTGAGTTTTTAATGTTTACTTCTTTTGCAGCTGAATTTGTTAAAAAAAAAAGACAAATGCACTGGAATATAGAATGTATGCATTGGCATATACTTTCACACTGAGCCACACCCCATCAGTGAGATTGAGTAGCAAAGAAAGCAACAGAATGACTGGGTTTATTTAATAGAAAAACATGCTTAAATGAAAAATTTAGACTTCGTGTTGATTATCACAAATTAGCTTTGAATAAAGCTTAGAGATCTGAATAAAAACTCAGTTTGTTAAAAAAAACTCACTTTTTGTGACGTTTACAAAAGTTTAGAAAGGTTTTCAGAACACTCCACATTCAGAATAACGTCAGTATGTTATGCTTTACAATTAATCAAGTCATGTGTTCTAATAGTGAACATTACTTAATGGCGAGTTTGTGTATTTCAAGCATGTCTTTCAAAGTGCAGTTCTAATATTTGTGAATGTAAAAAAAAAACTTGTTTTGCACAGACTATACAAAGCACAGTGCGTTAGAAAAAATAGTTAGTCTGGGTTTTTATTCATGTTTGATGATCAGGGTGATCCATTAAGTTCTCCTTTCTTTGAATTTTGCATCTGAAGAATGAAAACTCTGAAAGAATCTTTCAGAATACTCTTGTACAAGCCTTCAAAAAGCTTGTGTTCGTAATGGTTCATACTCGCTAAACTCTTATTCATTAGTTTTGCTTCTCAGCCACTAACTTTGTGACTTCGGATACCATGATATCACCTGCATACCCTCTATAATCAATTCAATTTGATCTACCATGCTTCTATAGATCATGGCTTAATAAACGTCAGATCGATGGCTCCCTCAACCGCACCCCTCTTGGCTTTTATGATCGAGTTTGGCAAATTCTGGAGAGAACAAGTAATGGCATCATGGTCGGAGGAAAACATCTGCCTCAGGTAAGAATTTAATTATTTGCTGGTTTGCTTTTATTTAAACAGTTTCTGGTATCTGCTGGTGATATAACTCTCTTTATTTCACTCATTTTCAGCAACCAACTCTGTCAGATATGACCATGTATGAGATGAATTTCTCTCTGTTGGTGGAGGACACACTGAAGAACATTGTTTTGCCAGAGTACAGGCAGATCATAGTCGAGGTTTGTTGCTAATAATATTTTTGAACAGCCTGATTTCCTATTGGTGTTTTTGTGTGTGGACACTCAACCATCCTTGATTACCTGTGTCCAGCTCTTAATGGTCGTGTCAATCATTCTGGAGAGAAACCCAGAGCTGGAGTTTCAGGAGCCAGTGGATTTGGATCGCTTGGTGAAGGATGCTTTTTCAGACTTTCAGAAGGACCGAATCAAACCAGATGGCTCTGAGAAAAAAGTGAGGTCATCTTTTATAATAAAGTTTCCTATTAAAATAATTTTGCTGTATTATTTTGTAAAGCAAAAAAATTACTACAATTATTTTTACATTTTTGAAAGAAAAACTTTTTTTAGCGCTAAATCACTGTAATAAATAAAAAATCCAGTTTTCAATATCTCCAATTATCTAAGCGTAATAAGTTTGTGCTCGCCATGATGTTTAACCATCTGTATAAAGTCATGGACATCTCTGATGTCTCTCAAAAAATTCTCTGGGAAATATATCTAGGTGTTCATTGAAGCTTTGGATAGATAACCTCTCCGTGATCAGTTTTTTTTTTATTTATTTTTTTTTATCAGTTTTACTACTGGGAACACAACAAATAACATTTTACAGCAGGGGTCTCAAAATCAATTCCTTGAAAGCTGAAGCCCTTACTGTTTTTATTCCAACCCTCTTTCAAAAGACAAAGCAGTTGCTTCAAACAAGCCAAGAGGAGCTTAATTAGTGGAATCAGATGTGCTGCATGAAGGTTGACGTTAAACTGTGCAAGGTTGCAGCCTTCCGGGAATTGACTTTTTTTTTAATTGTTAGCTAGCTCTGCTGACAAAGCTACTAAAATGCTAGAAACGTTACATTTTTAGGTTGAAAAAGAAACAAAAATATTTATATCAATGTCGAGCCTTTTTAAATCTACATCATGTTAGCAGCAAAATAGTTTCCAAGATGCTCTACAAGGCTTAATATAGAAACAAAGCTATGTGTAAAACTGTATTAAACATATAAATACAGCACTTGAAGTCTGCATTGAATCAATATATTAAAACAACATATTAAAACAAAGAAAAATAAAACACAGTAAAAAATAAAAACTCTTGACAAAAATGAAAAACAGGTCTCAAGATTAACCCGAAATACTGGTTGTTTTAAAAAAAAAGGGTGCAGACCACTCTATAATATACCAAAAAAAACTGAGTTATGAAGTCATGTTTTAGCGCTCCGCATGTTCCCCATGTAGCCCAGAAGTTTTGAAATCCAAACATGCTTCAAAAAGTTTTTAAAAAAAGCTTCTCTTTATATGAACGTCAAATTTATTTGTTGATAGTTAAACATCAGCTAATGCAAAGTGAGCTTGAATGGTTCATGTACTTGTGTGAATATTTGAGGTGATGATACTAAAGTGAATAATATCTGCAGGATAACATGGAGGCCTTCTACAACACGCCCGCTTTGGGCAAACACAGCACCTCCAGCTACCTGACCAAGGCAGTGATGATCCAGCTGCTGCAGGGAGAGGTGAAGCCCAGCAAAGATGATCCCTGCTCTGTCAGCTGAAGCAGCATACTCCACCGCCAGCACTTCTCTACTGCCAGACAAGTCCAGTCCTGCTTAAAATGGGATTTCTTGTGTCTGGAACTGATACTGTGCTGATAAGTTGAAAAAAAAAAGTTGCATTGTTTTAGAACCTGTTCTGGCTATGTTTGAAGTGACTTTTCACATAACTTAACAAAACCAGATCTCTCTGTAGTATTAACTATATATTTAACAATGAATACAGCACTGTCACATAGTAACAATGCACTGAAACATCTGCATGTATTTAAATCTTTAATTGATAGCTCTTGTTTGTTATGCACTTAGTAAATTTGAACAGTTTTGAAACGGTTATGTTTTGAAAACAGTTAGTCATTTAGTATTTTAACATTATTTACTTAAACCTTTTGTCGGTTTACTTAAGAGCTACGAGTTGCATATGTGCTGTCTGTTTTGCCTTGATGTTTCCTTTGGTGTGTTTGACTGTTGATAAGCATACAGTATACTTAGACGATTGTTAATTCTATATAAATAGGTATATTCAAAAATAAAATGTACATGGTTTAACGCTTCATTTTTATTTTTGTGGATCATTTGAAATAAAACTTGACTGTTAGATTGCTGTAACTGTGATGGGATGGATTCTACTGCTATTCGAACCCCATTTCTCGTTGATTCCAAAATTAACACTGACCATGTGACCACTGATATGGCCCATCAATAAAAGTATATTAAAACAAGGTTTTATGATTGCTTAAAAATGCTCTCACTTTATTGTAGGAATTTTAAAGTTTGAATAGTGCTGGATTTTCAGATAGGTGCTTGAAATATTATCAGTTAAAACTAATTGACTGAGTGAGGAAAACATACATATCTAACAGCACCAAAGCTGATATTGGTCCATTAGTCATTAGGTGACTTTATAAAAAATTACCCCTTTAAAAAAACATCTCAATACTTAAAAACTGTAAACTTAGCTGGAAGTTTCAACATTTTGATTGTTGTAGCTCATTATTTACGTGATTATAGCTTTACCTGGGAAAGACAGATATCCAATTTCCTACTTTAGATGTTTTCAGGTGAGAGGGTTAAAGCAGTTGAATTATATAAGTGTAGTTGTTTTAGATAGCTGTTGCTGTATGTCATTACAACTTGTGTGGCATGTTTTCCTTCTAAAAAATCATAACAAAACATGCCTTTGCTTCCATCTAGTGGAAGCATGCAATAAGTTCCTTTTCTGGCCAAGGGTCAGAACTGTTTTCACTCCTCTGTGAAATCATAGTAACTCAGTTTATTTGAGGATGCATCAATTAATTCAAGAGTGAGCAATATATTTTCTAAACATTTAATTTGTTTATCCATGGTATTGTTTAAATCAAACTTCTCTTCTGTCTCTAGTTTTATTCAACTATTGTTTTAAATTATTCAATATCATACCATCATTCATTGGTATAATTAAGTAAGATTTGTAAACTAAGTCTAGGAGTTAATGCTGAAATGATGCCATAATGCAGTTAATGGTTTGTTTTTTTTGTTTTGTTTGTTTGTTTTAGTTTGTTGTTGTGTGATTTTTTTTACATTTCAATGATGGCTGCTTCACAGAAATTGCTGTGGAATACATCAGTGAATGTTGCCTGGCAGCAAACAGATTATATCAAATAGGTTGTGTTCACCTGAGAAGGTTGCTATGGTGACAGAGAGCCCCTGCTGCTGTTCTTCATACGATCAGTGTCAGATGTCACTGTGAAAAGAACACAAACCAACCAGTTATTCAACTCTGGCTTAAGTCTCTGATAATAAAATAAAGCTTTTCAGATGAACACCAATGAAGGGGATACAAAACAATTAACTTACTTCACAAATTTTTTCAGAGTATATTTCTTTAAAATAATTACTTTTGTGCAAAAAAAAACTACAGAAAATATTGTTATTAGCAGTGTGAAATGAATCATTGTTTTTATCATCTACTTTTCTCACCACAACAAAAAAGAAATTGTTTAAAAATTTTGTAAAAACACATTTTAATAGCCCTAAACTGGGAAAGTTTGTGAATCATTTTAGTAATGACATCAACTGAATGAATCATAATTGTGACTAATCATGTGTCTTTAATGACTTCAGTTCAAGTGCTGGGGTAAAATGTTGGGTTAAAATGTATTTTATCTTTTGTGGACTCTAATGGTCAAAGGAGGACAGATAAAATTTGTCAATATAGGTTTTGTTGTAAATTGCAAACAAAGACTAACCCTTACTTCAGATACTTTTTCAAAACTCTAAACATAGACTCACACATGCAAAGCCCAATTAAACAAATTGAAAGATTTCTTTTAAAAACTACATTTTGTTAAATATATATTTGTTAAATCTTCACAATACGCATGCAGTCAATCAAAGTACATTAGGTATCAAAATACTGACTATTGTTTACATAAAAAAAACTGCATAGACTTTTATGTTTCTGTTTTTTTTAGGTATTTATTTGCAAAGCATGCACTGTTTCAACATAGCAAAATTTATGTAGTATAATATCACATTCAAAAGCATTGCAGTGAAAGCATTTTTTTTTTGCTTTGCTGTTTACTAGAGGATGTACAGTAAAAAATACAGGGAAACAGTATTGTGAAAAAATAAACAAAAGAAAGTTGAACGATGCATCCATTCCAATCCCATTGACCACCTCAATTAGGCTGCACTCATCACCAGCCATGATTTATTACATGGTCAATGATAGCACAAATTTAATCACTGGCTGTTCTTGCTTTATGCCTCCTCCCACTGCATCTCTCACTGGGCCTGCTCCTGCTCCTTCCACTGCATCTCTCACTGGGTCTGCTCCTCCCACTGCATCGCTCACTGGGCCTGCTCCTGCTCCTTCCAATGCATCACTCACTGGGCCTGCTCCTGCTCCTTCCACTGCATCTCTCACTGGGTCTGCTCCTCTCTCTGTTCCTGCTCCTCCCACTGCATCTCTCACTGGGTCTGCTCCTCCCACTGCATCTCTCACTGGGTCTGCTCCTCCCACTGCATCTCTCACTGGGCCTGCTCCTGCTCCTTCCACTGCATCTCTCACTGGGTCTGCTCCTGCTCCTTCCACTGCATCTCTCACTGGGTCTGCTCCTCTCTCTGTTCCTGCTCCTCCCACTGCATCTCTCACTGGGTCTGCTCCTCCCACTGCATCTCTCACTGGGCCTGCTCCTGCTCCTTCCACGGCATCTCTCACTGGGTCTGCTCCTCTCGCTACTCCTGCTCCTCCCACTGCATCTCTCACTGGCTCTGCTCCTCCCACTGCATCTCTCACTGGGTCTGCTCCTCTCGCTACTCCTGCTCTTCCCACTGCATCTCTCACTGGCTCTGCTCCTCCCACTGCATCTCTCACTGGGCCTGCTCCTGCTCCTTCCACTGCATCTCTCACTGGGTCTGCTCCTCTCGCTACTCCTGCTCTTCCCACTGCATCTCTCACTGGCTCTGCTCCTCCCACTGCATCTCTCACTGGGTCTGCTCCTCTCGCTACTCCTGCTCTTCCCACTGCATCTCTCACTGGCTCTGCTCCTCCCACTGCATCTCTCACTGGGCCTGCTCCTGCTCCTTCCACTGCATCTCTCACTGGGTCTGCTCCTCTCGCTACTCCTGCTCTTCCCACTGCATCTCTCACTGGCTCTGCTCCTCCCACTGCATCTCTCACTGGCTCTGCTCCTCCCACTGCATCTCTCACTGGGTCTGCTCCTCCCACTGCATCTCTCACTGGGCCTGCTCCTGCTCCTTCCACTGCATCTCTCACTGGGTCTGCTCCTCTCGCTACTCCTGCTCTTCCCACTGCATCTCTCACTGGCTCTGCTCTTCTCACTGGGCACCTTGCTTTTACTCATCAAGTGTTTGTCCTTTTTCTGTTTCTGTTTTTAAAATCATCACTCCTCAAAGTCTTCATTTTACTCTATAAGTGTAAATCTAATAGAAAAAAAATAAATAATAACCTGACTGCATTCAGACTGCTGTCTGCAATTTGCTGTGTGTCAATTATTCAATTGTCCAAAAAAATCAGCTGAGATATATTTTTTTTATATTGTTTTTGAACTGATATTGTAGAAGCAGAGGTTGTTATACTGTAAGGTTCGGGATATTGGTTTTGCTATTTTGGGATGTTGTGTGTTCATAAATACTACAAAAACAATCAATAATTTTTGCAGAAAAATAAAATATTTCCTTTCCAAAGACGTTGCAAAACAATGTGTCCAGCAGATGGCAGAATACACAGCCTTAATACCAAGTTCTCTTCCATTTAATAATTTCTTTCATTTTTTATTGTTTTGAATAATAATTATCTCAATTTAATAGAGAAAATAATAGAGTAAAACTATTTTGACAAAACCAAAAAAATTCACTAAATCAAAGTTGAGGTGGCTTGTTTATCAACATCCTCAAAGTTCTGAGGAATTTCAAAGGAGCATGTGCGAAAGGGGTGGTTTAATGTTTTTTTTTTCATCCATTTCTTTAAAATGGGCAGTGAAATCAAAATTATACAGTTTTACCTCTCTAACTCCTAAATCTAAATCCCTCTTTTATTACATAAACAAGTCTTTCCCCACTCAAATTAAAAGGCTGATCTACATTCTATGGTCTCACAGGAAGTTTCACAGTGTTGGTGAGTGGAGAATGACAGCAGATTTTCAATAACTTAGCTAGGTTTGACAGAGAGCGGCGCTGTTGTGCTATAGAGCAGGGGAATTCTGGGTGATGGATGAATTTGCCGACAAATGAACTGTGAAAGTTGGACCAGAGTGAACTCCACTCGTCAAAGGTCAGAGAATCAACAGGCTGCCAGGAGAGAGACGAATATGGCAGATTAACATATCAGACATACTGAAAGAAATACTCTGACCTACATTGTACTGCAAATATCAGCCAGGTGTAAAAATTTGACCTCGTTCCTACTACAGTACATAAGAGAATACCATAGTATTAGAGATCGTAGAGGAACAGAAAATTGTGAGATGGTAACTTAAGTATTCCTTTTTCATTTAATTGACCCATCTATGGGAATGTGCTGAAGTGGAACTAGTTGAAATCCATGTAAATATAAAGGACCATTGAAAATGTTTTTGATTGTGCAGAGAATTTGCCTAACGTGCATTTAAACCAAGCGACATACATGGGAACAGAACACATATTACATACCTATTTGAACGCTTTCAAGCTCTATATTTACTCATGTCACTTGCACAAAGACATCCTCCCTTTGCTTACAAGAAGGATGCGGAACAAGACACGGACTTGTTGGGGCACAAACAGATCAAGGAATGACAACACCAGAGCACACTTCCAACTTTTCCCTAACCCCGTGAAGTCCGTTTAAGGTAAAATTTTAAACAAGCAGTCCGGTGTACCATGTCTCATGGTCTCATCAATCGCCATGCGATGTTCACATATTTTGCACCGCATGGTTCAGTTCCTTTGTGCTGTGCAGTGCATTGTCGTGTCTTTATATTGACTTTACATATACATCATATGCTCCTCCCGGATCATCCACACTTCCTGTTTGAGCACCATAACAACCTACATAACAACTAGCCAGTAGGCCAACCTCATCTAAAATACAATCTTTCCCCATTGCTGGGTTCCAAAACATACAGTGTAAACACAAACTTGGACAGTAGTGAGCTGAGTGAGAAAAGTCATACCAATCAGAGTTGTGCCATTGAAAAAATTACTAATGCAGCTCTTTGAGGGAAAAGCAACATAAGTGGTGGTGCCACCAGTACAAAATATATTTGAGGAACCACAAACTTCCTGTACAAGTACCTTCAGAAGGGCCTGATTTGCTCTTTAAGTCCAGTTTTAAACCCAAAAACAAAGTGTTCTGTGCCCATTCTGATCAATATCCACATTGATCTGATGTCCCAACTGGCGGAGTTGTCTAGCAACCCTGTTTTTGTATCAAATAAACTGGGACTGACTGAGCTAAATGGAGCCAGTCATATAAGTATGCCATTCCACAACACTTTCCCGTCTTCACAGTTAAATGTCAGCATCAATGATTTTCTTATTACCAATGAGGCTATACACTATACTGTAATACTCAACATTCAAAGCAAAACTGTAGAAACAGTCTGTGTCAAGAGAGGATTCCTAGATTAAAAAAAGTGTCCTTCAAGTATATGATGACAAACAAATTTTGCAGACTAACAAAGGAATCTGTGAATGATTAGTCATAACCCACTATAGTGTTTGGGAACTAGAAAGCTATGTCTCTAAAACCCTCTTTCCTGGTCAGCTGGAGGACAGACTTGATTGTTAATTTTTTCAAAAGTGAACCACACTCCTCTCTTAAGACATATCTATAAGGTATGGAGATTTTGGATTTGTTTTGAGATGTAAAAGAAAAACACTCAAGGAAATGGAGATTAGGAGTATAAAATACGTTCAAAGGTTTTCACATTGTAAGCACAACTGAATTTATCTTTCTTTAAGGTAACCACATTTAACAATAGACTGATTTTCATCAAATAGTCAATTCAACCTCAAGGCTTTGTAATGTGTTTGGCATATTGCTATTTTGGCACTGAGTTCCTTGTGCCTGTTGTAGCAACAGGGCCTACAAACAACCTCTGGCGTTGTTAGGATGAGTTGCTAGTTTGACGACATCTATTTGTTAATCCTAGATTTATATAAGGCATGAAAGACATCATAGTTGATTTATAAACTATATTTCAACACTCACATGGATTTATAGAGCTAAAATTGAAATAAAAATTACACTTGCAGGTTGATCTATTATTCTAGTTTTTTCTTAATAATTGTGGTGATTGAAGTTGCTAGTTGCTGTTCAAGGATTATCATAGTGCCTAAACCTAAAAGTTCTGAAAACAGACTGAATTAGATTAATCCTATTTGCAACTTCATCTTGTTTTATTTTTGTTTTAGAACAGGATGATATATTAATGACAAACTCTCATCAGGTTGAGAATGAATATAATAAAAAAAATTGAAAATATTCAAAAATGCTGAATTGTTTAAAAACTAATTTGGGAATAGTTTTACAAAAACGTTAGCTCAAGTGTATACAATGTTTCTAATCTTTTTTTTATATCAATCGTAAAATTGTGTATTTCTAAAGTGTAAGTGGAGGGGATCACTGTCCATTTGAATCAGTTTAAATCTGAATAGTATGATACAAAGACCACATGGCCTGAAGAACCATCAAGCAGAGGCAAGAACCTGAGCACAGCATGAGGAGTGAGCTGCAGGAACATTCTAGATTGATGGTAGTTTAACAAATACTTGGTTTGTCCAAGAATTAAACTCAAGGGAGAGGGGCTATATCTGGACCAGTGCAATTAAGCATAATTTCTATTATAACCTCCCTCCAAGACACTTTGCCAGGAATTTGTTCTGTGCTACCTAAGTGTGGTAATCTGATACATGAATTTGCTTCAAATAACTGCATGAGGTGTGTCATAATCCTTGATGCTTTCTGCACATGTAGAGAGGTTGAGCTGGGTGTTTTATTTTACAATTTTAATCAGTGGTTGTTTGGGTACTGATTAAAATTGTCCTTATAAGAGATTAAGGAAAATAACATAATTTAACAGATTTTGATTGAACATTGCCAAACATGGTTGACTAGTGTACCAATGGTTTAAACAAAATGCCTCTCATAAATTCCCAAGTAGAACAGCTTAATGAATATTTTGCAATATGTGTTTGAAGAACAAGAAGCAAAGATTACATTGCAGAGAATTTTCCTACATAGCAAAGTAAGTAAAAAAAAAAAAAATAGGCGTCACGGTGGCGCAGTGGGTAGCACGGTCGTCTCACAGCAAGAAGGTCGCTGGTTCTAGGCTCGGCTGGGGCAGGTGGCATTTCTGTGTGGAGTTTGCATGTTCTCCCCGTGATCGCGTGGGTTTTCTCCGGGTGCTCCGGTTTCCCCACAAGTCCAAAGACATGCGGAATAAGTGAATTGAATAAGAACAATTGCCCATAGTGTTAAAGTGTGAATGTGTGTGTGAATGTTTCCCAGCGATGGGTTGCGGCAGGGAAGGGCATCCGCTGCGTAAAACATATGCCAGTGAGTTGGCGGTTCATTCCGCTGTGGCGACCCCGAAAGGGAATAAAGCCGACATGAAGATGGAGCAAAGTAAAATAATTTGACCCAAGTCTCAACAAAGTTAACCATAGTTTTAATAGCCAGTCTATTTTTTCGGTTCAACATTTCATGAGTTCACTCTTGCTCATAATTGCCTAGTATCGCTAACATGAGTGGAGAGCAAAATAGAAGTGTATATATTGGAAATATGGTAGGCAGAAACATATGATTGAATGGTCAATTGTCAGCCAAGCTCCTTTTGAACTTTGTTAATTTAATCATTAACCTCATCAAAATCAATGACAGGTCTGCCAACCTATGGCCATGTTTGGCCCACATATCTCAAGAGACAGCTATATGAATTCCAATTTTGACCCAATATTTTCTGCTGACAGGGTTACATAAAAAATGTGCAGAAAACAAGTCTGTATTTTGACCATGTTATATCACAACTCAGGTAAGATTAAAAAAGTGATAAATAAATTACAAAGAAACCTGTATTTAGCTGTGAAGTCAGAAAGGATATACGATGCAGAAGTCTACTTTAAAGGAAGCATAACAGACATGAGTTAGTGGCAGAATTACCTTCAAGTATTTGCTTCATAATGCTTTGTATTTGTAGAAATACCCAAAATGAATAACTTCTATCTTACAGCAAGGCTAATAAAGGTATGTTTTAAAAAAATGACTATGATTGCAATGAGAAGAAAACACTCCAAAAATAAAGTCGTAAAGATAAAGAACAGGGAATAAGAGAGTGCTTTACTTAGTGGCAATTGTGGGTCAGGCATGACCATGACCTTCCCATATTGCAGATGTTTTCTTCTTTGAAGCACATTCTTACCATCCTAGAGGGAGTCTACCAATAACACAGGTGTAGACACACTTTCCTGCTCTGGGCTTTGTAATTTATGGCAATGGGGGTCCTGAGGGAGTCATGTGAGAGGGGTATTCCCTGTTAGAACGAGATCCCGGTGGCTGGCAACAGTCCTGGATAGAGTCGGCGATGAGAACCGATGTAGATAAAGTCATGAGCACAGGACGGAAAGAGGCCCCTCTTGTCTCTTGTATACACATCCTCTCAGTCCGCCAAGCTTGGAGTTGCAAGTTCTGCAGAGCTCACCAGAAACAGGTCTCCAGCAGGCCAACAGACTTCATGCCTGAGTGCAGCGCCTTCAACGTGCTGAATCATGAAATGTCTACAAAAAAATTGTTAACACACCAAAGACTCAGAGCACAGTTGTTCTTGCCATTAAGTGGAGCTAGTTAGCAGTTTCAGAAATACAAATAAAAAAAAAAGTAAAATCCATTTATAGCCCACACCTTTTTTTCCGCATCTCAATATGAAGACTGTGTTCCTTTTGCTCCATACTCCCCGGCTTTATGAAAACAGGGTACAGCTGATTCCAATTGATCATCATAAGAGCTGCAGCTAATAAAATACCTGTGTTCAATGTGCCACATAATAGTGAGTTGGTTAGCGCCAGACTAGCTCAGTCTGATTTCTTTTGGGCGGCCACATGCAGGGAAGTCTCTCTCAAGAAGCTCATGTTCTCATGTTTGTTTGTTTTTTAATTCCAGGCAATCTTGCTTCTTAGTAAGTAAAGTTGCTTTTGGCTGCTCAAAAAGTCACAAAAAGTTGCTAGATGACATAACTGCCTAATTTACATAAATATGCCATCTCATGTTTTTTGTAATAATGCAAAAGAATGTTATTATATACAAATTTAATTGTTACAATGACATATTACATACAAAGGACTAAAAAGAGAAACATGTAACCATGTCAATGAAAATAAAATAAAAACTACCTTCAATAATAATAATAATAATAATTTAAAACCCTATGCATCAGGTGAGCATAAATTCAGAGCCAGAGACAAAATGTTCTCTTAAATGCCTTTGTGCTTATGTTTATGTTTTAAGATGTTGACTGCATTTCTTACTGTTCATCAATAGCATATACTGTAGCATATACGTGCAGTAAAACACATTACGGATGGTGACTGTAACATGACTGATCATCACAGGGGATTTAAGTATATACTAATTTTCTGCCTATGCTACTCTAGAGAGTATGTTCAAAGAACATCACAGGAAGAAGAACATGTGCAAGTTCATCTCATATTAGTGTTGTCCTTAAAGCTTTAGAGCATTTGTAAAATAAAAAATGCTTGTCATGTCAAATGGTGAGCTGAGGTAATCTTCTAATCTATTTATTTACCAAGATCACAAGCCACCAAAATCTCTCTCTTTTTCGCTTTCCCACAACAAAAGGCTTAGAGGGATCCTTCTTTATTTTTTAATAATGTCTTGTCTTCACATGAAGCAGCATTCGTGTTGGCTTTCTCTAATCTTCCTCTCCAACAACATCAAATCCTTCTTATTTTCTAAAACACATTGAATAAACTGAATCCCAGTGTGAACTTGAAGTTGTCCAATGAAATAAAAGAAGTGCTTAAAATGGCTTGTATTGTGACAGAAAACAGTTACATTTAATTGATTTTTAATACCAAGGTTTGAATTACATCAAGTTTGAGATGATACCGATGTATTGCTGACTGAACATTTGAAATGTGAGTGTTACAAAAATCATAACCGTTAACAATTCAAAGTTTAGCTTGAGTTATGATTCTTTGTTACTATATTATGTTATAGTGATCAATTAATCAAGTTTTTATGTAGCGCTTTTTTATCAGTTGCTTTCAAAGCAGCTTCACCAAGTCCTAGTGTGGGTCAGGTAGGGTAATTAGGAATTCTGTGAGGTCCCTGGGACTCGCTGACAGAGGCAGGTGCTAATCACCTACCCAGCATAAACGATATACAAACTAAAGATCCATCAACAAACAGTTGTTAGACAGCAACTGAAAAAAAAAGACAAAACAGAAATTAACAAATGAAAAACAATGATGAGAAATATATATATATATCAATGTATCATGGGACAATACACAAGTGCTGTTTTCTTTAGTTTTAAGAATCTGGTTTTCAAGTTGACAATTTTGAAATGCTGCAATTATCAAATATCCATCTATTGTCATGTTGGCTTTCTTCCCTTTTGGGGAATTTCAGGGAATGTACCGCCAACTCTTCTGGTATATGTTTTACACGGCGGATGCCCTTCCAGCCGCAACCCATTGCTGGGAAACATTCACACACACACACACTCTTACTCTATGGACAATTGCTTTTTCTCAATTCACTTATACCGCATGTCTTTGGACTTGTGGGGAAAACTGGAGCACCCGGAGTAAACCCACATGATCACGGGGAGAACATGCAAATTCCACACAGAAATGCCAACCAACCCAGCCGAGGCTCGAACCAGCAACCTTCTTGCTGTGAGACAGCCGTGCTACCCACTGCACCACGATGACGCTCTACTATCAAATATATTGTTAAAAGTTAACACTGTTGTAAAAGATTTAAGACAATATAACATGAACCATGAGTGAGATGACAAATTTATATTACAGGTTTTTTTACATTACTGTTATAAAAATTCACAGAAAACAGAAGACAGTCTTGGATAAAAAAATTAAATATATATATACATTTTACTGCAATTTTGGGTTTTTCTCAATCATCTGACATCTGTTATATTATAATGCTTATAATGTGCTGTCTCTTAAACATAGAAGAGGGAGGTTGTTTAGAGGAACAGTGGTTTATATGCTGTTATTGACTTCGTTTACATTGAGTTTTTGCAGAATTTCTAAACAACTGAGCTTTTTTACCTTAATTTATTTATTTTATAAACAATTTAGACTTTCATTGTTAAATTCAAAACAAATTCATTGTTAATGATTGTTCATGTTTAGCTTGCAGAATAGGATTCAGATGTTTTGCATACTATTGTGAAACAAGTCCTTGTACTTGTGTTTGACCTGTTTGTCATTCTCAGATTAAATTTCAGACCAGACACAGTAGCTGTTTGTTTATAGAGCTGCAAAATGAGGGATGAGAGCTGAGGAGTTTCTTTAACAATCAACTCTGTTTCCTCCCAAAATAGCGTCTTCCCAATCCATCAATCAGAGGTTGAGAACACTCCTGAGAGGGGTTAATAAATGCTCCGCCATCTTACAAACTACTTTCTCTCAGAACACTTCTGATCTCTGACCCCTGCTCCAGTAAACAAAACACTATCAGTTATGGGTTCTTTTTCTGGAGGTGATTAAAAGTACCAAATAAGTAGTGTTTCCTCCCATGGAACTAAGAAATTCACTGTAGATTTCATTGGTATGAAACACTTTCTGTAATTTTTTGAAAGTTCAATGTGTTTTGGTTAAGTTTATTTTAATGTATTTTCCTTTACAGGAAATTTTACTTGTGCTAATCTAGTCAAAAAGATGTTGCATTCATTGAATAGTATTCATTTCAAAAATATAATTATTAATATTTTTGTATGACTTATTAAACCTGCTTTATATAAACATTTCGGATGGATGAGTAACTCAGTGAGGATATGCTGGACTACCAAACTTTCAAACATTTCTTCATAGTAACATTTACAAAAAGTCTCTCGTAGCTAATCTCTAGTAGTCTAACTTCTCATTCATGCAAACATCAGTGGAATAATGTAACTTATCAGAAAACCTCTCAGTTCGATAGAACCAATTATATTATATGGTTAAAAATATACAAGTTTTCATGATTCTATATGTAATGTATTTTTTTCAGGTTGTTTAGAAGATGAACTGTGTTTTTTTGTAGTGGGTAGTGTTTATTTATGTGGGTGCACAGTATGTGGGTGACCCCAAGCCTTCCCGGTGGCCTCTGACTGATCATGTTTGACTCAGGAAGTGACCAGAGAGTAGCATATCTGAGGCTGGGAAGACTCGGAGACTTCAGATGCACAGAGCAGGAGTCAGCAACTGTCAACACCACAGAGGCTCCATCATCTTTGTCATTTTTAAATCATTTGAGTCTATTGTTTAGTTGAATTGTTAAACCATCATGTACAAAACCCCGGGTAAAGAATCTTGAGTCTCTAGGTATACACCACTCAAGGACTCGAGACACCACTCAAGAAATCTGGAAATGTAGGGGAAAAACATGAACATTTGCAGATTCTGTGAATTGATTTAGTTTGAATATACAGGGGAGCAGTGCAGGGATTCATGACTTTAAACTGTTTCACTAGCTTTAATGCAGATGAACATGCTACCCATTTAATTTAAGACTTTCTCCCAGGGGTATCTTTGACTGAAAGAAATGTGTGGCTTGCAGACAAAAAAAATTTTTTTAAGGGGTCATACATAATTTCAGGGAGGTTCTTAAATCAAGGCAATATTGAAGCAAACCTGTGTGGAATTAAACAATATAATGAAATAATGTTTGATGAAATAAATGAAACAGTAGTATAATGCTCTAATAGATCAAGAGGTGTTAAAGAATTATTGACAACACTGACAATATTCTTACATTTTGTGTTTTGACATATTTCTCCAGTCGTGTGAATTGATAGGTCAGGAGGTGGTTCAGCGTTCAAGTTGCAAGTTTGAAATTTATGACTGAAGTTTTTTCTCTTAATTATAAAGGGCTCTTAGAGGAATATGGTCATGGACTTTTTAGATTTTCTCTACAGTTTAAACTCTGTGTTTTCATTTCAATTATGCTAGGCCATATGCTGGTGGACTATGAAATTGTACAGGTCATAAATTATTTGATATCTTCTAGTAATATTCTTAGGTGATTAGGGCTAGCATCGTTTTCCTATTGACTTTGTAATTGTGTCTTTATGTCTGTATTTAAGGCATATAAAATTATGATATTATCTTGTGATGATGCTCATCGTGCTGATTTTCTCAACTGTGATCGGCAGACGTGGTTAACTCCAGGACTGAGTGGTCAAATCAAAACAGAGCCGCTGCTCTTTCTGACCAATCAGGGCGGAAAATTGGTGACAAGGGGCCTACGTGAACATCTAAAGCTTGACCAATACACAGCAACCCACGCATAAAGTTTCCTGTGCCCTTTCAAACAGTACGTTCAGATCACACAATCCTGTTTGTAACAGATCACTGGGGACAAATGTCACTCCATCAAAAAGCAATTATTCAAACACAATAGGATATGGTCGAATTTTCATGAAGTCAGTGAGAAATTTGGGTTGAAGAATTTGATTTGAGAGTAAAACTAATAGGTTGCTTCATTACAAGGAAATTGGTATCTCATGAATATGAAATATTAAGTCATACACATGTAATCAACAAAATCATTTTTATGAAATTATCTTTAAATTTGACATATTTATGTCACAATTATGAAATTGAATTTCGTTAAACTGGAGAGATGCCGATAGTCTCCAGTATGTGATATTAAGCAAAATAATTGTCTAAGATTTCAAATAATTATCAGACTGTATGTATATTAGTTACAAAGTTATAATATTAGGATGTTAATCGCAATATAGCAATAATTTTGTCAAACTATTAGATAGTAGGCCTCAGTTATGTAAGTTTGTTAACCAGGTCATAATTATGAAGCACCATAATTATTGTTATTTTCCTAATTTTCTTCTTTTTTGATTGCAATGTAAACAACAGGGACTATTATTATTATTTCACACAGTCTTTGATCGACCTTGAGATTTAAATTGGACATTAAAATGAATTAAACACAAGTTTAAGATTTATAACTTATTTTTGTACCTTAATTTTTCGACCTTTAGATTTGAATTGGTACGTTAAAATCAAAGAACTTTCCATTTATTATCACGGTTTAGCATTTGACATATGTTGATTGTGTTTTTGACTATTCTTTTTGGCTTCAAATAAAGTAATAGATTTTTTGCTGGAATCATATTTAATATATGATATTTCGATGACTTAATGATTTTGAAAGTCTGAAAAAGAATGTGGAAAATTTCATGGGATGTACCAGTGAGAACAACCGTTCTGTCTCAATAGATTTAAATGTTACTAGCTATGTGTATGCTTTATTGTTATAAATATTTCTCAGCGCCTAACACATTATTTAAAACTGCGAACAATTATCTTCACACAACCCTTGGTCTCAGACACTTCAGATAACTATTGCTTTATTAAATCAGTGTTAATTTTCTGTCTGACAGACAGTGGGTAATGGGTATTAACAGTAATTAAAGGTGGCACACGTGTTTGAGTGTGTGGTTGTGATGATCCCTGTCTCCCGCTGTGAATGTTTTTTAATGAGCAAACTACATTTGTACATTTCTTTTGCTGACCTTGCTTTATACATCAATGGGAATGTTTTTCCACTGCTCATTGAAATTTGAAAACAAGACATAAATGTAGTCTTTAGGGTGAGGAGTTTTAAAAATCTTTCTTTGTATGTTTTGTATAAGGATCTGCTTTAACACTTCTGTTTAGACAGGAAGGATAAAAGTTTTCAGCAAGAGAAAGGAAGCTGATGACAGAGTAATTTACAGTGTGTGAGCCAGAGTCTAGTTGTAATCTTCAATAAGGGGATGGATTTATTTTTTATCTCTTTTGAAATTGCTTTAGTAACACCCAGGAGACTAACACTAAAAATGCAAAGGTGAAATGCCATTATAGCAAAAGCTCATGAGAACCACCTGAGATTTATCACCTGGAGGGGAACAGTTCACTGCACACATTGCAGAACAAAGTTGGAGAAGACAAAGCCAAATTGCCTGTGATATTTATAATGTACTGACTGGTCTAGCGCTGAGTTCTTTGCTATTTTTATCACTATGCAAGCCTCTGGGGTCTCACACTCTGGAGAGCTGAAGAGTCAGTCAGCTCTAGTTTTATACCTGGAAGTGCAGAGGCCTTTTAAGTTGATTACTTAGAATCAACTTTAATCTAAGTTGATTAAGATGAACAGAAGTCTGAAAGGTTTTTATATTTTTTTTATATTTTTATATTTTATTTTTATACAGCCTTTGAAAGGCTTTTTTTAAATGTTCTTTTTTGACTGAACAATATGCTAAGATACAGATAATTCCTTTTAAAGATAAAATATTGAGTGAAAGGTTATTTCTTTATATACTAGTTTTGCACAAAACTACTTACAAAAGTTACTATTATTAAACTTGTTGAAATAGCTATACAAATTGTATTCTATCAATAGATAAAAAACACATCGATGAATAAATTAACCTAATATCTTGTGAATGTATAGCATGAAATATTTAATTGAGGCCTGTTTAATTTGTGATATGTCCTTTAAGGAGTGGCAAAGTGGCACAGTGGTGGAGTTGTATAATCAAAGGGATGGCGGTTCAATCCCTTCCAGGTTCATTCTGCTTTTATGGCCTTAAGAAAGCCACTTCACCTTCACTGGCCTTTATGGATGTATGTCACTGGTGAGGAGTGTTTGGTCGTCATTTGTGCAAAGTCTCAGACCTGGTCAGACCTGGTTCTGTCAGACCAAGGTAGCTTATCACCACCAGTGTGTGAATGTGGAGTGATTGAATAATGCTCCAAAACTTTCCCTACTGTATAATCAAATGCAATTCAGAGAGCCAAGAGAATTTGATTTATTGGAACCAATTTCCTGTTACTTTGTAAAAAAAAAGTGTACCACTGCAATGTGAGCATCTCTGGAGCTGAGCATATGTCAAAAAAAAACTTCTTATAGTATTAGTCCATTTTTCGCAATTTTCTACAACCATACTTTCCTCGTGGTTTACAGCCCTGTAGCCACTTCACAAACATATAGAATATACGAGAAGGTTTAATGCCACACAAAGCCGATTTGGTTGAGGTTTTATAAAACAGTTCTTTCTGGGCGGTGAAACTGATGTTTATGGTATGAAGGACTGAGCCAAAGCATTGCTCCGTCTGTTCAAGCACAAGCCAAATGAATGATAGACAGCTCCCACTAACACAAAGCCCTGCTTATCCTCTTTAAGGCATAAATCCAAATATATTTGAGTAATCCCTGGCAAATATTCCATTTGTACAGACATCATGTTCATCAGAGTTTGCATGGTGAAATCAGTGGGAAAGCCTGAGTGTTTGATCTGACCTAACACATGTTGATAGATTTAATGTTCTCAAGGTGAACATACGTCAGCTATTTTTACAGTTCAATCTCATAGATAAGTGTGAACTCATTCTCTGCCATTTCCACTGGAAAACTTTCTCCACCTTAATCCTCAGTGTGTGTTTGTGTTTACACAGACATGTGGGAAGTCAATTATCCCGTCTGCTTTCTCTGTCTCTGCAGTGTTTTCTTTGCTTTATAAAACTCGACAGGCCATAAAGCAAGAGTTCTCAAGAAGTTCTTTGCGCTAAAGAGTGCTGTTAATTTTCCCTATACCCCCCATTGCTGTTGAACAGAGCTGTGACACAGTGACAGCGAGGTTAAGACCTTTCTATTAAAATCGTTATGTGCCTTGTGAGAACTAGCACGTGAGTTCTCTCTGGGTCACTTGAATGTTTATTTTGTACCATGTTTTGTCACTTCAGTGTTTAGCGTTGAGGTCTGTGTTCTGACAGTGTTCGTTCAATTCCAAGACTTCAACTGTGCTGTATCTATTTCTGCCAAAGATCAGAGGAACTAAAGCATTTGGAAAAAACCTAAGGAAGTTTATATCGGGATGATAATTTATGGGTTCGTAAATATAGCTGCGGATCATGATGTGGTCCACAGGGCACTGCACAGCCACGCTGCTGACAGTGAGCGATTAGATTTGCTCTACCCTCACATTATTCAAACAAATCGCCCAACTACTGTAGATACCAGGCTCTGCATAAGCTCAGCCTCTGCCCTTTGGGTTTATGCTGATGTGGCACAACTGTGTCAGACGGTCTGCTCCCTTTTCCACATCACATGAGCAATAAGGGTCTTGGAAGGTTCTGTGATCTTCAGTAACCATCAATGAAAAAAGCAAACCCTAACAGAAAGTTCAAATGCATGTTGATGTTTTTAGCTAAAAAAAAAGCATACTTTTTGTTGAGTACTCTTAAATCTATTCATTTTAAAGTATTGTGAGGTGTATTATAAATATTTTATGGCATTGACTTCTGCATCTCCTGGGTTGAACATTTTTAAAATAGACTTTTTAAAGTTTTTTATTTTTTCATGTGTATTGAATTTTAGTATTAGAAAACTGTGTTACTAAAGTTGAGAAACTTTTGACAAAAAAGTTTTTTTTTCATTCCATAAAGAGGTAAATAATGCAAAGTTAATCAATCGTGGTGGCTGGTGCATATTTATTGAGAGAGGGGTAAAAGGTTATATGTATTAATATACATTTGTAGCCCCAAAACATGCATAGTCCTAATAATAATTAAAAAAATAAATATCATTAATAATATTATAGCACCTCAATGGATGTTGGTAACCTTGTTATTTGTTTCTGAGAACTTTGGGGCTGGCAAAAGGTGAGAATGAAAAAGCACTCAATGAAAAGAAAATAAATTTGTAAAAAGGGGTCATAAACTTTGATTGTAATATGGGTAGCTGAAGCTCTTCGCATCATGTCATTGCCAACTGTTTCTCTTTACAACAGAAAAAAATATATCAAGTTCAAACAGTTAACATAGGTGGCTTTCTTATTGATGCAGCCCAACTAGCCGTCTCCCATTTACAAAGCATGTCATAACGTGTCCTGTCACGCCTGTCTTCCCCCTTCAAATGTCAATGAAAGTTAAATATTCATCTCTTTAGTCCCTGTTACAGTAGCTGCATTGTTTAAAAATCGTATTCACTGTATTTTAAGTAGGTCCAACCTCTGCACTAAGCATTCAATGTGAGTCATGGAAATAATGTTATGTGGCAGAAATTTGATTGTTAAACTGTTACTATGTTTAGAATAAAGAAAAGTATCCCATAATGCCATATAATATATATATTACTAGATTAAATTTCCAAAAGGTTAATCAGTTATATTGTGTTTTGGACCATTTTTATTAGTTATTTTTTTCAATTAAACAATATGACAAAATGCCATGAATTACAACACAAATAACACCACTGCATTATTAACACCAGTCTTATTATTACATTTGCATACAGTAGAGCTAGAGCAATGAGTAGCTAGAGAAAGGATTGACAGGCTCCCCGTGTGCTATACAAAAACATGTTCAATAGCTTCTTGCTTTTGCATAAATTGTTTGATGTAACCCATAGATTACAGCCCTATAGACTGAAGATTTATTCCCTCTTGTGGCTCTTGGCATAATATGCTTGAGAGAACCTTTTCTTTCTCTGACATAACTGTTTCTTACATAGTCGGAAGTTACAATATTTTATGGCTTTGTCAAAAAAGTCCCAAGCTGAGGGTCAGTTTGAATAGAGGACAGCTTGTGACGACTGTGAATGGGTCAGGGTGAATTGGCCTCCTGTTGATGACCGGAGACGTCTCTAGGAGAAGAAAGCCATTTTGCCATTCTGCTCACTGATGCTGCCTTGAGCTATTTGCAAGACCACGTGTGAATGTAAGAAAGCAGAGGTGGAGGCGGGAATTGACAAAGTGAAAGCAAGTCATTTTAGAGAGTAAATGGAACGAATGTTTGTTTGTCTTTGTGCATATCAGTGGAATGGCTGGCCAGCAGGGGGCTACAGTGGGATTTTTCCAAAGAATAAAAAAACTGTTTTTTTTAACTCCGGTTTTGCTCACCTGCAATTCACTTTTTGGTCTGCTTTCTCATTTTATCTCTCCAGCTCTCTATGATGCTTCCAAACACTCTGCCAATTTTAGTCTAGATATGTTTTGGATTGATCTCGATGTCAAGTTTTATGCCTTTATGTCCGGTCAAATAAAATATCTGTGTCCTCATTTGATCCCTACATTTCTTAACTCAGGACTATAAATAAGCCTATTTCATTATTTCATAAAAGTATTCTCTATCCCAAAAAGGTTTTCACTTAAAGGTACAATGCAAAAAATACATAGTAAAGAAAAATCTGAATGAGGTTTGAAATAACGTATTATTAATCCACAAGATATGTCAAGACAACAGGGGAGACATATATCCAGTTATATGAAAGCCATGGTAATGGTAAAATGACCATTTAGAGCAGATTTTAGGTATTTGTGTGACCGCTCTGCAATAGAATTGGTCGGTTTAAATTCCACATTCAATTATGCTTCAACATAAACTATATATCCTCCAAATCTAGTCTCGGAATTGGAACTGCTAACTAAAAGTTACATTTAAAAGTTGATTATCTTGCTCAGAGAAAACTTTCTGTAGCTTTCTTAATTTCTCACACACAAAAATTGACGGTTCACAAACTTACAAAAATTAGCGATAACATCAATGAAAGACATTAATTGTTTTAATTCTTTTTTAAGTATTTTGTTCACCTAAAGCTGAAAGCTATCATTTGCTCCACTTTTCACTGAAGCCTCTTGATGTGTTCTCCAAAAATGAAAATGTAGTCACTTATCCCATGTCATTCAAAATTGCAACGCATTTTGAGATATTCTGGATACAAGCCAGGAGCCCAGAGACTTCTCCATTGACACTTGTGCAACACAGATCATTAACTCTTAAAAAATGCACCAAAAGATTATCAAACGTCTTGATCTGTAATCAGGAGTTAGATGTTATTGTAATACAGCAACAGGAGCACTTTCTGGTCACAAAAGTGTCTAAACAAATACTTAAATCCATGATATCTTCTCATCAAAAGTGAATGCCGATGTTCTCTACTAATGTTCATCATGGACTACATCAGGTTGGGGTAGGCCTAAACCTGAGAGGGAGACACCCTCCACTTGAGCACTCATTCACTTTTTTAATTCAAATTGTTACAGCGTTTTTAGGTTATTATTATGTAATACCACTATCATGTTAGATGTGACAGAATGCAGCATAATTACAAGTTCACCTAAAGTGTACCCAACCTTAGAGGTGCTAGTTTCTATACCACTCAATTGTTATTAAGGCTAAATAATCTGTCACAAGTGAAACCTCCTTTTGTGAAGCCAATAGTGTTCATGGGTGTGCATGGTCTGTGAAGGATAGCAGAAGTGTATCATTGTGGCTCATTCAGACCGTCCTACATAATCATCCTACATAATGCATATAGGCCACCCAAACACCCTGCAAGAGGAGACATTTGTCTTATTTTTGGGAGTTTGTTTTGACAATTTCAGGCACACTTTTTAAAGCACTACAAAATAAATAATTTCTGATTTAATTATTTATTAAATAATAACACCCCATAATGTGAGGAGTTCTAGGCAAGGCAAAGCAAGGCAAGTATATTTGTGTAGTAAATTTCGCACACAGGGTAAATCAAAGTGCTTTACATTGGCAAGATGAGAAGTGCAGAGGTAAAATAGTTGTTCGGACCTTGGTGCTCAGTCGACAAAAGCGCAACTAGACAAAAAAGTGTTAGCACCCCTGATCTCCTCTGGAAGCTGGTTCCATCTGTGGGCCGTATGGTAGCTAAAGGAGTATTTTCCCTGTTTGGAATTTACCCGGGGTAGATCTAATTTATTTGAACCAAGTGATCTCAGTTCCCTGTTTGGTGTTTATTTACTGAGCATGTTTGTTAGGTATTTAGGTGCTAAGTTATGTTATGTTCTAGTGAATGAAATCACACCAGATGACCAGATGTAATACAAATAGGATTTCTTATTCACCGATTATCACCTAACAACTACTAACTCATGTAGTGAGGTTTCACAATTTCAACAGGAGAAACAATTACTTTTTTTTGTATACAGTAGGTACAGCAAGTGATGCAAACAAAACACAGACAGTCCTGATGGTGATCAACTGTCAACTAGACAAAGACTAGATGTTCCAGGAAGAAAATTGTGACATTGGAGGTGCATGGATAAGTGTATATTGGAGAGAATTGCTGAATAGAAACCAGGAAGTAGTCCTAGGGAGGCTGCTGAGAGGAAGAGTGTAACATATGGTGAGAGAAACTGGTTGATAGGATAATCATTTGATAAGACTGACAGTGAATGACGTGTTACTTGAGTGACTTCAGGTGACCATAGTTATGAGTGGAGTCTCATCATATATATGAATTTCACGAATTTACAATGGCAGGTATTTGAATGTGAAAAACTTGGAAATGGCAAATGGAAATTTCGAAACAAAGGTACCTACTATATAAACATCTCTAAATTAGATTATTAATAAGTATGAAAATATTTTATACATGTAGCTTTAATTTGTATTTCTGTAATTTTCTAGTTTTTACATGTCTCGATAAAGGTTCAAATAGTAACAAAACTTTTTTTAGCAACAAGGATTTCTTGAAAGTAGCCATGACTGCCAATCTGGGAAAGCTGCTTTCAGCAGTTCATCCATCTTGCGAAAGAGACTAAGTGTTTTCCTATTGTTTATTTGTCTGTGAGTGTTAATGTTCAGCTTTTTAATCTTCGCCTCCAAAACGGCTCCCTCGACAGCCTGCTCTGGGCTGAGATGGTCTCAGCCTCCTGGTGTGATCAAAGGCTACCTTTATCCTCTCGAGGGGTGTAGGTTACAGTGCTATTCACTTTATGGGTGGTCAAGGGGTCAGATGTACATGTAAGCCCATAGGAGATAAATCCATGAGAGTAGCTAGCCCAGGGTCAGCAGATAGGCTGTGATGTATGAGGCGATGGGGGACCATATCACATCCGCTGCTCTCATAGACCACCACGACTCAAAACACTCACTTCATCAAGGACTTATCTAAACGGTGCCTGCAGTGGCTTGAAACTAGAGCTTGTTTTCCAAACAGAGAAAATCTTGCCCCTTTGAAAGGAATAACTAAACAAATGTTTTTAAACATAAAATATGATGTCTCTGTGATGGTCTGTGACATGAAAGTTGGATGAATTACTGAAATGATTCAACTTTGAGTTGCATTCACACCATTTTACATGTTATCGATCATTTTCTCATGACTTTAACCCTGTTTCTGTAGCTTTTTCATGATCATGGATTTAACATGCAGTACCATGCCAATTTACTGTCTTTAACAACTGTCTTGAAAAGCTACAGCAAGAGTTTTGGCATTATGGTAACATGGTTAACTAAAACAGAGTGTTCAATGATTCAGGTGCAAACCAAACTGTCCCCTGGGAATCAATAGTGTACAGACACTTTATATTTGTTAAATCTGCTGTGAATTGTCCCATCATAACATACTGCAAATCATGTTCAAGGGAAATTACTTGATTATTCTCATCAAGTCAAAAAAACATTTCAAAAAATGCAGAGATATTGTTTCTGAAATTTAACAGGTTGTGTGAAAACCCTCTGATTGACCCTTGTTCATGTGAGGGAGGTTTCTTGACTCACTTGCAAATATTTTAAATGTCTCTGTGAAAGTTAGTTTTATACTTTTCTGAAGAAAAAAAGCAACTTTTGATCTTTCCACTATCAGCAGTCATCATCTTTGAAAAGCTTCCCATATATACATACCTCGTCCTGGCAAATTCTCTAAATATAGTAACATTATTTAAAGTTTTTCAATCATCGTTCAAAGATCTTATTTCGTTCTGTTAGAAATTCATTCATTCATCTTCATGTCGGCTTTATTCCCTTTCGGGGTCGCCACAGCGGAATGAACCGCCAACTCTCTGGCATATGTTTTACGCAGCAGATGCCCTTCCAGCCACAACCCATTGCTGGGAAACATTAACACACATTCACACTATGGGCAATCGTTCTTATTCAATTCACTTATTCCGCATGTCTTTGGACTCGTGGGGAAACCGGAGCAAACCCACACGATCACAGGGAGAACATGCAAACTCCACACAGAAATGCCACCTGCCCCAGCCGAGGCTAGAACCAGCGACCTTCTTGCTGTGAGTCGACCGTGCTACCCACTGCGCCACCGTGACGCCTCTGTTAGAAATTTACTCTGCTAAATGTCTTTGTTTTTGTCTACAGAATCACGTCTTTTCACCTTGCAAGGCCCATAGGGCTAGGACCATGCACAAAGAGTTAAGTGCACAGTTAAAGCACTAAAAGTTTGCAAAGTTCAGTGCTTCAAATCAATATTTTGCATTGTTATATCTAAGCATTTAGGTGAAATTAAAGACATAATCCACATGATTAATGTATAAGATAGTACTACTCAACCTTGTAAAATATAAAATAATTACAAATATATATTTTTTCTGAAACATGATTGATTTTCATTTTAAGATTAATCTTGGCATTAGTATAGAATTTGTATACTTATCATTAGTAATATGTAGCTAAACAAAATGTTTTAAATAGTGTGTCAAGTTGATCGGTTCATATTTGTATATATTAATATACATTGTATATATTAATAATGTTATAAAATATATACATATTATTACACAAAAACCTACTTATCCATATCATCATAGTTTTTGGGCTGTGGGCTGAATATGTATACCTTACATAGTAGATATTTAGTCTTTATAATGATGTGTAAAAAGAGCCTTAAACACTATATACCTTTAACTTGATTATTGTACTTGGAGTGTCCTTGGTGCCGCTCCTTCTGCCTGCCTCTCTCTGGTCACTGTGGTGAGTCAAGCAAGAAGCTCCCAAACAAACTTCTGCCGCTTCCTCCAACCGTTTTAAAACTAAACAGTTTATGTTTCCACAGATGGGGGGGATATAACCTAAACAACAACATTTAGACTGTAATTACAGAAGAGCTAAATTCTATGTCTGACAGCAAATGAAGGATGAGGATTTCATTTGGTCAAACATACCATTCTGAGGAACCTTCAAGGCCAGACCGCTGAACTAAAAATACTTCACATCTGTCCTATTTTCTTACAGCAAACAAGAGCTCAACAGTGTCTTGTTTACGTAATTGATTTCAACAAGTACACCTCAAATGCAAATCGAACAAACAGTGTTTACTGCTTTGCAATTTTGTTCACTTTCATGTACAACACCAAGACTAAAGATGTGAGAATACAGGAAGTGGAGACACAATCAGTCTGAGTGTATCTCTGATAGATCAGAGTGGGGCTTTTTAAAAAGATTCAGCAGACTCTCAGGTGCCACTTTTCCCACAAATGATCTACCTCTAACCCACAGCCTCCAGGGCTAGAGCCCACCCACCTGTAGTGATACCCTACTGCTAATTATTTTATGTGGATTGGAAGAAAATATGCTCTGCTGTGTTTAACACTCTTAACTAAGTACACATTTAGCTCCTCTATATACTTGTTGCATCTTAAGCCATGATTTTTTGTTCACTACAAATTGTTCATCTGCATGTTCTTGTTTTCCCTAAAGTTTTCCCGCTTGAAGCGCAGGTTTCTCCAAACATTAAAGCAACACATAGTTGAGCAAAACCGCATTCTATTGTCTCAGTTTTGGATGTAATAGTAATTGAATTCTGCCTTTAAATGGATCATAGCAACTGACTTTCAGCGTGAGGTACAGCATTTCTTTTTCGCAGTGTGATGGACACATTGAAAAGATCCATCATGTAAAGTGGATACTGGTTTTATGGCTTTAAAGGTCACCACTAATGGCTTTTGAAATGGGATGGGGGAGGGGCATTATCCCAGATTAAGATGTCATTAGTAACAGTCTTTATCAGATTTAAGTCATTGTTTAATACATATCAGACCCCTGAGTAACCGCACAATCACACCCCACAGCTTTGCAGCCATAAACACTGGAATCAATGAATGAAATATACAAACAACTCTCTTCTGAACGTATATTTTGTTTTAAATGATTAGATTAGGATGAACATTTTATCACCAATATTAATGAAGTTGTGCTGTATTCAGAGTTGCCAGATCTGAGAGACTGTTTCCATCACAAACCCAACGAAGAACCCACCCTCCTCATTAAAAAATAGGTTAGACATAAACTGATAAAAAGCATAAAGAATTAAACAAACAGTTATATACATATACATTTATGCATTTGGCAGACACTTTTGTCCAAAGCAACTTACCGTAGAGGAGAGAGAATATGCAATTTGTTACACAGTCAAAGTCTATTTCAGCTTGCTCATAATAGAAGTTGAATCAACTGATCAATAAACCGTAGCAGGAAGAAAATAAGGACAGAGGAGGAAAAAAGTTTTTTTATAGTAGGTATATATTGGGCCAAATGGCCTAATGGGCCAAAATATTAAATATTTAAGTATATTTTAACATATACATTTTATATTGTAAACAAATATATTCACATATGAAGGGTTAGTGTATACTCTACTATTTACTGAAATATATTTGTTGCTCGTATATTCCAATCTATGTGACTTCGTTACCATTTATATTTTAAATAAAATATTACAATATTTTAAAAAGCAGCCCAAATTTTATAAACCCGCTCAATGGCAAATTTTCCATCCCACCATAAGCAAAAGTAACCAACTGGGGGAAAAATTTATCAATCTGGCCACATTGGTCATGCAAGTATTTCAAAGTTGTTTATTGTAAATGCTTTGAACCTTGTGGTATTTCAAACTATTATTCTTAAACCAAAATGTTTTCAATTATAAAGTTATGAATAATACTTCAAAATACTACAACACATGTTGCATACAAGCCCTCAAAACATGTATTTCTAGTTCAATCAATCAATCAATCAGTTTTTATATAGCGCTTCTTTAGCAATTGCTTTCAAAGCAGCTTCACAAAGTCCCCGTGAGGGTCAGCCAGAGCAGACAGGAGTTCCCTCCGTGAGGGGACTCCCGCTGACTGAGGCAGGGGCTAATCACCTCTCCAGCATAAAGAACATACAAACTTAAAATCCATCGATGAACGGTTTGCCGGACAGGACCTGAAAAAAAAAAAAACAAACAAAGACAAAACAGGAACTAACAAATGTAGAAAACGGTTAGTAAACTTTAACACAGACAACAAACAAGTGATCAGCATCAGCTGCAGGAGGTGAGATAAATAATGAGGATAGGTTAGAGAGGAACATTGAACCACATTGTTTTTTCAAACAGTTTGTATGTATATGGTGCTCAGACACCAGATCTGTTTAGACAAATACCAAGGCAAGGCAAGGCAAGTTTATTTCTATAGCACATTTCGTACACAGGGTAATTCAAAGTGCTTTACATTGGAAATAAAGAGTAAAAAGAAAGTGCATACATTAAAATCAAGCATAAAAAGTCATAAAATCAAACAGATTTAAAACACTGAAATTTAAAACATCGATTAAAACAAAGATTAAAATTTGAAGTACAGAGGTAAAATAGTTGTTCGGACGTTGGTGCTCAGTCGACAAAAGCGCAACTAAACAGGAGAGTCTTTAGCCTGGATTTAAACGTGACTAAAGTGTTGGCACCCTTGATCTCCTCTGGAAGTTGGTTCCATCTGTGGGCCGCATGGTAACTAAAGGAGGATTTACCCTGTTTGGAATTTACCCGGGGGAGATCTAATTTATTAGATCTGTGGGATCTCAGCTCTCTGTTTGGTGTGTATTCACTGATCATGTCTGTTAGGTATTTAGGTGCTAAGTTATGTTTGGACTTATATACGAGCAGCAAAACTTTAAAATCTATTCTGAAGAAGACCGGCAGCCAGTGTAGAGACTTAAGAACTGGAGAAATGTGTTCTGACTTTCTAGTTTTGGTTAGAATTCGAGCCGCTGCATTCTGAACGAGCTGGAGCTGTTTAATGGTCTTTTTGGGAAAACCGGTTAAGAGGCTGTTACAGTAGTCCAGCCTGCTGGAGATGAAAGCATGAATACGTTTCTCTAAATCTCGTCTGGCAACAAAGCATCTGATTCTTGTGATGTTTCTAAGATGGTAATAAGCAGATTTTGTCATTGATTTTACGTGGCTATTTAGACTAAGATCAGAGTCCAGAATCACTCCAAGATTCCTGACCTGATTTGTAGTTGTTAGGCCCTTTGCATTGAGATACGTGTTAACCTTAACAACCTCGCTTTTGCTTCCGAATGCAATGACTTCAGTTTTTTCCTTGTTTAATTGAAGAAAGTTGTTTTCCATCCAGTTTTTAATTTCATCAAGACATTGGCAGATAGAGTTTATGGGGTTGTAGTCATTTGGGGAGATAGCTAGATAAATTTGTGTGTCATCAGCATATTTATGGTATGATATCTGGTTCCTTCTCATAATTTGGCCCAGTGGAAGCATGTACAGGTTAAATAGTAACGGAGCAAGGATTGAGCCTTGAGGGACTCCACACGACACGGCAGTCCACTTCGACATGTAATCACCTATGTTTACATAGAAACCTCTTCCTTCTAAGTATGATCTGAACCATTTTATCACAGTTCCTGAAAGACCAACATAGTTTTCTAGTCTATCGAGAAGGATTTTGTGATCAACTGTGTCGAAGGCAGCGCTCAGATCGAGTAGAACCAGAACAGTCACTTTTCCTGAATCGGTGTTTAACCGGATGTCATTGACTATCTTCAGTAGTGCTGTCTCTGTGCTGTGATGAGCTCTGAAACCCGACTGATAACAATTCATGTATTCATTTTGGGTCAGGAATTCAATCAGTTGTTTTGCCACAATCTTTTCCATAATTTTACTAATAAAAGGGAGATTTGAGATGGGCCTGTAGTTGCTCAGTACAGTATTATCTAAGTTTGTCTTTTTCAGTAGTGGCTTTACAACTGAGGTTTTAAGGGATTTGGGGAAAAAGCCGGAGCACAAGGAGGTGTTTATAATTTCTAAGAGGTCCTTTTCTAGACTCTTAAGAACCATTTAAAAAAAAAAGATATTTTAGTTAATCCCTCACAATGCAAGCTCTGATCACTCTTTAATGAGCTTGTAAGTAGGCTTGTTTGTCATGATGTCTGCTAGAATGCTAATTGGAAGCCTTCCAGTCATAAGATAAGAGATACCAAATGTTCTCCAGGGTATGAGTCAAGAGGTCAAGCTTGAAAGCAGTTATTTCCTTTTTATTTCCTAGACTGTTTGGGCTCTCATGTGACACAGTGAAATAAATAATGGGTGCAACTACCACTCAAATGTGTATTGATTCTTGTCATAGGTTAAGATTTATGACCTTTCTACTCAATATCCCTGTCTAGCTCCCACATTTACCTCCAAATCGACGCCTCCCTCATAAATTTGATCACTGATTAACTTTTTGTTGGGTTGATTTGTTAAATTGTTGTTTTGTTCAAATCCTCTTTCCTGATTGATACCGGCAGAAGTTATTCATCTGATGGTCAGTCATCATAAAGTTCCAAAATGCCCACCACTGACCTGGCATCTTTACAGCTGGCACCACATTCAAAAACCTTATTTCTATTTTGAATAAAAAGAACAACTATCTGTTTAACATATGATTTTGAGTCACTTGCCATATTTCTGATGCCATGTTATAATGGGAAAATATTTGTTCATTATAAAGAAGCTGACACCATTACAAAGCTAAGACAAATGTGTGTTTACCCAATTTTTATGATGTATTGAATAGTTTGCTTTTTTTAAGATAAAACATGATTTATATGGGTTTCCACCATTCATGATTTAAGATATATTTTGATCGAAAAACTATTTTACACAGCCATAAAGATGTCTTGTCAGCCTTTAATTTGAATTAGCTTTTCTCGTGGTTGGTGATCAAGAACGATCACGGTTTCTTGTCAAATCCGAGATACACAATTGGATTTGATTACTATATGCAGATTTGTTATAATATAACTGTCATGACATGAATGCAAATGCAATAACTTCACTGATTTAGTCTGTGGTTGAAGGAATAAAAAGAACAAGCTATTTATTACAAATAATTATTGATTATCGAACAAAGTTCTCACAGAACTTTGTTCATAAAATTGCAAGAGCATGTAAATTTATTTCTGAACTCCCAGGAAAGGATTATTTTTAGGTGATTCATTTTAGATTTTCTACTTTTTGGATGAAGAAAGGTCATTCCACTAGATCACAACAACGAATGTAAACATGCTGATGGGTGATTATCTGCTGTTCTGATGTGTTACACATGATGCTCTATATTATATTGAGTATTATATGAGTGAGTTTCTGGTTAAGATTTGCCAACGGTTTCAAGGCTGAAGAGTTCCTAATCATTTGTGAAGCAGCAGAAGAAAGTCTTGTGCACTGCAGCATACTTTTCCAAATAAAATAGCCCAGACGGTCAGACCATTTTTTCAAAGATCCCCCCACTCCCTCCATCCATCCATCCAGCCATCCCTCTGTCCATCTATCTATCCGTCCACCCACTTATCCATTAATCCATCTATCTATCAATCCATCCTTCCATCTGTCCACCTCCCCAAGCAATCCATCCATCCACCCACTCATCAGATTATTCATCCATCCACCCCCACATACATACATACATTCATCAATCCGTCTGTCTATCCACCCAGACCAATCCATACATCCATGTATCAATCCATCCATCCATTCATTCACCCAGACCAATCCATCCATCCAAACCAATCCATCCACCCACCATCTATCCATCCATTCATTCACCCATTCATCCATCCACCGACCAATTCATCCATCCATCAAAACTAATACATCCATCCATTCACTCACCAATCCATCCCTTCAACCATCTGCTCTTTCATCCACCCACCAATCCATCCATCCATCCATCCATCAAACAATCCATCGCTCCAACCACCCATCGGCTTATTCATCCACCCACCCACCAATCCATCCATCCACTAATTCATCCATCCACCAAAACCAATACATCCACTAATCCACCCAATCCTTCCCTCCAACCATCTATCACCTCATTCATCCACCCACCAATCCATCCATCAATGCATCAGATCTTTTACAAAACACGGAAAGTTTTTTTTAAATGGACTCTTTTAACAACAGGACACACTTCCTTTCATACATTTCTAGTTAATATTGTTAAATTATACAAATCAATTGATATGGATAACGCATTCTATTCTGTACATTTGAACTATACATTAACCAATGATTCAGCAATAGAATTAGGTTTTCCCTAAAACGTTTGCGGCATCAGTAACACAAGTTTTATGTAGCCGGGAGATCTGTTTGAGTGAATCAAGTCCTCAATCCTGTAACATTTTCCTCATTGAAAAACTCCCAAGAAAATCCCTAAAGTAAACTCCTATTCATCCTAAACACAAGCTCAGCTCTTTTAGATAAATTACAGGATAATCCATGGAACACGACCTGACATGAAAGGGCTTCATTATACAGTAAAGCGTACAGAATCATAAATCATCCTGCACCTCATTCAGAACTCTTCAGATTTACATGCAACACATAAACTCATTCAACAGCATGTGTTTACTTGCTCCCTGCGCTCGCGAACACGTCTCTCTTTTTAATGAACTCTATGATCTGTTCATGGACGGTCGGACAGTGAGGAGCGCTAATTCACCGAATCCCCCGCAGATTCTCGCCCCTGATTGGTGGACATTTCAACCCCCACCCTTTACCCATCCACAAGTGCCACTATCCCAGGATAGTTTACACAGACACACTCGCACATAAACACAAGCCGACTGTCACCGTCCTGCACTCAGCAGTTCTGTGTGTACCTGTGCACTCAAACACAGGATTTACGCTTTACCCAAATGGATCCGGTGGATTTAACTTAAGGAAGCAGCGCAACCAGAACTCTTTAACTATCAGCAATGCCTCTATTTTGCATTGCATGGCTCTATGGAAGGTTGCATCCCCCGTGTTTGAAAAGGTAACGGCAGAGGTGCATCTTTGCAGACATGGATTGCATTTTCCTTTTGCTGTGGAGTTTACAAGTGCCTTTGGCGAGCTGCTCCTCATTCCGGCTGCTGGCGAGCGCGTCGTTAGGAAACTTTATAAAGGTGTGTGACACTAATTCAATATTGTGTTAATATCACTCGCTGTCGCTTGCCAGGTTAACTGAGAAGTTATTTTTGTTGCACGTTGCAGGCTTTGCACTTCTGCTGCTTTCAATCTATGTCATCGGCTTCTTTAAGAGGCGACACCATTGGACTTTATCAAGGTTTGTCTCTTTACGCACTCTTGTTCTTGCGCTAGAGAATATGACACGTCAGTGTGAAATTCATGGATAAAACTCACTATAAATGTAAATGTGCAAATGGGAGGAAGTGTGACTAATAGATTTAAGTGGAAATGCCGGATAAATGTTGCTGTGCTGTGCCGGTGGTCGTGGGCATGCTTGCGCACGTACAGCAGCCAGTGTGAGATTTTGAAAAGGGATTCCCTCTTCTCATACCTGTCACTGCGCTCTGGAGTCTCGGTGCCTTTCCTTTTCAAATGCAAACATCTCTTAACGTTTTTTTGTGAATGGGGTTTTTAGCAATAATAATTGTATCCCTCACAGTACCATGTTATTCCTTTCTTTGTTTAATACAATTGATATTTGATCACCATGTTGGGTGGTATCAGATTTTTATAGTTGTACTAAAACAATTTAATATTACAATTCATAATAGCCAGTAGGCACCTACTCCACCTACTGTAAGCTCAAACGAGTGCCATGTTATTTATCTCTCAATAGTTGTGTGATAAAAGCTACTGCACCAATTGGGGATAGCAAATGGTTGGAGTATACACCTACTAAACTATGGAACTGATAACTCATGATGATGAGATGACACAAACTTTTTATAAATCCCAATTTATGCATGCCACAACCATTCGATTGGTTTAAGGTGTTCACTGCTTTCATAGGATGGACACATTTGAGACTCACAATTCATGCAAGCACTCAATAAAACAGACAATGAACAGATCTGGTACTTTGCAATCATAGGGGAAACTTTTTGGTGCCATTTAGGACCAATTTCTAAAGGTGCTATTTAGACCCAACCTTCAAAATAGCTTCTTAGTACCAACCACATGTATGATCAATGCTAAATTTTTGAGGTGTCATATTGCACATTTTAATGTAAAAAAAGAAACTTTTTTTTTAATGTGAACTAAAAAGCAATGTTGATGTTTGGTTCTAAGTAGCACCTTCGAAGGCCAAAAAGGTTTAAAAAGCACCAAAAAGTTCACCCTTTGATTATTATTCAAAGAAAAAAAACTTTATTTAGTAAGGCAATAGTAATACCAATATAATTGCAAACGAATGTTAAATTGCTATTGACATGAACTATTTGTTTTTACTAGATTATGATTTTACCACACCAGTGGAAGTGGACTCATTTGGACACTACCTTTCCCATGATGTTTCAAGACATGTACGGTCAAGGAGGTCCCTTTCAGATACTGGAACTCAAGTGCACTATCAAGTCACTGCATTTGGCAAGAATTTACACTTAGACCTTCAACCTTCCCATGTACTAGCAGAGGGGTTTACTGTACAGACACTGGATGCAGAGGGCATCAACACAGCAGAGCTGGACACATCTATTCATAAATGTCTCTATCAGGGCTCAATACGAAACCATTCGGACTCCTCAGTGGCTTTATCAACCTGTACAGGTCTGGTAAGTGTCTGGTTTTACACCAATTCAAAAAAGACCTTCTTCAATAAAATTCAAAAAGCATTCTAAAACATGTGACCCAATACTTATCAATTCTAATCATAGCTTCAAAATGACTGGGTTGATGCTTTAGTTGTCAACTTCACTGGGAAGCTTTAACATCTGCTCATGTCAGTTATTTTCTGACACAGATTTCACACACAAAAAAATCCATTATCCAGTTTAAGAATTTATATTTTTGCACGATTCTAATTCTCAATTGTTATTAATGTTGCTAGTTGAGAGATCTCTTATAATTCGGCAGTACATGTAATACTTTTTTTCTTTTCCTCTTGTTTTTATAATATCAAGTTAAGTATCTACTACTGTATGTCAAGAAGTGTTTTCTGCACAATGTTTGAGATACAGTCAGGGAATCTTCTGCTTGTCCCCTCTGAGCACATAATGTCATATACAAAAGTGCATTTAGTGTTTAGTAAATCAAATCTTCCGGGGCACTGGTTTGTTTGCATATCTCAGTTGTTAGTTTATGTTTTACTTCATAGAGGATCAAGTCTCAGCTTCTGGATTTTGGGTTACACTAAAACTCTACTGATGACTTCTACCTCCACTCCCTTCTCTTTTGTGCTGTGTTTGTTCTGGTTTCAAGTCTTCCTTGTTTTCTTCTATTAAAGACAGAGTGAGATTTCAGGAGAGTGCCAGCTAGGGCTAATCTTTGCATTGTCCTTTTCATTAGTGAAGCTCCTGCACAATAACAGCAGGGAAAGCTATTCTTTTAAAACTGTGTGACAACAATGTGACTTTGGAAAAATTGCATTTGAATAGACTGAAGAAATAGAATGAGTCGAAAATACTTCTTTGATGTATTCCTGTTCTATTTTGAAGCCACTATTCTGAACGGAGGTCTGATTTACAATGGTCTGAAACATGACCCGGTCTGAATTCTGATTAAGAATCATTTGACCCTACATTGCTTGTGCTCTCGCTTGTACATAAGAACATAGAAATGTCTGGGGAAAAAGAAAGTCATGGCAACTTACTCTCTCATTTTGCTTGTTGAAGTGAAATGAATGAGTCACTGAGGGCTTTAACCCTTCCATGTCATCTCTGCTTGATGAGGAGCTTTGGATTAAGTACAAATGAGAGCCCATTCATCCCTCTGTTGATCCGCAGCAAGCCCTTGTGGAGTGGATAGCCGGGAGGCAGTTTCTTTGGGAGGATTTCTTTGGTGAGAATTTCAGGCCACTGCTATAGCCAATGCTTGTGGATGAGCACCCCCGCAGTGTGCAGATTCAAAAGACATGCAATCCATCAGGTTACTGAGTTCTTAAAGAGGAATTTGCTTATTTTAGTTCTTTTCCTCCCCATGAAAGAATGCATAAAACAGATGGATGGGATTTCTGTAGTTGGAGGAAAAATTGACTGTCCAGGCCTGTAAATCTAGAGAATGAGGGACCAACGTGTGAACCACCTTCTTCGCTCAGAAATGTTAACTACTCCGTGCCATTTAGTTCTCATATCACATTATGACATTTAAGTCATCCTTAAACAATTCAGGAATATAATTCCAAATCAAGGAATGAAACAACATTTATACGATCCAGTGTGCTGCATGTATGGTCTAGTAGTCAAAAAAAAAATTATGTGCATTTTGCCTATTTGACATGACTTAAGGCTGCATTTTCAGCAATGTGAGCCACTTCAATAAGTAAAAGTGCTTTAGCAGGTGGAGAATCTGAAGCTGCACTCTGCTACTTCCTGTTCAGAGGTCAGAGTTACTACTGGATCAGGTTGCAGGGTTGCATGGTTGTGCAAGTTCAGAGTTGCTCTGCTAATTTAGACTTGCAGATCATTGGGCTTTGGTTGGGTCTCCTTTCTTATTGCTGGTGAGAGGTTCAACCCATTCCTTTTGAACTAGATGATAGTGCAAGACATGTATTGACTAGTTAGGCCACCAAACTGTCCAGAATGGACCATTTGCTATATAGAAAGACTACAAGTTTAAATTATAAATGAATACATCAGTGATAGTTATTGCAGGATTATCACATATCACTTTTGCTTGCTCTCTTACCCATCGCTACCATTTTTAAAGCAGAAGATGATCAGATGTTTTCAGATATTGCAAACTAACAAGGCTTCTTAGCCTCTGGTTATAGATGTTGACCCAATTATATGATTATACTTTTGAGATGAACCTGACCTTTTTGTGTAGACCAGTAATGTCATGGACAGGAATGCTCACTAAGCAAGTGAATGGATAATTACACTGCTGGTCTTTTGAAGAGTTTTGAAGCAGAGCTTTTGTTGAGCAGGCACTAAATTTGGCCTTCACTGAAATGTAGCTGTCTCTAAACATGTCCAATCATGCTGAACTCAGACATGACCTTTCCCAAGCCCCACTGTCCCTTTTGTGCAAGATTGGTCTTTCTTTTCCCCCAAAGTTATATAGTAATGCATTCCTAGAACTTAATGCATTTTGTAAACTTTATGAAAAATAAACAAAAAAAAAACACAAACAAATATTCAATTAAAACAGTTTAAAAACTTTTCTGAAAAGTAAGTTACCAATAATACACAGAAGGAATCCACAAATCAGTTTTCCCCATACATTTCTAACATACATGTCATTGTTTTAAACCTTTATCTGAAGGTCTGATAATTTTTACATTTAAAACAAATACCAAAAAAAGTCTGATTTACATTGTTGTTGTAAACTGCAGTTTTTTATTACTTTACATGAATGTGGGAATTTAATAAATAAAATAATAGATGAAGAAACTAAGAAAAAATGAAAAAAATTCAAACATAAAAATATATATTATTATTTAATGGTAGCCATTGAATGGTCGCCAATTAATCAATAAAAGTATTATAGATTTAAAAAAAATACAATTTCTTAAGAACGCCACAGATACCCAAATTAGCTATGCATTATGAACAAACTTGTGAGGTGCTTTTCACCTCAGCTAAACAGGTTTCCCACAACTATCTCTTTCAGTTTTCGGCGGTGTTTCATGAAGTCTTTTTCGAATGACAAAGTGCTCTTTTATCTTTTATGGACAGCCCGGCCCATAGTACAGCCTTGTGGGTGCTAGACTGTCTGTGAATGTGTGAGGTGTGCATGTGTGTGAATTGCTGCTGAAGCACTTCAGCTGTGTTTATTCTGCTCCAGACCTGCTGGTTCAAGCTGATGCGCTAACGTGTGGGATTGCACTTAGGGACAGTTGTGATGCTAATTCACTGTGACTGGAAAGGAGGAAAGCTGTCAGTGTGCTGTAGATCCAAAGCAATGAGAGTAGAGGACTGGCCCTTTCAAACATCAATGGAAGAGAAAGCCTGGGAATTACCTTATAAAGATTCCAAAATCATGGTGATGCTTGAATGACTGAGGAAATTGCGGGAACATATTTTGGAATTTATAAGAGACAGTGTGGCTGTGGTTGTATTGAGAACTGAGGACTAAACATGACAAAGAGGCAAAATCCTTCACAAAGCAAAGCATTTTTGAGAGTATGATTTTTTAAAGAATTTTAGTCAAAATCTTGAATCTTGAAGCTTTTTAAAGTACTCAAGTATATAATTTTTTTACATTTCAAAATGCCGTATCGGATGTTAACTTAGATTGATACAACTGCCATGATATCCAATGGCATTTTTGTGTCTTTTGTGTCTTCAGTTAAGTGTTGTTATATTCTCCAACTGCTGACTGGTAATGACCCACACATCACCCTACTGTCTCATATAGGCTGCTGGAACAGCATATAACAGCGGCCAGTTTGTTATTTTTCTTCTCAGTCCCTTGGATTACCAACTGTGGTCCTGGTACTTGAGATTCTGGGTGCACTGCAACAGTGTGAGACTGTGATCAGGTAACACGGTGAACATTTGTACTTGTCTGACTTTTGTGAGAGCAGACAGACAAATTGGAAGCACAGTGAATAAATGCTGGATCCTTTGTAGTCACAAATGTTCCTCTCCCCCTCTTTCATAACTCATGGGGTGTTATGCCATGTTAGCACTATAGTACCTTGCCAGGGGCTATTCCCTGGTGGTCTGTGGCGACAGTGATGTAGAGGCTGGTTAGGGAAGCCAGAAAGCAAGAGAGAGGCTATGGGAGAGAGCTAGGAGGAGGAAAGCCAGACTGGTCCTGTAATAGATCTTGTTCTCACTTACTTGAATTGCTTAAACTAATGGTCAGCGGTGAAGTGACTGTCACACTAGTTTTAAGAGGCCATAAATATGATACTGAATCCCCAGAATTAGAGGTTTGACCTATTTGGGATAGAAGTTTTTTAAACCTCTCTTTGAAGTTTAACTGTGCATAATGTTATGTGTGTTCAGAGCATTGCTAGATAGTTGAAAGGTGAAAGAAAAGGACTCACCTATATGAAACCTTTCTTCTCTTTGTTTCAGCTGGATTTATTATGCTTATAACTGACTTATCAAACTTTAATAAATATTGATTCCTTTGTGCTTTAGACAGTAAAGCCCAATCTATACTTGTGAGTCTAGCTTACCAACTGTGAAGACTCAATTGTCAACAAAAGCATATTTAGTTCTGCGCTCCATTGTGCGGTGTCTATACACTGATCAATATTGGCACGATAAAAATGCTACCTACTAGCTAATCAAAACACAACACTAACAAAGTACCTTGTCATACATCATATGAATTCCACAAACACATCCGCTGTTGCCAAAGTGGTGTGATGCCAAATGCTACCATCTAGCTAGCTAAAACGCTGCACAGATAACAAAGGAAGGCTACTTATGTCATCACTAATGTTTTACTCAATTATCCAGTGTTTAATACAAGGTGCAAGCCAAGAAAAAAGATTGGAAGCACTTACTGCCTCGCCTAAACCAATCCTTGAAGCGAAGTTAGTACATTTCAGAAACATGCGGCAGGCTTTTAAAAAAGGGTCAGCATGGAGTTATGTAAATGCACAGCCTTTGGAAAGGGCAATAGATTGGCCTTAAGATGTCACCAAGAATAGGTTGTGACTGATGACTGGTACATGCGCTGATTGGAGAGTTGGTTTGCAAACCTCTACATCTGACTTCATGGATTAAATGAAGCAACACCCATAAATTACTGTTATAACCATGAACCTTGCTCAACATATCTTGGTGGGGTGTTGCCACAATATATTGAAATATATTTATTTTTATTTTGACCCTAAACACAACCAAAAAATCACAAAAAACAGATTATAATCTTTTGAAGTACTTGTACTCCATATTACACCGGCAGTAGCAAAACAAAGATCTGCATTCTCTTTAGTATTAGCTGTTGTCTACAGGCCACCAAACCACAATTCTTGCTTTCTCCAAGAATTTGCTGACTTTGTTGCGCATCTTTTGGCAGATAAAATACAGATTTTTGGAGACTCGTTCATATTGATGACAAAAAAGACTTGTAGGGTATTGCTTTTACAGACTACCAACTAGGGAGAAATCTAAACCAAAAACTAAAGAAGCATTCATAAGAAACCCAACAGATATTATTGACCTTTCTAGCGTACCTGCAGATGATAATTAACTCGAAAAAATAACCTGCATTAGAAGTATTTAAAATTGCTTGGAAAGAGAGCATGTCTAAATACAGACTAGCATTAAAAACTAATATCATAAATTAATAGAAGAAAATGAAAATAACCCGCGCCTTTTATTTGAAATAATGGCTAATCTACTAGCAAACAGTCAGCAGATTCAAATGCAGCTATAAAATTTAGCAGGACTGATTTTATTAATTATTTATCAAATACAATTTAAATCTATTAGATTCAAACTCGCCCAGTTTTATGCAGGGGGGGGTGACTAGCACCTGCCTCAGTCCACGAGGCTCCCTGGAACCCAGCATAGGGAATTCCTATTTACCCTATCTGATCCTCACTAGGACTTTGTGAGGTAACTGCAAAAAAAATGCTATATAAAAACATATTGATTGATTGAATGTGTTTTACACTATTTTCTGAAAGTTTCTTTTTGATTCAGTACTGTGTTTTGAATTTCCCTCACTGCCATTAATAAATATAGCAGTGAATTTGCAACTCAATGGCCAAACTACAGGGGATACCCAAGCAGGGATGATTGTGCTCAGACAACATGGGAACCTGAGTTCCCTCAAGTTCCCTGAGTTTGACACAATTAATGTTCAATTATCTTGAGATAACCTGCAAAAGTCTTTTGCATGGAGGGAAGCAGAGATTTTTCAGAATCTACACTATAAAATAACATGCATTTCTGTGCTTTCTTTGGAATTAATAGAGATTAAACTAATAGTCACTGTGTAAAGGACATACTTCTGATGACTGATGATAGTAGCTTTGACAATAATGATGAGGGAAATCCTTGGGTCTCGTCCATCCATGAAAGATCGGGTGGTAACAACTAGTTACACATTAAGCCAGCACGGCGAACCATTAAACAGCAGGAAAATAATTCAAAACAATCGTGTTCAGAGCTACAAACATTTAGTGTGGATTTAGATGGATAATTGGAACAACATCTTTGAATTGTGGTCAGTAAAATGTTTTAATACACTTGTTGAAACAAGTTAGAGTTCAGTTCTTGTACACATGTGGTGTCAGCAACTGCTTCAATCAACATGTGCATTAGTTTTTTAAACGCTGCAGTTTTATAATATTGTTTTACATATACATTAACAATCCTTGTTTGAAATAACAGAATCTATCACCAGATGTAAGTGCTGCCTGATTTGAGTTTCTTTTTTTAACCTACCTTCCAAGCTACTGTCCATAATGTCTACAGTTACAAAGACAGCAGACATCAAAACTTTTTCTCTTTAAGCTCTGGGAAATTCATCATGTCTATGGGTTTTTACTTGTAATGCTGGGATTTAAGGAATAAAATAAAGACATTTTTAAAGATCTGTAAAGATGGTAGAAATGACTCTAAAATGCTGGTCCTGTTACTGTGATAGTAAACACACATGCTGCCTCTATTGCAGCCCGTATTGTTGATCCTCTTCTCAGATGTAAGGCACTGGTGAAATGGATATGTTTTTTTAAAGCTAGCTAATAAGCAGCTTTGGGTTTCACACTGCTCCCTTCTAGCCTTTAACAGCTTGTAAGCACTTATTCCTCTAAATCATTATAGTACAGTTGGAGGCTTTAAAAACACACACACAGTTTACACAAAGAGATGCTAATTACATTTTACAGAATCACAGACATGCACCAAATTGTTTCCCATACTTGCACTAAAGACTCACTTGTGATGTAGTCAAAGACAGATTTCAGGAAACCACATGAATCAGATGCTCTTAGGTTAAGTTGTCTACATCAGATCACTTTAGTTTATTAGTTAATTCCCAACATCTGATATTCCTTTGAATATTTTATGTCTCAGGCAGAGTGGAGTACGAGTTAAAAGTAGCTCTCTGTGCTTGCTGTGAAAATGAAACCTGTTTATCTGGAAGTTGTCTCTGGCCCTCTAATCTGCATCTCTTACAAGTGTTACTTGAAGAAGATAACTAGAAGTCTGGCACATGAATGTGAAACCAGAAGAAAAGACTGTGATTTAGCACTTCCTTTCCTCCACTCAAGTGCTGTAAGCTCAAGCAGTTCAGAGGATTTGGCTAAAAACTTTATTTAGATTCTTCTATATTTATGTGATAACTTGACACATTGGATTATACATTTTTAATTGTTGTGCTCTTGTGATGATTTTTAAAACTTTTAAAACACATCCAGAACAATAGATGTTTAGTTTATATGAGTGATTTGCATGTTAATTAAGTGGGTAGACCCGATCTTGAATCCATCCAGAGAAAGAAGAGTGGGTTTATGGGGTACTTTCATTTCAATAATGCTCTGTTTAAAGTAGTTATTTTGTGGAAAAGCAGAAATAGCCATTAATCCAGTCCTATAATTTTATCCATAAGCATATCCAACCTATTAGCGACTCCCTAGAGTAGTCACATGACAATTCAGAAACCAGTAAAAGTGGAGGGGTTTTCGCGTACGTGGAAAAAAATAAGTGACTTTTTTTTTTCGGCTATCCAGGAACGTTCTTTGCCTTTTCTGTTTGTGAACATTATATTATGGATGATTAAATTTGCTTTATTTAGCTCAACCTCTTTACCCTTTCCACACTTCCCCCCTTAAAACTGAGTGTTAAAACATAAGGGTAAAATTGTTTTAATCAAAATGCTTTATAAGAAAAACAACAACAAAACAAAAATGTTATGCTATTGAAAGCCATGCTGATAGAAACAATGGACGTACACAGTGTCTAAAGGGAAATCCATCATTCATCAATCCCCTTCATTTCTAGTGAGTCTCAAAAGCCGGCTTTGCATCAAGGGAAGTTCAACCCTTCGTCTTTCCTTTTATTCAAAGAGAATTGGCAAACTCCTTTCTGTCACAAGACCACAATTGAGAGGAAAGGATAAAGGCTAGGTATAAGTGGTATAAATGGAACTCAGCCTTCTTGCAACCAGTAGACATTTTTTAATTGTAAATGCTTCTAAACTTAAAATTAAAATAGTTACACTGTAACCTTAAAAGAACACTGTTGTATTTACGCTCAAGTGTTAGGCTCATCATCTTGAAATATTAAGTAATTTTTTTAAGCTTCTTGCCAAGAGTTCAATAAATCTTGGTTAATACAATATTTTTGTTAAAATCATATATAGAATGACTTGCTATAAGAGACTAGCATTCCTGTAGTTGCTCAGTTCATTCCCTCTCTCTCATGTCTTGACCAAACTTTTTTCTGTCTGCATCCCATCAGACATAATAGGCAAAAAAACAACAAAAAAGATTTGGCTCCAGATGGAATCCATTTAGCCCCATTATTGAAGCAAAGCACCTCCATCTGCTCCATCAACGGCTGGACTATGTTGTTGGATATTCGACAGTAAAGTTTGTTCTGTCTCTTAAACAAATGGCCTACATGTGTGTTAATAGTGTGCGGTGGACTGTGGGGCACTTGCAAAGCTCCTGGAGGATGTTGGTTAAACAGATGCTCGTGGGGTGCCGCATACGGGGAGGCTTCAGTTCAGGAAGCTGAAATCTGCAATAATGTGCCTAGGTTTTTCTCAGATTAGGTGCATGCTTTTGAGCCAATCATTTTGCAGCCTCTGAGAAAGATTTTATTTTTATGCATACAAAGACCACGCAGATACTATGAGACTTATTAATACCACAAATTGAGCCTTAAAGTATGTTTAAGTTCTCAAAGTGGGATTAATTTATTTCATAAATTTACATTTGCTTGTTTTTGTTATACTCTTGATTCTTGATTTTACGTGAGTAGGTGATATATTCATGTGTACATGTATGATCAAACAAATCTGCTGGTTGTATGTTTTCAATGTAAGTGAATGTTATATTCTCAAATGAATCTGGGTAAAAATCTCACCATTACTGTATTTTTGAAAGATATGAGTGGCTCTGATCATAGTGATGGGAGCAGATGCCTCAGATCAGTGTGGCAGCCTACCTCTGTTTTCACAGCATGCGCTTTTGTGGGTACCGCCTCAGTTCTGGGACTATCCCATGTTTATATTACCACCTGCGAGATGGGAGGGGTGGGGGCACGCAGGATCAAACACTCAGGGACATGAAGATCAGAAGGGGGGTAAATCAGTGGCTGAATGCACAGCTATTCTAGAAGGATTTGCCTGTTCGTGGAGGTTGGGATTAGGTAGAATTCCAAAGCCAAACGGAATGTGTGAGCTTCAGCAGTCTGGGAGACAGAGGTTAAAGATGTAGACTCAAAGAGTGAAGAGGATCTCTGTTTGGGAATGAGAACAAAAAAAAAAATCCCTGTTCCATGGTATCCCTGGTTTATAAATAGCATGTTTGCATCCTTTTGTTTGTTTTTATCTATTGATAGTTTACATTTGATCACATTTTAGTTTGTATATTACATCTTTGTTTTAATATCTCAAAAGTACAGGAACCCAGTCTGCAACAAGGGTTCAACTAGTCTGTGTGGGTAATTGTGCAATGACAGACTGAACAAGCATGCTAAATTTCTCACCTGCTGCAGCAAGGACTGCTTTTTCATTTGAAGACGAGAAAAAAAACATCTATTGTTGCAAAATGAAGGATGGCCATATTTTATTGGACCTTTAGAAAGACATCAATAGAAGTACACTCTTAGTGATTGAATCCAATTTAGGCTGTCTGCAAGAGCAATAAACCTTATTTGACAATTCAATAATGACTAATATTTTGTAATGTTTAATCATTGTTTAAAGGACACATATTCTGAAAAATCCACTTGGAAGGAGTGTGGCCATAAATGTGTGCATGAACAGTTAGAACACACTCATGTGTAAATCATGTTATTTAGTGTATTATATAACAACCAAAGTGCTTTATGATGCACACAAAGTTCACAAGTTATTTAAAACAAACACATTGGTTTTTTTACAGTTTGGTGAATGGATTAACATTTCTGACTGAATCCTTTGAGCTAGATTTTCATGACTTATCTATAAAAAGATTCTTGGTTGCTGTCACACATTGTATTTGCCAGATTGTTCCCACCAGGGTTACTGGGAATGCAACCCAAAAGTAGTACCAAAGGGTACATTGTTACTGTACTCATTTCCACGAAGACACTCCCAAATTAACTTATTACAGAGCTGTCTATTAAACAAACATGCATGTTTTGGGAGTTTGAAAGGAAGCTGGTATTCAAGTCTTTACTAGGACTTGGAAATAGACTAATTCTGAAAATAGACTAATCATTCGAATTGCACTGAATTAGGCTGGTTTTGAAAGAAACATAATGACAAACTCACATAGTTTTTCTCCTTTTAACAATCATTTAAATAGAAGCATATCACTACCCCACAACTATAATGTCTAAAATGTCTACAAACAATTGAATAACTTAGCAAGATATACAGTAGCACAGTAATTTGTTCCTTTTCTTCAAAAAAGCTCACAATGACTTGAAGGTGTTGCATATTTGCTAAATGAAATGATAATTTTCTGTTCTTTCAGTGTCAAGTATTCATCAGCACTTCTGCAGTACTGTTTAAACGGGTTAGAAATGAAATATTGCTACATTTAACTAGAAGTGGCATCAGAGAGACCTTGACCCTATCCAAATAAATCTAGAGGCACATTTGTCTAACTTGCAATCAATCAATTAAGTCCTGACATGTTTTATTAGTAATAGCTTAAAAATGAATATGTTGGCGTGCAGCGAATGTGTCCCAGGGCACCAATGCCTGTTACAATGATAGCAGACGATAAGCTTTGGGCTCACCTTTGACCCAACAGCTCATTAATCAACTTCATATGCCAAAAACACACTTTTAACTTTTATTTTTACATTTCTCCCAAATTCTTGTAAAATGTTAGTAGATCCATAATTTTTTATATTATTTGAATGATAATTTGCTTATGTTTAGCAGGATCAACTAGGTTTGTACAATTTATTTAAGCCCTTTGTATGTTAAGGCATTGAGGTTTACCTTTAAGGTTTCCTGCTCCATGGTGGAAAAGATTTAATTAGAGAGTTTCCAGGGTTGGGTGTTGTTGAGAGAGCTGATACTCTATCATATCTGTCATCCTAGGCTGTTGGCAATGCTAATCGTCACTGTAAAACAAGCTGCTGAAAGTTTATGATGCATATGAACTTTCCTTTGCGCTCTGTACTGAAATATTTGATAAATATGCAACTCCTCGAAATGCCTCTGGAAGCCCCGGGGTATTATACATCCCATCATGACATCCTTTGTTTACTGTGTATTGACAGCTGTACCATGGTGATGCCCATTTTTCTGACTCTGGAACAGCTGTTTTTTAAGAAATAGTGTTTCAATGAGTGAATCCCCCCCCCAGTCAGACATGTAAAAGTTTTTGGTCTCCTGGAGGACTTGTCTTCTGTTAAATCGAGTTCCCTGAAATTCCTGGATGTTTTTTTTTATTTGATATTTTTTTAGTCTGTCTATTTGGTTGCTGAAGTTGACTTTAGACAATCTTTTGTTTTGTACCACCAGTGTCATGTTTTTACTTGGTATGAGGTACACATTTTTTTTAAGAAAATTTTGTAATTCGAGTCACTAAACCAACTTGCCCCATTTCCTATAGTGCTTTGCCCATTTGAAAGCTCCAGCTGATTAGTTACACATTTGATTAGTTTCTGGCAAAACACTTTTTGTCACTTTTTTTAATAACAATACTATTTTTTGTTAATCTCACCATTTAAAAAAAAATATCTTGCTTTTACTTTCAGACTATTTTAAACTCTAGTAAACTTAAATTGACGTATACATTTTAAATAGAAAAATGCCTTTAGGATGCTGCCATTCACTGTTTATCCATATAGTAATCCATACTTGTACTGCCTCCTTTTGTATGTTCTCTCTAGTCAGGTCTGATCCGGTACTCTGGAGAGGAACTTCTCATCATGCCGCTGCCTCAGCGTTTGGCTTTACAGCACAACTACAGCGCCCCTTCCGGACATCACCCACATGTCATCTATAAGCGATCAGCTGAGCACAGAGTTTACAGTGAAAAAACCTTTGACTTTAAATTAAGCAACCCATACAAGGACCACCATCACCACCATCGTCACCATCGTTACCAGCATGGAAAGCTCCAGAGACAACACTTCTGTGGACGCCGCAAGCAATGTATGTAAGGGAATTTTTCCTTTTAGCTGATTTAGATAAACCAAATTCCTGCATTGTCTGCTTTATGTAAAGATTTATATAAAATGTGTAACGTGACTAGCAGTCTGTGTCCCATCCCTTTGTCAGTAAGATGGTTAACGTGAAGAAATATATTTCCCCATTGTTTTTTTACTAAACCTTATTCTTAACAACAGACTCTCCCAAGCCTCCTGCAGAGGATCAGTTTGTCATGCCTGATGAGTTTGACGCACAACGGCGAGTGAAACGTTCTGAGATTACATCAGGATCAGAAGGGGGACTAAATGTGGAAACTCTGGTTGTGGCAGACAGAAAAATGCTGGAGAAACATGGCAGAGATAACGTCACTACTTATGTCCTCACTGTTATGAACATGGTGAGTGGAGGGATTAGTAATGCATTGCTGTACCATCTTTAGTGTCTGCTTACTTACTCCTGATGTGTTAACAGGTCTCCAGTCTTTTCAAAGATGGCACTATTGGAAATGATATTAACATTGTAGTGGTCAGTCTCCTCCTTCTGGAGAAAGATCCGGTAAGATTTATATACATGTTCATTTCTAAATCACCAAACTGATCAATCAATCTATCAACCAACCAACAAACAAATACTCTAACTATCCACCTCCCCCTCTACAAATGAATGTATGCCTTCTTCTACCCCTTATACTACCTACTTATCTATAAATCTCCCACCTTTCAAGTCGCCCCATCCATAGTCTTTTCTAGCCTGACCTTCAAGGCTGGGTCTCACCGTTCAGACAGGGTCTCTGGGTTTAGAGCTTTTATGTATCAAGACCTGCCCATGAGGCTGTTTTACTAACATGACAAACAACCAATACCATGTTGTTTCACATAGTGTCATGTTCCAGAGCATGGAAATGTCAACAGATCAACTGACAAAAAAGATAGCCATGAAAAAAAATCACAGATTATGAGAAATAAGCAAAGTTACAAGAAAATAACAACAATCTTGTATAATCAAATCAAATGGGGGGGGGGGGGGGGGTTATGGCTGAATATTTCATAGTGGAATGAAAACAATTGCGAAACTCACTTCTCAAGGAAATCTGGACAAATTCACCTTCAACTTTGTCCTCTCTTCAACTAATACAAATTTTTCTAACACTAATACTACTAACTAATACAATTTTTTCCCCTAAATCTTCAACAATCTCTCATTCTGCTATCCTACCTACCTATCTATCAAATTTCAATGCTACCTACTAGGCCTCCCACTTTACCTTATGTAAAAACTACTAAAATAACTCCAACCTTTCAACTAGCTGTCTTACTGCCTATTATAAACCAAACTACTTACCTACAAGAATTCTTTCCTTCCTACCCAGCCACTCTCCAACCCTATATTACCATTTCTACTAAAAATTAACCCTTCATCCAATCTATCCTAACAACCTACTCCATTTTATTTGTACATTTCAGCTATACATTACTAACCGATTACTCCTTTTTTGTACCTATTACCTATCAGCCTAACCCTACACATATCTGCACAAACATAATTTTACTTTACATCATACCTATACATAATTCTTTCTACCTACCTACTCATACCTTTATTGCTATCAAGCATTAAACTAAAGAGCTAATTACGTTGGTTGTATGTGTGTTTTAATGTCATTAGAATTTAATTTGTATTCATCTAAGTATTAATTGCCTATTAGCTTTATTTTCTTTTGCATTTTCTTAATATTTAACCAAAGATTTCAAATATGCTTGAGAGAAAGCCATTCACTCATTACTTTCTTTTCTCTCTTTCACCACTCCTTTGAACTCTCCTTTCTTGATGGTTTAACTGCTGTCAGCTGGGCCTTTCTATCAACCATCATGCAGACCAATCGCTCAACAGTTTCTGCCAGTGGCAATCGGGTCTGATGGGTAAAAATGGGAAGCGGCATGACCATGCTATACTGCTGACGGGACTGGACATTTGCTCTTGGAAGAATGAACCATGTGACACATTGGGTAAGACACCTGACTCCCAGCATATAGCCTCAAAACTGGGTCATGTGTTGTGATGTCTGTAGTCAAGCTTCAGGAGGATGAATCACACAGGGCAAGGTTGCAAATATCTTGCAATTGGTGATGACAATCTTGATATGCCATCAGGCTCAGTAACTCACCTGATTGAATCTAAGCTTAAAATCCACTTTGCAGTCAGCTGGCAACCTCTTCTGTGTTTGCTGTTAAGACACCAGCCAAATGTAATGAATTTTACTACAAAGCTCCAAACCACAAGTATTTTCTTCATTTAATGTACGTCAAAGAGGATATAATTTTCTTTAAATGATCTCTGTTTGATCTGGAACTGAAATCAAAGTCTTTCTGTGATTAAATGTGATTGAAATTAGTCTGGAAATAATATTTTTACAATCAATTACAATTTCATAAAATATATATAATAAAAAATAAATATGTTTTCAGACATAAATACATTTTTTGTTTCTTTTTTTTGAACCCCTGTACTTTATTCATTCTGTGTTATCTTAAATTTACATCCCTCAATTAATCCCTCTTTTCATTCGCTGTTTCTTTTCTTTTGGGTTTTCTATTTTCAGGTTTTGCTCCGATAAGTGGGATGTGTAGCAAATACCGGAGCTGCACAATTAATGAAGACACAGGCCTTGGACTTGCTTTCACTATCGCGCATGAGTCTGGACATAAGTGAGTTTAATGCTTCTTTCAGATTGCAAAAGTTTTTAATTCATTACTTCATTATTGCTGTTTTCTGCAGGGAAATTGTTACGTAAATGTTTGATTCATTCATTCCTATGGCATTTTATAAAGATAAACTTGAACTAAATGTATCCTTTACCCCATGTGGATTGCACATAGCTGTAGTGAGGGGTCTGTTTTTAGGGAAAGACTTACTGCAAACAATCAATTATCCCACATATATTGAGCAGAGGCAAACATGAATATGTAAATATGTCTTGCTTACAGTGCACATTTTAGTCACAATGCACTGATTTATTTTAATGTACTACAATTTTTTTTCACATGGAAAATTACAAATAAAATATATGTCATGTGTGATTGTAAATCTTTTTGAAATGAGAGACGAACAGATCTTTTTGGGAAAAGAAAAGTAGAGGTAATGCCCCACTTAACTGAGGGATTTGTATATGTCCTCAGGTTGTTCATAATAGTCTTTCTGGATTATACTCAAAATCTCTGTCTCTCGTTTTTTTTGTACGCTCTATGATTTGCTGCAGTTTTGGAATGATCCATGACGGAGAGGGGAATCCCTGCCGGAAGACTGAAGGGAACATAATGTCTCCTACATTGGCTGGAAACAATGGGGTTTTCTCCTGGTCTGCATGCAGTCGACAATACCTCAGCCGATTTTTAGGGTAAACTCCAACTCTTTGTTATCAATATTTGTATCAATTTATTTGATAAATCCACATTTTTGTGATGGAACGCATGATTTAAAATGTATACTTTGTAATCACTTTCCACAGTATGTGAATACATAGAGTTAAAAATAGCTAAATTATATAATTAAAACAATGTCTATCATCCTTCAGAATAATTTTTTTTACACAGCAGTAATTGCATATTTTATGTTTCTGATTTTTCCATTTTAAAGCACAGTTTTATTTTGATGGTTTGTCAATTTGCTACTTCTCAAATGATTATGGCTAATAGGTGACTCTAATCCTAAATAAACTATATTGACATTATTTACCCAACACAATTGCAAATACTATTTGAACAAGGTTTTCATTTGTGTTCTAACTGTAACACTAATATGTATCAGATGTTTGAGATTGAGATGTTGAGGCAACAGTTTGAATGAACACATATTTTTACCAAATGAACAAAATAAGGTCTAAATGGTTGATAAATATGTTTTGAATATGAGTTTTTTTCTAATTTCATTATAACAGAACTGCTCAGGCATCATGCCTAGTGGATGAGCCCAGACAGATTGGCCAGTACAAGTACCCTGAGCAGCTTCCTGGTCAGCTCTATGATGCTGATATTCAGTGCAAATGGCAGTTTGGTTCAAAGGCTAAACTCTGCAGTCTAGAATTTGTCAAGGTAATCTGCACCTCTTTAAATTCAGTTTTTTATGTAGATGTTATTGCTCAAATATGTTTGATTTATTTGAAGTTCACATTTTCAAAGCATCTTTTTGAAAAACAACCAACATGCCAACCAAACAAATGAATGTATGATAAATAAGTAAATAAATAAATAATTGCAATCCATATTTCGACATTTGGGTTTTAACGAGATATGTTCATCAGCATTATGTCTGTCTTAGAATGAAAACAACCCACTAAGAGGAACCTTTCTCCTACTAAATCTACTCTAAGTTCTCATTCACAGTCTGTAGACAATGGCTCAACAAAGATGGACAGGGCCCCCTTTGGCATCCGCTGTAGCCTTTAGTATGGAACACACACATTGATATGCAAATAGTTATGCTTGGGAAATGAACATTGTGAGAGTCTATCTGTGGGATTAGCTCTCATGCTATGGCCTCCTCTTTGAGAGAACCCTGTTACTTATGTGCTCTTCAGAGACCTTGTTTGTGTGCTGAAAAGAGCATTGAACCTCATCCCTGATGGAAGGCAGCTGTACATCTTAATTAAGAACAATTCTGCTGATCAAAGCCAATGTTTTTGTTTTTACCAGGCCCTGAAGCAATCCAGTTCTTGTCAGAAAGTCATTGAGAAGCAATTAGCAATTTGAGCTAGTAGACTTAACTACCTTATGATGCTAAGCTTGTTGTTGTTAGTTCTTGTATACCATCTTTCTCTCTCTCTTTTTCACACACACTGAGTCAAATGTGAAGCGGGCCCTTAGCCAGTAGTGGCCGGTCTCTCAGCTCCTCTTGTCCCATTATCAATCTATTGTGAAAGAAACTAAATACAACTAAAATAGATTATTTTAGGCAGTGGATTGATTGGTTTTGACAAGTTCAGTTGAGAAAGTTTATTGGTCTTTGCTTTAGTAACTAGAGGTCGCTGTGTTGAAGTTGAAGCCAGGGAGGTTGAATGGTTCCCAGTGGGGTAAGACCCATCTTTTACCGTGCTCTCTGTGTGTTCATGCCCATCAGGACATCTGTAAATCATTGTGGTGCCACAGAACGGGACACCGGTGTGAGACCAAGTTCATGCCTGCTGCTGAGGGTACCATCTGTGGACCAGACATGGTGAGTGAGTTAGACTTTTCTCTGTCTGAACTCATTGAACCTTCATTCAAGTGTAATAAGAGCTGACAGCCCCCTCTTGCCACCTGTGGTATTGTTCTATGATTTTTGTAAATGTTCTGGAAGGACAGTTGGTCCTGCATTTCATTCTAATGAATAAGGGTGAGAGGTGCTGATGTGTGGGACTTAAGCTTGGCTGAGACGTGTACTGCTCTCCAGGTGTTACTCTGGGCTCAATCCCAAATTATTACAGTCAGGATCTCCCAAGCAGAGCTACTTTCTGCATTGTTATGCATCTGTTTTTCTACTGAGATTAATTTTGCTCTTCATGTGTGACTTTAGATTGAAATCCATAAGCATGTGGCTTACAATAAAGAAATGTACTCTTGTGGGGAATTTACTAATGTAAGCGCTGGGGTCCCCACCAGCACAGCACCAAAATATTTCTGGTGAATATTGGTCTTGTGTTTTGTTCTAAAAATTGCACCAAAAAAAGGTTCACCTATGATGATGAACCATTTTGGAGTGTATCTCCGCTTTATATACATAATTAATACACTAATTACCCTGATTTTGCTTGGCAAAACTATGGCCTTCTCAAGTCACTTGACTTGGCCCAAGTTGAACTAGGGTATATGACTGAAAAAGTACTAATTTCAGACAAGGGCCAAATAAGGACCACACTTGCTCCATTGCTGGCCAAAACATCATCCAAGTTAGTCTTAAATTTAAGGGCAGGTCCATGTCTTCTGTGCTACTTGAAATACAATCCCACCAAGTGCTAGATACATGTGAAATGTGCCAGACAAATGCCACACTTTTGCCTAAATTGTTTTGCTGAAAACAATTAGCCAACTGCAGTAGAGAAAAAAAATTGCATTTTGAGAAGTTTTACAAATGTGAAAAACTGATCATACTTTCACTTCTTTTATTTTATTTAGTGGTGTCGAAAAGGGCAGTGTGTTAAATTTGGAGAGCATGGTCCTAAAGCTGTACATGGCCAGTGGTCAGGCTGGTCTGAGTGGTCTGACTGCTCTCGTACCTGTGGTGGAGGGGTCATGTATCGAGAGAGATCCTGCAACAGTCCCAGGTACCACCCTTTGGAAACTCACAGCAACTTCATCTTTAGATAATTTAAATTAAGTTAAAACCAGTTGAAAAATATGTTTTAAGGGAGAAAATCCAAATAAAAATGTGGCATCTGATTTGAGAATGAGGTCTTCCTCTATTATTTGTTATATGCGATCTTAGAACCTTGTTAAATGAGGACTTAATATGACTTTTTGTGTAAAGACAGCCATGAATTCTAGATTAGCAGTCAATGGAGGATCAGATCTGTTCCATGGCCGACTGACCAACTGTGTCTCCTAGATTACCTCTGAACTTTGACACACTGGGTAATCTTGGATTAAGTGCATTCTGGTATGTCGGGGTTCACTGTTTGGGTGTTTGCTTAAATGAACACGATCAGCATTTATTTTGTTGACCATTGTTCTAGGGAAAAACAACACTGAATAATATTAGAAAATTTTATTTAGAGAAACCTTTTTTAGATTAACTAGACCATATTAACTAGTTAATTTTTTCTTATTATTGGCTAGCATTGCAAGCTTTACTTGAAATAAAATTTTAATTCCAGTATATTCGTTTTTTTATGGATTTTTATATGACATTCATATATATTTTTTTCATCAATATTTTTGTCATTTAGGCTGTCTGATTTCTTTTCAAAATTTTTACAACATTTTTGAACACCTCCTATTTAAACATAATTGCTTCTAACCCCAATGTCTTAAAAACCTACGTTTTTCCTTTCGATGTGAGATATTTCATGCATAAATATTTCAGATGTTTCAGATTTGCAAGATTTATGATAATAATTTTTGATAGGTAAAAATATGCTCACAATCTTTATGAAACCAGAATTTGTGTTGATCAGAATAACTTAAAACCCACCCAAATATGACTGAAACCTTTTTAAGTTTTAAACCGTTTAAATCGTTTTAAAAGCAGGTATGTTTTTAAACAAATAATCATCAAGCTCTGATAGCACCTGGAGCAGGCTTAGAGTTGGTATGTCTTGTGTTTGTTGCTATGAGGTTCAAGAGATGTCCTCAGGAGACAGCTGCTGAAGTCAACAGCACAATATTTCAGCTCAGCCAGAATAATCCAAAAATGTTACCTATAAATGGGTAGCTGAAAATTTTTGGCTTACAGACCAGTGACAAGTAAATTTACAAAAAAAGAAGAATTTGCTGGGGCTTGCAAGAGAGTTTATTTAAAATAGGGAAAAAATCAGCAGAGTTATGGGTGGCTTTACTACATCATTCCCAATTTCCAGATTTGAAAGGGCAAGATGCATGTATGATCACCATCAAGACTGCTGAAAGCAAACAAAACTGTAAAGTTGATTACATCATTGTTTGGCATTGTTTATTTATTTCTAAGGGGTTCTGATTTAATTTGCTTTAAAGTGGATACCTAGTTGCAAACAACGTGGGCATAATGAGGATTTGATTGTGGATTGCAGTCTTGAAAGATGAAGTGTGATGATGGTGTGGGATGAAAAAAAGCATGTGGGTTTAAGAGGGGGTTTTGGAGGAGAGGGGGGCATTTCAGGCAAGCAGATTGACATAGTGATTGTGTTTTTAGAGATTTTTGCACTCCTACTCTCAAATATAACATGCTAAAATTGGAGTACAGCGAAATATGGATAAAGGTTTTCTTTGGCAAAAGATTAAGTCATAGAACAAAGAAGATGCTAAAACAGTTTCTCAGATGACACATCAAAAAGTCTAAAGTCATCCTCCTCCCCCAGTTCTTGTCTGTCCATGTTCTGTCTTGTAAGCGCTCTACCATATGGGCTCATATAGTCTCTTAAGCTCTAATAGGATCAGACCCGAAAACCTGGTCCAAAAACAAAAGCGGCCATCTGACAGCACCTAGATTCTCAGCTATCCCCTTGACCTCCTAAAAACACTCACAGTTCATTTCCTTAAGATAGATGTTTATTAATGATTAAATTATAATACTATTACCTTTCAATAAAAGACGATAGACTGTTAGGAGTTCAGTTAGGTTCAATATATTTAAATATGTAACATCAAACAAATATTTGTTTCAATCAAATGTTTCCTGCGGTTGAATCTTTGCAGTAATCCACATTTTACAGAAAACTATTTTGTAAAGTAATCTTCATCTGAGCCGACATGAAGATGAATGAATGAATCTTCATCTGTCACTTTCCTCCAGATGTTGTTTGTTTGATTCTCAGCCGTGCAGCTTGGAACACTAGAAAGACTCCTCTTTGTGAGCAACTTTCCAATCTCAAGTGTGAAATAAGGAAGGCCATAGTCTAAAAACAACCAGCTAAGACACACGTTGGCAGGCCCTTGGCAGGTTTCTTTTTAATGCTTTGAGGTTCAACTACACTAGGGTACCTGAGAGTCTTTGATGATGCAGGCATGCCACAAGCATGCCTCCACTATCCCAATTTTAGTCAAAGGAACTGCTGGGCTGTGGCCCTAAGTAAAAATGGGGACTTTCTATTTCATGTGGCACTGGGAGGCATTCCAGCTTCACTGGGAGTAGGCTATCTCTGTTCCTTTGCCTCCAGCTGCCTCAGTAAGACAAGGAGGATTTATAAACTGGCTGACCTGAGTCTGAAAGATGATTTTGATCTGAAGACTGTAGTGGAAAAGTTTCACCATTGCACATTTTGAATTAAGTGACTAGTTTAAATGATGTTAACTTCATATATGAGTTTTAATATAAGTCTCTGCACTCCATGCTTTTTTAGCCAAATACATGAAGCTATTCCAAATATGAAAGAACAAATTAATAGCTAGTTTAAGGCTACTTTCAGTTTGCAGGTCATAATGATCAATTCAGATTTTTTAAAATTTGTTTTATTTTTACCATTCACATTACACACAACATGTAACTTGTATCTTTCCGGCGTATGAATGCAATGCTCCTTGCTGTGAGACAGGTATGGACAGAAATTGTCTTTGATCAAAACTAAAGTAAACATAGACGAGAATGTGATTCGAGGTGGTTGTGTGGCTTATTTATCATATTAATCATATTAAGAAGAAGATATGATTTGTTGCAGATATGAATGGTTATGAATAGAAGATATGAATAGTTAACAGGAGGTTAACTATTGTTTAGTGCCCAGGATTTCCTTAAAAATGAAAAAGTAAGCTGTTTTAGGCTGACCATCCAAGTTATCTTTATGAATCATTAATCGTAGCTGTTTAAAAAAAACAAGCTGGAACAAGTCTTGAACGTGTTCCCGTTCCCACACTTGATAACTTTTACAGCTGTCAGTTCATACAGACACATCACAGATAACACAAAAAGACATCCCTTTAGTGCAGATAAAAATGCACATCATGTGAAATACATCAAACCAGCAAAAAAAAATTTGCTCTAGCACATCTGTTTCTTCTCTTCTTCTACTTCTTTCCATGTTCACTCCTGCTAATTGCTGGTTGTTTCCTCAAAGCCCACAGCATAATGGCAAGTTCTGCCAAGGCCCTGCTCGACTCCACAAGCTGTGTGACACAAAGCCATGCCAGGCCAGTGCTGTGGACTTCAGAGCACAGCAATGTGCAGAGTATAACAGCAAACCCTTCAGGGGGTGGTACTACAAGTGGAAGCCATACACAAAGGTGGAAGGTAAAGTGGTTCTCAAGAAGCAATTCTTTTAGAGAATTAAACAGTGTTTAGTCTTTTTATTGATGTGAAATTGTGGCTTTTACAATGTTTTTCCCGGATTATATAGGTTTGCTAAATAATTTTAACTAGTATAGAACACCTACCTTCACACAATATTTCCTTGTTAGTTATTAACAGTATACATGTGTATATGGGTTCAAGTGCTTAAGCACAGTCTGAAATGTTTTTCTAAATATAAAAATTCTTAGTATTCTATGTTTTTGTTTGGTTACTCCTTTTTAAAGGGTTCATTAGCTTTTAGTTTTTTATTTATTTAATTTTCATTTTAAATTATGCTATGCAATAATGTGGATATCACAGTTTTTACATTAAACGCATCTTTCTTGAGAATGAGAGGTCAATTAAGCCGTGTCACTTTATCTTCTGAAGCACTCTCCATTTAAATTCTGGTTGGTCGCACGTTTTTAGCCTATTCTTTAATGCACAGTTATCTCTATGTTCATTGGTCATAACATGGGAAACAGCTCTCTCATCTGACACCATAAATTCTAGCTTGGGTATTTTTGTAGCTTGCTTCAATAATTTAATAACACGGTCGTCTCAAACCAAGAAGGTCGCTGGTTTGAGCATCGGCTGGGTCGGTTGGCATTTCTGTGTGGAGTTTCCATGTTCTCCCCATGATCCCGTGGGTTTATCCTGGTTTTTTTATTGTTCCATCAGAAAAAATCACATGTTTTCTTTTTCAGTTCATGACCACTTTAAAAACAATTTTATTTAGATTTAATTTGTGTTGGAGAAAATCTCACTCAGAGCCTCCAGCATCAGACCTTTATCATTTTTGCTCTCTCCCTATTTTTTTCATCACTGAACAAACACGACTTTCCCAGGTGATACCTCTCACCACAATGTAAACTGTGCTTATGGACTGGAAACATGTAAACACTGGTTCCATCAGCAGTGCTGACCAAATCCGTTGGCAGGTTAGAAACTGAATAAGTCTGTTTACTGTATGCATTCAGGCTTTCTTCTCAGTTTCACCCTGTCAGCTTTTCTGGAGCTAATAATGAGAAAGAGCAGAGAGGAGATGTTGTTGAACTGTCTCCAGGAATGTCTGTGAGGGTAACAGAGCTTAGTACTTTAAGTACTAGATAGGCCTTGCGATGCTTTAAGTGCTCAGTACAGGTGAAAAGACTTAGGCTTTTTAGGGTTTAGTAACATCGTTTTCAGAAGTTGTCTTTCGTTATTAATTTAGCTTTGTTTAATATGACGTCCTCTTTGTTTGCCCATATTCAGGTTTTAACATTAAGGAGCATCACGAGATTTTTAAACACTTTTAGGCAAGACAGGTTACAAGACATCGCATACGTTACTTTCTGACTTAAACCATGTTTCATCTGAGTATCTTCTGGGCTGGAGGAGCTCAAAAGTGAGACGATGTACACTGAAGATTATTCCACGTGTTTTCCTCATATTTGACAGTTTGCTGAATAACATCACTTTTTAAAATTGTTTAAGCGTAAATGCTTTTTCAAAAATCTGTGGATGTGAATGAAGTCTACCAAAGATCTGATGAGAATTCTGTCCCCTAAAAGAGGCAAAGGTGTAATTGTCTATTTGAAATGTTTAATTGTAACATTGTTCATCATAAACTCACACAGAATCAGCTGAAAATGTCCCATGATTTATCTATAAACATGGATAAATATTAAAATCTGGAGAATTATATCACATCTTACCTTGGTTAATTACATTCTGACACAGAAGGGTGTAGATTGGAGGATCTATTTTTTGTTTTTAACACGGTAAACTATTAAACAAAATTACTTTTATTAATTTAATAAAGATCCTGACCCTTTTTGACTGAAATCTAGTGTTGTACGTGTAATGAAAAAAGAAATGCATCCAATTAATCTGGAGAACTGTATACTACCATATTGGTTGAAAATGTTCTGACAAGAAAGGTATATAGGCTGGAATGACATCACTAATGTTTAATAATATTCTAATATTTATGACATCACTTCTGGGAAGTTTGGCTCAGGCTGTAAATAGCAAATAAAATTACCCTGTTTTCACTCTTTGCATACTCTACTCAAACAAACTCAATGGCATTTCCAAAAAAAGCATATTCTGTGTAAAAACCCATCTGTTGTGTATTGCTTGCACATGAAAGGTGCATGAAAACATGAAAGGTCCTTTCAGAATGCATCATGTTCATAGCTTCAGTGGTTGGAATATAACATGATTGTAAGAGATCACATTTCTCTTCTATGTAGAGGAGGACATCTGCAAGCTGTACTGTATTGCAGAAGACTTTGATTTCTTCTTTGCCATGTCCAGCAAAGTCAAAGATGGAACATCTTGCTCTGACTACAAAGGAGGGGTGTGCATTGATGGGATATGTGAGGTATGAGAAACTCCTGAATGATCAAGTATTGTCATTAACTTTATTTACCAGTTATAATTGAGCTTTTGTGGATGTGAGCATGAAGATCAGACAACTAGGCTAAACATGGACATGTGATGTTGAGAGTTTTATTTAAATTTGTTTTCCTGTGTAGCCAGTGGGCTGTGACCAAGTGTTGGGATCAAAGGCAGAGGTGGATGCCTGTGGAGTGTGTAAAGGAGACAATTCCAGCTGCAAGTTTTACACTGGCCAGTACACACTGCAGCACAGAGCCAATGGTAATGTAGATTCTCTCCATATACATCTCTCAACTTTGTTTTATTTTTTAGCTTTTATGGAACCAGAGATAATTAAACAAATTGTTTGTTGTTGCAATCTTGATTTTGTTTCCGTACATAATATTTTCAGTTTATCCATTTGATCTAAAAAAAAATACTACATGTTTTTCATTTTATTATAAAACTGGCATATACACTCTACATGCAATAAATAAGTAATTGATTTCTCTAGAAACAAGCAAACAAATTCGTAGGTATTTATTTTTGAAAACTACAAACATTTTTTTTAAACATTCTCAAACATTTTGGCATACATAATTTATTTTTCAAATTACTTAAAATGTACATGTAATTAAAATATTTTTAGCTAAAGTTACATTCATGATACTACAAAGTTGTTTTGATGAATTATCTCAAAAACGAAAGGTAGTAGCCAATTTCAAATTAAGACAAAATACTTTAGAATTATATAAATTATTGTAATATAAATATAATTACAATTATATCTCTTCAACATTTTTATTTTTTTGTTATTACATTACATCTCCACATTTATAAAATACTCACCCAACATTTTAGAGTGCATGAATTGAAATGAAAATTTTTTTCCAGGGAAGTCATCAAAATGTAAAAGAATGCATTTTATTTTATGTCATAATTTTTTTTAATGTACCTGTAAAACAAATAAATATGTTGTCTTATTTTTGCTTATTTTCTTTTTCTATTTTTACTCTCTGGCACCACAATTATTTTATACATTTACACTTATATATATATACAGGCTTTACTCCTAAAGTAATAACATAATGTCTTTTCTCTTTAGATTATTATCCTGTTGTAATGGTCCCTGCTGGTGCAAGGAGCATACGGGTGCACGAAAAGGAGATTTCAAACAGTTACCTGGCTGTGCGCAGTCTGAAACGGGGCACATACCACCTGACTGGGGACTGGACAGTGGACTGGCCGGGCAGGTTCCAGTTTGCCGGCACCACGTTCAACTATCAGCGCTCTTTCAACCGACCCGAGACCTTATATGCAGCAGGCCCCACTAATGAGACCCTGCTCTTTGAAGTGAGTCACCCACATTCCCCACAAGCCTGACACCTGTTAGTGAATTAGCCATGACAGGGGCCTGGCAAGCGCGTTGTGGCAATTCGGTCAGATGAAAACAAGGCTAAAGGACAGTGGATTGGTGAGAGAGAGGAGGCGAATGAGGGCAAGATGGAAAGAGAGAAACAGAAGAGAGGGTACACAAATGAGTTTATTGAGCAGACTAACGCTTGTGTTTGGGATTAATTGCAGGCCAGTGCCGACATGGTCATTGCGACTTTCATCTTCTTTTGGTAGAGACTCAAGATCAAACGCTGCGACAATGTGAATGGCGTTAAGCTTTGAACTCACTGCACTGTGTTCTCTTGCTAATGGGCAGCGCAGGGCACCTCTAACATCAATGGTGATGAATCTGGGTACAGATGACCTTTGAGGTTAAGTCATTTCAGGGGCACTTCATATGGCTACGAAATTTAGAAGTGCCGATAAGAAAGAGACATTATTATATTAGAAAAGAACCATTTAAACTGTTTTGTAAAATATACAATGGTAATCTACAGCAGTAAATACGTTGTACCGATATATGCATGTCTGTTACACAAAGAGAATTTTCTTTTTTTCAGTGTGCACAGGATTATTTTTTTTATTCTTTATGTTTTGGTGAAGAGCACCTTGAGGGAAACTTGTTGATTTTAACAGCATAACACTGAAAAAACAATAAATCTTTAACATGAAACAAGTTATTTTCATGTATCTTTAAAGTTCATGAAGACTATCATTCTCATAATATAGAAAGTTTGCATTAGTCCCGTTCTGTTAACAGGTGTGGATAGATAGACTGTTTTTCTCTTCACTTTCATCTTTGTGACTGTGAGTTTAAAACTACTTAATTCCAAAGTTCTCTTTTATCTTACCCTCACCTTTAGATGAATGTATATTATTTTTTCGGTCTGCTTAGTGACAGCTACACATGCTCCACTTATTATTTCCATATTAATCTGACTTCCTGGCTTTCAATCTGCACTGTACTCAACATAAGTATAACCTATACCATTATTACCTTTAAGCCCTCCTGCCCACTCTTCGTTTTGTTCTCCCCGGAGTAGGTGGTTGCAGGAGAGGTCTTATTTGGAGATGAGTTGGCATTAATCTCTCTAAGAATGCCTTGTAATTTCAAAAGAGAAGAAGTGGTTGAAAGAGCTTAAAAGATTAAGATTTCTGCAATTGAACTCAGCAGATCAGAGAGGTTGAGGGTCGTGATTTGAGGGAAGCAGCTGGTCAATTATGTTTGGCTGGATCTCCATGCCTGTCTGGCAATGAAAATACTTTGAGATGCTTGATGATTGCACTAGATTTGGCCAAAATGCAAAATATAATGTGACCATCAAACATCTCAAAGTAAAATCAAATCATTGTAAAATCAAAAAGATCCTACACAGGAGAAATGTGATTGTGTTTACTTGAAATAGTTATGTATTGGTAAAATGTTTGAATAAATATTTGAGAGTACCAATAGAACTTAAGTGAAATGGCTTAACATTTTTAGTACATGTTTTTGAGCATGGGTATATAAATTATTATCTATCAGTACATTTTCTAAAATTTTATTTGTTTAGTTTACCTGCGAATAATTATTAAACTTACTTAGATTTTCCTCTTAAGTTTTATTTGAATAAATAAGACACCCATTTAAAGTTTTTTTTTTTTAAAGTAAACTGAAGTAATGCAAATTGAATAGTGTATGGCGTGTTTCGACAGCTTTTAATCTGTTCGTTTTATGGATTTGAGGCACTAGATCATAGGGACATGACCAAGCAGCTTTCTCATTTTGGGGTTTATTATTGTATCTAAGGTCTCATACAAGTTCAAAATATATTTGTTTAGTTTTGGGACAAACAAGTTGTATATTTTCTTTTAAAATATGTTTTTAATATCTCATTTAGCAATCATCCAACATTAATGATCCCTGTTTTTTATTTATACCATTAATAATACAAATGATTCCAGCTCATATAGTAAAATCCAAAGAAGATTAATTTGGACCTCATTTTATTGGAAACTACTTTATAGCAGTTTGCTCATAAATTCTTGTCAAAGCTTTTTACTGTGTTTTTTTGTGATTCCGTTTATCGTCCACTACTATTTCATCAAGGTGCTTGGAACAGCTATAGTATGTTTCTAGCAAGACACACATGGACTTTTATGATGTAATCCTATGTGGAAAGTGCTTGATCGTGAACCTATACTAGTGGCCCTGTTCAACAAAGTGTGTAAAACCCCTCTCTTTTACTGGCATTATTTCTAAAGACAATATTAATTGTTAGTAGTTAGTGATATTCATATATAAGTAGTCTTTTTTATTTAAACAATATTGGTTCTTTTATAGAAGACAAAATTGTTACATATGTTAACATGACAGCTCTAGTGCTCTCATGTCAAAGCACAGACTGTACTTCAGGTTCGTGCTCTTCTTTACTCAAGATCAGCAGAATTGGAGTTTCCCCATGTGCTGGATCTACAGTCAGATTGCTCTCTGTACGACCGCTGGATCAGAGACCTCCTCCTGAGCCTGATTCTGGAATAGCTGCTTTACAATGAGAGCCAATACAACATTTGGACCAGGTTTGAACAGGCTAGCGTGCAAGGTCTTATGAACTTCTTCCAATAGATTTACCCTGGACAGTTGAAGGGAGAGGAGGCCAAGCAGTGTTAAATTGTTTGTGGCTGACTTTCGATATGCTTGCTTGCTTTTGTCTGGATAATCTCAATCCTCCAAACTCTATCTTTGTTTTATGATCACAAAATCCTTGCCTTCTTGTCCTTGTCAAGTTTGGGCTCACTTTTACGGCATTTCTCAACCAGGGCTTCTGTTTAAACAAAAACCTGCATCCCAGATAATTCTTTATCCTTGGTTTAAAATTGTCTATGACCCCAAAATGAACTCGATGTTTGCTGACAAAGATTTATTTGTCTTACCCAATAGTCTGACAGTCTATTTAGCCAGACTGAGCAGTATTTATTGTGTGTAGAATTTCATGACTGTATACTAGATAATCTTTGCACAAACATCCTGATACTTCTTGTTCAAAACATTTACTGACTGAGTGTAGATCCTTGTAATTAAAGGCTTGGTTTAATCTGTTTATTCCAAAACTTCAGTTAGTGCTTTTACTCATGGGAATTAAGGGTCACTATGACTGTTAGCCTGTGCAACCTTTTACTGAACCGTCACCTTAATCCTTGCTTAGCTGCTTTGTTGATGCATCCTATGTATAATTTGATGACATTTCCTGTGAGCTTATTGCCGATTAACATTAATTTCTATGCATATACTAGTATTTGTAAGAAAAATCTGTGTCACAGTATGAATTAAAACAAAGTAAATGTTCATGTTGAACTTTCCATTTCACCAGAGCTATCTTGAGCCTCTCTTCAGTGGATATCCAACTTCCTCTGTGGTCTCATCTGAGATTAACAACTTTACCAGAGTCAAAGACCAATACTACAGCATTCAGTTGAACAAAACTTAAATATCAATGTAGAAACTCTGGGTAATATATTCTATATGATCCTTGTGAAAATATTGAGATTCACATAGGCTAAAATTTGGTCCACTTGAGTCATCTTCTAAACGTACTTCACATGCTTCAGTTCAAGAACACAGGAAATCTAACTTAAACATCCTGCCAGAACAGCTTCAGTGGCGTTGTGGTATCATAGCGGTGTTATCTTTTGGTCCCAAGCTATCTAGGAAACAAGTCTTAAGTCTGGATAGTTTAGTTCAAATAGTTGTTCAAGAAATCCAGTACATTTTAGCAACAGTTATGTTATAGATATAGCGTGTATAGTTTCATTGACCATCAGGCATGTAAATGCAATTACGTAACAACTTTTTCTTCTCTGGTGGAAAAAAAATATTCATACATTTAAGATTCAGAAGGATAATTTTTTTATGCTCCAAGATTGTAGCTCAAAAAAAACAAACATCATGTTCCACATCATTTTCACCTTCCACGATTATCCCTTCTCCATCACAGATCCTTCTACAGGGGAAAAACCCTGGTATTTCATGGGAGTACACGCTACCTCATCCGGAGAAGAAACACAACTACACCTGGTCCATTGTGCGCTCTGACTGCTCAGCTCCTTGTGCTGGAGGTGAGTACATGGCAAATATATGTATGGTAAATGTTTGCGTTGTTTCCCTGGGTATGAGAGTGTGGAGATACTTTGTGCCTTTGTGTTAATAAGGAAGGAAGTGTATGTTTATGTTTGTCCTGCTCCATCAAATGCACTTTTGTGAGGAGGATAGAAAGACAAAATCTCCCAATAACACTGGCTCATCTCTGTGGCGGTGGCTCCACCATTCAAACTCAGTTGTCTGAGTGTTGCTAGCAGACCGGCAGCTCTATCACAAGCTCAGAGCACAGATCTCTATCTGCACTCTCTCACAGTTTCATTCATGCTTTTCTTTGGAACAGACCTCTGGGCCGCCCTTCCTGGCCTCTTACACTGACAGAGGCCCAGCTTTGTTTGCCACAACAGAGGGCACACTACAGTACTGCCATTCATCTTGAGCTGCCTTAATCCCCAAAAAGACCATTCACGGACAGTGCTTTCAAGCTGTCCATTACCAAAGATTGCCCAAAGGATGCACTCATTTATCTTACAATAAATATTCATGTTTAGCTTCAAAAGAGATGCTTTCCAATGCATGTGAATAGAATAGAAATTTTTACACTCACAAAATCTTTTTTTCCTGTTTGTCAGGTCGCGTTTCCACAAAAGCCATTTGTCTGCAGGACCAGCAGACACAGATCAACTCATCACTCTGCAATCCTCAGACAAAACCAGCAGTTGGCTCTCAACTGTGCAATACACAGCCCTGCCCAGCATAGTAAGATTCTTCATCTGTCCAAATATTAGGGGGATGAACCAAAATTTGTCAAGATTAAAACAAAAAATAGCATGTGGTTCTTTATGAATATATTGTCATTCTCTTTAGTGGGCACAGTGCCTTGGTATGTCTAACTGAAATCAGGTGTGGTGGCTCCAGCTCCAGAAAAGAATCCAAATCAAAGTTTTCTTATGATTCTCTTCTCTGTTTCATTACTTAAAAAAAAAACACGATTACCATAGCTTCCAGACAAGGACTGAATGCTCCTTTACTGCCTAAACTCTAGCTCACCACAGACTGCTACATATGCACCCTTTGAGTTGTTCACCTGCCAACCTATATTCAAACTCGAACCAGTTTAACCATAAGTCATAATCACAATCTAGCTTTCACCCTAAGACATAAACACATTCACACGCACAGATAAATTATATAGTAGTTTCACATTCTGTTCTGTCAGTATGTTGACTGCAGTGACCTACTGGCTAAGTTTTCCAAGAAGCAGAGAGACTATTTACAAAGCCCCCCACCCCAGCATATGTAAATCAAGGGGTATGTGTGAAATTAATATGTGCTACATTATTATGAGACAATAATTTTGACAAATGAATCAGAAAATCAAATGGAGACATTGTACATTCTACGAAACATGTTAAATTATTATTTTGCTTGAAAATGAGCAAAAGTAAACTAGTAACCTGCTCACTGGAGACCCTCAGAAAACATTAGTTTTTGTGTCAGAAACCTCATTTGGACTATGGAAACTTGGAAAAGAACTGCTAAAAACAGCCTTTCTCTCTGTGTCTCAAAGCGGAAGTCCTTCTGATAGTCCATCTTCCTTTTGAAACTTCCTCAAACAAGAACAACCCCTTCACTTGGCTTGATTTACTGATATCTTGCATTCTACATTCAAAACATTCCTCACTTGCCAGGGGGAAAGGCATTGAGAGGCAAGTAACAAATCATGCCTCCTTGCTTTTCTTCTGTTTCTTTACCCTTAGATTGTTTGAAAAGTTGCCTGTGATCGATTATATCGTGCAGTCCTTAGCAAGGCTATTCTAAAAGGGGAAATCAAGACCATATGATTGTTTCCTAACAGCAACAAGCTCTAACCAACTTGGCTTGCCCCTTTCAAAGCCTGACAAATAGTCCAATAACAGTGTAATTGAAAACAACGCAGGGCTGACGGTGAACGCAGAAGCCTGTCTGCAACTGTGCTGGATATGTAAAGACAGACTACACGGGTTCCCATCACTCAGCACCAATGTCTGCCTGCTTCATTATGACACATGAGCTTGGAGAGCAGAAGGCTCTGATTACCAGAAGAGATTACCAATGATCCCAGGCTCCTTAAGTTGGCATGAAATCTCCATGATGTCACCATCAGAGTGTTATTCACTTTACATTTAAAAAAGAAAAAAGAAAAAATAAGACTACTCTGACTCAAACCTGAAGTATTTGAGTTATTTTTTTTAGAAAGTTGTGTATGTAAAGTTGTGGTAGCTTAGTTTAGTTTTCACACAGGACAAAGCTGAAAATGTTAGCAAATAACTTTTAATAAGTGAACCAGACAAGTTATATGGCTGAGAAAGAGTTGGAGAGGTCTGGGAACCAGAATCTGCATTTCCATTGGCAGAAGGATACTGAGGCTGACATATAGATTCATATCTTATTAATACTTTTACATATTTAACTAATAAACTTATTAATTAAAGCCATCATGCATTGATACTAAGAAATATGTTCTAGTGAAACAGGATTTGAACTGAAACAAAAAGTCTAAAGCATAAATGTACTCGATATCATTCTCATTTTCCAAACAGATAAACTGCTACTACAATGCAGAGGTCACCAAGAAAACTCCAGATTTTATCTGCTACTAAAAGTCACCTACCAAAACAGGTGGCTGCCATTCCCATGTGATTGCATGTTCTCATTGACTTAACATGTAAAACATCTGCCATTTCTTCTTCTTCAATGAACACATTATATTACAAAATAACATTACAGTAAAAAATTATATTTTTTTACTTCATAAGCAACTAAATTTCAGGCTGCACAGACTGCCTCACCTCTTCTTTTTATGTTTTGCAGAAATTTAGCAATAATTACACTGCCACTGTGTTTACGGTTTGGCTATTGATTGTGTAGAGTTGAAATAAAATAAAATAGTGAATGAAGACCGTTTTAAATGCATCGTTACTAATGACCTCCTTCACTGTATTCTGAGAAGAGCCTGTTTCTTCATGTAGTGAATTACATCACAATCTTGCAATATCAAATTCAGACGGCTGAAACATTATTTGTTTGAGGCATTATGTGCTTTGATTTATGAGCACTGAAAAGAGAAAACTGGAAAAAGGCAGCAGGATAGGGAAAATAAATAAACCTTTGGAAACACTTCCCGAAGATGCTTGGGCTTACTTTCAAAACAGGAGAGAAAGACAGAAGCTTCTGCTTATCTTTCCAGCAAATATCTTTAGTGTTGACAGGTCTGCCCATGTTTTATTATAGAGCAAAAGAAAGCACATCCCTGTGGGGATTGAGTGAGTCTCACTGGCCTGGAAAGAACCACTGTGGCAGATAGGATTCGGTCTGATTACGTCTTCTGGCTCAAAGACTGGACTATTGCTTCTGTGTAGCATGCTGCTCAATGACTTTAAACACAAGACAAGCCCGAAAGTGGCCAGCTTGATTTGTTCCTGAAAATGTCAAGAAAAGATAAATGTGGCAGAGTTAAAGACTTTTGCAGCGCTGCATTGCATGGTTTATGTTTACTTTCTTGAAATGGAACTTAAGTGGAAGCAGTTAAGCATTTTACAGTTGCTGAGTTTCCATCCAAAAACAAATTTTAGAGACCAGGTAGAATATGATACAAGATGTAAATCATGTATAAAGGTCTGTACCATATGTTTCAGCAGACATGGATAACTGTAGTGATAATGATTGTATGAATGCAAATGTTCATTTTACGTTTTTTGACTAAACATGTATTGGTGTCTTTGATTTATTAAATAGGGATAATGAAGGTTAAATGTGAAACAAGTTAAGGATTCTATCCATATGCTCATGCCTGTTGCTTGAATTCATTTAATCCAGAAAATCCAGACACAAACTAAGTTTAAAATTATACATTACCATTTAATGAACAGTTCTTTGTATAAAATAGCATGACAAAAAATAAAGATATAGTTCCATACACCTGCACCTATCTTTAGCTTTCTCAAGAAAAAAAAGTTAAACTGGCTCCTTTCTCCTCAACCTTTAACTATGAATGAGAATTGTTGTGTGAATGTTGTCAACCATGTCAATGCTGTCAATTGCACACTGTGCAGTTGTGGTTAGCAGCACCTCTTAGAAGAGTCCTCTTAGTGTTCTCCTCAGACATGAACTGGACTGAACACTCTAGAATTGAGAAAGGAAAAAAGTGACTTCACTTTAAAATTATGAACAAATCACAGGATTATTATGTGATTGGATTATGTTTAAATGCATTTACATGCATATATATTGTTTATCCAGCACCTCCTTACCTGTCTGTGTTACTAGAGGTTCACTCTCTCACAGATTGCTCAGGTCAGATTTTGACATCTCTGGTTGAGTTTTATTGAATCCTCTGACTTTAACCAATAAGAATCCATGATGACACAGGTGTCACACGCCATTAAAGGTTGGAGGATTTTTAAATTTATGTTATTTGTATTATTTTTTTATTTAATTTTTAGCACTCGTAAATTTAAGTTTATGGAAAGGTTTTTTAAGGTTGCACATACTACCTATAATCTTTTCTTGTTGTTAGCTTTTTTAAGAAACATAAATTTTAACTAATTATGCAGTGAGAAAAGTAACATGATTCACATGAAGTGATCTTGTGCTCTAGTGTCTGCATTCTAGAATTCCTCTCTATATTCCTCTTTATATATGATTAGATGACATCTCGATGCAGACAAAAAAAGTTGCTAGATGTGTGTAGCTTAAAAATATTCCCAAGATAAATTTTATTATTAGCGAATTGTTTAAATTAAAAAGAGAAATAAATATTGTCAAACATAAATAATCTGTGTAATTAATAATAGCGTTAATAATATTGTGTTAATATGTGTAAATCAAACAAGGTATATTTCATGTCACGTGATCTTTATGCAGATTAGGTGATGACAAAATCTTTTGAATCTTTTGGAGGCTCCGATAGCAGCTTTTCTTACTACGTTGTTGGCAACACTGACCATAACTGATACTGAAGAGGGTAGAAAAACAAATGCAAGATATTCAAAGCCAAAACAAGCCTGGGCAGTCCCGTTTGTAAATTTGGGTGAAAAGTAGCATTATTTTGAGTCATGGGGCTCTGCTGGTGTCTAGTCCCTTGCAGGGCTTTAATGAGATCCTAAACTTTAATTTAAAATGATGAATGGATTTTTATTTCTTTTTTGCTTTCAGTTATTTATTTCTTCTTCTTTTTTTATGTATGGGTACAGAAAAATAGATGGTTCCCTTCGTGCTCTTAAACTGAAACACTCCTTTAAGGCCAAAACTTTCCATAGAGAGCACTGAAATATGTCCTGCGGTATGACTGAGGGTTGCTTAAATTTCAGCAAGTGATTTTGTACAACTATGAATTATGGGTGCATCATTTTGGGCACAGATGTAGAAAATTCCAACAAGATCAGACTGCATCCAGAAATCCGAAGTGGTCCACAATATTGTGCCTAGTGATATATCTGATTTAATTGCATGCTTGAAATATGCAAGTGATTGAAAGATTCCTACACCATTCCAACAAGAGCCAGCAGTGGTTTGCAGTGAGGCACAGATAGCTGACTCTTGACCAACTGTCATTTATGTGGTGAGGACAGCACGAGGGTGACTGAGAAGACATTTAATGCAGTGGATCGTGTTTCTTCCCTCAATTAAAATAGCACTTTAACTGTCTTCCTCCAATCTGTCATTTGGCTGGAAAGAAAATGAAAGGATTTTACTCAGGTCTGGATGCAATGGGTGGAAGCAGCTCGTCTGTTCGCTTTTGTGGTCGCGGATCTCGTCATAGCCATGTTTTGCTCTAATCTCACTCTGTTCTACCCAGCTCTATTTTAAAGCCTTTTTTCATCCAGATCCAAGACAAGCAGGGACAGACCTGCAATCTGACGTCTGGAAAACAGCTGATCTGGCAGCAGTGTTTTTTTTAGACATAAAGTTAGTTTGTGTGCACCGAAAACATATGTTTTATTAAAAATCAACTTTGTTTACACACTTTAATTGCTTCAGAAAGGTTTTGAAAACAACATAATTAATGAATTAAATCTATCTATTCAATTGTTTCATTAAAAGTGAATAATGCAGATGATTTTTGAATAGCCAAAAGGGAGGAAATGTTACTAGTTTCTATATTCCATGCGTTGTTTGACATACTGCCCACTAAACAAGTAACCTTATATAGACTTTTATATAACATCTATATGAAGTCTTTTGGTTCAAAACTAGTAAAATTGACGTCCTGTTCATGCTGACTGCTCTGGGTGTGTAGTCAATATGATTTTTCTCATTCAAAACGTTGAAACTTCACTGTGTTCTTTCCACAGGGCACATGTCAGAATGATTATTAAAAGATGTAGAATCCAATGGAAGCATTTCAGTTCTTAAAGCCAAGAAAATGCAGTATAGAGCTTAAATACATACGTTTAAATGCTCATTTGAGCCCTCAGGGACAGGGTGGGGTAAAGGGTGCAGGCAGATAAATGTGGTTTCTTCTGTAGTCTCTCCATATTGTGGTTTACAAAGGAATCAGAATGGTCACAACATAATGATCATTACATTAGGCTGATTTCTTTTGATGAAAGCTGTGTGCTGTACATGTTAACATGTTAACATTACCTTCTGAGGACCAAATCTCCCACAAGGCGATTATTTTAAAAATTACCCGAACCGGCCATATCTAACTGTATTTACGACTAGTTATGTATATTTCTCTCTCTCTCTCTCTCTCTCTCTCTCTCTCTCTCTCTCTCTCTCTCTCTCTCTCTCTCTCTCTCTCTCTCTCTCTCTCTCTCTCTAGCTGGACAACAGGTAAATGGGGAGTGTGCAGCAAGACATGTGGCAGCGGGCAGCAGACCCGGAACATCCGATGCATGAGGAAGGTGTCGTACCAGCGGGAAGAACTGGCATTGCAGTCTTTGTGTCCAGTGATCTCTCCAGCTCAGCTTCAGCCCTGCAATACACAGGCCTGTCCTGCTGAGTGGAGCTCTGGTGCTTGGTCACAGGTACGTCGACACAAACCTAAATTCTACAACATACATTCAAATTTAGAGCTTTTAAAATATCGGAACTGATTTGATCTTGCTCTTGGATGAGGTTCCATTCTATCTAAGCAGTAAACATAACAGAAGCACAAACCACTGCAGGAAAATTCATTCAAATTAACAGTTTAAATTAGTTTGATAATTTAATCCTTTAAATAGGTCTAAAATGTCTCTATCAATGTTCTTAAAATCGATGCAAAGTCACAGTGTGATTAATTATCTCTATACACATGATTTAGGAGTCATGTGTGTGCAAAAAAACATAGCAAACCTCAATTTACATGTGCTGATAATACAATATTATAAAATATATTAAATATAAATATCGTATAGATGAGAGATAGAGATCTCTTATAGAGATTAAACTTATAGATGGTATAACTTAATGAGGTATACAGCAAGCATTTTGTTTTTTAAATTAAATTGACCCTCAGAAACATTTATTTTAAATTACGTGAAGTGTTTCAAACAGGTTAATGTTTACAGATTAAGCAGTTTAGTGTTAAACACGCATTTACTTTAAAAATTTGACAGAGTTTGTCATATACTAAATCTTGTACTTTTTCAGAGAAACAGCTTTTTTTTTTATTTACTGAAACTAAAAATGTAAACGTTTAAACTTCCCAGCATTTCTTAGGAGGACATGTGTAAGGACCAGAAAAGTTATCCTGAAACACTTAGACAAGATACTCAGGAGACTTTACTAACCAAAAATCACCCTTATGATAGCTTGATAAATATAATTAATACGTAAAATGCTTCAAGTTTTTACTCAGGAATCTTAAAAAAACACCATTTCCCGACAATTGAACTAAAACACAAAATTTTATCTACACTTAAATCGAAGCAAATTAAAGCACTGAACCCGAACATTCAGAAAATGTATCGAGGAACCACTCAAAAACTTGAGGGCATACTACTTAGCAGAGAAATCAATGACATATAGTGTTTCAAATCTATTTAAGGTATGATTTTGAATATAACTGGTTTGGTAAAGATATGGAGAGACATGGCGTACACGAAGCAAAAAAAATTATTGTAACCTAAATGAGACGTTAGAATAATAAAACACTACTGCCCCCTTCTGGTTACAGACATACAGTAAAATCTCTTTAATCAAACACACCTCCTGCAATAACTAAACAGGGAATGGGATATCAATTATAAATCAGTCTTCTGAGATGATGGGCAACATTGCTTACTAATAACTCATAGTTTACCTGCAAATATATATATATATTTAAAAAAAGTGTATGGTTTTAATTAATTATAATTTGAATAAGAATGACTATAATTTTGAAACATACATCGAGTAAATATGTAAATAGTTAAACATCGTGAGGTGAAGCAGAATTAACAAAAAATAAATTCTTTCAAACATTTAGAAGGTGTTCAAACAACTTGTTTCCAAACTTCACAGCAACTTCAGTTTGAGGTGACCTTTACAATCTCTCTTCTAGCATCACTCAAAGGCTTACTCTTTCTCTCTCTCTCGCTCTCTCTCTCTCTCTCTCTCTCTCTCTCTCTCACACACACACACACACACACACACACACACACTGCTTCTTTTGCTCTGTAGTGCTCTAAGAGCTGTGGTCGAGGGCTAAAGAAGCGCAGTGTGTTCTGCCGAGCCACTGATCCAGGTGCCAGGGCCGTGGTTGTGCCTGACAGCATGTGTAAATTACACCTGAAGCCCAAAGCCCAGGAGAGCTGTGTGCTGAGCCGCTGCCCCAGGAATGAGCGTCTTCAGTGGATAAGCACTGCCTGGGGAGAGGTAAGGGCCCTCACTGGAATAGCAAAGGTTATACTGAATAACACACAGTAATAGCTCACATTGAAATGCACTCCAGTCGTGAACATTGTACTTTTCATAACATACTTGAGAATATTCTATGGAATAGTTAGTGTTTTCTTATTTTCTTGTTCACCAGAATCTCTGGAGCCATTTGAAATAGATGCTTTTGTTCCCTTAATTTTGACTGTGTAGTAAAAAACTTAGTTCCAAAAGTAAATGTATGAATATTGAATTTCCTTTAGTGTTCGACTTCCTGTGGAGCCGGAGTGAGGAGGAGAGAGCTGTACTGTGGGGAGAAAGACTCTGAAGGAAGCTACACTGAGTTCCCTGCGAGGAGATGCAGGAGCCTGCAGAAGCCAGAGGTGGAGCTTGAGCAGTCCTGTTATATCAGCCCCTGCCCAGAGAACCTGGTGCCTGAGTTGCACTCACCTGGAAGTCCTTCGGTGACCCTAGGCTGGTACTCCTCACCCTGGCTCCAGGTTGGTTGAAGTAACTCTTCTGATGCAATCAGAGATGCTCTGTCTCCTCTGGTAGAGCTCTAATATCTTTGTCCCTTTGTTGTCTCTCAGTGTTCAGTGTCCTGTGGTGGTGGGGTGCAGTCACGCTCGGTTCAGTGTTTGCGACAAGGACGGCCTTCAGTGGGTTGTTTACCTAATCAGAGACCCATGAGCTCAAGGGCTTGCAATACACACTTCTGCCCGGCTCCCATCCCAGTGCCAGTGCCACCTCCCTCACTTAAACTTAAAGGTAAAGGTTGTTTGATTTTTACTCCAATTTATATTTAAAATTAGATCCAAAATGTCCTGCTCCTTGGTTTTGTAAGTGAACAGAAGACATTAGTACATTGATTGACTAGAGCATTGAGGCCTCTATCTCTCTCACTTCCTTCACTTTCTCTCTCTTAGACAAAAAATCAATTAAAAGCAATACAATTTTCAAATAACAAAAAGTTTCAATAAAATAAATTTAGAGAGTAACATTTTAGAGAGTGTAAAAAATTAGTTTTTTTTAAGAGAGTGTAAAAACGAGCTATTTCGGGTTCTGTGACCTCCGTTTCGGGTGATGTCAGCTATCTGTGTTTTTGTAACACAAGTTTTGTGGAAGCATTCAAGAGTGATATAGAGTAATAGCACTGCTATTATAAATAAAAATATGAAATATATTTTATAATATATTTTCTTTATGAGGAAAGCACAGCAGCAGGATCCTCAAATTATCTCATGTAAGAGGTTTGAATAGTGTTGGTGCCTAAAAGTTTGTCAAAGGTATTAGGCTTGCTTTTTAAAAATAATTTACTAGTAAGAAATATATGGTAAATTAAAATACCACACCTACTCTCATGTAGATTTGGTACAATTTTCAAGCTCAACTTCATTGCCAATTCTGTTTTTTTACTGATCCTCATTCAAAAACAGCCTAGAGCATAATAAGTTGAGCAAACAAACACATATTTGGTAGAACTGTTGGTGCATTTCTGCCATAAATACAATTTAGCCACTCAGTATTTACAGATTCCTTTAATCGGAGTAAATGAGCACAGTTGTGTAATATCACAGATCCTCGAAACCAGGGCTATTCACAAGCCAAATGGAGGTCTATTGTGTTTACAACCGGACTCGAAAGGGCAGATTTTATATTCATTAATGGGAGAGATACAGTTATTGACAACATTTGTTGTGAGTTTCACCCAGGCTCTTTTTTCGAGGGTATAAATGAGAATAAAACCCTCAGATTTATTTTTTTTTGTTTTAAAGGGGATACTACTATTTGTAGCACTTTATAATAACTACATCAACAACTTCTCAACCTTAAATCATTAATTAAGCATCATTAATTGATTACAATTAAGCATTGTTTCGATGCTAATTCATTTTTTTGCAATTTATAAATATAACTTTAAAGCTTTATTGAGGATCAGGTAATCATGTAATTCAACTTTTCATTATTTAAAAATCAGTTAGTTATTATTTGTTAGTAATTCATGAGATCATTTTAATGAGCATGTTAATAAAAGATCATTCAAATATTTGAAAGCATATTCATACATTTTATTTTTCATATGCATTGTAACAGTTACTCATTGTGATAATAAAAAAGTAAAACATAAGTCAGAGGAAATCATATCATTGACATATATAGTCTAATGTGTAAATGATTTAAAGGCACAAATAGTGCTTAAAAAGTACTTAAATTAATATGTTTAAGTTGCTTACAAATGTGATTTAAGATATAAACAATGCTTTCTAAATGATTCATTAAATAGGTAGCGAATGCTTAATTAACGATAGTATGTAGTTATCATAAAGTGCCAGTCTAACATTTTACTAATACTTACTCGTATTTTTCAGCACTTCTTTAAAATTCCATGTGAGTTCTCTGATGACATATCAAGGATAAAACTAGCAATACTCACTAACCATTCTAGAGCTGAACCTCAACTCTACAGAAATGCCTGAGAGTACATACAGTATAGCCTGATATGTGTTTCATACAGCAAACAGCTGAATGTTTATTTCCTGCTTCTATCTTGTTCTAGTGCAAAATTGAATGAGCAAGATCTCCGTTAATGGCACAGTTTTGATTCACAGGCAGCAAAATGAAACGGTGACAATTAAGGCACTTGCTAACTGCATGGGATTGTGTGTGTCATTTTCAGTGCTAATTGGAGCTGCTGCTTTGATTACTCATGTATCAAATACAGCCTTCAATTAAAACAAGCTGTTGAGTTTAGTTTTTCATCTCAAGAGATGGAGAGAGGTTTAATAATAACTGTCTTTTGACTAGGTTAAAATAAGCTAAAAAGTAGAAACAAAGACTAAAGAAGTGTTCATATGTGAGTTTTTAAGTGTTTATAACTACTACCTATATTAGATTAAATAATCATTTTTTAAGGCATAGATCAGATTCTTTAGCTCTACTAGTGTTTCAAATAGAAATATTCTCATGGGAGATTGATGGCCCAGTTCTTATTAAAGAGTAGTTCTTATCTGTATTCCTGCGTAGCATTTCGAGTAGCTGCCATGCTGTCTATATTCAGTGTCAATAGATCATTTCCAATCACTTATGTCCTACTGCTGTTTTTAATACCTAAAGTAGTGCCCATCATTGTGTGTTTTTTCTTTAACAGAGGAGCAGCCTTGCATCGACTTCTTCAGCTGGTGTCATCTGGTGCCTCAGCATGGTGTTTGCAATCACAAATTCTATGGTCAACAATGCTGCAAGTCCTGCTCTGCCAAAAGACACTGAAGCTAAAAGTCTTCTTTTCAAGAGCTTCCTCACAGACTAAGATATGTTAACTATTGAGATGAAGATGGACACCTCAGAATAACTGATGTTTGAGAGATGCCTTTTAGAATGAAGAACTTCATATCTTGAACTACTGAGAGATTTCAAGAGGTGCTTGTTAGAGGAACTCGAGAAAAACATGTCAGCGCAGCCTAATTGTAGATTTTTCTGGGATTTAGTTTTTTGATAACCAGTCAGAAGATCTTCACACTGTAAATATTTTTGCTCTATGATAACTGGGGATGTGACCGATTGTTAAAGCCATTGCACCGGTTAAATATTGGAGCTGCTCTGATTACTGTGGTTGTTCACTTTGTAAGTACTGCTGAATTTCTCACAGAAAACATGTCTGAACCCTCCATAAAACAAGGTTGAAGGTTCAAGAAACAACCATTTATTGTGTAAAAGCAATGGGTTTTTTTTATATAAGTCGCCATGCCTCACTGTTCAAAATGCAAAAGATTGTACTGAGCTTACATAATACAGGGATTTAAATATAATTTGGAACAATGATGGAGTTAAATGTTACTACACTTTTCTGTTGTTTAATTAGACTATGCTTTTAAGCCTGAGTGTTTTGTGAAAAAGCAATTTAGGAAGTGCTGTGATCATTCAAATTCCCTGTTTTTATTTTTAATTTAACCAAACTGTATTTTACTTTAACACTCTTTTTACATGTTTTTTTTTATTCCTCTTAAAAGAGTACAGTTCTATCTGAGTTTAACACTTTTTAACATGCTGAAATGATCTCAGTGGAAGTGCTCTGACTTGCAAGGTTGAGTCCCAATCCCGTGTGAGGCCCTCTGAAGACTACACCAGGCAGGATATATTTAACATTAATGAAGATCAGTGGTTCTCCTGAAATATGCAGAGGGTCCAGTGGTGGATAAACCATGTTTGTGTATGTGCCAGAAAGGGTGTGTAATTTAATGCAGTGCTTTCCCCCCACATGGCACACAAGGGGGTTGAATTCATCCCAGATGTGTGTCAGAGAGAGTAGAGCAGGCTGCTCTCAGTCACTTTGGAGGGACCAATTAGTGTGGAGGAGTGAGAGTCATGTTCAGGAGGAGGAGAAGATAACGAACCCAAACCTCTCAGGACTGGACACTTCATCTCAGTTTACTTTGTTAGGGCTCCTTGTCTTTTTTTCCATCTCTCTCTTTCTCTGTGTACTGCTGTTGTTTTGTGCCTACAGAAGTATAAAGTCCAACCTTAGAAGTCCTCTAGGTTGAAACATAAACAATAGAGCAGATGGGACATCAGATATAGCACAGACACTCATAATGCCCTCAATTCATTCCAAACACTTCGTTAACAGTCCACAATCCCCCGAAGAGAGATTTGAATATGCTAACAAGTGCAAAAGGTCGCTTTTAAAAGTGGATGTTTCACTGCAGGGTGCTTTCTACTTTTTATATATATATTTATATATATATATTGAACCATGTCAAAAGGAACTTTCAAATAGTTTGAGTCTTTTATGTGTACTTGTTCTTTTACTCAGCATTTAAGTTGTTTCTAATAAAGAAAAAACAAGATGTTGTTTAACCTTGTAAAATTATGTATGTTGTACAAATTATCATGTTTATCTTTCTTCATCGTCTGAACTCAGAAATTGTGTAATTTATTACTGCTGATATCATTCCTGCGGTACAGTGTTGTCGGGGCAAGTTAATAGCACACTGTTAGTGTGATCTTTGATATTTTCCATGAAAGTTTTATAATAAAAAGTGTTTGAGTTATACTATCTCTGGAGAGCTGTTTACTGCAGTAGTCTTGAAGCATGAAAGTGATTGAGCATAGAAAGTCTCTCAATGATGAATATGTAAAATATTGAGCTCATTGTAACAAATTACTAAAAACAAAATGCATGAAGCAAAGAGAGTTTTATGAGAAATACTCTCAAGCAGATTTTAGTCAAGAAAAAAAGATTTGATCTTTGAGTAAATATTAAACATTTTTTTAAATCTGGCACAAAAAGAAAGTGAGCGTGTTAAACCATAGATGTTTTAGTTATTAAAATAATCCCCTGGAGTTGAGACTGAAAGAGCATAATTAAAAAAACTCATAATGTTAAATACACCCAACATTCATAATTCCTTCTTTTCTTTTTGTTCTCTGGGAAAAAAATATTCCTGTGTGTAGTAAGTGCCCTAGTAAATCTCAATGAGCTCGCTTAAGTCCTCCCTCGGCACTCTTGAAAATCTTTTCCTCCTCACAACATGTCTGCGTTTGTCTTTTTTGTCATATTTCTTAATTTCCTGTGAGTGCAATTATTTGTGATAATTTCTGGCAGTATCGAGAGACTCGTAAAAGAAAGGAGCAATTCCTCATCCGTGTCACTGAATGCAGAGGCACTGATTATGAACACTGAATACCAAGCACGACTGTGGCATTTCTAGATTCTCTTGAGCATCTTTGTTTCTCTACTTCACTCCCACCCTTTTCCCCCAAACAGAGTACAGACTTCACCATGTCACTTCAGCTTCTTCTTTGGAGAAGCACTCTGATTTGACAAGCTTTCTAATTGCATCTTAAAATGATGCCAGGCATCAGCAAGCTCTTTCTATTTTTGAGCCTTGAATAGTGCAATCGCCAATCAGCTAAAGGATTTTATACAGCAGACACTTCATCTTCTTGCCTGCAATATGACATTTAATGTTAAATACCGCTCAAAATTTAACTTATATTAAATCAGAGGTCACATGATCATAATTTGCATTAAAAATAAAGACATCAATCCATACATTTTCTTCGTTTTGATCCTGGGTGGGGTTGCATTGTTCACCAGCTTATGTTGGTAAAAAGTGTTCATCAATTCATCAAAGTATGTTTTTGTAAACAATTGTTATACATATTTCATTAAAAGTTGTAAACAGGAAATATTATTTCAGGAAATGTCCATAGTATTACAGAACATTTATTAAATGAAAACTACACTTCTAAAATTATAGGGAAGCAAATAAAGGACGTTTTGCATAGCGTCATGCTTCAGGAGCAGAAATGTTACCACAGTAACTCAACGATATGCAACGAGTTAGTCACAGGTGATGGGAGATGCTAGCAAATACTATGTTTAGTTGTTTTTTAAAATCACACATTTTCAATACACATGATGTATTCGATCGTACACCTTCATGTTGTTTTTGGGAGAAACTGAAATAAATGCAACACTCGGTTCTTTTGAAAATCTAGGAAAGTTTAACCAATCAAACAACAATAAGATTCTTGAAGTGTCTCCATTCCAAACACATTAGACTTGCCTTTGTCCGCGTAGGTTTCTTTTCGAGGCAAGATTGAGCACAGCAACAAAACACATGGTACTACCGCATCAGCACGTTCTCATCTAGACATTGATTTTAGAGTGGACTAGATTTTCAAGATGTGCTGTCCAATGGCCAATAACATTTGCTCAGTAGTGCATGTTTACAAATGTTTTCTTTTTATTTACAATGACAAAGGCCTTTGTAACTAGCTCATGACTCTAATTATTGCTTCTTGTAATTAAATGTGTTTAGATCTCTTATAATGATGCCAATATTTATGTCTGTATGTATGTATGTATATATATATATATATGTATACATTTAATAAATACCACTAGGCCTAGTTAGCCTTAGAGTATTTCTTATCTGCTCTTTATTATTGTTAACAACTTTTGTTAGGACGTTGTTGACAAAATTATGGTTGACAAATGGAGCTGAATTGTGCAAAGCTATTGCCTCCAGGAACTGAATTTGACATCCCTGCATTAGCCTAATCATTATGTTTAAAATTTCCTAAATATTCATTAGAAGGCGTTCTTTTTCTCCTCCTCTCTTTTTCTTCTCCTCCTCCTTTTTTGACTCCCTTCCCTCTCTCTTGGAGAAATTCAGTGTAGGTTATTTCGGCAGGATTAAAACGTCAGTGTGGGTTTAGATGGCTGTGATTGTGTCTAGGCTTAGAAGCGGGGCTCATTTGTAGCTGTCAGTCGGCATTGGCCTTTTCTCAGTAATGTAAAGATGGCAGTCTCTGTGGCCCCGTTTGTCGCTGCTAGAGTGATCTGCCAGATTAACATCTCAAAGGGAATGATAGCGGCTCACTCCACCTTTGTATGGCTGCTTCTCCAGCTAACCGGAAGACCCCCGACCCCTCATTCTTGACTCATGGAAGCTCAGCAACTTTGAAAAGTTTTACTGTTGTCACAATTTGTAATTGCTCAAAACTTCCTGGGGTACACTGCTTTAATACAGTAATACAGTAAAGTTTTTAGAATTTGGTGAAAGTCCTACTAGAAGATAATTGCAGTAGCCCAGACAAGATAGGACAAGCCAGAACACGAAATTGAGTTTGCATGTTCAGTTGAGAAGCGCCTAATCTTTCAGATTATTTTGCATTGCAAATCTACAAGCTCGACTTATCTTGGTGATGTGGTATTTCTCGTTGCACTGGGATTTTGTCAGAAATTTTGTCAGAAGTTCTGTTTTGCCCATGTTGAGGTGTAGGGGGTGGTTCTTCATGCGATTTCGCTCAGGCATTCAGCTATGTCACTGGTTACTGATACTGAGGGGGAGAGAGAGGGGGGGGGGTAACCAGATATAGTTGAATGTCATCAGCATGTCAGTGGTACAAGAATCCATGCTTGTGGATGATAGGGCCCATGCTTTAGATGGAGACGAAAGAGGACCAAGGACTGAACTCTGAGAAACACCGATGATGAGTGTTGGACAACTCACCTCTCTACCTGACACTGAAAGATATAGCAGTGAGATTATACTCAAACTAGTCGAGTGCAGCGCTTGTGATGACCATCACTGACATCGCTGGGAAAACACTGAGAGAGGTCCAGTAGAATGAGGACAGAGGATCTGGAGTCAGCCCCATCCCCTAGCACCTTGCATTGATTGTAACCGGGCGCATAAATTAACAAGCGGGCGGCAGTCTCTAATCAGGCGCTAACCAATCGGTGGCATTTCTTAGTGTATTTAGACTGCCCTCGATCACCGTCGGGTATGCGTCACTTCTGCGGGAGCCGCATCCGGTCGATGATCTTCGACAGAGTGGAAGCACTCTGCAGAACTGGGTGTTCAGGTGAGGTGCTTCCGGGTTACCGGAGCAGTCGAGTGTTTGTTGTGTTTGTGAGCGCGCAGCTCTAACGTCCACTCGTGGCTTTAGGAGGCTGCTGGGGATTATTTCTGCTGCTTCGCGAAGCAGAGAGGAATTGGTCGTGCACTATAACTCGGGTGAGTAAATCCCTCCGTGTATGAACATTATTATTTGAGAGGGAACAGGAACCCGTAAGCTTAAGTACTCTTTGTTTCTTAGGATTCTCCATCCTCCCTTTCTTTTTCACCCCTCTTTTCCCCGTTGGATTCTTCCGCTGGAACGAAGGTTGCGACGCCCACAGTGAAGCTGTGCGTAACCGCTTTGATCGGGGGTTTCCCTTGGAGCGCAGCCAGTTCTTCATCTCAGCCGCGGCAACTGTTCTCCTAACGCGCTGCGGCAGCGGCTCGGTTACCCATCGCACCGGCCCGACCAGGTTGCGGCCCTTTCCCTAACTATTGAAACAGACTACTCCGGGCAAGTGCAGGACCTCTGCACAGGAAAACTGTGTTTTTTTATTTATTATACTGTGTTTAACCGTGAGTGGAAGTGTGTGTGTGTGTGTGTGTGTGGGTGGGCATTCCCCTGCCCTCAGGGATTATTTTAAGTGTTGATTGGTCCTCTGGTGCAACGGCGCTTCTGGGGGGGGGAAGGAGTTACACTAACCAAGCTGTGCACGTTACCCTGGTTTTGCTTGTCTGACGTTAAAGGTACGCTAGGCTTGGAGGGCGCAGTAGTAATTTTAGGGGTGCTGGGCTCTGTGTGTGGGAACCACCTGCAAGAGTGAGGTTGTGAAGTGTACGAGCACTTTGGGAAAGTGATTTCTTGTAGTGTGCAGTGCGGTGTAGCGCTGGCCCTCCAGGTTAGGCTACCACTCCTGGGAACAACAGGTTTGCATGACGAGCTACTCCATTACGACCGCTAGGACTCCACCCTTTCCGTCCGGGCGTGTGTATTCTCCTCTATTCCTCTCTGAAGCTGGTTGCTGAGCGAAACTGTTATTTTAACGATGTGTGGATTGGTGTCTAAATTGAAATAAACTATTGTATTGACTTTGAGCTTTCTGGTCTCTGCCTCCATTTATCCTTTTCCATGAGTGGGCGATCCTGAGTGTTCTAATTCTAGTTAATCGAGACCTAAGTCTCAGCGGGGGCCTTACACCCTCGGGTCACACTTTGATGCAGACAGTAAAGCAGTTTCTGTCAAGTGTCCAGTTTGTTGTTCTGTGTCAGTAAAGATGACACTTGATTGAAGATAACCCATTCTATGAACTTGGTAGAGTAGGGCAGCAGAAAGACAATATTCGACCATTGATTTGGGTGGTGTTGGTTTTTTGAGAAGCGGTTTCACCCTAGCTACCCTGAAGGTGTTAGGGAAGATTCCAGTGGTGATGGTGTGTTGATGCTGTGGGTGAGAGTCAGTGTGATGGTTGGTGAGATTTGAAGATGGCGAGAGGGTCCCCATGGCTGTGGCAGGAAGACACCAGTGCTTTGTGGATGTTGAGGTTGCACACTGGTTTACACTCACATCTTCATATTTGAATCAAAACAGCAACCTTGTAATTTTCAGTCGATCTCTTTGTTGACCAGGCCACAACATGTTCTATACATACATGTGTTTGTTTGATCATTTTGTAATTAATGTTCCAGCTTCTGAACTTAACCATGCAAATATTTTTTTTAATAAAACCATACAAAAGCAAATGTTCATCCTTTTTAATATCTTGGTTATGCTTGTTTATAGTATTTTCTTCCTACTATTGAGATTCTTAAATAAGATACTTGACTTTTTTTCTTTAGTCAATAAAATCAAAATCAATATGCTCAGAAATTCTCATACTTATCCTCTGTTAACCTCTGCTATTCAAAGACTTGTGTAATTGTTACATTGGCAACATATATGCTGCTTTTATACTGCTCTTTAGTTTAAAGCTGCTTCATTATAATACACGAATACAGTGACATTTATCAAAAACCACACAAAGTTGTTGATCAAACACTTAACGGTATGAACATTTCTATATTATTATCTTAGATCACAATTTACTTGTATTTTTAGTTGAACCTTGCAAAGCACCATGTACAAGAAGTAGCTCTTTATCATGACTCAAATTAAATTGATATTTGTTTCTAAAACCTACAAACCATGCTGGGTTGAATACAGCATGATAAATCACACTAACACTTAACATTCATCAAATTACCATCTACTTTCCAGCAAAGACAGCTTCACAAATACTCAAGAAAGAGTAATGGAAGTGCATTTATTGACATTTAAGAAAAAGGCAATTCCACAAACACCTGCATTACTTGCTTTTTTGAATAATTCAGCCTGCAATGGCTAAGAGCAAATTTACTTTTGCATGTCTCTGCACATCTCCTCCTGAGATCATTGATTGAAATAGAAATTTATCGTTTTTCCCTGTATGCTATGAATATTATTGATCTGTGTGTTTGTGGTTGTGCTCTCTCATCCATCTTCCTTTGAGCAACTTCGTTCAGATTTGGCTCCCCTTTAAATGTAAGAATTGATTACAGTTCCTATAACGGCAGACAGCCACAGCTTCCTCTTCAGTCTTACTGACCTTGGCATAAAGTAGAAGATGCTAGCGCAGTATGAAAGGGGCACTCTGTCCCCCAGTCTCTCTGTCTCTCTTCTCTACTTCAACCTCTCCACTTCAAGGCTGCAGCATTGCATTTCTTGACTCTTAAACTGTCATAGTGTATTGCAATAAAAACCAGGCAACCTGAAGTCCTTCCTTTTGACACTCCAGAATTAATCAATTTACTGTCAGAAGCGGATCCATCTTTGCAAGTGTTTTTCGAGAAGCTGATGTGCCTGATATTATAAAGCAGCCCCACACTTCCACAAGCACACACACTCCCACACATTGAGCAACCCTCTTCCCTTGTCTCTCCCCTGAGATGCTCTGTGTTGGAGGACATCGATTTATTTTACATAGTAATACAAACAGTGGGAGGGAACAGGTCACCTCAGCCATTGCCACCTATGCGTCACTATGAAGCACATGGCACAGGTCAGTGAAGCCCTTTCTGCTTGAGTGGCTGCTGCATATTTCATTGTACGCTTGAAGAATGCCAGCCGACCCTTCAGGATGGAAATGTTTGAGTGGAAACAGGCAGAGAAGAAGCACTGTTCCACTTGGCTCCTGTAGAGGGGGATGTGTATCTGTGTTTGTGCTGCAGGCATCATTTGGGCACACAATTCTATTCTCTCTTAAATGGATATTTGATGTAATTATATGAGAGATTAAGAATAATCTACACTGGTAAAATATAAATTTAAATAAAAACATTTAAATAAAAAAAAGTAATCAAAAGGGTTTGTCGTACTCATAGGACTAACATATAATTTAACATTTTTGTAATTTTTTTGTATTTAACATTTTGCCAATTTTTAACAGTATAAAAATTGTTAAAAATATTAAAATGTTTTTTGAGAATTGGTAGTTGCTGCAGTGGGAAAAGGGAAGAACCTGTAGCTCTCGATGCTCCTACACTTGAGCTTTTGCTCTCTTTCTCTTGAGAACAAACCGACCGTCAGGAAAGATCTAATCAGTTACCTAAAAACCTTGGGTAAGTTGTTGTTGAAGAGAATACTTTCTAGAGACTAATCTACAAAAATAACTCAAATGGACATCTATGTGTCTGAAATTGGGAGGATTCCGGCGTCAATCTCTTGTTGAAGTAAACAGGATAAGGACATTGTGCTTTCCAAGCAGTACATACTGTGTTCAACAGTGTTAATCAGTACATACTCATTGATCAGCAGTGTTAGTTTAAACTACTTTACTGTATGTTTGCCCACCAAACCCCACACTGTTGATGAAATCTTCTAGGTTCATCTAGGCATCAGTAGCAGAGGGACATGCAGGACTTCTGGAAATGCAAATTCAAAGTACAAGTCTGAACTTTGAGAGTGTATAAACATGAGAAAGATTTGTGAAAATTTCAATGCCTTGAATTGGAAAAGTGTATTACGTGTGTAGTGATGGGTTTTACAATCTAGAAAAAAAACACTATAATCTTGTCTACAATAATCTAATTCAGTTCTTCTGCAGGTATTCAAAGTTCATTGAGCGTGCTTCACATACACCCACTTCAATACCAACCTCTGCAAGCCTCCGAATGAACCCTCTTGTAGATATTCATTGATAAATTGGATCCAATTACTCTATGAACACAGGTCAGATGTTTTTGTGCCTGATACTGAGATACTCTTGAATCTCATTTTTTAACATGCATCCACTTCAACTGTAACTCTGTGATAAAAGGTACACTAAGTGCATGTACTAATGTACATCAATATTATTCAATTGTTCGCACCCACACCAGAATTTTTAACAATTTGATCATTTTAGATTAAATCAGTTTTTGAAAATTTGATTTCATGACTTTAATCTGTTGGTTTAAATGCTTGTGAAATGTTTTCAAAATACTTCAGTTTGGCATCTTTTGTAAGCAGAAGCTGTCAGAATTGGATTACTTTAGTTGATGGTAACCGCTGTGCATCTCTGTTTAAGTGTCTGTTTGGTGGAACTAACATTGTGCATAGGTTGTCTAGAAAAATATCTTAGACGTTGACAGAAAGGGTGTTGAGCACTCTAAAGGTGAGCTATTTTTACACTGCTGTCTCTGAAGATTCCTCTAAAAGACAAGTGACAGGCAGGTATGCCTCAAAACTGGCCTGCCATCTCCAAAGATAACGCCTCTATCTCAGCTACCTGCAGCTGTTTGCTTGAGAGCTGTCACATTTGTCAGCAGGAGACAGGGGAGTGTCAATGACGGTTACAGGTATGCTTAAGTTGTCGCCCCTCTTTCTTTTTTTACTCATTGCCTCTGGTAAAGGGAGCATGAAAGTTGTGAGTTGCGGCAGCGTTGCACTCGTTGTTATTAAAGCACAAAACTAGCTGTCAACGGAATTCAAGCCACACACTTGACAGACTCTGGAGCCTTGGCATGATGCTGTGAAACACAAAACAAATAAAGAACGCGCGCCTCTAATATCTTTGGAATAAATAAATCACATTTACAAATCAGTTTGTTATTAAGGGGAGCGACATCTAGCACCATGAGCACATTCTCCTTCTCGGCATGTGACCAAAGCCCTAGACACAGCTGTCAAACCTGGTAACAATTACAATAGATATCACGGCAAATGAAGCAAATCAATCACCCCTCATCACCTTCTCAAAAAGAGAATAAACAATCATTAACATTCTCCAGCTCAATAAAATGTGTTTTGCTCTGGGAGGCTCATATTGTTATTTGGGATCTGTAAATGGGGTTTGAGAAAAGGGCTGAGTGTGGTCCCATAAGTCCTTGGTTGGAAAACTTTACTCTCTTCTCTGTATTCTGCCAGGTATGTTTCTCCTCCCATGCAGAAGCCTTTCGTCTACCTCTTTGCATACCTGGCACTAGCTTGAGGAGATTTAGAAAGTGTTTCGCCTGTTCAGGAGGTGGTTGGCAGGAGGTATAATTAGTCCAGAGTGAAGCATGCTGCCGGAGAATCGATTACCAGACCAGGTTTCAGAAAAAGAGTGGTGAAGTGTAGTTTTGGAGAGCAGCGGGATGCAATGAACGCTTGAGCATAAAAACAACAAGAAAGGAAACAAAGACAATTGCTTTGGCTCCTTAATACCTTCCGACTGCTCTAGGCTGGAGACGAAACAAGACATACTCAATAAAAGAGGATGTCTCTTGTCAAGTACTGCAGCACAGCTGTTCTTCTTGCCAAATGGCCAAATCTTTCCCAAGTTTTCCTGCTTGTCGCATAAATAATCTTAAAAGTAAAATAATAGTTTAAATAGTTTAAAAGTAAACATGGATTAATATGATGATGGAAATGTTTTTAATAATTGACGTTTTTTTGAAGGAAAAGGATTAGATAAATATTGTTTTTAACAGTGGACCGAGATAAAAGGAAAAAATTGGATTATGTGTTGTTGCAATTCTTGTAAATTCTCTCTGTTGAAGTAGGCTTTTTTAATAATCTCCATTCAAGCTTTTGACAAATGAGTGATGATAATTCAACTTGGTTCTCTCTGTTCCTCTTCAGAACAGAACATTAAAACAAAACCCAACTCGGCTTATTTTCAGCCATGCTTTTAGTTTGGAAGTGGTGAGTATTGCCGCAGAGTGTCTGCTGCTTGAATCCCGAGAGCGTTTGTGGCCACTGCAGTCCTCTCACCCAGCATAGGTTATTTATGTCTGTGCTCTGAGAGGGTCAGTGCACAACACAGGCCAAAGCCGATGAGGATGTTGCTTCATCAACAGACACACAAAAGCCTTTTTTCCTTGTTGAACTGGTAAAATCACAGCTGAGTAGGGTTTCATTTGTCACAGACATTTTAGACATGCCCAGCTATGCATGTAAGCATATAGGTGAGGAGTTTTATTTTGAACAGAAACGTTCATTCTTATCCAAATATATCCTGGCACATTTAGTCTCAGGTGTAAAGGCAGATTCAAACAAGCACAGTAAGTTGCTTCCCAGGGAGGAACATATGCACATACATACTGTTGTGTGTGCAAATATTCAAAGTACAAAAAAAAAACTTAAATGTGAGTGAATGTAAATGTACATTTCTGTTAAACATGCAAGGGAGGCATGGTATCAAAGCCAGTCTGATCAGTACCCAGCTTTCTGCTTATGTTATGTTATTTCCTCCTCTTTTCCAGTGATTTTATAAAGCAATGAGGTAAAAGTAATAGATCTTATTAGAAATTTGAAAAAATTTTAGTTCTACTTAAATTATTTACAATTGCAAGTTGACATTATTTTTTATATATTATTAATATTATTATTATTATTATTATTATTATTATTATTATTATTATTATTATGTTTCATTTTGATTTCTGAAATTTAAGCTCAACATATTTAAGCTATAAACAAACTTGAAAACAAAATGGTCTAAGATTAACTAAAGATTTTTAAACAATGCAACAAAACAGCACATTGTTTTACTGGTTAACCAAGAGCATTCTGATGGTGAAATGCAGGACGTGCTATATTATATTATACTTACAAAACTAATATTTTACAGAAGAGTCTCAATTGTTTTGGGCACAAATCCAGAGTAATTTACACTCAAGTAACAGGTTGCAAGTGCACATGAAAATATCTTACACAGTAGATAAATATTTGATAAAAATCGGTTCCATCGTAATAAATTCCAATTTGTGAACATTTATTTTAGGTAAAATGGATATCTGTATGTATTGACACTCATGCGTTCACATGAAATTTATGAACTGTGTTTTGAATTTACAAATTGGATTTTGTAGATTGAATTTTATATATATATATATATATATATATATATATATATATATATATATATATATATATATATATATATATATATATATATATATATATATATATATAATATATATATATATATTAAATATACTTAGTAAGGAAAATATAATTTTGAGATCCAATCTAGCCTTCTCTTTCATATGCAAGCTTTGTTCAACAGTTGGTGATCTTCACAGTCACCTGGTGGCTGGATATGTCTACTGTGGAAGGATTGAAGGAGTTCCCAGATATTCCTCAGGATATTCCTCATGAATTCATTGTGCCAAATCTGTCTGGAGTTTAATTGTTTATCCAGCATCACTTTTCTGGAGAAGTGGATGCTCATCAAGCAGCCAGCCATGTTTCTGAAGTCAGGGCAGAGTTGGATTAGTTTTACCCAAGGGGCGACACCAGTTTCTCACTTGATGCTTAATAAAAAATGACCGAACTGCAGTTTTTTGACCAGCCGAAAAGTGAGCAGCTTCTCGTTAACTTCAATAGTAAAACTTCCCAACTTTATAGCTGAAAAAACATGTTTACATATTGGCTCTATAAATCATTAATTGTGAGTTTTTATTAAAAAAATAATGGTTTAGGCAGTAATACATTTGTTTACAGCTTCCTGCAATAAGCATGTCCTCATGCTATCTGGAACAGATCAGAGCCATACTGTTTTTTACAAGTGTGCAGGTTTGAACACACAACATACACAGGTTTCTTTGCATGTTTTCTCAAAGTTTAATTTAATATATTCTCTAATGTTAATAGAGTGTGTTCTAGCAGGTGGTGTATATCCTTTGATTTGAAATACTTTCAAATGCATAGTTAGCCCAGTGAATGTGATTGGTGTTTAGTTTCGATTAATAGTCTACGGTCTGCTTATGTTTTGAGCTGTCCCCTCACTCAATTGCACTGCTATGGGATGCTCAGGTTCCTGTGTTGTCTTAAAGCAATCACCCACGATGACAACAAAGTTAGAATTTTGGGCAGAATGGGTTTGTCTAGAGTTTGTTTTTGTATAAATTCACGAATTTTACTAAATAAACTTATATTTTTACTTGACAAACAGAACAGATGTACCAAGTCATAAAATGCATGAAGCATCTGAAAATGCTCCCAATAAAACTTAAATAAAACCTTTATTTAAGAAGAATGGCATGTTGCATAGGTTATTTGTTTTCCACATTAATGCATTGCATTATAAACATTTTTATTTAAATGTCAGCTTTACTGATGTAAAATGATTCATAGATTCATTAATTCATAGTTTTGATGCCTTCAGTGTGACTCTACCATTTTCAATTTTCATAGTCTTGCAAATAAATAAAACTATTAGCAGTGTTTATATATACATAGTGCTTTTAATTAACGTATCAATACATTGATTGGATTGTTTCAATACAAAACTCCTTTCCATCTAAGTTTTCACCAGCTTTTTATCAAGAAAATGCTTCACAGCTGGCATGCTGGACAAGTCTCTAATGGTGGAATGGGGAGAAAGGCACCAGAAATGTTTTTCTCTATATGATGCATTTTAATGGCTTCAGGCGTCCAGCGAGGCAAGAGAGCTGTGTTTTCCATGCACACCATGTCACTGTCTCCTCGTCTGCCCTCCCCTCTGGCCCTGTGGGATTTGGAAAAGCACTCTGTTGAGGGCTCATCAGCCGCCTGGCATTTGATCAATTCTGAGGTCCCTTTGTGCAGGTAACCTGTAGATAAAAGACATTGTTATCAGCAGAGGATCGCAGGCAGATAACAGGGTCTGAGAGAAAAGAAAGGAGAGGATGGGAGAGAGGGGTGGAGGAGAGATGGAGAGGGACAAGGAGAGATGCGGATAACGAAAAAGGGAGTGACACATTGGAGGTCAACACCTTGTTATGAGCCTTTACAGCTGTCAGAGGTTTGAGAGTGAAAAGAGAAGGAGAGATAATGATGATGAGCTGGAGTTGAAAGTCTAATTGTTAAAAGAAGATTTGAAAAGTTTTTGTAAAGCATAGTAAAATGGACAATTTCAAATCACAACCTGCATTTGTTCATTGGTGGAACTTGAGCTTGCCTGAAATTTAGTTCCAACATAATGGACATAATAAATGAGTCTAGAAGGCTGCTCTCTGGCCATTTCAAACTCCTCACTGATAACATTGTCAGTGGTGATAATGGAAAAATGTCCTCGGCTTAATTAAGAATGAATTACTCTATTGGAACTTCACCATTACTTTCCATTCGAAATTAAAAAAGTTTCTCAGAAAACAATGACATTCTTTGAGCTTCTTCTAAAGTGGAATTGATTTCCACAGAGACCAGAGCTGAAGGGAAATAATAAGCTTATGACAAACAGCATATTTACTTGATATCATGGATGCTTCTTGATGTGCTCTGTGCTCTACTGTCAGTGTCAAGACAACTTAGAAATGGCAAAAGTCTCTCTCTCTTTCTCTGTATATATATATACATATATATATATATATATATATATATATATATATATATACCCAAAATTCAACAAAACTCAACAAAATCAAAATGTATAAATGAAGCAGAAAAATTCTACTTTTCTTAAAACTGATACAATGATGACAGATGGAAGTGACTTCTGATTAGATATACAGAGGACCCTGCATCAGTGAGAGGCCAATTAGACTGCATTTTTTGTCCAGAAGGGTCAGGGAGCTAAATCCCCAGAAACCAGATTCTGCAGAGCAAGGGAGTTACTTTCATGTTCCGCTTTGGGCACTTTCAGTTTTTTTCTCATTCTTTTACTTCATTCTTCATAGCATTTGGTTAGTTTGCGTGCTTTAGGTTTAGATTGATTTTTTTTGTTTTTGCTTATTTTAGTCCTGTTTATTTCTGTGTCTTTGGTTCTAGTGTCATGTTGCTTTGTTTCTTAATTAGATTGTCACTGTGCTGCATCCCAATCCGTGCTCTCATTCACACTTTTATGGGTGCGAAATGAGAATTAGGGTGTCTCAAACCATAGTGTAAATAAAAAAGTGCCTAATTGTGTACTTTTTCTGGTTAGATTCTGAAGTGCAGATCGACAAACCCTCAATCGGCTGATATTACTCCCAAACCAGTGCGCTTAGGCGAAATGAGTTTTCTCTGGGAGCTCTCTCTATAATACGACTCATTTTTAACATAGACACACATGAATAAATAATCTTAATATAGAGAGGGTTATATTTATAATTAGAGTATTTTTTAGTGAAGGAATGGAAAAGGAATTAAGTTCTTGCATACATCGTCATGCAATGACGTGGCACAAATACTTCTATCACAAGATATTTTAGTGCGTCCCAGATTGGGCACTCTCTTGTCTTACACACGAAAAATCATGTACATTTTCTTCTGAAAATGAGTGTCTACTTTAAGGCTGCAGAATAAGTGTTCGGATTGGGATGCAGCAACTGTCTTTGCAGCTGCTTTAGCTTCTTAACCGGCCTTTAACCCCCCCCCCCTGCCCCCCCCCCCCCCCCCCCCCCCCACACACACACACACACACACCCACCCACCCACCCAATTGAGCTCTAATAATAAACAATTAACCTGACAAACTGGCTTATAGAGCTAAAGAGTGTGAATTTGTTTGCTAGTGCTATGGTAAAAAAAACTGTACTTGTGTCTCAGTCTCTACATTTGTTTCAATGTATAGAAACATGTCTTCCACTTGAATGGCAGGTCTATCAATAGAACTGTGAAGTTTCAGCATGATGCATCAAGACTTACAGAATTCCATTTACATGACTTTTTTTTTATATCAGATTCCTGCTTTCTTACCTAAAACAAAAAGCTCACAAACAAGCTCAGACACAAAATACACTCTCAGGCCAAGACCGTCTTCAGATGCAATATATATCAATCGCAAAAGTTTATTTTTGCTTTTAAGCCCAAAAGAGATGCTTGCTTATCAGGCTAACCAGCTGTTGGTTATCATAAGCTCAGTGCAGGTGGAGACTCTGAAATGGTAATGTCTGGACAGCTGTAGAAGGCTCCTCATCAATGCTGGAAGTTGGAAAAAGTGACAGAGTTTATCACCTCCTGCCCAGCCCACAGTCGCCACACACTGCTTGTGTGACACTACCTGTCATGGCACTGTCCATCAAACAGGACTTGCCGCCCATGCAGAGCCACAGATTCCCCATCCCAAGAGGCTCAAAGGCAAAAAAAATCTGTTGGGTGATATACATCACCACTTCCACCCTGTCCCCTCTAGCTACATAAACCTTTATTTAACCCTCACGCACAGCTTTGTATCCTTTTTCTACAGCAATAGCAAATATACGTTTTCAGCTGGATAACTTTGTTCTGTGATGTACATCCTGGCTGTACTGCATGATCACAGCTTGCTTTCTTGTTTTGATCTGTCTGGATTAACTCCGCAATCACAGAGCTGTTTCAACAGGAGTCCACCCTCATGGGCTTCTGTCATCTGCTTTGACCGACAACTGAAGAGGCTAATTTAGTTTGAAGTATGCTGGACTCTTGTGTTGTTGCTTAGCTGTGCATATTGCATGCTGGAGGGCCATGATGAGAGGCTTTGCTAAAGAGGTCAAGAATTGCTGTTTCTCTTTCTTTGTTCTATTCATTGAGGTTACCTAAAATGAATTTCAGTTGATGATAAAAAGAAAAAAGTTACAATAGAAAGATAGTTGCAAAAGGATGACACTATTTAATGCTGTCTGTTTAAGTATGCATATTCTGTGATTTGTCTTTGTGAATCTATCATGTCTGATTGCTTGGGAGTTTTTGAATATTCATAAATGGCCAGAGCTAGATTCACAAATTAGAAGATTTTTCCTTCCTGCAGTTGGATACAGGGGTCTAATCAAAGCTTCCATCCATCACAAGGGAATGGGACAGAGACTTTGCTTACTAGTGTATATATATATATATATATATATATATATATATATATATATATATATATATATATATATATATATATATATATATATATATATATATATATATGGTGCTAGAGAGTGATACAACAAGAAACAGCTGGTTAACTATGATGTTTACCCAATTTTGGTGATTGTAGGGTGTTTTGAACAGAAGCTATTTGTCATAATTATAGATATAAAAACTAATTCTCAAAATGAGCTTTGTAGCAGAACCAGCTGACTACCAGGGGTTTCTGATAAAAATTTTGTAAATGTAAAGTGTTTTTGACCAAAACTATTGACCATTTCATCATAATTGGAGAATTTATTAATATGCATATTTTTTCTGCTTTTTCTCAAAATGATTTTTTTTGTAGGAGAACTAACAAGACAACAGTGAATGATGAGTTGATTTTTGTGTCAGTAAATTGTTTTAGAGTGAATCTTTAGGTTGTTTAATCCAGGTTGTCTCCTCTCCTCTGCTCATGCTTTGGCAGCCTTACTTTTCTGTGATCGCAGAAGAGGCAACATTTTGGCCAAAACATCTTTGTAACTTGTTGCAGAGAATACACAGATTACTAAGAGTTCTCATTTGTCTTTATTAGTGCTTTTAGTCAATTAAAAACTACAGACACTTTAGAGGAGAACAAGGGGCATTTTACCTCATTCAACAGAGAAATTGAGATACACACTAAATGAACAGGTGCTCAAACACCCCTCAGTTCACACGTTTATACTGTAGACGTAGCTTGTTGGTGGCAGGATACCTTCATGGCAATGTTTTTCCGTCCTTAAGCATGACCTCTTGAAGTTTAACATCAGGTCTGTCCCACCACAACTGAGCTTTTTGATCCAGTTTCTTCTACATCGGATCTAAAAAGAGCCACTCTCTAGCACCAACAAAATGAAGCAATATAAATGATAATTTGTACTATTTCAGTAGGGACTGGACTGACTCTCTCTTATTTAGATGAATAAAACATCATTTATGGTCCTTATTACCAAACTGAGGTGAACTGAGAACATTTTAAACCAATGTTTTCTCTCTCTTTCTCATTCTCTTTCTCTGTGCGTGTGTGTGTGTGCGCGCGTGTATGTATGTATGTATGTATGTATGTATATATATAGTGTGTATATATATATATAGTGTCACGGTGGCGCAGTGGGTAGCACGGTCATCTCACAGCAAGAAGGTCGCTGGTTCTAGGCTCAACTGGGGCAGGTGGCATTTCTGTCGCATGGGTTTGCTCCGGTTTCCCCACATGTCCAAAGACATGCGGTATAAGTGAATTGAGTAAGAACGATTGTCCATAGTGTTAAAGTGTGAATGAGTGTGTGTGAATGTTTCCCAGAAATGGGTACTTTCACGTTCCTCTTTGGGCAAAAACTCTTTTCATTTTTTCTCTCATTCTTTTACTTCTTTCTTCATATAGCATTTGTTTAGATTTCATGCTTTAGTTTTTAATTTTTGGTTTAGATTTAATTTTTGCTCATATTAGTCATGCTTATTTCTGTGTCTCGGGTTCTAGTGTCATTATGTTGCTTTTGTTTATGTTGCAATCCATGCCTCATTCATAATTTTATTGGTGCAAAACGGGAATTAGGGTGTGTCAACCCATAGTGAAAATAATAACATAGTAAAATAATAACATAGTGTGTACTTTTTCTGGTTAGATTCTGAAGTGTAGATCGATAAACCCTCAACTGGCTGATATTACCCCAACCCAGTGTGCGCAGGCATAAGGAGTTCTTATTTAGATGAATAAAACATCATTTATGGTCCTTATTACCAAACTGAGGTGGCTATGAGTTGTGAACATTTTAAACCTATGTTTTCTCTCTTTCTCTTTCTCTCTCTCTCTCCCCACACACACACAATCTTTATTATGTTTACATTTGGGTTTCTCATTCACCCATCCCCTTATTACATCCACCGCTGCTACAGCTATATGATCAGTCAGTTTTTAAGACACATTATGAAATGGATCATTTCATAATTGCATTGTCTTGTGCCTAGGCAGTTCACTTTCCCACCCACAATCCTCAGCCTGCAGCCTTCATCGCTATACCATAAGCATCAATTTGCAAAGCTGTCACATGAAATGCTTTTCAACCAATGCCCCGGACTTGGTCTTCTCATCCCTAAACAATTACAGATAACAAGATGAACGCTAGAAATGAAAAGGCAGCACCACTGAGTGGGTCTATAGATTAGAACTGCATATCTCCAGCTCCTCTTCACATTAACCTTGAGTTGAAAATCTCATTGCGGCCTTGACTGATTTGAAATAAAAACCAAATGGCTAAATTTTGATTCGCTTGCGAACTGCTTTGACTCACTATGATGTTTTTTTCCAAATGTTATTCTGATTAAATCTATAAATTCAACAGTGGGCACTGTCATGGTGTCTGCACTTATTACATGTCATTATTCTTTACATGGGTGTTGTGAACGTGGTCTGTTTCTTGCTAGATTTGGCTGTTAATTCTTACCGCCGTGTCAGAGCAGCATTACATATGGCTGAAGGTAATCCTGTGATAAAGTCTGTGCATGCATGTGATAATATTTTGATAGAGTCAGAACAGTGGCATGACTCCTTAAGCCTGATTTACAAAGGTGCTGAGTGCCAAATAGTGTAGGGAGAAGGAAAAGGAGTTCATGAAGAGGAAATGGGACAGAACTGAAACATTCAAGCTGTAGCACTCTCTGGTGAATAGAACCTGATGACTCCAGATCTCACTCCTACTGAGTTTCCCTCGGAAGATTTACTAGGTAAAAACAGTTTATCTTATTCATCTCGACACCTTCTTACTTTAACACAATAATTTTGAAATGCCAGCAACCATGCATAAGATGTAAGCGTAGGTCTAATGGATGCTCTCGTTCCTTTTTTTTTTTAAATCTTCCCACTGTTATCATTCCTGCCAAACACGAGAAAGTACCTAGTGTTTCTTTCATAAAACCTCATAATACAGAATCTGATCTAGAAGAGAAAATGGGGGCAAGATAAGATGAAAATACCTGAATGTTTGATGTCTCAAGGTAAGATTATGAAAAAACAGATCCAAATGTTTGATGTTGCTGGATTGTTCCCCTTGTGGAATTGCAGGTTTTAGACAGCTAGAGGTGTTTAGTAATTAGGTGAACTGCATGTTCTTACACAAGATGGCACTGCATCGCCTCCACGAGAAGAATGACTGCTCCAGGCATGCAATCATATCTGTAAGGGATCAGCTGCATAGAAATGTATCTTCTTTGATGAATAGAATAGTGCCTGGCATTCAACTGTTTGCACAAAAACACATTACATTTACAAACTTTACCAGAATAATAAAAATAAACTATCTAGACTAAGGCAGTTAAGCTAAAATTCAAACTGAGATAGTTATCTGTTGATGTTGATGTACAGTTCAAAATGGTTTCTTATTTTGCGGTTCATTTTAAATCTAAATATGTTTTTATTGATAAAGTACACACCTAGTTAAATGTTTTGAATATATGTTTAATTTTATTTTCATGGTTCATTACATTAATGGCCCTAAGTATGAAATGGAGGGCGCATAGGAGGGAGATGATCCAGGAATATACGGTTTTATTGACATTAGAATGTTTTCACAAATAGGTCTGCCAACATATCAAAAAGGCTAAGTTTTAAGAAAATGTGTAATTTCCATTAAACAAAAAAATGACAGCACCCCCTATCTTTAGCTATATTCCATTTAAAATGTAGTTTCCCTAAATAAAAATAACATTTAAAAAACATCACAGTGATTCCAAACTTTTTGTCAGAGAACCACTAGCTTATCCCATGAGATCGCCATTCACATCCACCTGAGACTCATCAGCGAAGATCCTCGTCACCTGTTTTGTAAGGAGCTCATCTAAAATTCATCCTATCATCTTGGTTTTACTATTTAAGGACTACATTTCCCAGCCCTCCTCGTCCACCGACTGTTGTGTCATCCCTGAAGTTTTCCTGTTCTTAACAATTAATCTAATCTCTTATCCCGGTTTCCCTCTGTTCTACCTAGTGCATTCCCCTCCAGTGGATTCTGTTACTTTTTGGTTGTTTGTGTTTATTTCGATGCTCTGGGTGTAACTACATGCATAATCATCATTGGTCTATACTCATTATCTTGTGTGCTGCATTCTTCTCACCGTAACTCTAAAACTAATAGGAAAGTGGTTTATTAAGAGTGAAAATAAATAATATACTGATTCTGTGTGTGTCTGCTGGAAATCCCTGACACTTTCAATTGTGAATTAAACACATAATGTAAACTATTCTAAGAAATATTTCAGATGCTATTTGTGTATAGTAAAAACACAGGTGGAACAAATTACACTAAGGTGAAACAACATGCACAAACTGCTAATAATATTACTGGATATATGCCAGAGTTTAACAGGGTCGTACTGACTAGCATGTAGGTCATGAAACGATCAATAGAATGCTGGAAATACTAATAGCTGAAACTTTTCCAATGTATTTAAAGCATGCAAGCGAATAAACAACCATGTCTGATTTTGACCCAGGATTCCGCGAACTAATAAAAAATTAACAAGTAAGCGATAAACTAAAAGGTAGACAAAGCAAAAGTTTTTTTTTCTTCTGAGGGCGTTGAAGTCATAACAGTCCATTGTCTATGCACTCAATGCCATAAGAATGGCAGTTGCAAAAGCAGCATGTTTGAAAAGACAAGATGATGGCCTTGATCAGGCAAGCACTGATCTCACATAACTAAAACAACAAGATGCATTCAGTTCAAACGCATTTGTAGAAACAAGGCATGAACTCAGCCAGAGTGACTGACATCAAATAAAACAAGAAGGTAGATCCAGTGGGATGAGTGCATGGCCAAATGTATGATGGAACGAAGACAAAGCCATGTTATGGGGTCAAACTATCAGTTCAATCATCTAGCTGACTGCTGTTTTAAGTCTGTCTGCTGGCGGTGTTTTCTGTTGTCTTGAAGACAGGACACGCTTGACAAAAGGCAAATGAAATTTTCAACCAAACCTCTTGTTATTGAACATACCGTAATAGAGGTTTTAATGTAATCAGAGATACATAAGGATGTTAAATTATACATTTTGTATAGATTTTAACTTGCACTAAAGTGCTGATTGAACAACTTATCTCTCTAGTCTCTACTGCCATATCCCTGTGAAAGGCTTGTATGACCACAGCACAGAAATTAAAACACGCTATTTTCATGTCTACACAAAATAGACAAATTAGAATCATAGGTTCAATTGACATCTTCTTTACATCTTGTGCTTATATGGAAGACATAGATTCTTTTTTTTAATTTCGCTCCAAGATTGTTCAAGCAGTGGTATTGGTTTTCATTTGAGAGCTATTTAGAGAGTGGATGTCTGCACTTCCCCTCTACGGCCTGTGGGTTTGAAAGATAATATACCTAAATGGAGAAAGTCAATCTGTCCCTAGGTTCCTTTGAGTTGTTGAAGTGATTCTCTTGTACATTTCTCTATTCTAGTTTGTTGGTGACTCTCACACTGTTTAGTTCTGGTAACCAATAATTTTTCATGTGCAATCATTTTGTCATTTGAAGGCACTGACAATACTGCACTGTAAAGGCCAATCACAGTAACTACTCTACAGCAAAACCTCATTAGGCAGGATAGTTCAATTCCTTCACTCTATCCATCATATTAGAATCTCTGGTTGGGTTTTAATTCAGCCAGGACGTTTCTGCACGGCCGATCTGGCGCCCTGAAGAATCAGATCTAATGAAAGATATCATAAATTGGAATTGCTCATCCTTTCACAAATCGATAATTTTGGCTTTCTGTGCTGCTTGGTGGATGAGTAATATGAATATATTATGGAACAGAAAGATTTGAAGATTCTTTAAAAATAGCATTTTCATGTGTGCACTGAGTAGGAGGCAATGTTCTTTACAACAATTTGCATCCATAAATAAGATTCATATTAAAAAAAACAAAAACAAATTGGAGAACCTCCTTTCTTCTGCAAATATAATAGTGGAGTTAGAGTAGAGCATTAAAACGTATAAACTCTCTTTACTGGTGCCTCTGTCGTAGGCTAGACAAGCCAGTGTGCAGTTGTTATAAACCTGCATACGAAACTACAGTAGCAATCTTACACATACACCGGCATTTCTAACTGTCTGTGACCTTATTTTTGGATGGCACAAGAATAGAGGGTAGGAAGCTTTAAAATGATATTCAAACTTTTTTTACTGCCACATCTTTTCAATAAATCTGGAGGCAATTCTGTGCTTGATACAATTTTTCATTTAGACATAGTGTAGTTTTGAAGAACATCACTTTAAATCTTGTTGTTTGGTTTGGAGCCAAGGATTGATAATGCTGTTACACATCCCTTTGGTTTTCTCTGTCTGTGTTTGACCTCACATTGGCCAAAGATTAAGGATATTCTTGTACTCACTTAAATCCAGAACCATACTCATATAATCCAGAGAGAGAGAGATAGAGAGAGAGATATGTGCTTCTGGCTACTTCAGACCAGTGTTAAAGTTCATCTCGTGTCCTTTATATTCTGCAGAGTAGCAGCAGATTCGCCAGATCGTCTACTCTTTCATTGTGTTAAAGATTGCATCGATAGCTCATAACTAATAAAACAACCTTGTAACAACTGACACAGAATTTGAAAAATGCGACATTATAAACAGAAAATCTTGATCAGAACCCCACAGCACTACTAAGAGACTCCAGCACACAAATATTCCTTGTTTGCAAACAAGTCATTGCAAAACTGCAGGGTTTTTCAGCCATACTCAACTTTTTTTTAATCACTCTATCTGAAAAATGAACCTTTTCAGACTAAGAATTAATTATAGGATAAAGTTTGTGAGGAACGAGTCAGACTATAAGATGAACACTTCCTAAAAGTATCTCATAATTATGACTTATTTTCTCATAAATATGACTTAGCATCTCAAAATAATTTAGGGATCTTATAATTATGAGATACAGTCTTAATTCAATGAGTTTCTGTATATTGCAAACTGCATATACATTTTTGAATCATAGCATGCTAGTTTGATATTGCTGAACAGACTTGCATGGTTTAAATATGAAACAATCAAATCAGATTAAGTTATCTAACAATAATGTTCAGTATATATTCTTTTAGTAAAAAGCTTTTAAGAGCCTTTAGCGAAACGAGTCAAGCACGCGCTTTTTAGAGCAACACGTTCCCTTTGATCATTGATTTCTTTGTGCATATGTTTGTGTGGGTGCCTATGACTCATTTGTTGGTGTACAGTTATAATTAGACTGTGCAACTGTACTTGTATGTTAATTTTTTAAGAAGAAAAAAAGGCTTTCTCATGCAAAAGATTAAATGGGAGACTTTTGGAAAGTCCCCAGCTCACTAAGTCTTTAAACGGGCTCTGGCTGTGCTCAGTAAAGTACTCCAAAACCCTCATAATTAATCCTCTATTCAGAGCTTCGTTTCTCCACAGCTAATAATGATGTACGTGAAATGGCCCATTCCAAGAGATACTTATGCAGAAAAACAGGTTAGCTCTGTGTATGTCTATGTGAGTATATCTGAATGCAACAGAAGAGAGAAAATACACCCAAGAATGTTCGTTAGAAATCAAGTTGAAAAGAAAAAGAGACAAGCAGAGAATAACATAAATATACCGTAGGATCAGTCAAAAATTGCTCGATTCATCTACCTATTCTGGAATCACCAGCTGAGTGTTTGACTCCTGATGTGCTTTAATGAACAGCTGAGCACTTATACCTCTGTTTCAACTAGAGCCGGTCAGTTACAATCAATCAAACCTGCTGAGAAAGTCAAAATTATCGACATTTCTCTGTCAGGTTCCAGATGCTTTCAGAATTTTTTTACATCCAAAATAGTTTTGCTGACCGTCATGAGCTGGTTGGTTTTATTGATTAAACATTAAAGGCCAAGAGAATCTCTTGGCCTCCTCTCCATGTGGGGCAGCAGAGGGACTGACCTAAAATCCACTGATGTTTTTTTTCTGGATATGTCCAAAGCACTGGTACACGATCAAGTGCTTGCAGCCCTAAAAACCCTGACTCTTTTTGGTGAGATCATTTGGGATACACTTACGCTAAGGGCCATCTCTCTCCTCAAACACAGAACTGGTCTGCAAATTAACACATTTAAGCTTCACAGCTTGGAGCACACAGCAACACCATTTGTTTTTGAAGCTTATAGGTCACACTGCTCTGATGGTTTCATATTCCTCTGCTTATAAAAAGAGGGTTGCTCTTGGCCATCTCCTAAAATGAGACGGGTTAAGATAAATAAAGCTTCAGAAAACAATCTTTTGAAGTGTTTCAGCGCATGCTGGTTTTACAGTTTAGCCACATATTTGACAGCAATCATATCTGAAGAGCCTGCACTGAAAATGAACAAATACCATTTGTGATTGACTTGCAAAACCACAATCAATACTTGCATGTTTGACACATTTTTGGAGAAATAGAGGTTCTAACCTCTGCTGTCTCTCAGAGCCCAGCCACATTTCCAGCTGTCATTTGGTAGATGCAATCAGACTTTCTTTTTTTCATCTTATCACCTTTTTTATTTCTCTCCAAATCTCAAAAGATAATGAGGGTTTGGTTAAAGGTCATCTTCTCTCGTTATTTTTTTCTTCTTCAAACTATTTGATCTTATTCAAAAAGTTTGAAGTATTCTTTTAAGGTAGCATTCTGCTTTCTCTGTTGTTATTACGATATCTGAGTTGCACACAAGGGGCCAAGACTTACTAAGTGCACTTAAATTTTAGTGTACTTGAAGATACACTGATCATCTTTATATGTCAAGTGTATTCATAATTGGTTAAATTGAAGCATGCTCAATTGTAAGGGGATTTAGTATACTTTTATATGCTAAAATTGAACAACTTGAAGTAATATAGTAAAAGTACAAGTAAAATATACTTGAAGGATGTGAGCGTGAATAACTTCACTTCATAATTAGGCTCAAATGTAACTTGAAATACACTCAAGGCTAATATTACAGTATTGACATATGGTACTTAAAAAAATACCTTCAGTGTATGTTGCAGTGTCAAATTTGAACATACAATTTAAAATCTATAAAAAATATGAAAAATTTAATTTGAAATAAGACCATGCACTTTAGAAACTACATGTATTGATCACTTAAAGTATACTTTAGTCTAATATATTTCTATAAAGTGCAACATAGTACAATAAAAAAATGTGAACATTGTGTAAATGTGAACATTTTAAATGTCTGAAGAGTAAATATACTTTATACAATTACACATACTTTATTATTTGTACTTTTTGGGCTTGGATTATCTCAATTGTCTGGCTTGAATTGCTCCTTCATTTGTGCAGTTACACCCAAGTATACATAAACTGAAACCAAGACACTGTTTTTAGTGAATTTCATATTTATTTCATTTCTTTTTTCCTCATTTGGTATTATTTCAGTTGCTCTCTTTTTTCCTGCATATTATTTCAATCCATAAGTATGTAAATTATAATCAATTGTATTTGGCCTATAAGTACTAATGATGTCATCTACATTGAATATTTTTGGTAGTTTATAACATAGCATTCATAAAGGTGTTAACATGATTTAAAGCTATGTCCAAATGCTATTATACATTACATACCATCTAAAACAATTGCTTAGCCAAACAAAAAATAGCAGACAACCTAGTTCAATAGGTTTTGAACTTTCAACAACAGCTACATAGTGTTCCATAACCACCTAAACTCTGCAGGCCTGATAACAGACACAGCACGGATTTGTCAAAATTTTACCACATGCACTTCTTATTTAAAGTGTTTGATACTGATAATAAATCTAATAAATAATGCCAAAATGTACAAATGTTTTTGGGACATATAGAAAATGTGTCAAGTAAAACTATGAACAATAAAATTAATTGTTCTTATGACTGCAAAACGATGGAAGTTTCATTGGTAGTAAAATGGTACACTCTGCTGGACTCATGCTCTGAATGAAGTGAAATCATACACAGCATATTTAACATGAACTGAAGTGAAGAATCTGTTGATTGTTGCATAGTGCTTTCATGATGTTAAACAGTGAGGTCCCTGGAGAAGCATTGCAAGTGTTTACATCTGTGTCCAAGAAGCCTTGCCATAGACACGACAGAAATATAGACTCTTACTGTGCTACTATAAATGTATGACATGGCCATGCCAGGGTGCCTTTCTACAGATCCTCACATCTCTTTTGATTAAAAAGCAAATTTGAGAAACGCACAGAAGCATGAAGAAAAATGTAGTACACAGGAGATGTTAAAATGATGGTGTGTATTTGTTATTAGAGTTTGCAGCAATTTATGCTGAGTGGAATATGGTTACTGTGGTAACCACCAAGAATACAATTTAGTTGTCACCGAGTCTTCTTGGTCAACTAATAGTAGCAACAGTAATGAGCTCCAGCCTAACAGAGACATAAATACTTTTAAAAATCCTGCACTGATCAAAACAGATGACCTGTTTTCTGGTCTACAGGCAATACATTGAGAACAACACCACACCAAATTGTTTTTTTCCAGAAAAGGATAAGTTGGCAAGAAAAAAAGGGTGGGAAAAACAATTGTAAGTAATTTTGACTGAATGTATTAAGAATTTACTTTAAAGAGGAGTACAGCAACATAACTGCAGTGTTTAGACAATGCATGTGATAAAAAGGAAGCAAATGTATCTGACAGGTGTAAATATTTACAGATAAACAAGCCAATGGCCGAATGTAGAAGACAAGGACAGTGAAAAGAGAGTGATTCCTCACTTGACATACAGTGGAAGTGTATGGATGTGAAAGAAGACAAGGAGAGGTTTGTTTTTATCTATTATTCTATATAAAAAAAATTTTAACGATCCTAAAGAGAGTATGTCTACATTTCCTGCCAAATCAGCTATTTGATCACCAAGGTTAAACTGGGAATAATATCTAAATGCTCTGATAGACAAGTCACCGTTTTCAACATGAAATCAACAAAAAGGTAAAAGACAGACTTACTGAAGATGTTAAGCACTTTGACCTCTGTTAATAAGAGTTCATTAAGCAAGTAAAATGGCCCATCTGTTCAAGGTTTTTGGTGAAGTGAAGACTAAATGAACCCTTGAAAAGCACAGTTCACCTCCATAAATTCCAATATCATATATAAATGTCTTGTTTGGCCACATCCCTCAGAATCATGAAGGTACTCAGCCACATTCACACTCTCATTATGCTAAACAGAATCACTCAAAGATGGAGGAAAGGTTTCAAAGATAGGGTTGCAGGGAAAGATTGTGATGACAGAGCAAGTCTATTACTATTCAGGTGGCAGTAAAATTCTGCTTTTCTCACAAAAATGTCCAGTGGGTAATTTATCTTTAGCCTACCTTCAATAGCACCTGCATATATCTCTGCTGGCGAGTTGTTCCATTGGGTTTTGAACTGTTTGAGATGAGCCAAGCTGACTTTGTGATCTCAGTTCAGCCTCCTTGGGTGCACCTCTCTCCCAATGGTAGTGATTAACGGATATGCAATCAACTTTGTCATTAGTGCTGCCCCCGTCTGAGAATATGCCACAAGCAAAGCAGCCAGAACCTGAATGCCATGCTCTCTTCATCCTACTCTCCGCCCTGGGTACAGGTCAGGCTCTTCTAGTTCATCCAAGACCAAAACTTCAGCATGGTTAGGACTGCAGGCATCAGGCCATGTTCTGGCATGTTCCCTGAAGATTCAGGATTGCATTTTATACTCACTTTGCCTCTGCCACTTTTCAAACGTGTGCACGTCCTGTTAATGGTCAGTGGACCGGAACTAGATTATAAAAGTATCTTTGATAATTGTAATTGATTATTTGATTAACTGTTTCAGCTCTAGCAACCCAACCATAGACTGTGACAAGAAACCCAGAGTTAACCTACAAAATCATTGAGGTGACCTGCAAACTCCTACAAATTCAGGGTGGCCCCCAGCTGGCCTCAAACCAGCAACAGTCTGATTGTGATAAAAACGCACAAATGTCTACGGCTCGGTCAAGACGTACCTGCTAAAATGAAAACTGATAATAATAGTTTTGAAAATAGTGGGTACATTGTTGTGATGTAGATTAGACAGGCTTTTTAAGATAAGGAAGCGTTTTGTCATTGATGAAGCTACTATTGTTTACAAAGTTTACAAAACTGTAAAAAAAACTCTACATGTACAGTTTGTCAGGAGATTCAAAGCAAATTGTTATTTTTTTGCAACTAAACATATTAAATTAGACCAAGATTCAGGTTTTTGTGAAAATCAAGAATCTTGGTTTACTTGTTAGGGTAGTTTACAGCCCAATTAAATATTTTTGGACTAAAACATAGAAATCAGCTAAGCCATCTTAAGATTTTTTTATGATGTACAGTAGGTGCACCACACAGAGTGGCAATCAAGCAATCACATTTAGTCGTTAATTTTCTTTTTCCTCTTGGGGAACAATTTTATGAGGAATGCAAGGCAATTGGGGTGGCCATGTTGTCACTGCATCTGATAATAGTTTAACACACAAACACATACACACACACGCACCCGCGCACACACGCACTCACACACACACAGACATATTATCTAAGTGACAAATCTAATCTAGGTATGCTATAATGCACCATCTAAAACATTTCTGAAAAGGTTTTGAAGTTAAATCAAAGTTTTTTTTATGTCTGCCTTCTATGCAAACCAAATGACTCATTGTCATGTTCAGGTTAAAATGCAGACAGCATAAAAGTTAAAAAAGAGCCAGTTTGCCTAAAGCACCTGTATAGCCGCATTTTCATATTTCCAGCATGGCTAAAGCTTGCAGTAGATTTCCCTTTTGTCATCAACTGTAGGCATGCATGAAAGCACTTCTACTTATCACCCAGCTGAAACACACTGTCACCCCTGACTGGCCAAATAATTACAGACTCTGATTATTCCCATTTTTGTCTAGAGAGCATGTGGCCATTGCTAACAAGGGCACATGCATAAAGATGGCTGCTGCTGATGCTCTTGGTTTCAGCTGTAATTGAACCAAATAGGATTCATCAATGACAAAGTTCACACCCTGTGATGCTTACATGCTTCTACGCAAGAGACCATCTCATTACCACTTTGTTTTAACAGCCACGCAAAAAAAAAAAAAAAAACTATTCACACCAAATCTGGGATGCTAATGTATGTGTGACTTGGCCAAGGAAAATATGGAAGGTGAAAATTCGCATGGAATATCAACAGAACCAAGGAAGTATTCATGGGATTTATTGCCATCATTTGAGAGGAAATGATTTGTGATGAAGTAGAAATGGGTAGTCTGTAAATTGGGCAATGAGCTTCAGCCGACCATCTGTGGAAGGATTACAAACAGCATTTACATAAATAAAGATTGAAAGCAAAATAAAGATAGATAAATTAGTAAAAATAGCAGTTACTGGGCTTAACTGACCAATGAATTTTGCTATCTTTAACGCACTTGCGTATTCACAGGTAACACTGCTATGGTAACAGGAATTATAGAGTATGGTTATACATCTATTTCTGTTTTGGAAGATAATTGAGACCATCATTTGCCTCCAGATCATTAATCTGCTCTGAGGACTCCTACTTTGTTGCTTAGGATCTAAAAAGATACATCCTTTCACATTTCTGTCACTCTTCCACTGAGAAAATGTATGGAATTTTCATTTAAAGAAGAAGCTATATAAAGTTCTTCATTTTGGGCTAGCTCTGTCTTTCCAAACTTTTTCAAAAGTAGTGAAAGCACCGTTAGCGTCATTACAAATGACAGGAATCAAAATGCTGAATTTTGACAACTTGCTGAAGCAAGTTCAGAAGCTGTAGTTATGCAGTGAGACACAGCCCTTACTTATTTAGGGGTGTTGGGGTTCAGATAGAATAGTAAAAATGGTGTCATCCATTGCAAAAAGTCCATAACCGCAACAAGTGGGCACAAACTGATTCTTTCTTACAGAGGTAACCTTTTCCACATCAGCAAGCTCTGATCAAAACATTGATTATTCATCTGGAGGGTCTGAGGTAAAGGCCTCAGAGTAAGTTGGCTCACAGGGACCTCTTTTGGCCCTGAAAAACGATGCTCTCCATCAGACTTTAAGTAAATTCCAGGAAGTTTAAACAAGGGAGTAGTTGCCCTGTTGAGGTTGAGGACCAGAAAATGGAGACTTCACGCAGATTATCCAAACTCCATTTAGAAGAGGTGTTGCCAGGTGGAGTGTAACCTATATGCATCATTCGAGACAATTCTGTGTCCATTGTGGTTCTCCCTGCTATAAGACTGGATGCTATAATTACGGGCTACTAATACATGGCATACTCCTTTCAAGGTGGTGCCTATTCTCATTTTGAGCGTCTAGTTTCTGCAGGAGAAATTCTTAGCAGTACTTGCTTTTGCTTTCCATGCTCCTATTGAGGGACAATCTCTTGGTAGAGACCCTCTTGTTTTACACATTCTTCATTGCACAGATGTTCATGTAGGATGAGGCCTGCGTTACACATTTAGTTCCTATTTCAAATTTCTACCAACTACACGTAAAACCCAGTTGTGGGCGGTGACGAAGAAAATGTAATTCCCTACTGTTCTTAAGTAGCTCTTTCAAGAATATGTACTTTACTGAAGTATTTTAAATTGGGGAGACTTTTTACTTTATCGTCAATACATTTCAAAGACAAATATCTTACATTTTACTCAACTACATTTTGCGAAATCAGTCGTTCCTTTTTATTTAAAAAATGTAACTGGCCAAGTCACCAATCAAAGTACAGAGAATCTACTGCAGTTCAGTGTTAGTTCAACAGCAGCGTTTTTTAAAAGTGCTCGCGCCTTAATAAATGAAGGAAAAAACTCTGACTATCAATTGCCACCACTCCTTATCTTATTTTTTGGAATCCTTGAACCGAAGAAAGACTCCTTCATTTTCAATGATATTCTCTGTCTGCTCCGGCTTTGTAAAACTTATTTTAAAAGAATTCCCCTTCCAATCTATTGAAACATGTAGAAGTAAGCAATTTTTATTTTTAATTAAGTAATCTTACAGTAGATTCAGTCTCATTGTGTGTTAGGGGTCCGTACACCTTTTAATAAGTAAATTTTTATATCAAAATGAAATAAAAACATGATGGGAAAGGACTTGTTTCTTTTTTTTTCGTTATTGTTTCAAAACTAAATCACAGGATTTCGTGTCAATTTCTCACTTTTCACTTGATTAAAAAAAAAGATTTTGGTTTCCCAATTGGTCCACCCATGTTGTTGACATTTTTAGCGTTACACATAGTTTGCCACAATAAAAGTCATGAAGCAGGAAAAGGATGCCGTTAAGGCAACAAATTCAGTCTATGGAAATTGATGCAATGTGAATTGATGCAATGATATATGCTTTAGTTTTCACAAAAATGATAATGGTATATTATAGTCATAATAAATCATAGTACTTTAAATACTTCAGTAATATTTATCAAGCGCATCTCTGCTTTAACTGAAATACTTTGATTGTGTACTTTGTCCACCACTGTTAAAACCTTGCTAAAGTTTTCTGGTGATATCAAGATCCAAGTAACTGCTTTTCATGGTATGGTTGTTATGGTATTCCAATTGTGGCAGTAACTGACTCAGGATCGAAGTTCCATGGATAACAGAGAGAGAATGAGAAAGAGAATATCTCAGATTAGGTATTCAACCATAGTTCTCTGAGAGTGAACAACATGCTGTGTCTCTTTGACATGCTTTGACCACTTGGTAATTTCTTACCAGCTCTGCAAATTAAAATGGGATTGATTTCACCTGTGCTCAAAGACTATAAAAAAGCAAATGCCTCCTACAGAGCTAGTTTCTTACGCAGCATGTCATTCCCTCTCAAGAGACTATGATTACATACTTAACCTGAGACCTTATGAAACATTTGTAAACTTCTTGATTAAATAATAATTTAACACTTTGATAGGTTTATATAGTGGAATATTATTCAAATATTATTATTGTTCAGCCATTAAGATAAATATAGATATCCCAATGTAAAGTTTTCATCAATATATAGTATAGCTTTTTTAGCTTGTTCAGAATGAGGCTGCATGGATCCTGACTAGAACTACAAATTCAGTGCACATAGCGCTAGTACTCAGGTCTCTACACTTGGCTGCCAGTGATGTTCAGAATAGAGTTTAGAGTGCTGCTCCTAGTCTAAAAGTCACATAACAGCTCAGCACCAAAATACATCACAGATATGCTTACTCTATACAAACCAAACAGATAGAATTATGATGGGCCAACCAGGGAGAGTCTGCTTTGAGTTACTATGCTGCGCGCAGCTGGAACCAGCTTCCAGAAGAGAATAGCAGAGCTAAAACTATAGTCACATTTAATTCTAGACTTCATTTTCAATAAACGGGCTGCGGCTAAGCACTCCTGACGGGCTGGGGGACTGTCGTCTCTCGGTGACCCCCTCGACACATATTCCCCTAAGCCTGCCACCCTCGGTGCTTCAGAAAGCACGGGCTATGCCCCTGCGCCCACACAGGCTCTCTGTGGCCGGCTTTGGGTCTTCCATTGAATCCCGTGCCTTTATCAAAAGCCGTCACCCATAGTAGCACTGCTTCGCGGAGTCCTGGAGAGGGAACGTCAAGAGTGCCTTCCCCTCCTCCTTGTGGCCCCCCAATAGCCAGGCCGGCCATGGTCTGCAGAACTCTCTGCCTGGATGCGAGCCATGGGAGATCCCTGTCAAAGGGTGGCATCTGTTCTCTCAACATAGGGGACAGTGGTACATTCCCGTCCAGAGTTGTGGAAGCTGTATGTATGGTCCCTGAAGGGGTGTAGCTCCTAGCTTTTGGCAGCTCGGGAGAGGTCGATGAGACCATTCTCCACTCCAGGGCTCCCTCTACGAGAAGGTCTTACACCGCGAGATGCCGACTGTTTACTGCCTGGTGTGTTTCACCAAACCCTGGATTTAGCTCGCTGCCGGTCAAGATCGGTGCTGGAGTTTCTGCAGGCTCAGTTTGCTAAGGGGCTTTCGCCGTCCACCATTAAGGTGTAGCTATCGGCCATTTCGGTCTGCCATGCCCCAATTCATGGGCTTCCCTTTAAATGTTCGGATGCACTTCAGATTGAGTAAACAATGAGAAAGTTTATTCCTTTAAGAACAGGCACGTTTGCATCCCAGATACAAAACTTTGGTGAAAAAGTGCCATTTTTTATAATCTTATATCTCGTTGTCTTCGCGGTACCAGGCGGCTTAGGCCCCTGGTCTGTACGAGAGTCCCCGTATGGAACCTGGCCAACGTCTTGGAGGCCCTGAAGAGGCCCCCCTTCGAGCCCCTGAGCGACGTGTCCTTATGCTTACTGTCTATTAAGACAGCGTTTTTACTCGCCATTACTTCCCTTAAACGGACTGGGGGCTTACACCCAAACGGTTCTTTGGGCTGCTGTCACTGAAGACACTGTCAGTCCGGGACTGCTTGGCGTGTTTTTACACTCGTTCCCCATAGTTTAGACGCAGCTCGAGTTACTGAGGGGGAACGTCTCAGGTTATGTATGTAACAAAGGTTCCCTGAGGGAACGAGACACTGCATCTCCAGGCCACTCCGCTCACGTCTTGAAGGTGCTTACTGTGCCTCAAAGCTGGTTGCTGTCTCCATCGCTGGCTCCTATATACTGTGCATTTCTGGGTCCGACGTCACACTTGAATGATGTCACATCTGTCTGTTGGATGAGACACATATATCAGAGCTGGAAATGCAGCGAGTGTTCCCCATAGCGTTTGGACTCAGCATCTCGTTTCCTCAGGGAACCTTGGTTACATACATAACCTTGTCTGTTTCATCTATTATCTGTGTTCTTCTGTAAAGCACTTTGTATTGCCAGTATGTACGAAAATGTGCTACATCAATAAAATGAAATTACCTTGCCTTGCCTTGTAGAGAAAGTTTTCTCTGTCTGTCTATTTTCTAGAAGTTGACTTTTTCTGCTTTAGTTCAGGCAGTGTTTCTTTCCAAAAGCCAATCAGCATCTATCGAGCTCCATATTGACATGTTCTAATTGTAGAGCACACTTGATCCTGATCTTTAAGAAAGCCTGCTGGGCCGGTAAGCAATGCCATTTGTTTCAGAAGCTCTGCTCTATCGTGTCCACCTCTATATGAAGGAGCCAGACGACAATCAGGGGGGTTTAAAGGACAGCACTGTGGTGTTGTAGAATAAAAATAGCAGATTGTAATGAATGCTTTATGATTGCACCTCTCTCTCTAAACACCAAGACGATCTTTAGATAACAGTGATACATTGATCCTGTTAAAAGGATGTGAACCATCTATTGGGAGCTTATTGTGTTTATTTGGCCTTCTTTTTGTCAGAGACTTGTCTGCCACAAATGACCAGTGCACAGTTTAATTCCTTCATGACGTTCAGGCAAGGTTTTATATCCTGAATGCTATAACATAGTGTAGTTATGTTTGATTGGATATCAATGCTAATGCAAAATGCTGAAATTTATTTATAAATAAGATAAATAAGGTATACATGAATGTTATAGACCACTCTAGTAATATTGGATTTTGAACATGCAGCTTTTGACCCTTCTTCCTGTCAAAAAAAAAAAAAAAAAACTCTTGTTTGTTTAATTCAAGAAAGCCATCTTAAATTGTCAAAGTAAACCAGGAGGGAGTACAGAGAAAAAATTGCTGTTGAGTCTGGTAATTGGAGAGGAACAAGGCATTGCTTCACTGTCAATTCTGCAAGCCAGTCCCCAGACAGTAAAACAACATCCCTGACAGAGAACAATAAACACTTCTTGTGTAACAATTCGTAAACATGTGTCCTGAGGGTCATACTTTATTTTGAGGGCCTTTTTCTACAGTCGTTGAACTGCTAATACAGACAGCAGGGTTCCCGCTGATGCCTCTAGCCACAAGAAAGAAACAAATCAACTTGTTCTGGCAAGACTCACAAGTGTTCTGTCGATTACTATGATCACAGCAAATTTTCATTACTCACAAAGCTTTGTGCCTGCAAGACAACTAAGATGAGTAAACTGAAACAATGCTCTTTTCAATTCATTTAAAACTAAATCAAATTATGAAAACCTATATAATGGGTTCTATATCTATTCTTTATTTGTTCACAATTTTAAAGCTAGAATTTAAATTGTTTTAGTGGGGCAAATAAAGTCAATGGACTGTGAGAGAAAAATGCATTTCCTACTATTTTTGCCAGATAATGCAACACGTCAGATGTTTCTATTGTAGAAGGTGTAATTTAATAACATGCAAGTGATGCATTACAAGTGGTCAAATCGTACATAATTTTTATAATGAAAATAGAATACAAATAGTCACATAGACACATAATCAATACTACACATAGACACAGAGTCGATAATGTAATATTTTTTACTACAGTAGTATTTACTAATGGCATAGTCAGATGCTTCATATGCAGTAGAAAAACGTGGGAGCTCATGTGCTAATACTTGGATGAATTTTATACTAAAACATTGTGTAAGGACAAAACAGATTTGATACTTAAATTTAATCAGCAAGATTCAGAACTTCTGAATATATACATATTTAGAACAGATATGATTGATGTGCTCTGATTATGTTTAGAGGTGCTGTCTGTCTGAAACGGCAGCTTCTGTGCATTTACAAAATTTATATTATTTACTTTTTTTCTCACACTATGAACTCTGTGGCTTATAATATGAAGTAGCTACTTTATTAATATTTCATGTATTAATTATTGTTAAAAACAGTTTCTGGTAGGGTCCATGAGATAATAACTGGTCTGAACCACCTATCGCACCACCTATTTACATTTAGTTTAGTGATATCCGTCATGCATATGTGACGGATGTATAAATACATGTATACATTATTTTGGATGGTGACCGGTTTTGAGGACTTTTATTTTGACGGGTGTTCTGTGTTTTCTTGCGTGTTTTCGGGAGATCGCGAGATAGAGAGAGATCGAGAGTAAGACGAAGGAGAGCGCAGTGTCTGAGTGCGTCACGGAAGAAAAGTGCGGGGTTGTGTTCGAAAAGCTGTTTGATAAGGTGCTTCAGCGGAAGATTATCACGGCTAAAGTTGAATAAAGGACGACAGCACTGGCTGTGAAAGTGTCAGACCGGACTGTGATCTGTGCTTCGTCGTGCAAAGGTTTTTTTAGGCTCTAGCTGCTAGAGTGACGCAGTTAGAGTGAAGGCCACTGAAGCTGTGAGTACGTTTTGAGTGCAAATATCGTTGCAGTTTGCAAACGTTTCCTGCCTGTCTTTAGTTTTTGTTTGGCATTTTGCGATTTTTGCGAGTGAGAAATCGTGTCAGAGACTAACTACAGCGCTGCTCACGTGTTTTTCCTACCCTTCTGCTCGTGATCGAGCACGTGAGACTAAAATGGCTGCTGGATGATATAATACAGAACGACGAAAATTCGATTTCACAAACAGTTTTTTTTATATACCCTGCCATCTAAGTGACATCTCTTGGTGATTCATCTCAAGGTTATTTTTTGTTCTTACCTATACACTTTAATTTGGAACATTTCAAGAGACTTTCAGTTCCTTGGAAGTCAACGCCTGATATTCTAAAACCTTGGTTCAACGCAACATATTTCAACGCACCCCACGTCGTGACAACGCACCCTAAATAGTTTTGAAGGCTGATATTTTCCTCTTGTTCGTTTTATTTTACATCTGAACTGAAAGTGTGAACTGTGGTGAGTGAATTGAGCCACAAAACAACCTGAACTGTGAGTACAACTGTGAGTAAACAGTTAAAGGGACTGTTCATATAAGTGTTTATTTTGCTGAAAGAGTAACATTGTGTATGTTTTGATTTTCATCACTTTTGGGAATTTACCAGTTGTTTAATTGCGGTTCAAGAATTTGTTGTAAGAGTGAATGAAAAAGTGAATCGTAAAGGAATTTATTTTTCTTTTCTTTTAAAGGGTTTGTTACAAGGTATCTTAATTCAAGCATGTTGAATTTGGAGGTTATTGTGAGAAATTCAAGAAGTATTCTGATATTGCAAATTTATTTACATTTTATTTTTTTTTTTGGGTTATACAAATAAGACACATACAAACACAACACAAAAAATTTTTTTAATTTTTTTTTGTATACTTATTGGTAGTGTGTTTTTCTTTGGGGCTGTCAGGAAGTAGGGGAGTCTCCCTTACTTTATTAGATTCAGAGAGGAGGGCACATTGTAGACTAAGTCTCACATATGTAATCTATCTTCAGGAAGCCACCGTGTATAACAGACTGAAACTGAAGCCCCACCTTACTGTTTCTTTAGTGTTTTCGACACAATAAGGTGAGCAACCTCATACACCCATTTGTGTGTAAGGAGACTTAAATAAATTTGAGAAGTGAAGACAAAGGTCTTTTGCATATTCAAATTTCTACGGCAGCTCTAATTGACTGTCCCCTACAAGATAAGCAGGAAATATTCCTGCGTCACACATACATACAGCTTAAAAATCATGTGTGAAAACGGTAGACTTCAGTTCCTTTGCACATTATTAACATATCAGTCTCCTGAAAATTATGTTAATTATTCTTTGCCATCGATTTTATTTCTTCCCATCATGTAGCCTTTTATAAATGCTGCTGTTTTGCATTAACATACTTTAGCATTTTCCTCTGTCATTTCTTAAGAAGGAGAAGTCAAAATTCTGGCTGGCGCTTCCAAGATCACCTCTGTCCTTTATGTGATAACTTAGCCCTACAAGTGTTTGCCCAGACACTCTTCGCCTCTTTCCGTCACAAACTCTCTGACTCCAATCCATCAAGTCAACATTTAGACATCACCGAGTGCAGTTGGCAGGGCCGAATGGGGGAAAATGTAATAGGGGCTGTCCAACAGCTTGACATTCTTCTTAAAGGACAACACATTTAATCATTTCATGTAAATAGGAGGGGCCATCTACGCTGTATTTCATGCTCTTAGTGTTGTTGGGGATGATGGATGCAGATCATCCTGTGGGTTTTATCACATCAATATGATTCAGTCAGAATGAAGCCACTCTATTCCCTCCATCTCACAAATAAGGCAATCAACATATATGTAGTTCAAATGAAACATACAGCATTTTTTTATTTCCCCATTAGTGCATTTTTATGTTCTTTTAAAATGTTAATAACTTCAGATAAATGCATAACAGGGACTCATTTGTTGAACAGCTAAGTTAAGGGCAAAGATTCACTAAACACAGTCTCTAATTACTCATGAATTCCTTTTCCCAGCACTCTGATGGCTTACTGCTGTTCCTCCCTCCTCGCTCTCAGATTATGGCCTCTACATTCCCTATGGGGCCAATATCAACTCCAACTCTATTAGGTCCAGCAGCACTTACCATTATGAGCAACTCAATAACAACTGGAGTAAACAGGGCATGTTCTGTTTGCGAAAAAGAAAGAAAGAACAAAAAGCTGACTTGTATTACTCATGTAGCTATCTCTAATATGTCTGTTCTAGTATGAGAGCACCCCAGTGTAACACTCTGGATAATGATATGAGATGAATCAGGCCTTTACAACCCCTCTGGTCGGGTAAATCACACGAGCACCTTTTATTTTATGATACTAATCCTACTCTTCTACCCACATCAATATCAGCAATGTGATTTGTTGAGATATGAATACATTTCATTGGGCTTTGCTGCTCTCCACACAAAGAAACGATAAGTGAAGATAGGGATACCTGTATTTCTTTAGCTGAAGACAAGGACACTTTCTTGCGACTTTATAAATGGTGGCTCCTAAACTTGTGTACGCACTTGCATAACAAGTTCATAGAATTGCATGGTGTGCAAGCCCTCTTTAATTGCTGTCTTGGATTTGTGATAATAGAAAGTCAGACATCGTGTGGACAGGTGCCATCTGAAATCTCTCCAGACCACAGTTTGCGAAATGCTCTATATTCGGGTGCTAATTTATGCTGCCACACCACTTTTCACCCTGAGTGTGCTTTCAGAAACCCTAAGGCCCTTTATGACACAATCTCATTTACTGGTGAGAATATATAACATAGCTCTCACTCACTGCCATAAAGTGAGTCGAGCACACTGAATATTGTAGCATTCCTCTGCAGCAGTGTCAGTAACCAAAACTGTGATGGGAATTTGAGTCATTCAATACAAAAAAATATAATGGATAAAAATCTTTCAAGATAGCATCATAACCACTTTAAAAGAGCTGTGCCGTATGTATTTAAGTCTGTCTGACATTCTGTCTTTGATGGAAGAAAAATGTAAATAGGAAATATTGGTTTAAAAGTATGTTTTTATCTTCTTTTTTCTTAAAAAAATTGACATTAAAAGTACGCATTACATGTAAAAAAGTGCCAATACCTTGCCTCTGTTTCATAAACTTTTACACTTGCAAAATAGAATTGTCTAATATATTTATTTTACATAGGATAATCACATAATAGTCTTTTAAATACATTATAAAAGTACCGAAAGAGAATGTGAACCAAACATTTTCCTTTTATTCTCATTGTTTACTTTTAGTAACATTTTTGTCATTTTACTATTTTTTCTCATTTTGAAGCCCCTTTTAACATTGTTTAAATCAATATCCTCTTTGATGGGATGATTTTAATTTTATTGCAAATGAAAACTCCAGATGACTGAAGTTTGTTGGGTCTCCTTATGTTTCAAAACTCTCTTTATCAAGCCAAGCACCTCATGTGCAATTTTTTACAAGTCATTGTTAATTAAGTGTTAATTTATCTTTGCATGTTAGACTTAACAAAAACTACTTCTTACTTTACTATTTTAACTTCTTAATTCCTCATCATAAAAATGTTTAGATGATCATGATATTTTTTAGGCTGGTTTTAAAGCTCTCTGTAGTATTGGGCTGGCACTGATTGTTTTAGACAATATTCTTTGCTAAAAACTCACTGTACCGTTTATGTTTTATTGGACCTAAGAGTTTCATTCAATAATGCAGACCATCAGATCGTCCTGTCTCGCTTGGAGTACATCATTGGCAATAAGGGTGGTGCCATTTATTTGTTGAGTTCTTCACTTAAGTTTTTGTATCTGTTTTGTAGCCACCAATCTTTTTGCTGCACCTGTGACCTATCCTTAAGGCACCCTCTTGATAGGCACTATCAGTCTATGTTTGGGTCTATTTTTATTTTCTAAAAATGGTATCTTGTTCCATTTTCATGTATATGACAGCCACATTTTTTGTATCCCCTAAACTAAAAAATATATCATTTAGAGTACATCTCAAAATGTAAGGCTTGGATGTCAGTTATGTTTTTCAGTGATAAAAGACTGAGATCAGTGATATCTCCTATGTGTGCATTTCTATTCACCCTTTAAAAGTGGAGATTGTGCTTTTATAAATTCTTTAAAGGAGATCAGTCTGATCTAAAATCAACTATTAGCCAATCAACTGAAGTTCTCAAAATATAAACAACTGTTCATCTAGAGGAATCTTTTGGGACATTTAAAACAACAGCATTAAATCTCACAAATCATTTGCAGTCCTTTTAACACAGTACTATAAACAGACAGAAATAAATGGGTGAATAACGATACAGAAGATTAAAGTTTGATGTTCAAATTAAAGCAGATATCAGATTAAACTTTTACATAGCCAACTTTCCAAGCTTTCTTTCTAGGCATCACTTAATGGTTTTTTTTCAATGCTCTCAACCACTGAAACCTTTCCACACTGTTTAGATTACTCCAATGTACATCATGTTGAGTTGAGCCAGTCTTCCTGGGTCTGCTTAAAGGTGATTTATAATGATGCAACTCCAAGTTTGTCTGGTGCAATTTTAATGCAGATTCACTGGTTCCTTGTTTGGTTTAGAGATTGAATTTGTTTATTCTTTCGTTTTTTTGTTATAATTATTATTGCCTGTCCTCTCCCTACTCTCAGGTTGACCGATTAGATACTACTGTCTGTAAAACAAGCAGAAGGTGATTTAATTTGTAACAAATTAAAATGTTAAGAAATATTGTAGTTTTTGTTGATGCCTTAAAAAACAACATTGAAAATTTGCACTAACCCAAAACTGATTGCTGTTTTGAGCTCTGCCTTTGGAGCCAGAGCTCAATCTGGAGAGTCTCTAAGAGTTAGAACTGCTTTGATTACTGATGGATGTCAGATTTCTACAACATAAGAAAATCACTAAGTATAACTAAAAATGACCAAGTACCAATTCTGCCTATAATCGCTTTTTACATGGGACGCTGACATTAAATATACGTTACACAGGAGGTGATGCATGTAAATAATAATTTGTTTTACTGACAACAATCTCAAATGGCATACACATCATTGAAAGATAGTGGCAATTTACTCATTATGTATTTTGTTTAAATAGATTCTTCTCCTTCCCATACTCTTAAACCGATCATAATAATATCTGTTATATTACTCTTTCAATTTGTTTGCTCATCTTGAATTCTGACATGTAGTTTGAGTGTTATTGACTCATGACATTAATATAAGATTGTCTTTTGTCTCAAACATATCTTCAGCATCTTGTGCATTTAATTCATCTTTTAGTTAACTATCCATAGTTTGACAGGTCAAACTGTGAGACGCAGATGGTGAGGTGCTCTATTTGTGGAAACTGCTCTGAGCTTACTTCGAGTGACAGAAATTTAAGGTTTTTATTTGTGGAGCTACTCTAAAGTTGTTGTTTTTGTTGACACTTTTGAGCATGACAGGTGATAGCTGTCTGAGAACTGAGACGTCCATTTATTATTAATAGTCTGTGTCATAGCTGTCATTTCACATTGTTTGTTTATGCCTTACCTCCCGGAAGTGCACACAATGATGCCTTCACACACTCAAACATCATGCTTGTTTCCAAAACTGAACTGAGTTTTGGCCTTCCTTTTGGTGAGCAGCAACTCCTTTCAAGATGCTTCTCTCAGATGTGCAGAGGGAGAGGGAATGAAGGATTCTGGTTCAAAAGCTTTCAAAACCATGTGGAGTCCGGGCGCTTTGCTGCAAAAGACCACGATTTCCACATATGAACCCATCAGCAGCTTGAAAGACAGATAAAGACAGGACAAAAAATGAAGAATTGATATGAAATGACTTTCTAATTCAGATTCATTGGCAAAAAGAGATTTGGTTAGTCTGCAATTACATTGTTTCAAGTCCTAATACAAGTTTAATCGTTATACAGCTACATGAAAGACTGTTAACTTTCTCTCATGCAGAGCTGATGAGCAGTCTCACTGTTGCTGAAAAGTGAAAGTCTCTTTATTAAGTAGATTTTATATATATGATTATATTTCAAATATTTATGTTTTTAAAAAGTCCAAGCAATAAGTCGGATTGAATTGGGTTTGAAGTGATGGCAAAATTAATGTCTTGGGATAACATTTTTGTTACGCTTGTAACGCTCTTGTAAGATGGGATAGACTTAACAAAGACACTGACAATTGAGATATCGTTAACAGCCTTTATTGTGGATCATCGCGATAAAATCAAGTGATTGCAATCACAATAGGCATAACCTACGTCGAGAATTGTAAGGACCCCATTCAGTGCAAGGTTAATGGTTAGTGCTTAGGAAGCCCTCATAATGAGATGCGTGCAGTGTCCCGCCCTTGTGACGTCACTGCACCAATCCCGAGAACGGAGGTTCAACCAGCCGCTACAGTATTTTAGTCCAAGTAGCTAGTGCAGCAGAACAGATTGATATTTGTTTGAAGAGGGAACATCTAGTAAAAGTTAAAATAAACAAATATTGGCAGCTATGGGTGATTTTCTCTTGAGTTATTTAGCTTGGTTAATTGTATGAGCTGCATCAGTAATATCCGAGTGTCTGATGAACTGATGAAACAAATGAGAAATGGGATTATGCCAGAGGTTTGAGTGATGGGATTGTAGGGGCCCATTGAATGTGTCCAATGCCTCGACTGTCATTCCTGCTTATCAAAGACACTCACAGCCACGCCAGTCGAGCATTAGTGGATTGACTTTGAAAATATGTATCACTGCAATCAATACACTCAAGTTCTAATGATGTTTGATATTGAATGACCAAATGGATTAAATAAAGGCAAGATACTGGAGTGAACTCCCACACTGAGGCTACTGACAAGTGATGGGGGCATAAAAGTATTAATTCTAATTATAGTGAGGTGACCTTTATTCTGAGTCTGGGTTTTAATCTGTGATGTGTTGCTAATTATCAGCTTGGAGGACTGAAAACGATATCCCATTGTCTTCATGGCACAGGAAATTGGACAGCTTGAAAAAATGCAATTCTGATGGTAGTGAATGTGTAGAGGAGAGAAGTTATTTTGCTTAAAATGAGCTCTAGTGACTAATTAGATTGTATGCCACTGGGGTTGCATTTATTGCCAAATGGAGTGCTTTTTAATTTAAAAAAAGTGTGGTTTGGCATTTGAGACAAGGTAGCATTTGTGGTCAAGGAGAGACCAGACAAAAGCCCCCATCAGGTAAATCAGGACTGACTTTTATTTCTTCAGGTGACATAGCTGGGTGCCCTTCTCAGACCAGGGAACAGTAAAGCGTCCTGACAGAATGACTTGCAAGGGCACTCATAGGGCAGAAAAATGAGAATATGAGTCTATGTGGGTTGACGTCTGTGTGAGAGAAAAATTGCTTTGAAGTGGTTTCCTCCTCTTATGCACCATGTATAATGTATTACTTGTTTAATTGTGAAGGTTTTATTGATATTAATACCCACTTAAGCATCCTAGTTAGCGGAAAGGTCACTAAGGGCTTTTCTGGTCTCACTTCTTCATTTCACTTTGGGGAATAAGTAAAAGGTTCACTATGGATAGCTGTCCTGACCTTTCACCCCTGTGAATTTAATCGACATGTTTAAGGGCTGAGAAAGGAAACCTGAATAAGGATGGAAAGGACATGTTAATACATTTCAGAAAACATTACATCAGTAATTGCCTTGTAATTACTTGTTTGACACAGCTGTGATTTACTTTTTTATCTTGACAAGGAACACATCATGACTATTAATATCCACAACTATTTGGATTTGTGTCTGTATAAAATAAATCCTTTCAAAATGTTTGATTATGACACTCATTTCAAGTCCTTTTCCAGTAATTACATTTCCTTAGTTTTGTCTGTTGAAAACTTTCAGCAGTCATTGGATTATAGAAAATATTACCACTAATCTTTAAAAAGGCTTTAATAGAGTCCCTATCTTTTATAGTCAAATTATAGTTGATAGTTTTTTTCTGTTGCCATTCTCTCTAAGTTTACATTATTGTCATGACTTTATCATGCTTTATCATAGCTGTTTTACATTTTTCTTTATTTTTTTATGATTTGTTGCAGTCTAATAACCAGGTATGTTTGGAAGCTGTGACATTTCAGATTATTTTTTTATTTAATTTACATATAATAATTAGCCATTGCAGGAATGGTAAAGGCCTTACCTTTACATGAATATCACAGAATCAGCTTCACTTCACTTCATATTAAATTTTTTTATATATTTAATTAACGCAGTAAATGTGCAAATAGGAGCCGGTACAAGAATCAAGGCACACTTTCCCATTACGGCCTGTCAGCACAATTTTGTTTATGAAACTATTTAGTAATTGTTTTCTGTCTTGCAGCAATTATTGAGTTTTGTTTAATAATATATATTAATTATATTTTATATTGTTGTAACTGCCGTTAATTAAAAGAGTGACTGCTGGTACTAAGGCACTATCCCCATTGCTCACATTTTTCCAATTTCTGACACCAATTTTTCAATCCTTATGGCATCTGGAGATCCTATAAAAAGATGTTGGCTTGAATTTCCTCCAGATGTTCTAGTTAATCATCTGTCCAAAAAGGAAACACTTTATAAGCATTCCAAATATTTACACAGCCGAACACATACAGTGCAGGTTGTACCCCCTTGTGTCAAACCCAGATTTTTCAGATTTTGTGAAGTCTTAATACAGTCAGCCCTAACCACCTCTCAGCAACAGATGCTCTTTTGTATGAGTGAGCTTGCAATTTTGAGAAGTTTATTAAGAGTTTTATTACAACCGTAGCCATGGCACTTCTCAGCTCACTGACTGGGTTGCCACTGCCAGAATCTGGCATCACTGCTGCCATCCTCAACTGATTTAAGAGTTTTCGAGTGACAGCGTAAATCTGGATGATGACAAATAACCTCCTTTGAAGTCAGTGGCATATCCAATAGGATACAAGTTTTCTATTATAAAAATTCCCCAGTGGCTGGAAAAAGCACCACACAATGTCAAAGTGGCAATCTTTACTCTGTAGCTAAGAGCAGTGAGGGTGTTTGCTGTGCTTATAGAAATAAGAAGGTCACGCTCACTTAAATCTGTATTCCATGGTAACTTGGCACGTCGATGAAGGTGAAAAAAAATAGCACGCAATAAAGTCAGAGCAAATGAAGATTTTTCGTGTCCAATGCATGCTGTAATACATCACAATTCTGCAGCCTGGCCCAGAGTAATATATAAACTTAGCAGTCTGTCTTGTTGCAAAAATGAAAATGTACTTCTAAGAAATGAGCAATTTCCCAATGGAAGAATTGAAAATTCAAAGGGACTGTCTGCGGGTGACCCGTCATCAATCACGAGTGGTGTGAGCTGGAGGCATGGGAGAAGGGCCGTCCATTGACAGGTGCTACCCGCTGCCTAATGGCACACAGCAAACACCCGCGCTGCAGAGGGGAAGGCAATAGGACCGTTAATTGCTCTGGCTCTGCTCTAGAATACTAAAAGCGTCTGGCTGAAGGCATGAGCTGTCCACAGATATTGTCCCGCCCAATCCAGTGGATGCCTTGTAGATTATGTTCCCAAACCAATTGCCTTTTCCCCTTCCAATACTTATTGAAGCAGGGGTCTCTGACACGTGACACTAAGAGATACTGGCAGCTTTAAAGCTGTGGCTCATTCTGGAAGTTAAATAGCTCTTCGAATGATGACTGTGTATATTAGATGGGAAGTGTTTTTTCGAGGTGCTTTATTTCAGTCAGTTCAGGATTTTTATATTTTTTTACTCTCTAGGTTTACTTCCTCATTTTCTTCGAATGAAACCAAAAGCTTGTCAGAGTAGTTCAATGTGATTGTAATGTAAGGGTTATTTTTTTTTCAAGATATTTGAGAGAATAATGATGAAAAAACTTCAGTTCATAAAGCAGTGCATGTACTTCCCTTCATTATTTCTTCTTTAAACATCCACCGCTCTCATTTGGGGTTTATACCCAGACCTGCACAAAACTCTCATCATTTGTTGCATGGCATTAATCCATAAAATAAAATGCATTAATAATTCTGAAAGTCAAGCCAGGCTTTTCTCTACTGAAGTGCACTACCATTTCAACTGTCATCTGGCTTATACGCTTTTATTTATGAGTGCCTGTGTCTGGCTCTTTTTTTATTCAGTAAATGTACAAGCTCAAACAGCTCTTTGTTAGAATGTGCATCTATTCGTGTTTCTGAAGCAGAAAAGTATGTGGAGCTCTCAACCATCTGCATCTGCAGGCTCCCTGTCGATGACTCCTGATGAGGGCCAGATGTTCACTCAGGCTACTGTGTGTTCCATTAGGAGCTTCATGCCTGCACTCTATATGTAACTCTCTCAAACCAGTGGCTTTTGTTCCATGCTTTTTGTGCTCTGAACTTTTTCTTTCTTTCTTTTTTTCTTTCAGGGGGCAACAGAAAGTTCACAAAAAAACTGAAAACTGGTTTGTGACTTCTTTTGGAAGTTATATACACACACTCACCTAAAAGATTATTAGGAACACCTGTTCAAAAAATGTGCAGGGCTCCGGCTCTCCAGGACCGACGTTGGACACCCCTGCAATAGAGCATCTTTGGGATGTGGTGGAACGGGAGCTTCGTTCCCTGGATGTGCATCCCACAAATCTCCATTAACTGCAAAATGCTATCCTATCAATATGAGCCAACATTTATTAAGAATGCTTTCAGCCCATTGTTTAATGAATGCCACGTAGAATTAAGAAAGTTTTGAAGGTGAAAGGGGTCAACACCGTGTTAGTATGGTGTTCCTAATAATCCTTTAGGTGAGTGTGTGTACATATGTTTTTTTTTTGTGTCTATGTTTTTTTTGTGCTGTCAAAGAAATCATATATATATATATATATATATATATATATATATATATATATATATATATATATATATATATATATATATATATATATATATATATCAGTATTTCTAAACTAAACAGGTTCCCAGGTTAACACACGGTGTGTCTGTGGAATTTAAAGAGCTGTTTTTTAAGCCTTTGAATTCTTCCACTCCACTAGTTGCTGTTGACAACTGACCTATAGCAGACTTCCCTTGTGGCCTCCTGATGTTTGTTCGTCTCTTGCTTACTAATGCTGTGTGGAATCCAGGTTTTGTTCTTTGATGAAAATGATGTTCAACAAGCTTTTCTTCTTGCTGTGTTTTTGCATGGTGGCCTTTATTACTGATATAGTGCCCAGCAGGGTGCTAAAATGGAATTAAGTGGAAGTTAACAAAAAAGATTTAAGGATAAATAAAGAGGAATAATAGCTTATGTGGGAAACTAAATGAATTATTTAGCATTAATTCAAAAGAACCCTTGATTATGTCAATGTGTGAATGGGCAGATGAACAAGAATGAAACTCACCCATGAAGCTAAATCCTAACACTTTAGAGATGCCTAAAGCTGCTGCTGGTGTATTTGGTGAGAAAAATAAAAGTCATAGAGACAAATTAATTCCTTTATTTTCAGAAGAGGTGTTACCTAGTTTTGACTGGGACTCTTGATATTTTCTTTGATAGAAACAGTTTTCTTTGATTTTCTCCAAATCTCTTTCTCAGCATGACAGAGCAGGTCAACAACAGCTGCAGGGATTCTTCTTAATTATGAAAAAAAGCATGCTGTTTGAAAGGAGTGGGAGAAAAAAAAGAAAGAAATCTACTTTAGGTCTTGCCTGCAGTGCATACTGAGATAATTTTCATAGTAATGAGTCCGAGATGGTATTCTCCACGGTAAAGGTGAAATTATAAAAGGATAAGTAGGGGAGGGCAGGCCGGGCGATGAGGGGAAGAATCTTAATTAATCCTGCAGTATGCTCACAGGATGAGTGTCACGTCATGTACATCTGATAACAGATATATTGAATTTTATTCAAGAGGAGGAGAGGGCTGAACAGATTTTCAACATATAATGATTTGTCAAAAAACTCCAACACATAAATCAACCTGGACCTGTTAAGACAAATACAAAAACAGTTTTTAATTGGGTTCATAATACCATAAGCAGATACTTCATGAAACATTTTTCTTTATAAAATGTGTGTGCTTTTACTTGTTTTTGATGACATTTATATATAATTATAATAACAATGCCTTCAATTTATTCAGGGCTTTTCTAGACACTCAACGACGCTTTACAATTATCAGAGCATTATTCATTCACTCCACATTCAAACTCTGGTGGTGATCAGCTACCTTGGTAGGCGTCAGCTGCCCTAGGGCAGTCCAACAGGACGTGGCTGCCATTCCGCCCCTACAGCCTCCTGAACCCCACCAAACAATCCTCACCAGTCACATACATCCACACAGGGCAACGCAGGTGACGTTCTGCCACAATGGTTAAATGGGCCCAGGTACCCAGGTACATTTTTCCTTAGCTATATTTTGTACTCTTGTACTTTTACTTGTACGTGAGTACATGATAACTGAAGTAACACTAGATTTACTTGAGTACAAAATCTGTTGTAAGTTCTGTGTTTGTTTGACAAAGCTCTGATCTAAAGTCCATTTTATTCCCTTTCGATCATTTCAACTGAAAACAGGAAACAGTAAATTCCTAGGTTTCTTTACCGTTTTAATAATTGAGAAACTAACACTGAAGCATTTAGGAAAAAAACAGCTTGTTTTGAACATGGAGTTAAAGTCTGGTAGATGACATGCTCAGTTTTTCTAGCACTACATTGACATGGTCCACTCCTATTTTAAGAGCGAAGATGGCACTTTTACACTGTTTTCCTGATAAAGATTTATGAGCAATTTGACACAAGTTCTATGACTCATTAGCTTGCATGCATTCAGATGTGCTATATTACTGAAGAATTAGTGCAGTGCTTATGTGCACTGTTTTTCAGTCTGATGGCCTTCAGGTCTGAGAACTCCTGCTATGAGATACGACCATAATGAGGCAAAGAATTTTTGATGAATGGCTTCAGTTTAATGTGAAATTAAATGGTTTGAGCACTAAAGCTCTTTTATATATAGTTTGTTGTGATGGGTTGGAAATGTTTTAGCAATGCATTCATCTACACCAAGCATCATATACTGGTAAGATTCCGATGAGCTGTGTGGATTTAACTAGAATAAAACAATATAGATGACTCGGAGTAGGGGTCATAAAGGGTTTGCACAATATGATGTCATCCCAAATTGTCTTTTTGGGCACAATTCTTATTGGATTGCATTTTGTGAACATGAAATATAACAAAGCCTATTGCAAAATATAATCCTAAATTAGTCGTGTATCTTGCTTAAATAGTCTGTACTTAGTTCCAATGTGAATACCCTGCTGTTCAAACAATTCATATCCATTCACGTGTTGGGATTTAAGAAGACCTAAGTGCTTGATGTTCTACAATTCAAATGTAACACAAGAATCAGAGGAGATGTTTGACTTTGGTTTGGGAAATGTGTGTGTGTGCGTGTGTGTGAGGGGTGTGTGTGTGTGTGTGAGGGGGGGCAGTTGGTGTCTGATTTAAGTGGTTCTTTATGTTTAAGTATAATAGATGCCTCCAAATCATGTTGTTACTTATTTTTTTTTATTCATATTAAGATGCTTGTGAACCCCCTTGAAGCTGTAACATTGCAAACCTGGGTAGAAATACATCCTACTACTAATAAACTACTGAACTGCATTTATTTGGTTGTGCCATCTCATGACCTCAACATGCGTTTTAAAGGTTTTTGAAGCATGGTCTCCTGGAAGTTGTGGGGGATTTGAATGTTCAAATTCTTTAATTTGTGTATTGAAATGGTCAAAAAGTGGGAGCAGCCATGTATATTTGTACACCCTCAGTCCTATTCATTTCTCACATGTTGGGAGTGATCAGAGTTTGATTCAAGTATGAGTGTTAGTCCTACAGTAGACTAACACATTTATTTCATTCCTAATCATATTTAGTGTGTTTTTTTTAATTAATATTTGATGATTCCTTAAGATCAAAAATGAGAAATCATAACTTCTTTGTCTCCAGGACAATGTATCGAAAAATATTTAGTTTGACGTGCTCATACAGCCAAAGCTCTTTAATCTCTTTTAAAAAGTGTGAATTAATCAATAATAAATAAATCAACCCATGTTTCTATTTATTTATCAGCCTATTTTTCTTTTAATTTGTACACGATGCATTCAGCTCTTTTTCACAATAATTGTTTTTGATCAGCTGACAAGAGGTATGAACTATTTGAAGCCAAACACTCCAGAGAGTTTGCAGCATTGCCTGTAGAGAGGATAATTTCTACCATCACAGCTTTCATAGATTGTTGTGTGTTATACTTTTCTTGCTCAGTTTTGACTGGTGACTTTTTGAGAGAACATAACATGTCGAAGTTGAGTAGACAGTCAGGTGGAAGTAGCAAACTTAGACTTAGTGGCCAAACCCTTTAATAGGAGGTCTTTGGAAGTTTCAGCCTCAGTGTGTTCTTGTAAATAAAAGTGAAAGCTGAGCTTTCAATATGAAAACTTAATCTTTTTGGTTCACAAGACCATAAAATCATTCACACACTTGACTGATCATGACTTCAACATTCACATAGTAGGGCATTCACTATAAAGAAAAACTTAGTAAACTCTAAATATACACTATAATAACTAAATATAGACATTTTTGTGTTGGTTAACAGAACATGAATTCCATCACAATAAATGTATAAAATAAGCTTTCAAATAATCTAAAAAAGTGAAGTGTATGAACAATCTAGAGATTTTTACAATAAAGCTTTTCCAAGGCTTCATCCACTACAAAAGAACATGCCATTGCTGCTTTTAGTGTTGTATTATGTTAACAGCTCCATAAGTTCTGAGAACTGAGAAGCATCACAAGTAATAAAAGATGGACTAAAATCAAAAGAAACGACCATGGTGTTGCATGTCAAGCATGAAAGTGAGAGTAAAATGTTCAGTTTAGAATGTTAATTGTGAGTTTGTAATCACGCCATAAATATTAATGCGCTCGTTAGCAGGTGTCAAGCCCATCAGGCTCTTGAACGATGCACAATCTTATTTGCCATTTGATGAGCTTGTTAACAGAATTGAAATGAGTTAGATGAAAGATATTCTGGATGGAGGAACGTTGTTTGATATTACTGAAGAAATTCACGACCTCTTCATCCTTGCCATACATTACAAAATATGAGCTCCATACAGCTGAGAGTTCCAACGCTTATGATCTTAAAGGGGTCCACAGACAAAGGCTTATGTTATATTTATAAAACCCCTCTATAACAAAATAATAATAAAATTAAATATAAAGACCACAAATCTTTTATATTTGAATCTAAATTTAATACATCATAGAAATGTGCCTTTCTCAGACCACACTGAATGTTATACTAGAAAATGGGATCCCAACCACAACTTATCATTACATTTAATTTCATATTCCTTTTCATATTTGGAATATTTTGGTTATGGGTTGAGACGTGTGTTTAAAAAAAAGATTTGTTAAAAACAAAGAGTATGAGTTTTGTTTATGGAGGATTTGTAATTTCATATTGACCAATCACAGCAGATAGGGTGGGATGAGCAATGACCCATTTCATTTCACAAAGCTAGACAGCAAAATGACACTGTTTGAAAATTTTATATATAGGTTATTTATTCAATTGCCGCATTCCAGTTCAGAAACAATATTTTTTTATTTGCCGACTGTTAAATCGACACCTGAGTAGACAGTGTCTGAGAGTTTTATTTAATAGGTTCTGAAAGATAACCATTTGAGGTAAATGATGAGAAATAAAATGTGTAACTGACACGAGGCCTCAAAAATGCAATACAATTACTTAACTTTTTTTAGTGCTGAAGTACATTGAATCTGTGTTAAAAGTTGTAACAGAAACTCCCGTAGTCTTCACTGTGAGCTTAAGACCTGTTAGAAACCATCAGTCCAGTGAGATGGACTACAAAGAGCATATGCATGGACAGATCATCAGATGAGTTAAAAACAGCACGTAATCATTCCCAGTGCTATCTACGCTGCTTGCGGCGAACATTTTCTTTCAGCTCATGATGTAACCTTTTGCAAATATACATAAAAAGAGGACTTTAACAGACCACACCAGAATGCAATTAAATGCCTTCCACAATGAACATCTAATTATATAATTACCTTTATTATAATAGCATCAAAGGAAAAAAGAAGCTAGCTGCTCAAGGGACAGTACATTAAGCTGATATTATTTGCAGCTACTTATTTAAATCAAAAGGAGCAATTATGTCATAGTGTGGTGATTCATTAACTCCTCTTTTAAAAGCTTCCCTGGTATCGAAAGTGAGATTCTATTCAAGGCCTCCTTCTCAAAAAGAGTCACACATTAAGGGCTTGTGACAACGCCAGCTCTTGGCCCATAGTGAAGAAAATGTACCATTCAAGAATCAAGAGCCAGCCTCCACCATGATAAAAAAACAATCGTCTGAAAGCCTCTTTCATGGATGAGTGGGAAACATGTTGAATATATAGCTATGTTTGGATTTTAGAGGAGGCTTTGCCACATACGTCAAAAAAAGAGGTTAATGATTTCGCTTCATCCAGACTGATGATGTTTTACATTCTCAATCCGTTATTATAATGAAATTACTATTTATTGCAAACACCAAATTGTTTTGACCTTTACTTAGCATGGCCTTGCTAAATGTATTATGCTTTTAGCAAAACATTCAAAGGGATTTGAAGTTGAAATCAAAAGATTAGTGAAAAGCGCATGAGAGCAATTTCTTTGATAAATCTTCATTGAAAAGGACCTGGTGTGATACACACCACCATCTGAAACGCAACATTAAATTTCATCCCCATCCGACTAATTCTTTTTTTTTTTCATTCTGTTTTGTGGGAGCCCAGGCTCCATGCAGAGCAAAAATCAATTTGCCATCTCAGATTGTCATATTCTTTCTCACCTACCCGTCTGCCCGCAATTATTGTCTCATCGCCACTTCTTGCTGAGAAAGGGACCCCTGAGTGGCAATCCATTTTTTTATAAGCAGCCATGCACAAGACCCAATGCACAAAGATGCATACACACAACTCTGCTTGAGATTAAAGGTGACTCACAATGACCCTGGCTTATAAAGAATAGAGGTGGATAGGAGGCAGGGAGCGCTGGCTGGTATCTTTCATTTCACAATGTAAAAAGTGCCAGCAATCTGTCATTTAAGCAGTTGCTATCTTGTAGTTCAACAACAATTCATTGGTTGATTCATTCATATGTAGCCGCCCTGTCTACCAGAAATTGACTTAGAGACATGTAAACTTCAACTTAAATATATTGAGTGATTGATTCATTATCCAAGTTTCTTCTGAGAAACTTTAAAAAATAGCATAGTTTAGAGTATGGGACCAGATGAAATTTTTCCAAAAACATGAACAGCCATCCCTTCATCTCAACCGAAGACCTTCAGCCACTGCAGATTCCACAGTCATTGGGCCTTCACCTTTCTAACTTTTAAGCAAACACCAAAACAGAAACCATGTGCCTGTGCCAATGAATAAAAAGCTGCCTCATGGAAATGCCCAGCCTTGGTTATCAATTAAAAATAAAAATAAAAATTACATTTCTTACATTCTATGACAGCACATATCAACAGTGTTTACACAATACATTTACTGTACATTACTATATTTTACATGTAAATGCCACACATTCTTTACATGATGAGTATGATCTTGAAAATGAATGCCCATTTCTGTTACTCGTCCTTGCTCTTATTTAACTTTTTATACGTTGGTCTCATTTACTCAAAAATACCTTTCATCACAAAATGCTCTAAATTCTTTAACATGAATGGTTTGTTTTCCACTCTGATGCACTGCTTTTAATCTTTGAGTTACATTTTTTAATTAAAATCTACTCCTATAAAAGTGATGGGCAATCATTTATTTTACCGAAGTTGTTATGTTTATAATAAATATCATTTATTAAAGCAATCATCATTTAGTAATTAAAATGACTAAAACATTAAATAATTGTGTAGAAAACTGACATTTGAAAAACTAAAATGTATGTAGTTCAAGCAGACTTTTCTTTAAATTTTTTCAGCAATATATTTTCATTGACAAGTAGAATTTGGAATTTTTAGATGTATCATTGACTACATGTTCTTTCAAGGTATAGCTAACAAGTAAAATACAACCCTCATTTACCTTTTCATCCGCTATTTAAAGTACTGACATTATACAAATAAAATTATTATTTCTTAACCGAAAGGTGAATTTCAAAAACAAAACAAAAATCTCCTATATTGGAGGCCATACTTGACGAGCTTCATGTTAAGGTAATGCTTGTTATAAAAGTCCTCCAGTCTGATATGTCCGACATGTTCTTCTGTATAAAGAAAGTCACAGAATGTTTTTCAAAATATCGCTTGCCTGTACTCTGGTAAACATCATATTTCGGTCTGATGAAATCTTATCAGCTTTCTGCTTTCGAATGACTGCTGAGGCCCTCAGATGTTTAGACTCTCACATGAAATTGTTTTCCTTTCAGTGCTTTCGTCTGTGATTTGTAGATTCATCTTGTGCATTTGATTAGGATCAGTCTGATGCACAAAGGAAGGGAAGGGCAGCTAATAAACAGAATGCCCAGAAGTCTACCATAGGACCCCCGCTAACATCAGATATCACTTGCTTATCTTTTCCTTACTCTCTCCTCTCGCCAACGCACAACTGATCTCTGCCAACTTTTTGAATACACTTCCAACCTTTCATTCCTTTAGCAACTCCCCTATTTGAAATTCGGCATCCATGCTTTAAATTTTATTAACGGTCTTATTAAAGCCATTTTTAGAAAAAAATGAAAGAGAGAAATGTGGAGATAAAAGAGGAATGGTGAGAGAAAGGCGCAACATTAATTCATTGTCGGGAGAGAGCACAATGTGATTAAAACAGAATGGAGAGATGGAACGTCCACTGCCTCTTTGTGCCAGCGCTTAGATATAATTGCCAATCAAATCCTTTGTCATTTACCATTCAGTACCCCCTACGACCTACCCCAACCCCTGCTCAGCAGTCTATGTCAATCACTGAATCAACATAAGTTCCGTGAGGCTGCTATTAGATTGAAACTGGAGTTGCTAGTTAAAAGGCCAATATTTGGGCAGCGATAAAACTTCATAGGCAGTGTAAATTATACCTTAAAAAGACTAGTTAAGGAAGCTGACTATGTAATGATTGTAGAAGCTACAAGGTCCGTCAACCACAGTTACAATGAAAATGTTTTTGGAAAACTGATTGTTGTCAAAGCCTACACTTTTGTTCCACCTTTTTGTCTTGTTTGGCTTACCTACACTCTAAAAAAAGGGCTGGAGTAAAATAACCCAATTTGGGCTATTTTGGTAACCCAACGCAAATATGGACCAACCTAGCATTGGATTATTTTAACCCAACGTGTCAGTTTTAGACCCAGTGTTTTAATTGGACAAAGTTGATTACTCAGCACTGGTGGAAATTTAACCAACTCAACTCGTCCATCTCACATTAAAAAAGCTTTTGGGGAGTCAAATTGTATTTTCTAAGGGCGTCACAGTGAGCATGGTCATCTGCATTGGGTAGCATGGTCATCTGACAGCAAGAAGGTTGCTGGTTCGAGCCTCGGCTGGGTCAGTTGGCATTTCTGTGTGGAGTTTGCATGTTCTCCCTGTGATCGCATGGGTTTACCCCAGGTGTCCAAACAAAGTTCAAAGACATGAGGTATAAATCAGTTGGGTGAACAAAATTTTCCATAGTCAATTGTCCATGAGATTAAAAACTGGAGGGAAAACAACTTTCTTCAATTAAACAAGGACAAAACTGAAGTCATTGCATTCAGAAGCAAAAGCAAGGTTGTTAAGGTTAACACGTACCTCAATGCCAAGGGCCTAACAACTACAAATCAGGTCAGGAATCTTGGGGTGATGCTAGACTCTGATCTTAGTCTAAATAGCAATGACGAAATCCGCTTATTACCATCTTAGAAACATTGTAAGAATCAGATGCTTTGTTTCCAGACAAGATTTAGAGAAACTTATTCATGCTTTCATCTCCAGCTGGACTACTGTAACGGCCTTCACACCGGTCTTCCCAAAAAGATCATTAAACAGCTCTAGCTCGTTCAGAACGCAGAGGCTCGAATTCTAACAAAAACTAGAAAGTCAGAACACATTTCTCCAGTTCTTAAGTCTCTGCACTGGCTGCCGGTCTCCTTCAGAATAGACTTTAAAGTTCTGCTGCTTGTATATAAGTCTAAACATAACTTAGCACCTAAATACCTAAAAGACATTCTCAGTGAATACACACCAAACAGAGAGCTGAGATCTCTCGGTTCAAATAAATTAGATCTAACATGAGGTAAATTTCAATCAGGGAAGATACTCCTTTGGTTACCATGTGGCCCACAGATGGAACCAGCTTCCAGAGGAGATCAAGGGTGCCAACACTTTAGTCACATTTAAATCCAGGCTAAAGACTCACCTTTTTAGTTAGCACTTTTGTCGACTGGGCTCCGAACCTCTATTTTACCTTTGCACTTCACATCACATCATGATCTTTGTTTTAATCAATGTTTTTAAATTTCAGTTTTTAATCATTTTGATTTTATATAATTTTTTTTATGATTGATCTTATTAAATATACTTTTTTTTACTCTTTATTACCCTGTGTACGAAAGGTGCTATACAAATAAACTTGCCTTGCCTTGCCATAGTGTGTGAAAGAGTGTGTGTGAATGTTTCCCAGCGATGGGTTGCGGCTGGAAGGACATCCGCTGCATAAAACGTACGCCAGAAGTGTTGGTGGTTCGTTGCGCCATGGCGACCCCGAAAGCGGACAAGATAATGGATGGATGGAAGTTTTATGTTCTATTTTTCTTATAAGCAGAAACAAGACAACTAGTAAAGAAACTGTCGCAGTATAGAGAAGGTAAAAAATATTATGGTAAAGCAGAAATTAGACAATTTCATATACTCTCTGTAAAGAGAGACGATAAAACGTCATTACATAACATTACTTTTAAGAATAATTTTAGTTTACTGGATAGATTATTTTGTCACTCTAACATTGCCATACATTTAATATTTCTTGTATATATATATATATATATATATATATATATATATATATATATACAGCAGTCTGATTCAGAAATACTCTTACAGGTTTTACTAACCAGATTGGGTGTGAAGACATTCTGAGAGGGACCATCAGGGAGTACTGTGGCAAAGCCCTGAGGCTGAACATCATGACCAGCCTCGGTCAGCCAGAAAATGGAAACACCGCCATATCAGCCATATCAACTCAGAGCAGATGATCTTTGAAAACGAGTCCTTAAAATTGATCTGTGAAGGGATGTTAACGGCAGTCGCATACAGATTCTGTGTGAGCTGGAGATTCTCTCATTTGCTGGTTTGTTTGAGTGAGGTTGATGCACTCAAAATTGCCCTTCAAAAGACTGTATGTTTTCAGAGCAAAATGTGTCCAATTAAGTCAGCAATTACTGTCTAGTGGTTGTACAAAAAGTAATGCCATGTTGCAGATAAATGATACATTTATGGAGTCTACCTCTGCCTTATTTGAAAAGGCTCTCAGCGTATTATAAGCATCTTTACAGAGAGTATACGAGTGCATTCAGTCTAACATTACCCCCATGTAGTTTAAAAGAAGGCCGTGCAATCCTTTGCTCATTTGCAAGTCTCAGAGACCATATCAGTGAGTAAATAATCGTGTGTGAGTTTTCCGTACACACTTTCACACACCTATCTTATTCAAGTTCTTTCATAACATGTCATTCTTAACATGAGAAAAAGCTACTTCTCTCTGACTCATGGCTCTATCCGTTGCCACAAATATCAAGCTGAGACTTTAATCAAAAGGAATTTCAGTAAACAAAACACCATCTCACCCCCATACGCGTCAACGAAAAGACTGAAAGCACTCAAACCGAGGCAAAATATGTTGTCAGATGTATGTCTGGTTGCTCTTCAAGATTGTGAAACAAAGGATCATGTTATCTAGTGGCACTTTGTAGATTACAAAGATGCTGTTTGATGTGACAATAAATAAGGGATAAGTTGTTTGCTACTTTGGAGACCAGTCACTCTATTATTTAAACAAGAAACCACAAAGGCATTACAGAGTGTGTACAAGCAAATATAAGATGCTCTGGAGAAGCTAGATGGCTGACACCTCAGGGTATCCTGCTGGAATGCTATAATTCCCAGTCGTGACTGACTAAAGCATTTAAATCAATGTCTAACAATAACTGAGACATGTTGATGGAGGAACGTACAAAAACTTGTCATTCAGTCATCCAGAGTTATAGTTAAGTGACAAGCTTATTTCTTCATATTACATCCAACTTTTATTATTATCTTTAGAGCACTTTATGAACACTTCTGACTACTTAAAGTTTGGAAGAAAATATAGAAAAATACTTACCGCCACTCAAAAAAAAACGAATCAGTGAAAAGACTGTAAAGGTCGTTTAGGTAAAAAAGAAGTAAGAAAAGAAAGACCTTGGTAACTCAGCGGCAGGTTAAATGCAGAGAGTGCTAGCTTTTGTGTGAAAGAAAGCCAGTGCATAAAGTAAATGCATTATGCTTGTACAAGCAGTTATACAAAGAAAAAGCACATTTTATTTGTGTTATTTTTCATGGAAAGTTTATGAGATCAGAATTATAGCTGCAAGCATGGTCTATGCCTCTGGGTTAATTTTTAGTTAAACTATTCTTGTTTTTTAAACATATATAATGATGTATTCGCTACATTCTATATGCATTTGGTAGCTATATGATGTTTGATGATCTGCATGATAATATAGTTTTATTTTGGTCAGAATTAAAAGCTCTGAGTCTGGCTGTACAGTTGTGTGTGAGCAGACTGAACAGCAGTGGGCTCAGGACACACCCTTGTGGTGGGTACAAAAGCCTGCCTGAGTTAAGAGTTAAAGATGTCAGTAAAGACATCTTTTATTTGCTCTGAGCAGTCCTTCAGACCCCATTAAGGGATGTTTTCTGGGTCTGCCACTTTGCGTGGCTTGACGTTGAGGAAGGCAGTCCTCACTTCAGTGGTCGACAGCTGCAGTACTGTATCGCTGGAGGACAGCGGGTGCGTCTGTGCCTGTGTGGTGTTGTTCACCTCTTACCGAGCGTAGAAGTTGTTCAGTTCCTCTGGTAGATTGGTTGTTTTGGCTCCAATCCAAGGAAACCTTGGATTTTTACCTTGATTATTTTACTTACTAAAATTTTAACTGTGTTGCACATCTTCTAAGTATTCCACACAAACTTGCTTTAAAATATTGAGCCCTGTTTTTTTACTTCGGTCAACTGCATAACGACAATTGATTGTTATGAACTTATTTGTTATGAGCTACTACAGCTGTTTGGGATTACAGTGTATTGTAAAAGATATTTAAAAGATTAGATCTTATTTATCTTTCCATTCTTGGTCTGAATTAGTTTGAGAGTGGCTGATTGTTTGTGTATATTTTAATGCAATGTTCGGGTTGCCAGATCCTCTTGTTCTGTCATCTGCTGGGGGACTGAGGATAGATTTAAAATAAAATAAAATGACATCAATGCTATTACATCAATAATATTAATGTTTTATAAAAGTTATAAAAGTATAAAACTATACAATGTTTGATTACCCCGAGGTGCACTCTTCCTCCATTAGCTTTACTGGCTGCTGTGTAAAAAGTCCTATGTGTCTCGTTAAGTAACTGCGCTGATGAATCCTTTGCAGCCCTTCTAACCATTTTAACATTTTTCCCTCTTTTCATCTGATTTTTTTTTTTTGTGATTTTACCATCTGTCATAAGGCTCTTCCTGCAGCTGTCTTTAAATACCCTAGGTCTCCTAAAGCCCAAACCCCTAATAAAATCCACCTCATACCAGTTGAGAAATGATAAAATATCTTATTAAAATTATGATATTTTTGTTTTTTTTTTAGACCTGTTAGCAAAATATGCATGTAGCATATCAAATCATCTGGTTAATGTAATGCCCCAATTCTTCATTGAATACTTGGTATCATGTAATTGCCCTTCCTCTGCCAAAGTTTGATTGAACCTCTAGTGCGTTGTGAGGTGCACTAGAGCATAGTCATCAAGACTTACTAATAGAGGGCATTAGCCATAAAACTAAGCTGACAGAAAACACTATTTAATTGTTGGAAACCAACCACATCGAAAAAAAAAATGTAGGTCATTTCTAAAAGATAAAAATACATTGATAATCTTATGTAAACGGAGAGCATATTGAGTCAACTTTTCGTCTTATTTTGTGCTGGTGGAAAAGTTACAACGCTTGCAAACAAAAACATTCTCATAAACAAGGTCGAAGTAACCAGCTCTAAACAAAATATTTAAAAAGTTTTTTTATCAAAAAAGATGATCTAAACCACTGAAACTTGAATTTTGAATAATTATTTTAAACGCAATAAGTTGTTTTTACAAATGCAATACCTATTTTCAGGAAAAAATTATGCTGTTGTGCTAACTGAAATCCAATCAATTTTCAAAAAAAGGTGTGACCTGATTCTATAAAGAGATAAGATAAAGGTACAAAAAGGAACAGATTTAAACCATAGGAATCATATACATCAGAAATATTTGCTTGTAGAATATTACCTTTTATCTTTTTAATGGCAATAAATACTTTTACAGACCACTTACACATTTAGAACTCAAACTGGATGCTCCCAAGAGCTGTGTTACACACATCGTTTCAGACAATCCTTAAAAGGTCTAATTAGCAAATGTAGAAAAAAAAAACACAACATTGACTGCTTTTATGTTTCTTCATTCGATTGGCCAATTTTTTTACTTCATTCCATCTTAAGAAATAGTTTTGACTCAGCTACTGCAACTACCTTAAAAGTTTAAAAGTTATATAGTCATCTCTAGCTGGTGCAAAATGCTGCTGCCCATGTGCTGTTTGGGTTACCGATAGAGAGACCAAATCCCCCTGTCCTGGCTTCACTTCACTGACAGTCTGTTTATTAGAGTTACGTTTAAAATGATTTTATTTGTTATTAAATTGTTAAACAGACATTAAACTTACCTCTCTAAATAAACCTCTCTAAATAAAATAACAAAATTGTATTGTTGTTGTCAAATAAATGTCTTCTTGCAACACTTCTGGTTGTCTCTTATTTATTTGTACGAACAATAAACATAAACCTTAAACATACCCCTAGAACACTTCTCTGTGATCAAGTTCTCTTCCTCCTTCTGTCCGCCGTTATTCTCTATCCGGTCTCTCTGTTTTTGTCCCGCCCCCATTATTCATTGGTCAGTTCTCATTTCAATCAATCCACATAACGTAAATGTCATTACGTCTCTCTGACAGTTGTTATTGCCTTTTTCAATTCACAACTCTTGAGGAAGCTGCAATGTTTGTACTTATACTAATACTTAACCATCACTGTCATATTTCAGAGCTTCAGAACTTGCCAAAGGTATGTGTTTTAAGCATGTTTTAAGGTGAATGCTTGATCCCTGTTTTTTCTGTTGTTGATAGTTGTTGCAATGAAATTGCTAAAATCAAAGCCTCAGCTTGACAAGGTTTTATCTTCCCATCACAGAGGCCCATTTCTGCTGCTTGCTTTAGTGAAGCAAGTTGCACAAGGAGTTGAGTGGTGTCAGAGGTAGCTCTCCCAAGTGCCTATGCTGGACTTGCCAGGAAATAAACTAATATAATTGTTGTTATCTTTTTTGATAATTCAATTATTTAACAGAACATAGTACAACTTCAAAAAGATGGAAATGTTAAATCTCAAGGGAGGAAGAAGCTCTGATAAAACAGCAGCAATTTCAGACCAATCTCACAAAAGCAAGACATGTGTCAGTGTCTCCTGAAGTATTAAATGTATGCCTCATCTCTTAACAAAGATTTTGGTCCTGACACATGCTGACTTTCTTGTTCTCATCTAGCTTCTGCTAGGCAAGTGTTTCTTTTCACTCTGCACTAGTGACATGAAATCGAGCTAATGAGATCATTTGAACAGAGATCACACGACACACTGTTTGTTAGATTAATCTACGATATAAAGCCAGAAGTTTGCCAATTGCTAAAGATTATGACATAAAAGGTAAGTGGATTTCTTTTCACAAAGAAGAAAGAGGCTGGAAGAAATGAAAAAAAGAAAAGGTAAAATAATGAGGATTACAAGATATAAACGCTGTAAGACTCTTGTACTCTGGAGTTGGATATGTAGCTTTGATTTCATTTCCAAACAGGAGAAAAAAGCTCACATACTAAGCTCTCAATACACTCTATCTCCGCACTTTATTACTCAGCAGGCTGAGGAGAAAAGGAAAGTTTTAAACATCTCACCTATTCATACTCATGCTGCTTGCCTTTATACACATGTCTGATTGCCAAACATCAAACCAACTGTGGACAATAAGCCCGAAAGTGAATGTCAAACACAAATCACTCAATGACATTTAATTGATAACCTTGGAATTAACTGTTCTCAATCTAAACAGTGATTTTACGTATTTGTTTTTGTGTACAGCTTCAAGTATGGACGTGTTTTAAAGTTTGAAATACTTATATACTTTGGGAGGAGCTTTCTTAGACAACAAATACACAATTCAACATAAAATCCAAACTTCTCTCCTGTAACTACTTTTGTGTATTGTGTAACTTAAGGTAAGATCACATTTGGGGAGAACTTCGACGCAAATCTTTGCCAGGCATGAGCAACAATTTGTTTTTCATTTTCAAATAATGGCCACATATGAGACCAGACAGTCAAAGACGAAAAGCTGAAAAAGTCCACCTATGCCATATCGCGCAGGTGTATCACCAGGTGTCTACTAATGAATGTGGATCTTTAGTTGACATTTGAGGGGGTGGTGATAAATGAGATAAGTGTACGACTTGAGGGCACTCTTCACTCTCTCGACACGCTTTTAGAAGCAGTAGCATAGAAGAAGAGGATTCATGAAGAGAAAATGATACCCAGTCAGGACACTACATGTTACATACCAGGAGTAAGTTTAGGTTTAAGCAAATGGTAAGCTAACTTTGCTTTCTGGAACTCTACTACTGCTATCAATGGTACATTTACCAGTATCTGGTGTCAGACAGCCTAAAGTTCTGTACTGCTGTCATGTGGTCAGAGACTTTTCGTTGCTCCTTGACTCCATCAAACAGCAAGAAGCCCCATTACATTTATATTTCACTAGATTTTTGTGAACAACCCCTCGGGGTTCAGTAATGTAAAGATGCTGACTAATATAATTCGCCCCAATGTGGCCAAACCTTAACTTAGACTGCTTTTGCTTGCCTGCTGGTACCTTACTTTTGCCATTCTCATTTGCCAATACAGGCAGTTTTGTTATTAAGAGTAAACCTAAAAAAATCCACAAATTCTACAATTTCAAAATACATAGCTGAGTTACAATTGGCCAATTTATTTGTAAGATAAAAGAAGTGACAAACTGCCTGCTTGTTTTATTGGACAAAAGCAGCTGCCAGTCACCTTTAAAGTGGTATAGTGTATTAAGAAAGGTATTGGAATTACTGTATAGATTGTCGGTAATTTTTGTAATTAAGCTCAGTAAGGCAGCACAGTGGATTTCGCTGATGCCTCTTAGTAACAATGTTACAGTTGCCATCAGTTCAATGCCAGCTGGAAGGCTTCTTTAGTGGACTTCCACTGGTTTCTTTCCACAATCCAAAACATGCTTCTGTCAGTTTTAAAGAGTCTATTGCCCTTAGGACTGAATTTAGAACTGACGATCTGTCCAGGTTGTTCCCTGTTGTTACACACAGCATATAAACACCAGCAGAACTTAAAATCGCAGATAAATATAATATGATTGGATTGATTTAGTATATTTTTTCAGTGTAATGAGATTTGAATGAATGAAAACAAACCTGATACATATTTAATGTAAATCTAAATTTGATCTCAAAACTCATTATGTGCTATTTAATTACACCCATTGTTTAGTTTGCATTCTAGACAAAGCAACAGCATGTGGAAGATATCTGAGTCTGATTAAGATAAAATATTCCTCGAAACATCTGTGAGTCTAATCACCTTGCCACAAAGGTTAAATTGTGGCAAAATAGGATGTCTTAACCTATTTTTAACTTTACTGATGAGCAGGCTAATTGCTCTTTTGACTGAATAACAGGTGTTCTTAATTGATAAATGCATAAAGGGCCCCAGAGCAGACAGACAGAGATTAATGACCGCAGTTTCTTTTGTGTGCTTCTCTTTAACACATGAGTTTTAGATGGATCTTTTAACTTTCTTTCTCTGAATTGCTCTGTGAATGTGTCTGCAGCAATTATTGTGATTTGTGTTTGAAATCCATGGTGGTAAAACTGAGTTATTGATTATGGAAGATAGAGTAAAACAAATAAATAGCATATCCACATGCAGTTTAACATGTTACCCATGGATGACTATCACATTTATTTTGTGATTTTGTTGTGGACAACTTTTTCTAATTAAATGAATGAGAACCAGTTCATTTATACTTATTTCTACAATTTATAGTTGAAGAATGTAGTCACATACAGCTGAAACTCACATAACATAGTGTAATGACCACCCTTTTGTCTCACTGTTTAGTGTTTGTGTGATTCAAATATATTTTATAAACTCCTTAAAATTATAGATTGAAAGAAAAAACTTCTGTCATTCTTCAAGATTCTCTCTTTCTGTGTGTCTCTTTGTGTGTGCCATTCAGTACACCTGTTGATCGTTACTAATAAAAACAATACATAGGATAAGACGTAATTATTTTCCACGAATAACTATATAAAAAAAGCATACAAAAAATAAAAAACTTAAGGTTGTGTAAAAAAATATTTGGTTAACCAGCACATAAATAAATCAAGCCTGCTCAAAGAGTAACGATCTTTATTTAAAGAACAGCCTCATTACTATTGCTGCAGCAGTTTGTTTAACCTAACAAAGTTGTTTGCAATAAATCACATGTGATCATACATAATTAATGCTTCATTAGGATGAGCCCATTATTCATTGCAGAAAAAAAGAACAAGACCAATTATGCGACTGCTATGTTTCAGAAATGGTTTATGGTGTAAAGCCACAACAACGTATCTGTCAGTTGGTTGTGGTGACACAGTATTCATAACTCTTCCAGATGACTCTAGCCTCATATTAATTATCTGAAGAGATATTACTGTGTGTTGACAAGGCTCTAAATGAGAGCAGAAGCAAGTTGATCGGTTGAATTGTAATAATGAATCTGGACCTCTTCTCATAGGCTTGCTTGACTGACACGCAACAAGAGAAGCAGTAAACAAGTGATTAAGATGCAGAATGATGATTGAAGTGTGTGTCATCTAAATGCATCTCTAGTGTTCTGTCTGTTGAAGAATGAACTGCTGTTTAACAGCAGAGAGACTGAGAGAGGGGGTGATAGATGAAGAGTTGGGAGGGAATTAGACCAGCAAAAGAAGAGCAGCTGGTTAGGGAGGTTCCTCTACCTATGGGAACTGACTTGGGGAGAAGTTCACATGGAATCAACCTAGTAAATCCAGTGAGAGGGGAGAAGATTTCTTTCACTGTCTAACCTGAGAGAGAAAGAACACAACCCTATGAATCTGGGTTATATGTAAATTGCTCTTATGAGAGAGTAATTTATAACTTAAATTCAGAGACTTACCATTAGTCTAATAGTCCAAGCTTGTTATAAAAACTTTTAACACAGTGTACAAATATACTTTGCACATGTACAGAGCACAATGGCTTCAAAAAAACTGAGTTGTGAAAAGGTTCCTACAACTGTTGTATTATTACATTGGCATAAATATAAAAAAAATACAACATTTATTAGAATTTGAAAAGTAAACAGGGTCAATAAAAGCATGTTTATACAGAAACATATGGAGCTTTCCTTTTCACTCCATCTGCAATTCGCTATGAGCCAGAGGTCAGGAGGCCAGCAAAAGATTTGTTCTGTACTTCTGTATCTTCTGCTAAAATTATAGTCTTGGACAAACAAATTCTCCCTATTTTTTTCTCTTCATTTAAATAAGCATTTTTCCTATCTGCCTGTAATATATATCTGGTAAGGATCTAAAATCATAACATTTCTAAAGTCATCTAATTAAATACCTTCTTGACTACATATTTTCTGTAGAGGGAATTAGTTGAAGAGGGCCTTTTCTGTAGTCCACGAAGCATATATAAAGAGAGCACAGTGAGATCAGTCATTCACCATGGATTACTGTTTCTACCATGGCCTCTCCCTATTTCTAGCACAATGCAGTCTAATCCCAAACTTTAGGCTGGATTGAGTTTGCCACGGCTGTCAGTATCTCAGGCCTGTCATCTTTGAGGCAGCACCCTCAAAACTAGGAGCTCTGAATAGAACCTGAACATTTGCATTCCAACTAGCATTAATATGAAAGGGTGGAACAAGTCGCTTTGAAAGTCATCCAGTGTGAAGCGCTCAACTATTAACAGAAAGGGCTGGAGGGAGGCTGAGCGCTTCCTGCCATGCTATATCCTATTCCCCAGTTCAATTTTTTTTTAGATGTTGGTGTATTTCGTATTAGAGCTTACGACTCCACACTGTGTGGAAAATCCTCCAGCTTTTTTGGGTCCTTGGGCATTGAAAATGTCAATTTTAATCACGCACCCCTCAGAGATCCCATCCCTGTGATCAAAGACACCCAGACTTTAAGTTAACATGTCAACAAATATGCAGTTTGGGGACATCTCTGCTGATGCACATCACATGGGTGTCTGTTTACAACACCAGTTACAGTGCTGTACAAAATGCAAGAAATCAGACGACTCCTGACTCTTTTGCTTGTTTACACAAGAGTAATGAAGCAGTTCCCTCAGCTAATGGTATCTACAACCACATAGCCTTGCAGTCTTTTTTCAGTGTAAACATTATTACATAGTCGCATAAGATAAGTTTTGGTATAAGTTAGCATGCCAGGCTTTTTTATTTTCACACGTAAAAGTAATTTTCAGTTAGTGGTTGATGGTCAGATGGGAAAATGGACTCTCTAAGCTATAGCAAGCAAAATAATATGTTTCCTGAATGCTCTCTGTGTCCTGGGGCTTCGCTGGGGCTTCCCCCGCCATAGGTAAAAAAATATGTAACATAATTGTAACATCACAGCTTTAAAAAAATGTTTTGCTTTAGAATGGCAACTTATGTACACTATTTTTGTACTAACTAGTATATGTTGCCTTTTTACCTAAATCAGAAAGGTTTTATTCTGTTGTATGATGAATTGGTGTACGTTTGTTGATTGGTTGGTTGGTCAGTTGATAGATTGCTAAAAAAATTTTAAAAATCTTTTAAGAGAAGGCTTACGATGTGTCCCTCATGGGTTCCTGTGGAAGGTTCTTTGGGAATATGGGGTCTGAGGCCCTCTGCTAAGGGCCTTCTGGTCTCTGTACAAACAAAGTAGGAGCATGGTTTGAACTGAATGTTGGACTCAGACAAAGCTGTCCTCTGTCACTAATTCTGTTCTCTGGACAGAATTTCTATATGGAACCAGGGGCTAGAGGGGGTCCAGTTTAAGGAACACAGGATTTCATCTCTGCTTTTTGCGGATGATGTTGTCCTGTTGGCTCCCTCAGGCCAGGACCTTCACCATGTTTTGGGGAGGTTTGCAGTAGAGTGTGAAGCAGCAGGGATGAGGATCAGCACTTCTAAATCCGAGGCCATGGTTGTTACCCGGAAAAGGATAGTTTGCTCATTCCAGGTTGGAGGGGAAATCTTGCCTCAAGTGGAGGGGTTCAGTTATCTTCGGGTTTGTATTCATGAGTGAGGAAACGATGAAGAATAAAATCGGTGCAGCGGCTGCAGTAAAATGGTTGCTCTACCAATCTGCGGTGATGTAAAAAATAGCGGAGTCAAAAGGCAATGCTCTTGATTTACCGCTCAATCCATACATTCCTACTCTCACCTATGACCAGGAGCTCTGGGTTATGACCGAAAGAATAATATCTCGGATACAAGGGGCCAAAATTAGCTTCCTCCACAGGGTTATGGGGAGCTCCCTTAGAGATAAGGTGTGGTGCTCTTTCACTTGGGAGGAACTTGCAGTAAAGCTGCTGATCCTTCACATTGAGAGGAGCCAGTTGAGTTGGCTCGGGCTTCTGTTCCGGATGCCTAATGAATGCATCATAGTGAGGCCCCGGCAAAGACCCAGGACTCGATGGAGAGATTATGCCTTCGTATTCCCCTGGTAGAGCTGGAGGAAGTGTCCTCAGTGAGGGACGTCTGGGCATCTTTGCTTAGACTGCTGCCCCCATGACCCAGCTGTGGAAAAAAATTTATATTTTGGAATATTTTTAAATTAATGTTAACGTTTTTTTTGTGTATGAGGATTAGCAGAGGTGGGAATTAACTAGTTACACTTCCTTCTCGTGAGATGTTGAAGAGGCTGATGCAGGAGTTTGCCACCTACTTGAGTCAATGGTGACAGATCGAGAACGTCCATGCTGGAGAATGTTGTATGCTAATGACATGCACGCACACATATTATGCCCCTGGACCCCTGTGAGTATAAATGGGGATTTCACAGTGCACGCATTCTGTACAATTTGAAATATAATTGTAAACATCTCATTTTCATCTTTTCCCCCTTAGGAAAAAACTAAAACAAGCATAATCTATAGAAAATACTATGTAACAGCTAGCGTTTTTGTTTTGTGTCATTCAGATCAGAAGCAACTAGTAACTAAGTACTTGAGTATATTACATTACTAATATTCTAATATACTTTTTACTCTTACTCAAATAAATTATTTCGTAGATACTTTTGATCTTACTTGAGTAAATATTTGCATAAGTGCTTTTACTTTTACTTGAGTAGATTTTTTGAACCTCTGCATATTAGACATAAAGTTAACAATGTAGTATGTGCTAAACAAATTCACTTTGATAAAACAGAACAAAATTGATAGTTTATTATTATGTAACATGTATTTTAAAAAACTTAGGTCAATTTCAGGCTGTGTCTATTTTTTTTATCGAGAGTAAATTTTCTTCTGTGTCTTTGAGCGACCTTGAGTGCTACCTTTCACTGCATTACACCAGCTTCTGTGAAATTGATATTCAACCACCAAGGGTATGTCAAAAAGCTGAAAGTGCTCTGTTTTGCATTTTTAAGTTTTTCAATGGTCTTCCCCGGCAGTGTTGTGTCAACACTCTATTATGCTTCCTGGCGAGCTCTGCTGTTAGCAAATATCCCCTGGTCCATGGTGAGCTGCAGTGTGGGCATGCCAGCCAGGCGTCCCTGTGGTACAGATCTTTGTGGACACATTACCCTTATTATGTGCATAAAGGCCTGCACTGCGGCACATGCTCATCTTCACACACATGCGCACACAACAATGGAGAAGCTAGCGTGCCACTGAATGGCAATGGATTCACTCATGCTGCAGTTGCCAGCAAAAACACTGTGCTGAATAACTGTCTTTGTGACGGTCGATCTCAGAGGAGCCGGCAGCAGAGTATTATCCAGCCGTTGCTGCCTGTCTTCTGCCACAAGAAGAAATCAGAATGCACAGAAGAGCATATGGCAGCTATGTGACGATTTAAAAGCAATTCCAGTCAAAGAATCTCATTTCGGTGGTTATCACACTCGAGCAAATGACACTCTCCTCTCTGTTGGACAGAGGAAGGGAAATCTCTCCCTGGCTATAGGTTCCCAGCCGTGCATCTTCACTCTTTGAAAGCTTTACCCACTCTTAGTCACACTGTGTCCTGGCTTTGAGACTGGACCATGATATAAGCAGTCAACTAGCACGAATCCCTCTCAGCAAACTCACTCACCTTTTCCTGCCCCTGTAATTATGGGCTCCCTCTATAATTAAGCCCTATAAATGAGCAAACACAATTAGAACAGCTTTATACGGGGTAATGGACATGGGATGTGCAGGTGGGTTTTTCGAGGGGCTTTTGTAAAGAATAGGGGTGGATCCTAATTTACTATATGAACCAAGGAGAACAAAGTTAATTGTTTATGACCTAAATAATGCCTTTTTATTGCTGTGTTGCTCACAGTGTGTTATTTTTCAAAGCACTGCTTTGCTATTCATAGGTTGCAATGTCAGACATGCATAATAATGAACCTCTACACTGTGAATATTCATGGCTAGTCGGTTTGAATTTTGTTTAGCATAATTTTGGTTTGGAACAATTTAGAGAAAACAAGATGTCTGTGAGCAACAAGCATGGTTGCAAAGAGTTTACTCTTTCAGAAAGTTCCTGGTTTTAGTCTCTCTATTTTAATGGACATTTCTGAGTAGACCTAGCTTGTTTCTGCCAATCCTCAGAATCCATTGTAATAGCATGACAAAAGAGTGAATGTTGTCCTCTCTGCAAACTGTCTTTCACTTCATGTACTGAAAGCTATGATATGCAGTAGTTGACCCACATGAACCTGAAAGTGATTAATAGGCAGGATCAAAAGATAAATCAATGCAGGTGGATTACTCCTGTATTCACAAGCATTATGCAATGCTAACAGTGGTAGAAATGGCATAGCTTGCTTCTGATCTTACAAGGGCGTTTCCTACAGCTATACATTTATCTTTAATGTAACAAAAAGGTGGACATCGTTTCAGTATGGAAAGGGATGAATTGGTTTATATCATAAAATATTTAAAAGCATTTACGTGTGAGGGGAATGTTTATGTAACGTGAATATGTTTAATAAATAACAAGCAATAACTTGTTGGAAGAACAAATACATAAAACATTGTTCAATAACTACAATTTATGTGTTTTTACTTCCCTAAATTTATATTTTACAGGGACATTGAATTTAAAGGTTCCTGAATTTTTTTCACTAGTGTGTGTGTGTGTTTTCAGAATGACATTTTTATTCCCTTTAACTTGGCAGCTCTTGGTAGTTTACTGCCTTAAAATTATCCATCCATCTACCTGCTTGATTTTTTATTCTCTACCCTCATGTCAAAATCGGCTGACACTATGAAATAAGGCGATAACATACCCTGCTGTGGCCTTTGCTGAGGTGCCATTGAAACGTGTAATTTCAGACTGTGTGACTGAATTCAGTCAGACACATAGAATTGGTGTTGTTGAGCAATGCAATATCATTTGCAATTCTTGCTTCATGTTGACAGAATATGTGCTTATATGCTTCAGTATCAGTATGTTTGGTCTGAGGTTATGTTGTGGAGTGACAGCAGGCTAGCACCAGTCTCTCAATGAGTTACGACTCCTTGTGACAGAGCCAACAGTAGCTGACTTGTCGTCTGCTGAAATACAGCTAATATCAATCTCTTAAGCAACTCCTCTAACACACCCAGGAAGCATGAGAGGTTTCCCAAAGTTCTCCTCACCAGAAACATGGCCCTGTAAAAAGGGTTTAATAAGTTGTCATTATGCCTAATCTTGAAATAAAAAGGCCTCTCCATGTCCTCCTTAATTTTCCCATGCGTACAGCAGAAAGTAATTGGAAATGGGATGAGAAAACACAGGGTGTCTATTGAAAATAATATCAAACCTTACTTAATATACAATTGTGTGAATAGAGACAATACTCATGGTTAACAAACAGTATAAATAAAACAATTCTGTCAAGGCCCTGGATCTGAGCTGGGCATAGAGAAGCATTCTGAGGATCTCAAAGAAGTTTACTTCACACAGATAGTGCAGATTAAAAAACCCAAACTTACAAACATGCTGCACATAGACAAAACTACAGGTTTTTTCCCCTCAAATGGAAAACAGATCAATTGTGCATAAGATCAGTTTTGAAAGATCGTACCAAGTCAACAAAGAAATTTGGGGCATCTTTGGCACTCGTCTGGCACTGGCATACAGTATGTGGGGAAAACAGGGTCCAGCTCTGGAAGAGTTGGGCACCTTGATTTAACATGGTAATTAACATTGGCCCTTTCCTGGAATTAAATCTATTTGCCAAAAGATGAGAGCTGGTCCAAGCAAAAATCGCTGTGGTATATTTTTGAAAACTGGAGGATGGAATCTCAGTTACACTTTCACAATCAATTCTATAATAAAGACACTTTTCTCTTTCTTTATTGCAATGTCTAAGATTATTCTCTTTGTTTTTCTCTTATCCTTTTATGTCTGCTCTTTTGATTTTCCTGTAGATTTATTTTTACAATATTATTTTAGCTTTTGTCTTTCAATGTGACCATTATCATGTGTTCTTGTGTACGGTTGTTGGCCTACAAATCTACAACAAGAATTGTAACTACTATTACTGCTGTAAGTGCTTCAACAGCTCAATACATTTGGAAGGAAAAAAAATGGAAGTCTGTTTATGTGAAGACCATTTTCTTCATGGTTGACAGCTCTTTCAAATGGGGGTCCTGCAAAAAACATTGTTGTATTTTACATTTCAAAACTGCTGTAATTCCACACATGTCCTATTTACCAAATAATTTTGTTCTGTTTGTGCTCATTAAGAATATGTAGTCTGTTGTTCCTCAACCTCAATATTCCGACACTCTTTTTCTACCTTGCTGTACTGTCTGACCTTACAGACTGTAGGATAAAACACATCGTTGTACTCCTTCATTAAAACAAACCTCCTTGTTCATTGTTAATATTTAAAAATAAAAGTTTCCAAGTAAACAGAATCTAAAACTGTTTACAACTGTAACCATCATGTAAATAAATGACAGGCATAAGCGAGTTGTACACATTGACCGTATATAACATGGACGAAGTGTCTGGCAAAGTTAAAAGAGGCTCAAAGTGGCTGTAGCCATGTGTTTACAGAGGCGGGGCAAGGTCGTAGTTGTCAGGTCCGAGAGCGAGACATCTGATGAGCAATCAGGATGAATCATCAGTTCATCAGGTATCCTATGGATTGCCAATCACTTAAATACTAATCTCAGCTCTTTCTCTATAAAATATATAAAATCTTTCTCTATATCACTCACAATACCACAAACTTCATTGTCACTATCACCGTTGTGATTGATCCTTTACTCCTTACCAGCCTGTACTACTTTCCTGAATATTCCTGTCATCTACATGTCTGACTAGAGCTAGCTTGTTTCAGCCAATCCTCAGAACCATTCTAATAGCATGCCAAAAAGAGGGAATGTTGTCCTCTCTGCAAACTGTCTTTCACTTCATGTACTGAAAGCTATGATATACAGTAGTTGACCCACATGAACCTGAAAGTGATTAATAGGCAGGATCAAAAGATAAATCGATGCAGGTGGATTACTCTGTATTCACAAGCATTATGCGATGCTAACATTGGTAGAAATGGCATAGCTTTAGATAGTCTTGAGAAATGCAGCCGTACACGGTCGATTCTTTCCTCCATCACCCATAGTTTAAATGAGTATTTAATAAAATCCCCCATGACAAAAATAATGTTAAGATCCCATTAAGTCTTCGTAGGACACTTTTTTTGTAATGCTTGCGACAAAGTAATGGATTTCTATAGGGTTTCACAACAATGTAATTTCTATAGGACTATCACAAAAGCTATTCTCCAGGACCACTTATTTTGTGAATGTCATTCAGGATTGACTTTAACACCAGTAGTGAAATAAGTTATTACCATCACTATTCAACTCAAGCCATTGTAACTATCTATTGAAAATGTAGAACATGGTACAAAAAAAAATTAAAGACTGTTCCTGTAGAGGTTCACTGAAAAGTTTGCTTGAACAACAAAGAGTAAACATGTTATTAAAATGTAAAAAGCCAGGCAGACAATTACAGCTTGCTTGCCTAAAATAATTATTGCCCTTTCCCTTGAGAAAAGATAAACATATTATTTGTACAATCTTTACACTTTTATGTGCACATATCCCAGTCTATCTCTTTGATTTATTCATAAACTCTTTTAGTCTTTCAGATTTCCTAATTGATATTGAAATGTAGCACTTAAAATCTTTGAAAAGTGAGATATCTATTTTTGTTTGGCAAGGCCATCACAAATTGTGCTGCAAGTACAAAGAGTTATAGAAATACATGTTTGATCTTAAAACAAAACTCAGATCCAATCAAAATGTAATTAATCAAACCAGGATTTGAAAACAAAGCATGACTATGACTGATAAAAAACATCCTTTGTTGTTATGACTTTGATTCCTTTTCAGTTGCATTTAGGGAATTTAATTCCCTATGGTTGTGGAAAAAATGCTATAAAAATACAAAAGAACAAAAGTAAAAACTAGTAAAATAAGGACAAATCAACATGAACTCAGTGTGGAGAAACATTTACGAGAGACTGACATGAGAGGAAAAACTAAATAAAGAAACAGTAAATTATAAATAAATAATATAATGTAAATACATAGTAGCTTTTACTATTTATTTTTCCCCAGATCTAAATTCAGAGCTTCACTTAAGCATCTACAGCATTTATTCTTGAATCTGCTGGGTCAAATTCAAGCTGCCAATGCTCCAAATCACTATTTTATGGAATTAGTGCCAATTCTAGCCTTGAGTTTACTATTTGTTGTATTTTAATCCATTGAATAAATGCAGTAAGCTTTGTTTTATGCTTTGTTTCATTTAATGCATATTGATTTTTCATGACCTGCGAAATGCACTACATCAGAAAAAGATCTGATGTAGCCACGAGCCTTGTTTTTCTCCAGACTGTGAGAAATTGGCTTTGTAATTGTGTGTAAAGTTTAGTGAGAGTGGCATTGCTAGAGAAACTAAAACCCCTGGGCGAGCTTGTCTCCGCTCTAGTTAGATTTTCTATCCTGTTCATTAAGAATGACTTGAGAGGAACAAGTACAGTAATGTTTTTTTAAATAGAAAAAACTAAATCCAGCTTTTCCTTTTTTGTATACACTACTAAACACCAAACCTTTACTCAGAGATTTTTTTATGCTTGTCGCACTCTGTCTGAAGCTGTCATGTTAAACTTCTCTTGAGTAAAAGACAAAAATGATTAGTTAAAGGTTTCTAGGAGTTGTTTTAAAAATAAACCTAAAATGCTAAAATGTTTAGCAAGTCTTAAAGTCTTAACCAATGTAAAAAGACATCATTTGAATTATTTATTTCTTTTTATTACAAAAATAATTTGAATTATTTTAACTAAGGTAAATCTGGAGTGAAAATGTTTTTATTTATTTTATTATATATTATTTATTTATATTCGTCAAAATAGTTTCAATTTAAAATGCGATCTATTGGGAAAACATAGTTTTCTTTTAGTTTTTTTAGTCTTTTATTTTTTATTCTTTAGTTTTTTTAACTCTAAGTTTATATAGGTCAACCTCATGTTAGATAAGATAAATCGTTTATTTAAATACAAAAAACAAACAAACAGAAAGTCTCTCTCACTGGTGTGAGTAATAGATTCTCAAAAGAACAGTGCGTGGTGCTTGGTTTCTCTTCTCCAGCTGCAGGCAGGGCAGAGCTAAGTAATTTTCATTTTTTGGTGAAAAGACAGGACTAAGGGTTGGACAGAAGTGTCAGATTTCACAGAGAACAATGGGGACATGTCAAGTGAACTAGCAGCATGTATCTTGCACCATGCCAAGGGAGTGAAGCACGTACATAGTAATCATGATTACAAAACGCAATCAGGTGAGAGCCCTCAACCCGGTGTGCCGAGAAGGTAAACTAATCAATGCAAACAAATGATTAATGAAGCAGCAGCTGAGCCATTTGAAAAAAAGGAGAACAAAACAAAAGAGAACAAGCAGACACCAACCCTGCCAGTATACTGTGATACTGAAGAGGGTCTCGGTTCGAATTCAAGCCCCAGACCAATACATTTACCAATAAGTAGACAACATTAATTGCAACACAATGATCAATTCCCTTCCTAATCATCCATTCTTCCTAATGGGACAGTTTAGTTCAGTTTTTTTTTAAAGAAATTATCATCTAAGAATGTCTGACAGACCGTTTAGCTGAGCAATAGGCTTTACTCCAGGCGTGTGAATTAAAAATGTGAATTTTAGTGAAGATTATTCATGCAAATGTGATTTTACCACATGCTAAATGTTGTAAAGTTAATTTGGAAAGGTATGCAGGAACAGGAGATGGACCCGTGACACACATTAGCATTCCTGGACAAAGGATTTTGGATATCTATTTCTGTAATGATGGGCCCCATAAATTGTACCCCATTTTTATTAATTGTTTTTTCACAAGTTTAAAAAGATTTTAAAGGTGTGTGTGCGTGCTCATTTTTACTTTAATGTTTTAAGATTAAATAACCCGGTATGTGTTTGCTGTATGACTTCTGACACATGTAATATGAATGAGAAGGCTTTTTTTCATGTTGAAATTGTTTGGGCGGTCATTTGGCCCATGCTGGAAGTCTGTCTTGAATCTGGCATGGAAGCTAATGTTGCTGGTGGCCCTGGACAGTCACAAAATCAATTGGCTAGAAATGACATCTGCCTGGGTCTGCCTCAGGAGCACTCAGAGGTTGCATAAATGAAATGAGAGCTTCTAATTGCGGGCTGATTTATGCACTTGTCTGACTGCATCATGGCAGATCTGCACACTGCCCTCGGCACCCGCTGTCCACTTATACGAAAACATCCTGCCTTCACCTCTGTCTTTAATGGTCTCTTTTTAATCTCTCCCTCTATAGCCAACAGTAATGAAAATCATGTTCATCAGAACTTTGGAAGCCAGGGATAAATACAATAAAGTGAGCCATCACTTGGCTCACGTAAAGCACAAATATTGACGCCCACAGATATGAGCCTCAGCTCCACTGAACACAAATGTAAACAAGTGCCTTTGCCAGCTCTTGTTTTATTTTGAATGGGCATTTACTGCAGGCATATCTGACAGAAAAGCCATAGTGAGGCAAGACAGAGAAATAGAGATGCAGCAAGCACATGCAAACAACCTCTGAGCAGCAAGTACTGCAAGAAGTCTTTGAGATAAAACAACTTTTCCACCCAACTGGGACTGTCTCTGATTCACAGTGGGCAGCCAGTAAATTGCCACCCTGATATTTCCACCAGAGGGATTAAAGTGGAGACAACCCAGTGAAACTTTTACCTGCTACTCTTTTAAATAAAACATTGAACAATGCTGAGTGAAGTAGCACAGAGTCAGAGAGGTTTTAAACATTGATGCTGAGTCACAGAAGGAAATGTATCTAAGCTGTGAATTACTCTGCAACACTTTCCCTCCTCAAAAAAATGAAATGTTGATGAAACTGGAAGAAAGAAGGACCCAGTCCCTATGGTGTGCTAATGGTTGAAGTTGTTAATGGTATTACGTTGGTGACTGTATCTGTACAATTGCAGAATTCGATTATTTTATTATCTCAGCATGATTTTTTTTTTCAAAGAGATGTAGTGTATTATTATATATATATATATATATATATATATATATATATATATATATATATATAATTTCTTGTCCTTGTTCTACAAGTCAGCTATCAATAAAATTTTCGACTAAAAAACTTGTTTTCTTTATTTTTAAGTACAAAAAAAATCTATATGATGTTATGTATGAAATCCAGCTTACCATGTAATTACACTAGCAGCCTAAAAGTGTGCGGAAAGTTGTAATGTTTGAAAGTGATTTACATGCTAAGTCAAAGGGTTGGTGGGATCTTGAATCTTCTTGATGCTGGAATTAAGGTGCAAATAATGCAGTATGGAGGTGCATAAAGATCAAAATTCAACATATATGCATAACAGTAAAAAAAAAAAAAATTCTGAGCTCATGATCAATCAGAAACTTCCTAGAGGAGTCACCAAAACCAACCACCAGCTATGGCGAAGGGTGGAGTTTGGCTATGGGAAAAGCAAATGAGAAGATATTTCTTAAATCCATTCAGAAGAAAGTTAAAGAAAGTACTTGCTCTTTCTGTTATTTGTTAGGAAGAACTAAAAACCTTAAGCTTATCTACATATAACTAGATTGAAAACTACAAATCACAAGAGTCCCACAGTTGATATTTTCCATGGCTTCCTACCTATAGTGCAACCGTATAAGCAGATGTTTCCAGAACTGTCTGTCTCTTTCTTCCTATACAATTCTCAGACTAAACTTTTATATTTAAATGATTTTTTGGTAAACCTAAGTTTTTGTTTCTTATACTTGAGGAATTGTAAGACCTTACTTATCCTGTTATCTAGAATGCTGAAAGTATGCTCATTTTTTGTTTCTACATGTCTGGGAAGTGGCAGGTTTAACTTGTCTTTGCTAAAAGATCATCTAGGACCTTCCATTCAATAAATATCTTGTGTAACTCTTATGCTTGTTTACAAAGTTTAAGAGGTTGAATATATTGAACAATCTTCGTCATCCATCAAGACACCAGACATACCTTAATTAAAATATAGAATGTTGTTGTACTTTTACTGTAGTAATTGAACTGATTCTCTCACTGATTAACTAAAGATATTTTTCAAATGGCTGCCATGGCAGAGAAAAGGAAGCTTCAGTCAATATTAAACACCTAATTTATTATGTGTAAAAAAGCCGGCTCGTTGTCCATTTCATAAGTTCTTAAAAAAAAAAAGTTTATTCTTGGTTTATGACCACCTATATAACATGCTTAATAATATTATATCATGCTTTATTGAGGTTCAGTTAATTTTTTATCAATTAAAATGTTCACTATTTAAAAATCAGTTACTTATTAGCTGTATGTGATGATTCACGAGTGAATTTTAAACATGTTAATAAATGATTATTAAACAATTTGAAAGCACAAACACATCTTAAAGCGTCACGGTGGCGCAGTGGGTAGCACGGTCATCTCACAGCAAGAAGGTCGCTGGTTCGAGCCTCGGCTGGGTAGGTTGGCATTTCTGTGTGGAGTTTGCATGTTCTCCCTGTGATCACTTGGGTTTTCTCCAGGTGCTCCGGTTTCCCCACAAGTCCAAAGACATGCGGTATAAGTGAATTGAGTAAGAACGATTGTCCATAGTGTTAAAGTGTGAATGAGTGAGTGTGTGTGAATGTTTCCCAGCGATGGGTTGTGGCTGGAAGGGCATCCGCCGCGTAAAACATATGCCAGATCTAGTTTGGAATATCACTCTCAATCTCATTGGCATTCTTAGAGTGAATTCATTCAAAGCTTTACATCTGGTATCCTGTGAAACATTATATTTCAATAGGGCTTCCAAAGACCCAGATGGTCTTTGCTAGACACAATTTACTTGTCTTAAGGGTTAACTCAATATTATGCCCCCATTCCAGGAGCTAGCAGTGGTATCGTCATCTGACATTTTCAGAGTGTCCTAGATGCAAATTGCATACATTACATCGACAAGTCAAATAACTCTTTGTGTGGCCAATACCACAACAAGTGACCTAGCAAGCCCTGTACCAGCAGTCTGTGCTATCCAGTCCTATTTTTAAATTCCGACATCTGGGTGAGAGGATGGAAATAGAGTGTTGAAAATATTCCATTGCAGCACTCTTTGTATTGCTAAGCCATATAACAAAGACACCACAATGTCTGTTTAAGATGTTCATACTGAAACACAGTTGATTGAGATGCCTGCAGTCGATTTAGCTTGTCCTTCTCTCTCTTCTCTTTGTCACCGATGGCAGATGTTGCTCCATAGAGATGATTAAACATATCAGCATCCCCATGAAATGTGAATGAGGCAATGACAGCATTCTGCAGCAATAACAATGGTAGTCACATCATGTTGCAATAATTTTGACTTCCTGCACATAATCACGGCAGCTGGATACAATATTTTCCAGTTAAGGGCTATGTGACTAGTACCGTTATCCATCATAGTAAATATCCAAATTTTGACAAGATGTATACAATAAGTTTTGTATTGCTTTATAGCACTCTTTGTCACTTCAACTTAAATATAAATATACAGCCACTGTGCTTCTGCTTAAAAAGAAAATTTAAAAAATCAAGTTAAGTCAAGAGGATGTTTGTGATCTGTCAAACAAACACTCCCCTGACCAATAATGCCTCATCAATATAAAAATAGACAGTATCTCACAATTTATAGTAAGCATTTTTTAAATAACAATTTTTATATTTATTCATTTATTAATGATAAAAATCAAGGAGCATTACATCGATGTTTACTAGGATTTCACAAAGCTTAAACAGCCCACCAAACACCCCACCAAAAAAAGAGTCTCGTTGCTAATTATGCCCATGAACTTAATATTATTTGTTACAAATAGCTCCGTTGAGCAATTCCACATACCAAGCGATGCTTGGTATGTGGGATTGGATTGAGTGTACATTACCCGCTCTAATTACTGAACCAAAGCAGCCACAGATGTATTTGATGCTCGTATGCGATTACACATGGAACCAGAGGCACTTTTTAAGCACTTTTCACTAATCCTACTCCCACCACATTTAGTTTCCAATGGTTACTCCTAAATGTGCCATGCCTACGATTTAACCTTTCCATTTTTTTTATTTCAGAAAGTCTCAGAGTTTTAACAAAACCTTTCAAAGAACACCCATGTTTTGGAAAAGCAGGTTCGTCTTGCATCATGATAAGGGCATTACCTATGCTATGAAGAGAATTGGCCAATCCTGTCACCCAAAATTAGAGCAGAGCCTGTAACATTACCACATTTCTGTCGCTCTTGTTGGGAGAGGATTAAGACTGTCAATAAGTATACAATAATAGTGTGGAAGTCCTGCCAGTTTGAATAAAACAAGAGAGAGATCAACCGAATGAAAGGTGACCTTGCCATAATTGAGATTCATCACAGGCGTGGCAGACAGCGGAGGAGAGAAATGAGAGTGAATGAAATAAAAGGTAGAGAGCGAGCATATCACAACACCAATATGCATTGCCAATTTTATAGGAGAATGGCCAACTGTTGTTCGATCGCACAGGCTGAATGTCAATTCCAGGCTTAAAGTACAAGTTCCCTTTTTCATGTTTAGCTCCCCATGTCTGTTCTTCTCTCCATTTTTACTTTTATTGTTCAGGGCAGCATGTATAGAGAGACAAATTATACCTTCCCTGCAGAAGAAATAGCTTGCGGTCGGAGCTGTTCACTCTGTGGGAGAGATAACAGAGCTCAGCAATCCAGCAGTCAGACAGAAGATTTCACTTAATACGCCGACTTCAATCACATTATTTCCTTATTTAAAATTCGTAGGGAATCAACCTCCTGTGCAGAGCTTCAAGGCAACAGACAGATGTAAGTAAGCTGGATGTCAGGGTATGAATAGGGCTCAGTGGGACCTAGCTTACTTCGGGTGAGATTATGCTGCCTTTTCTGTGATCTAGAATGGGCAGGTTTGAGTTTCAGCTGAAAGCCATTGCAGACCAGAATAAAGTCCTTACTAACATGTCATCTGAATCATTACATTCAACACATGTATTCAAAAACGATATGTTGGGTGTCTTTAATTTAGAACAATTGTGTTAAACCCAACTCAATAATGGCAATTACTAATTAAAACCTCATTGACCTCAAAAACAAAGTGATAGATAGTTTACTGTTAAGTAAGTACAATAAAATGTATTTATACATTTCATAAAGCAACTAAAAACCTAATATAAAATTAATTAAGTAAAAAAAATATTTTTTCTTTCTTTCCTTGTATTTCCTTCCTTCTATAGTTAATTGATCATCTAATACAAGTGAGTACGAGCAACCCAACTTTAGATTTTGGCTTTGTAAAAAATTTCATATTATTTCTCTCCTACTGTAAATCGCTTTGGAAAAAAGTGTCTGCCAAATGTATAAGGGTAAATGTAAAGCATATTTCTCACAACAGAGCTCCCCAGAGTGCTGTACAATCACAAAAGTGAAATGCTCTGAACAACAGAACAAACAAGACACAAAATAAAAGGAATTGAAATACATAAAATGTCCAACAGTTTTAAAAAGCCTTAGAAATCTCATACTGCTATCACTTTACAATAACTACACACTACTAATCATTAATTAAACATTAGCAAATAGTCATTTCATAATTTGTACAGAATTATTTCTTTGTTAATACACATTTGTAACCAGTTTACAAATATAACTTTACATGTTTTATTCTCGGTTTATAAGCATCTATATAATATGCTAATAACATTCACTTCATGCTAAATTGAAGATCAGCTAATCATTTTTAAATTAAACATGTCATTATTTAAAAAAACTGTTTATTATTAGTTATACACAATTCATGAGATCATTTAGAAAAGTTAGTAGTCCTCACTTTAGAAGAGCTCATAAAAACAGTTAACTTCAATGTTATATAACTATCTGAAATAATCACGAGTTGTTGTATAAACATGTTATGATAAATCATTTAATATAACACTGAGTAACTGCTACTCTATGTCTGAATATTAAGATGTGTTTCATTCATTCATTCATCTTCATGTCGGCTTTCTTCCCTTTCGGGGTCGCCACAGCGGAATGAACCGCCAACTCTCTGGCATATGTTTTACGCAGCGGATGCCCTTCCAGCTGCAACCCATCGCTGGGAAACATTCACACACACTCACTCATTCACACTTTAACACTATGGACAATCGTTCTTACTCAATTCACTTATACCGCATGTCTTTGTTATTATATAATAATAACATAATATAATATAATATAAAATAATATAATAATAACTCAATAAGTCAGAATTGCAGTATATGAAGCTCAAAGAATGTCTATAGCCAGATCATTCCAAAGCTGAGGGGTTGCAGAGAAAAAGCTCTCTCACCCTTCGATTTCAGTTTGGATCCAGTATTAGTACCCTTATCAGTTGCCTACAAAACAACCTTTACCGCCCATGATGAGAAAATAAGAGTCTCTGTTGGATATAAACGAATGTCTTTTAGTTTTCAGAATGAGAGACTTTGTGACTCAGAATGATTTGCTTCTTTACTTTATTCTATCCTTCAGCTCTATGCTCAAACCAATCTATTCTCTCAATATATCTCTGTCTCATCCTCTTCCAATGTCCCGCTCCGCCTGCCTCTAATGGATGGATGGATGGCTGCTTCAGTCCCCAGGTGTGAGAATGAGATGTAATTTTCCTCAGGTGTCTATAATTGCTTATCATTTACTATGTATGGTCTGGGATATTTATCACTTGCTTCTTTTGCACGGGATATGGGAAGGAGCTCATCTGTCCGTCATGTTGGAGTTGTCGGAAGAATACAGTATGTGGGGCATCTACTGATATGACAGCTTCTGAATGAAATTGAGATAATCTGCTTTAGTCAGAACTATATTTAGTGGCATTTTATGAATATGAAAATTCAATCTGTTACACAAAAAACAGCATAGTCTCACATCTCAAACTTTAGATTTTTTTTCCACAAAAAACCTCACATGGGAAGTGAAGTAAATTCACAAGGATATTGTGGTGCATTTTACTCAAAAGACTTTATCTTTATATTACAAGTATCCCCCTTAGCTTTTTTGGAAACACAAATGTCCCCATTTGCTACAAAAAAAAAAAGTTTTTGATGATCTGTTCATAAGGTGCAGGACTCTGAGGACCCCCATTACATCATTAACTTGTTTTATTTATTTTTTTCCCTCAATATCAATAGCCTACACTTATTTAATACAGTTTTATTTATTATCATGGGACATCCGCTGTATTCTGTATGATTGCTCTCTTCTATTTGGGATGTAGATATTATCAGGTTTCTTCTTTCACAAATGTGATCAGGGTTGTCGCAGAATTGTGGTTTGGTATGAACAAATTAATGAGCTTGCATAGAAAGTTAATTAATTCATATCCATTCATTATTGTCACTGATTTGTTTCATAATCCAGCTTTCAGAATGAACAGTACTTTACATTTTCTTGCTTTACGGAGAACAAAGAGTCATTTATCTAACTGTATCTGCCTTAAAGTAATGAACAAGCTGATCACAGCTGGTGTCCCTAAAGAATGAAGTTAATGAGCTGCTTCATTTGTGCTCTGTATGAGTCAGTTTTTTACATTATGTTCTTAGCTGACATCTGGATACAATGTACAGATTCACAATGATTCTTGAACTAACAGTACCATGAAACAAATAAAACACATTTTTTAAATCTAAGATTTTTGAATAGTACAATTAAACAAATAATTGTTATCTGCTGTAACATGAGAATGTCAATGATTAGTTATAAACTTGCACATTTTGACCAGACTATTGTTCTGTTTGATTTACTTTAATGTGACTATGGCACATAATTCATAATTTAATTCTGATTTCATGCACATCACTCATTTGATTGTACATAAATACAAGATATACATACATTGTAAATCTTTTTTTTTTTTCGTCATGAGCTGTTACCTTTACCAAAAGCAAATATGCCTGTTTTAGTTTAACCTAAAATACACAGCTTTATCCTCTTTTGCTTTTTAATGTTGTACTCTAAAGTCCTCCTGGTTGAACGAGCAGGATATTAATCTTTGGGTGCATCTCTTTAACATCAGCATGTGGGAAGGTCTAAAGCAGTTCCTCAAAGTTGGAGTTTAATTACATGCTTTGCTAAACATACAGATTTGTCCTTTAACAACAGTCAAATTAAGCAAACTTTTAAGTAACAGTGGCCATGAAAGGCACTTTTGAATAAGGATGAAATAGGCATAGATTCAGGAAACAAAAGAGCTTAAGTAGAAGCTGTCCATGGTCCTGAAATGGAAGCAATGCGGATGTGCAGACAGAGCAACCTTACATGCTGCATCTCCTAGATAAATGTCTTCAAAACACATATAAAGTACTTGAGTTGATGTGAACAAGAACACTCTTGTATGCTCCCTTTCTCCTGCTTCTTAGAGAACTTTCATTAAATTGTCTTTAATTACATTCTTGCTGCGAGGCGAGATCATTGAAGGAATCCCCTGAGCCACCTCCTGTTGTCATCTAATACCCTTCAGCACTTCCAGCACCTACTTTTACAACTTTTCTTGCTCCATCTCTTACTTTTTGTTATCCTTTTTCTGGAACGTTACAACAGTAACACACTCATTCTAACAATGACACCAGACAAAAAGCTCTGTTGTTGCATCGTCTATGTCTATGTCCTGACACATATATATGATGTGTTTTTAGCAATGCTTAAAAGAGGATTTTGCTCGCTCGCTAACCTACTAATTCAAGCATGAATTCCTACATGCAGGCCAACCTTACTTTTGGGCCAATTACCATTTTATGATTTATTGATGCAAGTACACCATCAACTGCAATAGTTAAGGCATGAGCTGAGGAGAGCTTTTAAGTTAAGGATATTGTTTGCGTAATAGAGCATGATTCAACATTTTGACAATCAGGGCACACATTTGTCTTCATAAAATAAGACATATATTTATTTATGTCATAAAAGAAACAAAACTCCTCGAGGAGTAGAAGTTACTAGCATGGCAGGGAACACACACGCACACATGCATGCACAGACACGCACACACACACACACACACAAACACACACAAAACACTTTAAAACACCACACGCGCACGCGGACACACACACGCACACACACAAACAAAACACTTTAAAACACCAATTGAGTTTCACTTAAAAGCAGGGATTGTCTGTTGTTGAGTAAAGTCTTTTTCCCCTTATTCTTTAGATTAATATTTACACTAAGCTAATGAATAGTGTAATGTAACTTATACACCATTTGCATTAAATGTTTATTATATAGACTTTTTATATGCTACAACATTCTGAATAATGTCAGTCTTATTTTAGTGCATAACATGAGCAAAGGCACCTGAACCTATTTAAACCTGAAATTTCCTAATTCCATCTGTAATACGCTCTGGAATACGCTCACTGAAATAAATTGGTTCTAACCAAGGCTGCACGCCATGTTCTGAGCGAGTAAAATAAAGCTGTCCCTGGCCACTCATTGAAGGCCTGTACAGAAATCCCTGCAGGTCATTTTACTGATTAGTCATCAAGGAGAGAAGCAGAAAATCCCCCGCAGATGATTCGATCGTAATATCCAGTGGAATGGCTGCTCTATTTCTCACTGCCAAGGTACTATTATTGCCAGATGCTACTTTCCACTGCATCCAGCCGACAAACAAATACCTGGAAACAGAGGCCTGAGAGGAACAGGAGGCGAAGAAAGCAGGCTCATCTAGGCCGTAGTCAGGCAGATGTACTGTATCTAGAGATCCTTCACAAGCACAGAACTTAACAACACATGCAGTTAACATAGCCGCTCTGTAGCTTTCATGCTTGTTCTGCAATTTACTGTTGATTTGTTGCTCTTTATGTAAATATGACTTGAGATGATGTTGGAAAAAAAGTAATTATATTTAGAAAGCTACAATTTTCATGAAGGAAAGACTTCTTACATGACCTAATGTTTAAAGCAAAACTTTAACGTAGTAAAATAGAAAAGGTGATCAGTTTTAAAGCAACAATTTTAAATAGAAATTACTAATAGGAAATAAAATAGGTAATACCATTCGTGACATTCCTGTAGGTTGTGAAATAAAATGTCATAACGTTACATTACTTGTATACTACATTTGAATTATGTATAGGTTTTGAAAAGTCATGGACATGGTGTTTACAATCCCTTGTAGGGGGGGATCTCTGATCTCCAAATATTCAACTCAGTGAATCAAAATACACAGTTAGTCTTTAGAGCTTGGTGGCACAGATAATATGTATTACCGTTTTTACAATTGCTAAGACAGTTTTTGTCAATACATTTAACACATTTGCTAAACTCTTAATGCACAGAATCAGTTAAATCACACAACTGGCAAAACAGGTAATTTAATTCTCGAAATCCCCAATTGAAAACAAAACTCAAAAACTAATTTTCAAAATAGAATAACATATTTTTTATAACATTACCATATGTTCTCTCCCAACAGTAACATTTAGTCAAGCATAACAGACTCAGAAAAAAAACTCTATCATCAGTTGAAATAACAAAAAAAGCATTATTTTATGAGTCAGTCTGCTCTTACATTTACACTCTTTTTACTTACATGTTTTTGTTAGTAGATACTGCCGATGCTGCAGAAATTCAATACAAAAAATGAATGCCCATCTCAGAGTACCATTTGTAAATTTGGCTGTAAAATTACATTTACACATACGTTTTGTTGTTGGTGGAGCTTGTGTGTGAAATAAATTTGTGTTAACTGTATGCATTTTTATCAAAGCAATAAAACATGTGTTAATTGTATAGCCTTCCTAGATTGATGTTGTGCTAACCATTTTAAGAGTTTAAAAAAACTTGTGAAATGTATTGAAAAAAACTGTCATAGTAATTGTGAAAAACTGTATTGTTTGCATACACGAATATGTGTGTACATTGGTTTCATGTGTGTATAAAGAGGTTTATTATTATGGTGCACGGAAGATTTTCTGAACTTGGGTGAAAATACTTTATTCATAATACCTTCAGGACAATGTAACATCATAAATTCCTTGACATAGTTGGATATTAAGTGAGGGAATGTGTAGACTATATTTGAATACAACATGACAAGCAAATTTATAATAACAACTACACACTAGTAATCAATTATTAGAACATAGTTATTTAGTAATTTATCAAGCATTGCATCTAAGTTATTACAAATTGGTAAGCAGTTTATAAAAATAAGCTTAAAGGCTTTATTCCTGGTTTATAAATGTTTATATAATATAATTAATACCACTAAATTCATGCTTTACTGAGGATCAGTTATGAATTAAACTTTTCAGTATTTAAAAACAGTTATTTATTAGTTGTAAGTGATTCATGAGATGAGATCATGTTAATATATGATAATTAAAGTATTTAAAAGCTATTTTTTTCATCTTATTATTCAGATATATAGTAACAGCTACTAAGAGTGATTATAGATGCTTTATTAACACATATTTCTACTGCAATTTAGTAAGTTATAAAATATTTACTAGTTGCCTGTTAACTGTTTGTGTGAGCTCATCTAAAGTGAAGATTATTCATGCTTTGTAAACCATTAACAAATGAGACTAAATATTTCAGTGGTCTAGTATCCTCTGCGCTGTGCGCTTTTCGCCGGTTTAGAATAAAACAGAGCCATTAAATCTCATTTGTTAATGCTTTATAAGTTAGAAATAGTCCTCACTTTAGAAGACCTCACAAAACAGCTTTATACAGCATGAATAGAACTCACTTTAGATGAACTCACATAAACTGTTAGCTAGCAGCTAGTAAATGCTTTATAACTACCTGAACTAATCTTGAGTTATAGTAGTATTATGTGTTAATAAAGAATTTTTATTTTTTATTATTTTTAAAGAATGCATTATCACTCTTAGTAACAGTTGTTATACGTCTGAATAATAAGATGTATGGATGTGCTTTTAAATAGTTTATTAATCATTTATTAACATGTTTTAAATGATCTCATGAATCACTCATGAAATGACCATCATGAATAATAACCAACAAATTTTTAAACAGAGAAAAGAGTAATTTATAAATGATTAACTGATCCTCAATAAAGCATGACATTTATATTAGTAAGCAAATTATATAGGTGCTTACAAACCAGGAATAAAGTTATATTTATAATCTCCTTACAAATGTGTAACAACATAGAAACAATGGTTTGTTAACTATATATTAATGCTTAATAAATGAATAATAGTGTGTAGTTATTATAAAGTGCTACCGCAAATATTTACTTACATTATTTAATCTGTCAGTTGTTCTGCAAAAATATGCAACTTTTTAATTAGTAAAGTGTTACAAGGTTATGATTTTTTCATGTTCTCAAAAAATAATTTCCCAGAATTCAATCATAGGTCTTTGTGACAATGTTCTCAGGCTCATTGTCCTGTAAGATCTGTTTTTTATAATGCAGTCAATAAAACAAACCCAAGGACTGAACTTTATTAATTTTTATTAATGGATGTGGCAACAGAAGCTCCATGTTGTACAGATGTGGGCCATCCTGATTGGCTGATGCTGGAAGGTTCCAACCTGGAAGAAAGAAGGGGGGAAGCTTAATTTAATAGTCATTTTGCGATACTCTATTGTAATTGTTTTATTCTTAAAACATTTACTGGTTGTATATGTATGCTGGTTGTACATATTATAATATTATGAAGTGTATTTTGCTGCTTATTGCAAGTTATTTTAAGAATATATAATGTGTTAACTTACCTGTGTTTGGTTTTTTTTCTGATTGGCATGCTGGGAAACCAGCCCTATTTAAGGGCCTGGTTTTGAGTGTTCATGGAGGACGATCCTGAGTGAAGAGGAGTGATTTGGTGCTGTTCTCCTGCATTTTGACTTTGGCCTGTGCAAAGATACTTTTGAGTGCAAGAACCCCATACTGACTGCATTTAGTTAGTTTATACTGGAGTCCTCACTGTCTAGTTTTGTGTAGGTTTTGCTGTTAAGCATTTGTTTATTTTTGGTTTTTGAGCTCAAGTGTTTTGTTTGTAGACCTTTCTGTTTTTTTTATTATGTTTTATGTTTGTTTGCTTTGTTGTTCACGGGAGGCACAATAAAAGAACGGTTTTGGGAAGAAAACCTTGTGTACTGGCCTCTCTCTGCGTACAGATCAAACGCTGGGAATACCACATTACGACAGTTTTAAATTCAATCATATAATCATACATCAATTTTTAAAGTAGTTTATAATTTCAAGGAAAATAAAGATTACTCTCATTACACTCATTCAAAATTTTTTTTAAAACAACTATAACATGCACATAATTGTTAATAATTAATTTGAACTGAATTCAGCCTAAATTAATTCAATAAATTCAGACTAAATGAACTACATTTACAACTGAAACATTGAAAGATTGGATCTTAGAGAATATTTGATGGCATGCTGTAAAAATAAAATTGTAAAAATTTAAAAGAAATCAATAAATGTACGTGTTACTTTTTTCTGCCAGTGCATTGTTTTCATTATTAACATTATTTATTATATGTTTGTTTAAAATGTACATAATATAAATTGCTCTTCCAAAATTTGTTTTTAAATATCTCTGTGAGAGAATTACATTTTTACCTTTTAAATTTTCAACCTCGGCTAGTGAACGTTTCAGAGTTGACCTTTTTACTGTGATTTCCTGCTGTAATTATCTAATTTCAGAGGCCCTGTTGCTTTTCTAATGATAGGAACATAAAACTCCTCTCCTCATGGTGTTTAATTATCTGAGTCAGCATGGCACGGTAATCAAAAACTCAGATACAACAATATCAGGTTGAGCTGGAAGTAATATCACCATTACTGCAGATTTAGTTACTTATTAATTATATAGGACTTAGATTTTGAAAAATAAACAATGTCTTCGAGTTTGCCTTTGCCACATTAGCTTCCCTTTAACTATAAAAGAAGACTATGCATACATTATTAAGATAAATTGTATTTGAGAAGGAAATGAATGACCCCAGTCAATCATTAAGATGTCCTGGCATCAAAGAGATAGAACTCTGACTGATAAGGAAAAGGCTTATTAAGCAGCAGTATGTGTAGAAAAAAGAAAAGTGTAGACATTCATTTGATATAATTTGATTTACTCTCAAAGTATAATGTTCACTGAAAATGTTAACAGTGAAATGTAAGAGAAGATTGTACAATCGTCTTTATACATAAACTCATTTGTAGTACATAATTTTTCACACAAAGGATATTAACACTTTGAAAAAGACTTTAAATTGGCATTTAAAAATGTGCATTACTAATGCAAAAGTAACTCAGAAACAAATCCTTTTTATGCAGAGATTTAGAGTTTTGAACAACACAAGCCTTTCTGCTTAATTCCAGTGAAACTCCACATTTCCATCGGATTTGCCTAATAGGAATCAATCAAGTGATTCTGCAAAGTTGCTCTTCACCCAACTCCTCTGCATGCATCACAGGCATCTTGACAGGTCGCAGAGTGTGTCATCCTCCAGTAGTGTTTAGACAGTATCTCATTTGTCAGACCGAAGGGGGAAAAGTCAACAAAGAAGATGCCTGACAAATTCCTTCAGAATCTCAATCTGATTAAATATTCAATTAATTTTTGGGAGGCCTGTATTTTCTGCCATCCCCTTCCCTGATGTTTTCAAAAGGACAAAGGCTCCCACAATATCTCATCTTCAGGCAGAGCCAATGACAGCTGGCTCTGGAAAGGTTAGCTGTCCACTAGCTTTTTATTATTTCCTTTGGGGGTGAGATAAAGAGTGAGAGATAGAGAGGCCTTGTGTTTTGGTAAGGTTTTGCACAGCTGCCTGAACTGTTAGGGTAGAGGATGGAGTGTGTGTGTGTGCGTGTGCATGTGTGTGTGTGCGTGTGTGTATGGGTGTGCATCAAAAGCTCTCTGTGCTATAGAGAAAGCTGTCTGGGAGAGAATAAAAGACCTCTCCAGCGGTCATTTAAACAGCCTCAGTTGGGCATTCAAGCTTTCATCAGCTCCAGAGAAAGAGAGAGAGAAAGTGAGAGGGAGAGATGCATTGAGACAAAAAGATTTTTGCCATCAGAATGCAAATCAAAAAGATAGATGTCCACGCATGATGAAAGGAGCTGTCAGCAACGTGTGTCTTGCTGACTTAGTCAATAGTGCTAATTAAACATTTAAGAATAAAGAATGCAATATTTTTGTCTATCTTGCAATGCTTTTCCTTATGCTTTTTTTCTCGCCCATCTTGTATAAGGGTTCTAATGGGAAATTTTAAAGGGTCAGTGACATTGTGTTATTTTAAATAATATGTTGTTCACATTGGTCTAATTGTAGGGGAGATGTGATTCTTTAACTTATAAAGTATCCATTTTTAAATAAAATCCCATTAAATCTTCTCATTTTCTTGCCCGGGCTTGTTCCGGAAGTTTCATTTGGCAAACTACGCAACCACTCCCCAGTTAATCACCCTTTGTTTAGTATAATCATAATGTGTATGTAAAGTTACTGTCTGACGGTAAACGTATGTTCAAGAGATATATTAGAGGAATTAAACGAGCAATTCACTAACACTAACCCTAACACACAAACACAGAGCTAGCAACATTGATGGTCACTATAATGGTGTTTGAAGGGAACAATATTATACAACCTTACCTCTATGGGCCAGAGTCATGGATGTTTGGCATCCTGGAATCCTGGAATTGAGCATCTTCTTTTAATCCTTTTAATAACACAACTCCAAGTTGTGTACTGCTCACAGGTTCCCTCTGTTTGATTCCCGCTCGTTGGTTGCCAGATAGCACGAGAGAAGGCGATGCCTTCACATGCAGGAGAGGGAAATTGGCCCTTTGATATCTGACCATGACGTTACAATAAGAATCTTGTGACATCGTCAATAGCGCAAATACAACCCGTTTTTAAATGAAATACATTTGTTTTCAATTCGATTTCTACACATTCGATTTCTACTCTTATAAATCACTATAAAAGCCACAAAAAGGCTCACCATGAAATGACCCCTTTAAAGTTGATTAGATTTACCAAAACTATAGCGTGCTCCCATTAATACAATTTGATATGTTTAATCACAGCAACGCTAAAAGAGCTGTATTCATTAAAAACCGAGTATTTATTCATCATAATACATTTTTTAATTAACATTCACTTTTTTAACATTCATTAGATCCTCTTTTTAGAAGTCATTTTATCTGAAAATAGAAACTATCTGCAATAGAAAAATGGGTCAGAAATCTGAAAAATGAACCTAATCTCATTTATACCTGACATGTATCAAATTAACAAAACATATTACAAAATTTAAACATGCAATAACAAATAAATATGGCTTAGTTTTACAGTATTTCATAAATCCTTTAATAGTAAAACATACAAGCATATTGTGTTTTAAAGTTTGCCCCTACATCGAACCCTGCGCTAATGATACAATTCACTGAATCTAAATTTAGATGTGAAAAAATGTGCAAACATATTTATAAATCAGCATTTGTGCATACGTACATTCACAGCTCTGTCTACACACAATGTTTTATTGAAAAATCCATGCAAATGTCAATACTTTAGGTCCTATTATTTTCCTGTGCCGTAGGCTACACAGCTTTATAAAATATTCTGTTTGAAAGATTTACTCTTTGCTAAAACCAAGGTATTTGCTAATACCAAGAAAATTCAGGATGTTTTAAACAATTAATTTAATACAATTTAATTAATTTACCCAAAATGAAAAGCCATCCAGAAACCCACAGTTTATATTTATAAACACAAATCTTTTCATCCCACTGAAGGAATTTGTCATTTTAAGTACAACATTAAATGTTTCTTATTTAAAGTCATGGAGTTGTGTGGATAATGTTTTATTAGCCTACCAACTCTCTCCAAATGTCACACATGCTGCTATATAGGAACATTGCATATTACTAACACATTCCTTTATTTAATCATTATTTAGAGAAAAAAAGTATAACGAAAAGAAATGTATACCTAAACGTTTATTCTTAAATTGCAAAAACGGTGTTATTTCTAGTTCTTTTTTTTATTAAACTTCATTCTCCCATCTTGAATTGAGATAAATTCTCAGTCACACCTCAAAATGACACTTATACAAATATTACTTCAAAATTCTAATTATCTGAAGTCCACCATCTCTACTGTTTTGAGCATGCTAATCTCCAGGTTGTTCTTGCCACACCAGAAAATAAGCCGCTCCACTTCCTGTCTGTATGCAGAATCTTCGCCATTGTGGATGAGACTGATGACAGTGGTGTCGTCTGCGAACTGCAGGAGCTTCACTGAGAAGTTTACCATGCATTAAGGTTTGCCTTGCTGGAGTTCGAAACGTAAATAAATATATTTTAGACTCCACATTAGGGAAGAAAAACACAATTGCTTTCCCAAGAAACATGAACTTTGTTCTCTAAGACTAAATTCATTTTACTTAAAAAAAATTTGATTGATTGACTTCAAATGACTCACTGTTTGGGTCTTATTCAGTCATCATTAAGTCATTGATCATTAAGAATGTAATTCATTCATTGTTAAGTTTGCAAGGACATTATTTAATTTTTTCCATTCACATGAAGGTGGCATGAAGACTTTAGATGACATGAACAAAAAGCTGCATTCGACACCATTCTTTATGTAGAACTCTCCAACCAATTAAATAAATCAATGAATCAGAAGAATGACAGCACTTTGCTGTTCAAACTGAATGACTAATAATGCCAAGACGTGATTAGTGGCTGATTATGAGAAAGAACAAGAGCAGAGGGAGTATCAGACATCAATCATCAAGACTTGAGAGCAAAATTTGAGTCCTTGCAGGTTGCAAAACAGACCATGTATTCCACTATTTCCTTTCAACAATCCATAATTATACTCTGCAACGTAGCTGACACTATGAAGCATGTTTTTGAAAGTCATGCACAATCTCCCACCATCCTTGGGTTAAAGCATCAAGTGGTATGCAACACCTTTTGCTTTCATTTCTCATACTGGAGATGTCTAATGGTTATGTATGCTATAGGAGATGTTTTAAAGGCAGCTGTCCCCTCTGCACTTGCAGCTAATCTGTCTTCCAGTTACTGTTGGCTTAAAGAACTTTGTTTTCTCTAACTTATCTACAATGAAGCTTTTGTAAATCAATTCAAAGTAGTTGAATTCTAGGTTGTGATACCCAGACCCATACTATTATTACATGTAATTAGTATGGATTACCTACTGACTACTGACTTTTCCCTTCTAACTTTTGATATGAGTTTGTTTTTTATATCTTTTCTAATTCTGTATTTAGAGCATTTTCGTTGCTGACTACAGCATTTCGGCTTTATTAAATGCACATTTCTTCTTGAACACCTTTCCATTACTTGACTATCTCTGGATCAGCTTATTCTCTTTATTAGGTGATCAGTATTATGGCTAAACAGATCTTAATAAAAATCGAAAACTAAACTTGGCAGAGCAGAATCTAATCAAAAGTCAGCTTCTGGAGTAGCTCTGCACAATCCCTTCTTATTGATTTTAAAATTTGCATGCTTTGAAAGTATATGGCTAGGACTTTTTTTCTCCCTTCAATATACTAACTTCAATACAGCATCGATCATTTATTGATTGGAGATTATTTTCATGAATATCAAGTATCCTAGGATTTTTCGATCAAGTGTCTATTACACATTCAGTCAGTAACTCAATTGGTCCAATAAAATGGGTTTCACAGAACAAACATCTAATCTTTTGAGGGGTAATCTAGTGAAGGGTATAGATAAGTTTCTTTGCAGTTGCCTATTTAACATTTTCTGATGAAATAATCTCAGATTTTTGAAGGTGCTTTTGAAAATAGTATGCCCCATTTTGAGGCCATCTTCAAAAAGTTAAGTTTCAGTACCGTGTAAAATGAATCCTTTCAAGAATCTATCACTGCTTTGATTGGTTAAAAATTTTGAGTGGTCAAATAGTCTGCTCAATAGGATATGTTTAACTTAATTAGTCAGCAAATTCTGTCTGTACACATGTGTACTGAGTCGGACCTCAAATTGAAAAAAAGCATGTTACAAAGGAAGTATTCTAAATGTATAATGGTTAAAAATGACAGAGAAATCTTTATTACAGTGTAATGAAACAGAAAAGTAAAATAGAAAAGAATATTAAGGAAAAGCTTAAGGAATATTAAGGAATAACTTAGGAAAAACAGGATAATATGAAACAAAGACTCTAAAGGGACTAAATTCCTTATCAAAGCAAAATATTCTAAGAAAAAGCACAAGGGCTAAACCTTGTGGAAACTTTGTGTAACACAAACAAGCAAACTGGAAGATCAGTTGACAGACTTTGGCAGTATGTTTTCCGGCAGATTACAACACATTGGACTTAAGTTAACATTCAAAAAAAATTTTCAAACGTAACTTCAAAACACAACTTTGGTCTGACAATTAAGTTTAGCATCAAAACACCCATGTACACTTACATGCTGTGATAATATGAGTGATTTCTGTCTAATACAACCCCCCTTTGACCCCCTTTCACCTTCAGAACTGCCTTAATTCTACCTGGCATTGATTTAACAAGGTGCTAAAAGCATTCTTTAGAAATGTTGACCCATATTGATAGGATAGTATCTTGCAGTTGATGGAGATTTGTGGGATACACATCCAGGGCACGAAGCTCCCGTTCCACCACATCCCAAAGATGCTCTATTGGGTTGAGATCTGGTGACTGTGGGGGCCATTTTAGTACAATGAACTCATCGTCGTGTTCAAGAACCCAATTTGAAATAATTTTGAGCTTTGTGACATGGTGCATTATCCTGCTTGAAGTAGCCATCTGAGGATGTGTACATGTTGGTCATAAAGGCATTGACATGGTCAGAAACAATGCTCAGGTAGACCATAGCATTGAAATGATGTCCAATTGGCATTAAGGGGCCTAAAGTGTGCCAAGTAAACATCCCCCACACCATTACACCACCACCAGCAGTCTGCACAGTGGTAACAAGGCATGATGGATCCATGTTCTCATTCTGTTTACGCCATATTCTGACTCTACCATTTGAATGTCTCAACAGAAATCGAGACTCATCAGACCAGGCAACATTTTTTTCATCAGTCTTCTGCTCGTGCATATTGTAGACTATTTTTCCTATTTGTAATGGAGATAAGTGGTACTTGGTGGGGTCTTCTGCTGTTGTAGTCCATCCGTCTCAAGGTTGTGCGGGTTCACAAATGCTTTGTTGCAGACCTCGGTATTAATGAGTTGTTATTTCAGCTTGAATCAGTTGGCCCATTTATATATACTGTATATATATATATATTATGCGGTTTCACTTTTTTTTTCAGCACTAGCTAAATGTCACCAGATTGTTGGGCACCTAAACCATAGTACATCCAACGCACATGAACTAATGGAAAAGCTCAGTCTCTTGTCTTGTTTTGTGTGCATGTGCACTGTCAAGATATGCTGCATAAAATAAAAATAAGTTCAGAGTAGTGTAAAACAATATTAAAAAGTTGAATTAATAAATATGGGGTTGAATAATGTAATGTAAGTTAAATACATTTTATCCTGCTCATGGTATTACCAGCCTTGTGCCACTTGCAAAATTATGGAGCCAACAGTGGATGATCAGCCTGTATTTAAATTCAAACATGATTTGATCTCAGACCATCTAAAAGGAAGGACAGCACTAATCTCCCATGGCTGAAGATCGCTACTGCAATCGATCCAAGGTTTAAAGACCTTAAATTTCTTCCCAAAGATGAAAGGAATGAGGTTTCACTAAGCAAGCTGTTAATGGCATAAAACAACAGAGAGAGGTCTAAAGAGACTAAACTAACAGCCACCAAAGAAGAGAAGCAAAAAGTTAAGTTGGAGGATATTAATGGTTTATTGCAGGTATGTTGTTTTAATGACAAAATCTGTGTTACACAAAAAAGGTAATAAACAATCATATTTTGAAATTAAAGTCTCTTTGTCTTCAATTTACATTACTTATTTACATTTTACATTTATAGATTCAACAAAGATTTAAAAAATAATGTGCGATTAATTAGTTCATTTTTAATCAATCGACAGCACTAAAATAGATATATGTTTGATATATACTATTTGTTCTAAATCTGCTCAAAACCACAACCAGCTTACTATGTACACCAACAATCCTTAAAGATGTTTTATGTTATTACCTTACGTTTCAAAGGATCTTCTCATTGAAGTCCTCCATTAGCAGTGCTCTTAGCAATAACACAGAGACACTGGTAAAGAAAGACCTAATTCGGTTCAGAATTAATCAGTCAGAGCTTGTTTGTATGTTTGGCAGCTCCTTGAGTCACGTATGCACACAGCATCAGCTTAACGATTATCAAATTGGAGATGTCCAAAAAAAACTATGAGACTGGTTTGCTGTTTTGAAATGACTCCACAGACATCAGATGTTTAAACTCAATACAATTAATTTCGTTTTTGGTTTTTCATACTTTGAATATTTGCTTTCTTAGAACAGGCCAGAAAACTGTGTAGCTCATGACTCCTGAAGCTCAAACAAATGCAAAAACTCCCGACACCTTTCTGCCCCAAGTGGTTAAATAAAATAATCTTAAAGAAACAGTAGCTCTTAAAATATTTTAAGCAATTTAAGCACCTACTAAATATATATTTTTTCTGATCTGTACAAACAGTATGTTATTCTTAGCTCAAATAATTATGCTAAATTAATGTAAGCATAAAAACTGTCACATTTTGGTTCTCACAGACACAGTTCTTTATTCAGTGTGCTGGAGATCTGATAAACGCTTCAACAGTTTGTTGAGTCGAAAATGACAAACACGCATTCTCCGCCTTTCAAATATTGTTTGAGTAACTGAATAACTCAGGATATAACTTGTTTTGTATCTTCATTTTAAGTTTTTAATATGACTTGTTTTTATGCTTGTTTTTTTACATGTTTTATTACATGTTTTTCATATTAGTTGTTTTCGAACCGAGCCATGGCTACCCACTGCTTCGGGTGTGTTCACGGTGTGTTTGTTCACTGTTGTGTGTGTGTACACTGGGATGAGTTAAATTCAGAGCACAAATTCCGGGTATGGGTCACTGCAAATCTGGCCAACTGGTCACTTTCACTTTCAAAGAAACGGGCCTACCTTGCTAAATAATTTGTGAATTAGATCTTACCGGAGACAAAAACTGTTTCAAACTATTCAGTTAGATTGGGTAAGCTGACTCACAAAGTAGTACAAATAGAACAATTTTGATGTGTAGACACCTTCTTTGGAATAAGGTCTTTAAAAGTAACATCATTTTTGGTATGGTATACTACGTTTTGATGTTTTGTGCTCATTAATAAAAAAGTCTGAGGGATTTCAAAGGGATTTATTATTTAAACTTCTGATATCAACACTTTTCTTCCCTTTTGTGTTTCTCTCTATAAAAGCTATAGAAGGTCATCTTATTTTTGCCCCCATTTAACTGCACTTATCAACAAAACACTAAAGACTGGACACATGTGGTGAGGTTATATAATAAAGTACATTAAAAGGAGAACTGCATGCAGGTTCTAGGTTCTTTTGATAGAAATGTAATTCACAATCTACTCCTGAAATAGGCTTTTCATTTTTCTCCATTTACCTCAAACAACTATACCACAATGGAACTCTCCATCATCTGCACAGAGCCATGCCTTATCGGCCAGCAAACAATGAGCTGTTGCGACAAATTCCACAGTTCAGTCAAGCTTTTAGAAAAATAACAAAGCCTCTTTAAACTCTATTAGGCCTTTTGTCTTCACCTACTGATGCAAGCAAAAGCTCCTGGTGTCTCCACGACCTTCTTCATCTTGCCAAATTAGAGCATCTTAACAAAATGTGAAACTAATCCAAAATTCATAAGATTAAAAAAGTTTTCTCGTAATGCCATAGCAAAGAATAATCTAGTCAGACATTTCATCTTATTTTTTATGTATGGAGATATGCAGATTTCTTAATTTGCATAATCTGTCTTGAAAATGAAAAACAGATAATCAAATACCATCACATCCTATTTATATTCAATTAGCTGTTATTTATGCAAAGTCATGCTGTCAAAGGAATTGATAATTACAAAGAATAACGAGTGGACTTTTGAAAACCTTCAAATCCCTTCCAGAAACCATGCTAGAAAAACTATCACCTTTTATGCAATGAAATCCCTAATCCTTAAAAGTGTGTGTGTGTGTGCGTGCGTGTGTGTGCGTGCGTGTGTGTGTGTGTGTGCGTACCTAATGGAAAAGCCGTATGAACAAAAAGTGCTCTTGCTGCTTTATAAAAGTTCATATTCATCCTCCTATGGCAGATGGGATACCTGAAAGATGTTTTTCATAATTTTCTGGGACCACCAAACAGGTGGAATTCCTTGGTTGTTTTTACAGGAATGTTCAGACTTTAAGCATGATGTTCATGATGGTATGGTAAAACAAGAAATGTTGTTCAAAACTAAATGGACACACAAATGTAAAATATACCAGTTGTTTTTATTTGACTAAATTACCTCAAGACATCAGTTAAACTACTTCTGAACTAAAAGACATTGCATGATAAGAATAACTTTTAATGTCACATTTTTTTTGCCAGGTAAGACCAGCTATGACAAAATGTCAACGATTCAGCACAATTATCATGAAGAATGTCCTTGTAAAAATTCTATTTTAAAATATGTTTCAAAATTCTGAAATTGTATATACTGATTAGGCTTATGATTCAGTCCACAGCATTTACAAAAAGAAAAACAACGTTGTATGTTGACGGCTGTATGGATACCAAATCATTTTATTTTAATATTACTATTAATACTATTATATATAATAGTCATAATAGAATAAGCATTAGAGTCATTAGAATAAGCAACACTTTTTTACAATATGTATTAAATTGATCAAATAAATATTATTTTGTAAAATATCTCCAACATTATTTATCATCATCTATTTGAAGCTCTGACAACATCTTGACTCTAATCAAGCAAAATGGGAGTAATGCAATATAATTCTTATTTATTCCCGGCTGAGCAAGTGTAAAGCTGTAATGGCATTGTATTTCCTTTTTTTTAATTACATATAATATGAAAAATGTAAAAGTCCAAGTGAATCTGGGTAATTTTGATAATGGTGTCTCATTTACCAGCAATTTTGCAGAAGCACAAATACATGCTTAAAGTAGTTTCTTGTCATGTAAATTTACTCCAATTATCAATTGATGCTTCTGGCAGGTCATGACCATGACTGCTATATTCCTCTGCTTTGTCTACACCAAACACTCATGTAAGATGAATTTGTTGTGAAGAGACACTTTAGGGTACTCATCCTAGTTTAGGATAATCCTGACAGCTTCAGCATGAACTTGTCTCCTTATCTCCTGACAGTGTCTTCAGGACTGACCTCCTCTCTTGCGGCTCTCTCCTGATAATTCCACATAATGAGCTTTAGGGCTGAGTTGGGAGTGACCTACTCCAGATGTAGCTCTGACCAGGCACAAGCATTCCAGCAGCTCAGTCTAGAGGGTGCATACTAATGTACATCCGATTTAATGCTTCCCTGCTTGATTCACTGTAGTCCAAACTACAAAGACACCTTTTCTCCACAATTGAAGGCTGATTGAAATTAAATCTAATTTACGCAACTAAACCTGTTTATCTAAACTTACTCAAAATAAAGAAATTTAAAACTTTTGTTTAACATTAACGTGTTTTTGTGTCTTGTCAAAGAAGCTAACTTGATATGCTTTGTGTTTGCAGCATAACTATTTGTAATCTTATTTTGTTTTGAAATGGTATTCAATATTCTTGCATCTCATTTACTCACCTCTCTCTGCTCATTGTTCTTAGTGCAGCATTATATCTAGGTTAATTGGGGTTTTTGAAGTTAGCTGTAAGCCACTGAAGGGGTTTGAGCACATCCTGAGAACATTGCGGCCCAAACCTGTGGGATGGTAGCTTAGGGAAATGCTGTACTATAAATGTGGGAAGTAATTCCATTTCTTTTCTCACTCGGCTTTCCATCAGTTTCTTTGCAAAATCCTCTTAAGGAAGTTTTTTTTTTTTTGAAAATAACATCAACTTCAAACAAACATTTCACTTTTAATCACTGTTTTTCTCTTCAACACAATGCGCTCTGGCAACACGGGCCCTTGAAGCTGTTCTTTTTCATAGGGTCCATTGGGAATGGCTCCCCTGTGGCCTGTGAGCTTACACCAAAGCTCCTTTTTCAAACTGAGCTTTGAGAAAAAGAAAAAAAAAAAGATTCCTTTCAAAAGAAAATTGCCTGGAATGAAAATTGTGAAACTGTTCTCTTTGACTCACACCTGACCAGAATAGAAATGTATACAGACAGCATATATGTGTGTTTATGTTTGATGGTATTTGCTTCAGGACTGCTACTATTTATTCATAAAAGGGGTAAAAGGTTCACCACACCTGTGTAAATCAAGTGAGAGATTTATTACCATATATTAGAAACTATTACTGTAGTTGTAATAATATTTTCAAAAGCATTGTTGAAAATACAAGTGCAAGACAAACGTATCTATAATATGCTTGTAAAGCAACACCATTGAGTTTCTGTATGTACTACCAGGTACATTTATTATTATTATTATTATTATTATTATCAGATGTTCATTTGTTGTTCAATGATATTGGCCAAATGTCTATAGCAAGACAATTCATGTGTATTCAAGCATGTCTTCAGGCCAGCAAAAGTAGCCTTGAAGTGGTGTAAAGCAAGTTTTTTTTTTGCATAGAATTGTTAACAAGGCTGTCAAATGGATCCTTGTTTTTTAAAAATAAGTCTAAAGCTGTCACACAACAAAAGACAAAGGTAGTCCCTTGATCAAAAACTGTTGTTCCGTCTCATGTTTGTTTGTTTTTTATATAACATGAAGAAAAGCATTTTAAATTATTAGTGTCTTTTCTAAATGTTAAATTATTATTATTTTTTCAAATCTATTTAAAACAGGGTGTGATAGTTTTGTGCGTCTATTGTGTTGTCTTCCTCTCATCACCTGTCTGTGATCACCCTCACTCATTTCACGTGCGGCTGCTTGTGCTCTGATCAGCCCTTCTATTTAACCTGTGCTGTGTCATTGCCAGGTTGCGAATTATACTTTATCCAGTGGTTTCGCCAAGTGGCTGTTCAGAGTTTCACCTACCCTGATCCTAATGTTTCTTGTGTCGTCCAGAAAGTACCCTTTGTCTAGTCGCGTCTGCGAGGAGAAGACTTACCAATCGTGCCGAGTGCCCGAGAGCGGCAGTTGATAACCGGAGCTGCGTCTCCAGCTACAGCCTACACTCCTGTTTGATTTTGGGGTCTGAGCCTTCCCTACTCGGTTGAGTAGCAGATTTGGTTTTCCTTTTGAATAAAGACTCAACGATCACTACTCTGCGCTTGGGTCCTCCTTTCCGAAGCATAACACAGGGCTTGAGGAGATTGAAGATTGAGGCTTGAGAAGATAATCTAAGTGCCAGAGTGTGGAATCTTATAAATGCACTGCTTCCTGATGTTTGATCATGCGTGGTGTTGTAGGATTATTAGTTCTCTCCATACTGAAAAATGCACCTAGATATAAATGTATTCTGATTTAATAACCTTCAATTATGGCTGAGTCTTCAGTGTTCATAGAAGCCTAAATTGTTGATTCCAGGAGTGGCTCACCATTAGTAATATGTTAAGTATCAACTGCTTTATTGTAAAAGGATTGACTAAACAAAAACAAATATGAGCAACAGATTGGAGTGATATACAGTTACTCACATTCAGATCTGTTCTGTCACATTGTACAACCAGATAGTGCTGATGAGCTCTAAAGTTAAAATGGAAGAATGCTTCTCAATATTTTCTTATATATGTATTTCTTAGATTCTCTTCTAGTCTCATCAAAGTAAACCTGACAATTTTTTTTAAATGTGAATAAACACTTTTAAAGGTCTGTTCTAGATACTGATTCTAAATTACAATTAAAAAGGTTCCCATATGACTATGAGCAAAGAACCAAATTAGTTTCAAAGTAGCACCTTTTTGGAGTGTTGATATGACCCTGATGACTAGTGTAATTTCACCTCCCCATCAAAATCAACGTGTGCAGTGTGTAATTACATAGTTATAAAACTAATACAAACTAACAAGAATAACATAACTGAAGAAAGCTATATCAGACAAAAACATCCAGATATTAATATTACGAGTATCATGTTGATGTTGTGTTGAAATGTGCAAAAAAATGGGTTAAAAGAACAATGAGAGCTGCATGGTCCAAGGATAATGCTGAATATTTAACCATGCAAATACAATTCAAAAGGATTATGCAAAAACAGATTAAACACTGTGAAATACAGAACTCTCTCCCTCTCATACTCTCTCTATGTTTTATAGGTTTTGTTGTTGGTACAGTATCTCTCCTTGTTTGGAGATTCATTTAATGCTACATTTTGAGAGGAGGATCTTGAAAGATCATTGCCTTTAGCATGCCAGGATAAACTATTAACCTCAAAGGCAGTTTAAGTGGTGACCTAACACAAAGGTTGAAATTATGATTTATGGTTTGGGAGATTTTATTCTTTGTTCTCCTCTGGGTGGTGGGGTAGATAAGGGGAATGTACAATAGCAAGATTAGTCCAGCGATTGGAGTCATTCCTAAGAGAGGTGCTTGTGAAATCTCTCTGTGTCTGTGATGCTGCTCTCTGTTGTAACAACAGGGTCTTGATAATGCCATTGCTCATGGTTCATGAGCAGAAAAAAGATAAGAGAAATGAGTTTCTGTAAGCCTGCTATAGGCTTAACCTCTGACACTCCATTCATATCTAGTCTTACAAAACCATTCTCCCCAGCCTGGCTTACAGTAAATATACATAGCTCGAATATAACAGGTATTTAATTTCTTCATGGTGGCCTTAAATTGGCTTGATCTATGTCCGCAAATATCTCCTTAACCATAAACCAGGCAATCAACAAGGAAAAGTGTCCTTGGTGAGCAATGAGGCACATCCATCGAATCCAACATTTCTGTTACTTTAAGTGCTGTAGAGAGATGTAGAGACTCGTAGCTTTGTATTTTACTTGACCTGCATCATATTATATAGTAACATATATCTTGCTGCCTCAACACAGGTTTATGCTTTTGAAATAGTCTCCTTATGGACAAATAGTAAGAGGCTGTAATGATGCAGACAATTTGTGATGTTAGCGATTCATCTGGAAATACTTTAGCCTGATTAAGTTAGATCCCAGAGCAGATTTCGCATGTCTTAGAATGTTGATAGATACATACATCATTCTGAGAAGTTGAGAGGAAAAAATTATTCTAAAAATAATATGATTGAACTGATTTGCAAGCAATTTGCCTGCTATCAAATGTGGATCAAAACAAATAGATTTTTTTTGTGAGTTTTTGGCCTTCACGAGGGCATTCTAATGGCTAACCAGAGTTGACACCTGATTAGAAAACAACAGCATGCAGGCTAAATTTTTCACACCAAACATCATTTCAGTGACATCATTTTCAAAGTAGACTAGTTGCTGTTATATTGAGTAAATATGACCACCCTAATTGGTTCTGACAAAACAACATTATAATCCATCACTGCTTATTAGCAATTTGAAATTTTGGAATTAGCCACTAATAAGAAGACAATGAAGCTTTCAGGGAGATGGATGAGGCCTCTGAATAAACAGGAAATGGCCATAATAAAAACAGACCATCAATTTTGCCAACAGCTCTGGGCCACTGAGTCAAAATTCTGTTCCATAATTTTTCCCCTTCAAATAAAGTAAAATAAACTGTCATCAAATTATCATCCATCATCATCAAATTAACAGTAGAGCACAATTTTGTGAGATTCAGTTAAAATTACAACTCATGCAGTGAAAAGCCAAAGTCTTAATAATTTGTTGCATTGAGTCACTATAATGTGTGTTAAGATGCTAGTCATATGTAATGTCTTTATTATTTAGGTCAGCATAAATATCAACAACACTCCCTCAATCTGTAAACTTGTTTAAGACTATTTGTTGAATTCTGCTGTCAAGTAATTATTTATATATTTTAATGCTCTCATTAACACACCTAAAGGTTAATGAGGGTAAAGACCAGGGACATTTTTGTTTGTGGTCAGTTTCAGTTAAATTGGTGCACAAAGATATTTTACATAAGAACACGAGTAGTTTTGTGCATACTTATAATACCAACTTAAAAAATAAATAATATATATATTGCAATAAATACTTGCAAATGTTAACATGTGAGGTCCCTCAAACTTTAATATGTCCAGCTTTTTCAAACTTTCTAGTTGATATTGTGGACTCTTTCTCAGTCAGAGAGAAGGGAACAGAGCCTTTCCTAACTTTGTTTACTTGAAGAAATCTGTCAGGACACACATAAGGACCAGAATCAGTTCTGAGGTAAGTTTATTGTACATAGTAAAATATAATACAAAATCACAACTTTCCATAAGCAAACAGAACAGTATACTCATCAAATTAGTCTTTGTGTTGGTTCCATGAAAATGGCGGTCATCGCGACAATTCAGCCAGAGAGGAGACGAGAGCACAAAACTAAAATCCAAATGGGTGATAAATCCCACTATAATGGTAGTCCGTTCAGAACCTATGATTGAACAAGTAATGATGGAGCCATTGCGCTATGTATGTGAACCTGGGAGATTGGTGTAATCTGTGATAGGATGCTTGTTAATGACTGAACAAGACTCGATTTAGTTCAGGTTGAGAGGTTATTAGTTGTGCTGTTGTTGGCCATGCTGTCTCGCTGTATTTGACCTTTTGTCTTATTGAGTCTGGCAGGTGGATACCTGACATTCCCATTGTAGATCTCGTCCTTCACTCCTTCACATTCCTCCTGGCTCCATTTCCCAACTTCTCTTGGTTCCACAAATTGATGGTAAAGGCTCTTATCAGGCACATCCTTGAATTATAAAGACATTTGAAGCATTTCAAAGTCATTCTTAAGTAGTGTTATACTTAGTACAAAATGTATGTAATGTATTCATTACATGTATTTATTAAATCTGTGTAATAGATTCATTAAATGTATGTAATGTATTCATTATATCTAACTATATTATATCTATCTCTTTTGTCAGTGTCCTCAAAAAACCTTATGCTGAGGTCAAATGTGCATTAAAAAGAACATGTGTGGGAAATAAATGAGATAATGACTGATAACATTCATTTTCTGAACACCTCCGTTTTCCTTATACTATTTTATAAATAAGGGTAAGCCCATCATTGCAGAGTATAATTTCATGGTTTGAAGAGTTATGGCTGCAGAGAAAATTCCATCTGTAAATGGTCCACAGATCACATCTTGCTATTTTTATGACTCTTCTCATTATTAATTAACTCATGCCCATGTTGTTTGAGATTTCCCCAGGTTGAAATAGCTCTCTCTTTCACAGCACATATTGATGGTTACAGTAGAGTAGAGAAATGATTCACAGAAGCTTGCAGCACAAGTCCCTTGGACAACATTACATGCCAGTGAGAGACATTTATCAGGAGGCAGCCTATTTCTTCTCAGCTGCCACAGTAACTTGCGTGTGTGTATGGGTGCATGTGTGTGTGTGTGTTCAAAAAAGTGACCGATGTAGCCTAAATATAACAGAAAAGACATATTGCATGAACGACACACTCTCTTGATCCCTCTATTACATATCAAGGGACACTAGACAAGAAAAGAAGCTCATTTAGCGTTTTAAATTAATGCAATTGCACAAACTCAAATTAGCACATTTGATTCTGAGCCAAAGACATCGCCATTGTCTGAGGTCCTTTGAAAGTATTGCATTCATATTTCAGTCTTTGTGTCTGGGAGAGATTTCTATGTGGGAGCATGCGCATCTCATTATGGATTCTGTTGTGGATATTTCCCATGTCTTCCAGATTTACAACAAATAGATCTGGTGACAGATCAGCTTAGATAGATGGATCAGATGTTTATATCTTCTGGTATAGGCTGATGGTGGTGATAATGAGAGATGTTGGGCTGACCACTAATCCTCGATGTGGAGCATTTTTTGTCCTATTGATCGAGTAGAAAAGATAACACCTCAAATCCTTGGGATCTTGATTAAATGAATGATTAAAGTAAATCCTCGGAGGACAAGGAGTAACAGATTTTTTTTAAAAGACAACAAAAGACCACAAAACTAATCTCACTACCAAAGGGACATCCAGCCACCAGCAGTGACTTCAGATATGCAGAATAAATGCTGATAAGGCTCCTTTGTGCCATCAAAGTTGGATAATTACACTTGTATTAACAAATCTGTTTTAAGAAGACAAAGTATTTGATTTATATCAGGTTTTTGTTTTTTCCAATTTGGATGATTCTTGAAGTTTGGGGAATTCTTGTTTATAAGTGAACCTGACAATTTATTCTAGACAGCTGCACTTCTGACAGGCTATCATTAGCAACAAATTCTTGGGAGATGTTTTGTTCCCTAAAGACGGAGACAGATTGCAGTAAATCTAGAGATCGCTCGATATAATTAAGGTTTATCTCTCATACAGAAATGCATCACTGTGTCAAGTTTTCCAATTATCTTGTTGCTGCTCTTCCTCATCACCAACTTTTGGATTGCACTTGCAACTATTAGCAGAGTAACATTTTACATGTTTGTCATGTTAACTTAAATGAGAATAATAACATGACATTATTATGTTATGGTTAATGTGCATTGCAATTTGCTTTTATTTTAAGAGTCATTTACTTAAAGTGTGGAAACTTGACTTGACAAGACATTTCGAATCCCAGTGACGCTCATGGTTTAAAAGTGCTTGTCTTTTTATAGTTTTTAAAGATTTCTGCAGATGAAAACGTTTAATGTTATAATTACCATTCACTGATATCCAACTCCAATTATTATACTTCCCCCTTTTGACTTCAACAGTGATTTTAAAAGAATCTTGCTTAAACCAGTGGGGCAGGTGGTAGAGCTGACAGTCTTTGAAGAATAGAAAGCTCAATAACAAAGACTCAGCAAGAAAGGAAAAACTGCCATGATTGTCTCAGATCTGGGCTTTGTAGTATTATAACTATAAAAGAGTGGAAAAATACAGCCCTTTCATGTGAAAAAAGACAGTGATAAAGAGAAGTTGCAGTGTAAAAAGATGACAATTTAACTATAAGAATTTAACATTATTTTTAATGTTGTGTTTTCAATATCTAGTTATTTAAAATATATCTTTAGCTAAATAGCTTCCAGTTCATTCTTGCAATTCCAAACTCGTGTTATATGCAAAATGTCATAAAAATCTTTCCTCAATATACTGAAATCAGTTATTAACTTCCTATGTTTTTAGACATATCTAGCAAGCAGCTGGACATTATACATAATACTTGATAATTTTTTTCTGCATTTAAGAAAAAAAGGCAGTTGTGGTCTGCTGGATAAGAAGATCGACTTGTGATCAATGGTCTCCAGTTCGACCCCCAGATCCACCTAGTTGAATGTGATGTAACACTTGCTTTTCTGACTTCAACAACTACAGTTACCTGACTGCTCCCCAGGCGCCAAAGCCATGGCTGCCCACTACTCTGGGTTTGTCTTCACAGTGTGTTCACTGCTGTGTGTATACACTGGGATGGGCTAAATGCAGAGCACACATTCTGGGTATAGATCATGCCAAATCTGGCCAACTAGTCACTTTCACTTCACTTTTTAAATAAAATGTAGTTTAGGTACATTTAATAGAACATAACAGGGGTCGGTGTGGGTTTTAAGAGGTAAATATGATAAGGCAGCTTTTATTCCAAATTTCAGGAAATTTTGATTCTTACTTATTATAATAATTCCGGAAGGGATTTTTAGTAGCGATCAAATGAAAAATTACCCATAATGATTTAGCTTGGTTTAGATTCACTACTTTAAACCCTTTCTGATGATTCTGAGCTAGAGAAGGGCTGATTAAACATCATGACTGACTTAATATAAAACATAGATGAACAACCATCATTTATTTTCTTTCATCCATTCAAGTATCTTGCTAGACTTCTGTAATAATCACGGTTTGAAATTAGTTTGCATAAATATGGACTGCATAAAGGTAAGCACAGAGTAAAATTGGACATGCTAGTCTCATAAACATCACATGTCTCAGTCTCGGTTATGGTTAAAATCTAAAATGTTTAATTTTACGGGGTAACTGACATCATGTTAAAGTCTTGAATGGATTGGATTTTGCATTAACATACTTCAACTGAATACTTAAAGGGGTCACAATAATGCTACAATCTAGAAATCTGCTTCGTTGGTCTCACGTTAGGGATACTTCCGGGGACAATCGCCACGCTCAACTTTTATTTAGTTTACCAATAATGTGCCATAATGAATGTTAAAGAGTAAAGTGTCCTAAAAATACGTTTATATAATAGAAACAGCTGTTTGGAAACAATACTTAAAAGTAAGTCACTTACCACTTCCCACTTGAATTAAAAAGGATTTAAAGTGTTTTTGATGCAACAATGATTCCATTTTTAACCTTTCTGCAACTGAATGTCAAAGGGTTAGTGAAGCAGATTGCCCGGTAGCGGAGTGTGACATCACAACTAAACAAGCAGATAAAATTGGCTAATAGTTGATTTTACAAAAAAAAAAAAAAAATCAACTTTATGTATTTAAACAATAATTGTATTTAATTACCTATCACTATCATCTTTATTATTAAACACATATTTTTTTGTTAAAGCTTGGCCTAAAATTGGAATGTGTTAGAGAGTATTATGAGTAAAGAGTTGTGTTCCTCTGTACATTATCCTAACAACTAGCTACAATGCTAATTTGATTTTGCAAATCAACATTTACTCTAAATAAAGTAAATTAATCCCTTCAAAGTAAACAACTTTTCCATAACCTGGTAATTAGTATAATGTTCCAGCATATCTCTGGTCTAATATCTTTGCGCAGACTGTTACTTTTCTGTTGAATTCTGGGAAAATCCAAGTTGGGTTCTGGAGATCCATCAAAGAAAAGGGGGTGGTTATATGAGCAAAATATCCACCAGTCAAAATAATAATTTTTGTACAACTCATGTGAGATCCCAAGCCTACTGCTAACTTTTTTCTCTGAGCTTCCCTGAGGCTTTATGTGCAAACAGAGAAAAGCAGTTTTTGATCAGCACCATGCAAGGGGAGAATTTGTTCTGATAAAAAGACAAAGACACCAGTGAAATAGAAAATAATAAAAACTGGAAGATATTATAGACTTGAAGTCAAGTCCGACAATTCATCCTACATGAAAGAAAGACATCTTTAAACTTATTTTATTCTAGTTGTATCAAATATCAATGTATTTTCCTTTTCAGGATTTAAGTGGCTTTTCAAGTAAACATAGCAGATCCTTAAGTTTACAGTGGTGCAAGAAATTTAAATTAAAAAGTAAGTTTTATGAGTCAGAAAATACAAGTTGAAAACGCTCTCCAACCAGAAATTAATATAAAAAAAATCTCACAAAAATACAAATATCACATAAATTTTTTTCATCAAATGTTAGTCCAAGAAAATAAAAGAATTTGCAGGGCACACATACATCTAAAAGACAGAAAAAAAGTCATCACCACATGAATATATTTATCAAGTAAAAAAAAACATTTTCATTTTTATGCAATCGTGATTATGCAATCAAAATTTTTGTATTTCATATAATAAGTATTTTGTATGTTAAATATATGCAATTGTTAAAGTTTAACACAAGGTATAGTTTTTATATTAAAAATTAACCATAACGATAGCTATAAGTGAAAGCTGAGCAAGTTTTTGCCCATTTTCATATCATTTGTCTTGAGAGGCTAACATCTGGCTTCTGCTCTGTCACTGTATGGTCATCTTCTTTAAGAAGAGATGATCTTTTTCTCAGACACCTTGATCTTGTTTGGGCTTTGACATCAGTTTGTACTAGTCTCTCTCAACTTTTACTTGTAGTTTATGATTGAGTAATTTTGTACAAAGTCAACTGGATTCATGAACTGGATTTCCTTTTGTGATTATTGGAATATGGTAAATTTTCAATCCACAAAATCTTATTTTACGTAACTTATTTACTTAACCAAGCCAGCTTGAATGAGGCAGCCACTTATCAGTCATCTCAGAAAAAGTGAGTATGTCAAGAAATGCTTGAGTCTTTCAGGATCTCACACTGATAGATTAGCCATGATGATTTTAAACACATGACTCCATAAACAGGAATGTTTCAGGCTTCGTAGCCATTGTGAGTTTACTTAAAGCTCGAGATTATGTTATAACATCAAGATGGGAAAACAATTCAGACATTTCCTCACAAATCAGAGCATTGAAGCTCATGTCGTGACTTTACCTGGATCTGTCATGTTTCTGCCAGTTCAAGCTGCCGTACACAAAGCTTTCAATGCAAGGAAAGATGTAATAATTTACAAGTTTATGACGTAATATAACTAGAGCCCTTATATGTTTATTTGATGATTTTTTTACTTTTACATCATTGTTAATACGCGAAGACACTTGAACAATTTGGAATCTCAATCCATGATCTTTTTCATATTTAAACCTCCACTTAAATTAAAATGCAACAAACATGTGTCTGTTAGTTTTGTATTTGGCTGAATGATTTCCACGATAATTTCTTGCTTGCCCACTCTTTGTAGAGGCTTACATTTTGAAACATATTGATTTAAAGTTGTATTTTTTTTGTAATTATAGTTATGTAGTTAACTGCTGTGCCAACCAAACAAATGACTATGTCTATACAACAATGTAAATAAAAAACTATTTAGTTTGCTTTAATATTATAATGCATAATGTTAAAATTATTACTATAACTTGATCCTTTGCCAACCATCTTAGTCAAGCTAGGCCTCCCAGCTTTGTTAGAGTTTATTACCTCCATCATTCATGCTCTTCTCCTTTTTGGTGTAGTTTCCAAGTTATTCAAAGTTGCTGCAGTCACACTAATACTCAAAAAACCTGGTACTGACCAACCTGGAAAACTTCTGTCCAATATCAAATCTGCCCTTTCTTGCTAAAATACTGGAAACGTGTGTTAGTGCTCAGCTACAGGACTTCCTATACAATAATCCATCCATCCATTTTCATGTCTGCTTTTTTTCCCTTTCGGGGTCGGCACAGTGGAATGAACCACCAACTCCTCTGGCACATGTTTTATGCGGCGGATGCCCTTCCAGGCGCAACCTATCACTGGGAAACATTCACACACATTCATTCACTCTTTAACACTATGGACAATTGTTCTTACTCAATTCACTTATACCGCAACTGGAGCACCCGGAGAAAACCCACGCGATCACGGGGAGAACATGCAAACTCCACACAGAAATTCCAACCGACCCAGCCGAGGCTCAAACCAGCGACCTGCTTGCTGTGAGACGACCGTGCTATCCACTGTGCTACCGTGATGCTCGTATACAACAATAATCTTTATAAACAGTTCTAGTTCCAGCACCCCCTTCTCCAAGATTCTCTCTTGGCGAACGAGCATTCAGCTCTGCTGCTTCTGCTCTGTAGAAGCACTTGCCTAGTGCTAACAGCAGTAGCCAGGATCTGCAAACTGTTAAATCCAGGCTGAAAACTCACTTTTTCAGACAGGCTTTTAACTGTTATCGTATTGTTTGTGTGTCTCTTATCTGCTTTTGTTGTTCTTCTTGTGCCCTGCTATTTTACTGCTGTGTGAGGTGTCCTTGTGTGTCCTTAAAAGCGCCAGTAAATACAATTTATTATTATTATTAATATTATTAATATTATTATTATTCTACTGTGTTCTTAAACATAATTTTGGTCAAAAATTGTTTTAATAATCTTCTATAATTGCTTTTTTTCTGTGAAATGTGAAAATATGTCATATTTCATCCTTCATATTTTATTCATATTTGGTTTTGGTTGAAAGCAATTAGCACAAATGTGTGAACCCATTTAATTATTGAAAAACCTTGAAGTGTATCGTGTGTTTGCTTTCTCTCTGCATATGAGTAGGTTTGACACTCTTCGTATGGCTATGATGCCATGAAGCTATTCTAGAGTAAATAACTGACCTTTACTTTGAATCATGTAAAGTATTTACCGGGAATATTCAATGGCTTGTGACACTTGCCTGCAACCACCTCTAGGCTGTTTGGAACATGTATCATTCCAAATGCTCCAAATTCCTCTAGAGACCAGTGGGGAGCTGTGACATGGGAAACAAATAGACCAAAGAGACATTGTCCTTGAGGGTTATAGTACACTTTTAACTATTTTTTTTATTGCTTGCGGTTTGTTTTCTTGTCCTCTGCTTTTTGATCCAAAACAGCAGGGGCCAATGCTTGTTCAAAATATTTTTGTGCACAGCACAAGCAATAAGTACAGTAATTTTCTTTCAAAATAGACACAGAGGCTTTTGTTGGGAAAGTTAATGTGATCAATCTCAGTTTGAATTAAATTAAATTTTTCAATATTGGGTAGTAGGCAATATAAAATACCCAAAAATATAGGTGTGCTTAAATTTGACTCAAAGTAAACAGTTGCTTTGAGCAGTGTATAAACAACAATTACTCTGCAAAGACAAGAATAGAGGGACACTAATTAAAGGCAATTAATCATTTACCACCAGGGCATTGATTGCTGCTGGGCAAAAAACACATTTAACCCAGCTAAATATTTATTTATTGCTTTCTTTGGAGTATATCTCCTTGAGTGTCCTTCACTTCACAAATATTCAGTGAAGCTGATCGAAGTGTTCCTACTTTAAGCCAGCTCATCCCTTTACATCAAACCTTTTCTGGCTGTGTGCATTAAGCTCAAGTTCAATCTCTTATTAGCATCATGCAGTGATAACCTCCATTGTCATGGTTCAAAAGCTATCCCTGCAATTCAGCTGTTTCTCATAATCACTCCCCACTAGAGCTAATGCAGAACAAGCATCAAGACTGATAATTATCTTATTCACCCTCTTCGTCTCAGGTGCCCCGAAATGAAATGTCCTCTTGAAAATATCTGCATCACATTTATTGAAACCCATTTATGCTGCATTATTACAGGTGGAAAAAATAAATGGGATAATTGGGAGCATATCTTTTGAAATACATTATTCATGTGATCTTTTAAAATCCATCTGTCGGAAGTCAGATGTTCTTCTTGGAAATCATGCAAAAGGCTATATTAGAACTTGGTCTTGCTTCAATGAATTGGGACAGTTGGGAAACATAATGACAGGATGAGCAGAATCAGTTGGAGCGACTGAACTATTCTATGTAATGCCTTGTGTGTGGTTTGGCATCTAAATTGGATTTTTGTTTGTAAAACTTTCTTTTTATCTGTCTTTAAGAAGTTATAATGCTGTTCATGAATTTAATTAGTGCCAAAAAATAAAAATACATTTCATCTAGACAGTTGCAGCCAATCAGCTTTAAAACCTAATCGTTTCTTTAGCTATATGGACTTTTGTGTGAGACTGTGACCAAAAAGGGAGTTTTATACATTTAACGGTCCTTACAGCTTTTCTGATTTTAAATTAAACAACTTTTATTCACTTGGATGTTGAATATATTTCCTGTGTTAGGATGTTACGGGATTTCTTTTTTGTAATTATGACTGATGACATACTGATTGACTGAAGCACAAGTATCTAGTAATTAAAAAGTCTCCCGCTCAGGTGCTCGCTTTATTATAATAACAACATTATTATAACAGACACATTTTCATAGAGTGTTACGAAAACACAGTTACTTATGCTTTCCCAATGAGCTCTTTAGTAACGACTCTACTTGATTCAACGCAGAATGCTTTTGTGGGTGTTAAGTTTGTCCAACAGGAACTGTTTTCTGTACTCATTGAGATTATGTTCTACATTTACCTTCATGCATTTAGCAGATGCTATTTTACGAAGCGATTTACAGTAGGGGAGAGAAAATATGATAGTCTAACTCAGGTCACTCATACTAAATGTTGCATCAGATGATCAATCAACCATAGCAGGAAGAAAATAAAGAGAGAAATATATTCTTTTTCATTGTAAGTGTTCCCTGAAGAGAAGAGTTGTCAGTTGCTTTTGTTGCTTTTTGCTGTTAGTGTTGCTGCTTTCCTGATGGGATCAGGGAGTTTGTTCCACCGGCCAGGGACATTGAGAGAGAAGGTTCTCTCCCTTTATGGAATGGAACCACGAGACGCTGTTCCTTCTCTGAGCGCAGGGTTCTGTAGGGCAGGTAGGAGTGTATGAGCTTGTGCAGCTAGACAGGGGCTGATCCGGAGCTGGTTTGGTAAGCCAGCATCAGTGATGTGATCTTGAGCTACGATGGGGAGCCAGTGAAGAATGATGAAGAGGGGAGTAACAGAATAAACTTTGTTAATGCCTAATCTATTACATTATTAATGCACTTTCATTCTCTGTATAAAAATAAATATTTATAAATAAATAGTCCTCTAAAAAGTACACAACCATTGATCACATATATAAAAGGTATGTGTATCATCTAAACCATTCTGCAAATTTTCAACAAATGGTTTATAAATTGTAAAAATTTGTATACATTTTCTGCCCATCTGTACGGAACTGGAATGACAGCAGTTTGATTGTTTTGATTGATGTGTCTAAAACAAGCTCTCTCAGATCTCCCTCTGGAAATTCTTGGAAACACAACGCGAAGCATGGTGATTTGAGCAGAGCCGCATCAAGCCACTACTAAAATCCTGTAGAAATGCGGTGTTACAAACTTGATCTGGTTTATCTTGTTCACTAAATTGGTTACAACTACACAACAATCTTAAAAAAAAAAAACAGACATCAAAGTTGTATTAAGCTAGAAGGAGATGTTGTCAGAATCAGTCTGTCAATACTAGATTAGGCAGAGCTGTTTGAATATCGTCCATACAAGGTGAGCAAGAAAATAATTTTGTGACATCACTAAAACACAACTCAAGGACTAACCTTTTTGTGACTGAGATAAAAGCTATAAAAAACCCTGTTGAGCCATGAATCTTATGGTGTTGTTGTTTTTTTTTGCATATGTTCTTGAGTTGTTCGTGAACCTTTTATATAGATGCAAGAAGGGAACTCTCTATGGGGAAGGTCATGAACTTTAAACCCCCCAGAACTTTACAAAACATGAAAATAAGAGAATTATAGCGATTCTCAAATATCATTAGCCTTTTTTTTTTTCATTTTATTATAATAATGCACATTAGGCTGTTTGTTTGTGAAGCTGCTTCGAAGCAACTGCAAAAAGTGTATGCTTCATTGTGAATGGTGGCTGAATTAAGTTATTTTGCTACTGAGAGTGAAAAAACTATTTATAGAAAGTATATAAACAACAATTCCCAAGACTTTCTGTGACTGTGTTGACATGAGTGAAATGTAAATTTTAGTTGAATATAATAAAGGCATGGATAGACTCATTAAAGCCTGGGACACATGCAAAGTGAAAAGATGAGTAAAATCATTTCAGACAGCAAGATATACTTGTCTAATGCTGGAGCACTGATTGCTTTGCTCTTGTTTGTAGGGTTGTCATGTTAAACGCTTCATCTGCTGAATATTCACTGAAGACAGAATCATCAACAATTGGGACAAAGCATGGAACAGTGACATGTAGCAGTGAACAGAGACTTCTAAGAATTCTTTCATTTAAGTACTATACATTTCTGAAAATGTTTCTTTTTTCTCTGGGATGTTTTTTTGCTGTCTTAAATGCAAAATATCCTTGAGGTAGTTATGTAAAAAGGCCACCTTTAGCCTGAACAGGATTTATTACCTCCTGTATCCTTTGCATAATCATATGCATTGGATGCAGAGTAAGTACACACATGATCAGGTCTTATCTTTAAAAAGCATCCCTTAAAGATCAAAGAAGAATGCAGTTGATAAGTTATGTCAGTGCTCGCAGCACAAATCAAATTATTTCAAACCTAACGCTCTTAAAGCTATTACAAGAGGAGTTCACCAGGACTTGTAATCATATTTTGTTGTCAGCATTAGCCAAGGATTTAGACAGCTTTCTGGTCTAATCTGTTGATACATCTTTGATGCTCTGCACTGCAAGAAGATTATACTTTTCATTGGAATGTCTTTATTGTTTTCTTGTTCCATCTACTGTGATAAAGTTTGTTTTAACAGAAAGAATGCATAGCTTTCAATTAGTATATATATATATATATATATATATATATATATATATATATATATATATATATATATATATATTCTGTGTCTTCTTTATTGATTTTTTTTTTTTTCCAACTTTAACAATTATCAGATTTTCCCTGCGTCGCACAGCAACAGTTTATGTCATGTAGTATACTTACCTTATATGAAAGTATTAATGTGTATATGAGAAATATGTTACTGTGAAATACAAGCCCTGAATTTCAGCTTTAAGAAACTTAAATTGGAGTGTGCAATGAGTGTCAGGGTCAAGGAGGGCAGTGGTGGAGGAGGCTCACAAGCATGGGAACCATGTGGGTTTGTTCCGGGTGAGGTGACTTCAGAGATCCTAAGCCCTTTTATTTTTCTGAAGATGCAATTGAAAATATACTGCTGTGTCTGTTTTCTTTCTGACTATGAGGCATGCAGAGAAAGGAAGGAGAAAAAAGGAGAAGGAAAGAAGGAGAAGGAAGGACTGTGTTGAAGGTTGGTGGGAGAACGGGATTCAGGTAGAGGTGAGTCTTGTAGGTAGTGGGGCATCTGAACCCAAAGTGCTCCATTTGTGTTCAGAAGTGCTTGAGTGTGCACCGGTCAATTGTTTTTATAAAAGTCCTAGTATGTGCCTTGTGTATGGGTATCTCCCTCTTTAATAAAAGCAGCAGTATGTTACATGTGAATTTATCTTCCCAGATGTCTTTTTCACTGTTTTTGCTGCTAAACTGGCAGAAGGTGATAAATGTAGGTGGCATATAATATGAAAACCAGTAAGCTTGAGGCCGTGTATCTATTTACCTATTCATCTTATGCCTTGACATGTGGAAATCTGCTGATGCACCAGCATCTATATGCTTACAGGCTTGTGTATGCATTATCTCTGACTCCATAGGGTTGCTGCTACATCTTTATTTTCTTTAAAAAACACAATGAAAATTCATAACGATTGGGCTGATTAAAAGGCTTAAGCTACTTCAGTGCACACTAGACTTTGTGCTGTGCAAGACTTGGCTGAGTTTTTCAATGTCTGGATGGATGTGGGTGGAAATATGATGGTTTCATTTCCTGCTGTGTTGGATTTTGAAATCTATGGCCAGTCTGGCTGAATTTCAGTCACACAGCACACTTCTAGAGAAAGCCTCTAGAGTCCTGAGCTGATTCACAAGTGTGACTAAACCAGTGTTTGAATATAGTGCTTGTGAGTAAAATATTGCTTTATCAAATTTGAACCAAATTAACAACCTCTTTTGTCAAGTGCCAGACTACAAGAGCATGAAACAATACAAACAATGTGCTGATGCAGCTCCTTGACGAGCTGCAATGGTTTGGCTTCATTACTGAATGAAAAGAGATGCGCACTTGAAACAAACCCTTTAATTAGGTCAGAGGATGAAAAATCCATTTCCCATTTCCAGAGCATCATACTAATTTCATTTTCCACCCTCCATCTGTCTGTTGTCTCATACTACTTCACCTTCTGTGGAAGAGCAAACCCTGTGTAGAGACTCACACCCTCTCTGGGTCCTAATCTCTTTTCAGCTCAAGGCCCTTGAGGCAATTTATACCTTTGTTTTTATAGCCGTCCTACGAAGGGTCAGGAATTTTTTGAGGCCAGTTCCCAAGACTCATCCACTGGCCTTGCTCCCAGCCAGATGGCTCTCATCTGAGAGAACAAGAGCTCATCCTTCTTTACCTTAACTAGCAGCGCTCCTGTCATTGTTCTTGCACTAGTGAGATGGCAGACCTTCAAAGCAAAATGCTTTTGAAATTTCTAAATTTTATTTAAGGGCCTGAAAGCTGTAAACAACGTACAAATCAACAAGACATCTCTCATTGATAACATGAAAACACATTTTGCATCTGAAAAGAAACACAAAATTTGACAAAAACCCAACAAATAGCATCTAAAAATATTAATTCACAGTGACAATCATAAAGATTGCACTGTTTAACCTCTCTGTGGGGGAGTGAGGTGAAAGACATTAAAACACATTGTGCCCAATCACCCATCTCTTGTACGAGAAGAGCAGCATCTTGCTGATTGCATGGGACTGTTGTTTATGTAAAGCAGACTCTTGGAGAAGCCATTAATGGGGGGCAAGGCTTCCAGAGCAACTTCCAACACTACACCCCTCCAGCTCCTGTTAAAACGGCATAAACCATCTGTGACTAGAGGGCTATTTTGTTGTACAGGGTCAAATAAGTGACCTTCTTCAGTGGATGTTTTATTGGAAGTGTCTATCAGTAATGCCCTAGGTAGATTAAAAGCACAGCAAATGGGGCATGTTGAAATTGTTCTGCTCTACTGTTCACTTGTAAAATAATTGGTCTACGTTAAATGCTTCCATAGGAGTCAACAGTTTGGTTAAAACATGGCTGAGAGCTATTTACAGCCATTTATAAAAAAAAAAACACCAAGCATATTTACAAAAGAAAACACCCCCCACTTTACAATGCAGTGTTTGCGTAGGTTCTTTTTATAAAGCATGATTATTCTTGCTACGCTCAAACTGATCAGAACTGAATTTATTCATATGCATGTTCTCTTAAAATTGTGCTGTTTGTAGCAGCTTCATTATGAAACAAGTTTTTTTTTGCATTGAAGAACTGGAGGCAGAAATCCTGTTTAGTGAGTATGTGGTGAACAATTTTCTGTTACCTTGTGAGCATCTACTGTAGATGAAACGTTTCCATACGGTGATTGAATTTGATGGTCAAAATTAAAATGGGAATACGTGTGAAACACATTTTTTGGACTTTTTCTGTGCCCATCTAGGAAAGGATAAGTACTCCTCACTGTAGTCGTTGAGAAAAGTACCTGCATATCCACCAGAACAGAAATCATATCTATGCCAAACCATCTGCTTGGGAGTTGTTGGCTCATGGCGTATAATAATTAATCAGCCTATCAAATTAACCACTGATTATTATCCTAAAATGCGCAGTTAACTTTCTCAGACAAAAACATTGTGATCGCATGATGTCCCAAAACTAATTGAAATATATATATATTTTTTCTTTTTTAAGATAATATTATTTAATAGGATTTACAAAACACCAATATTTCAAGTATGTGTGAATCATGATCTGGAAGTTTAAATAATTGCTGGTTCTATAACTTAACTTAGCCCTTGTGTGGCCTTCGGGGCAAATTGACCTGTTTCTAATTTTACAAGAATAAAAATCTTACAAGTGTATATTGTTTTCTAGTAGGGACTGGTTGCATTAATTCAAGATATGTTCTCTATAGTCTTTGAATTTGAGATAAAAGTCATATACATTAATGTGTTATGGAGTAAAATTTTTTATTTTTAATTGCTTTTAAAATGGGAATACCACACATAAATAATTAACAACTATATTTTAATAATTAGCTTTTAAATTAAAACAATAAATATTTGTTTGAGGATATATCAGTAATTTTGGTGTAGTTCTCTTTTTGGGCATGTAATCTATCCAATTACTTCTTGAACTTCTGTTTTCAAAATTAAAACTAAACAAAAAAGTGTGATATTTTGTTATTCAAATGCTTGTTCTTGATGGCATTATTGATTTTATGTGTTAGAAATGTCCATACATGTAATTTTGTAATATGAATTAACTATAGTCAAAAGAAAGAGTTCTTAAGAGTTATCAAGCCCTTCAGGCCGGGCTTCCATTATAATGGACATTTCATGTCTCCTTGTTTCTGTGAAATCTGAGTCTTCTGATTGATCGTTTATTAGGAAAGGTAAACCTGTACTAATGCGTAAATTCTTATGGTATGTTGTTGCTTTGATGCGACACAGAATATTTCACCTTGTGTAAAAAATGCAGTGATCTATACAACCTAAGCACCCCAACATGAAAAACTAGTATATAACTAATAAATGAATGTTTTTAACAAATATTTATTTTCTTAAATGGTTATAATAAATATTAAATTTATATTACTGTTGAACAATGTTAGGCAATAAACATTGATGAAATGTAAAATAAAATGTAAAAACTGTTATAAGGTCCTATTTTATATATTTTTTAGGTAATTAAAAATCCAAAAGGAGGACATTGTTCCACACACACACACGCATACACACAAAACCATTATCAATAGTTTTATTTTGATTCATTGATATTTTTGCATGTAAACTGTGCAAACAACAAGTAAGATAATGTCTACTTTGTGAAGTTCCGAGAACGCAATATCGGGAGAAGATAATTAGCGAACAATCTACAGTTGTTTTCAATCTTTCTGCCCGCTCCAAGATATAAAACTGTAAACACTGCAACTTCCAAATCGACGATGAAATGCAAAATTCAAGCAGCTCGCTTCAGATCCTCTCTTTACTGGACAATTACGTATACGAGAAGCAAACGCCTGAGCTTCCCACTTTATACCGGAGCTAGTGGATGACCCAGCACCTCCAGCCAGCCGTCTGGCACTCCAGGCCAGCTCTACACAACTCGTGTTACCTGGCCAGCCGAAGGCAGGTCCCATCCAAACGTTGCTGTTCTACATTGGTCCGCTTGGCAGCCCGTCCTACCCACCTGTACCTGGCCGCTCAGGGAAACTGTTCAGGGCGGGAGCCGCTAGCTCCGGGCAGCAAACAGCAGGGGTTGTTTCCTTCACAGCTATCCCCAGCTCTCAACTCTTGGCTGCAGATCTACTACATCTGATTTCAATTCTCGAACAAATTTGGCAAGGGCTAAGTGGCCGAGAAACTAACGTCTGAAAATGTACTATTATCTCGGTTCATTAGAAACTTTGATACGGCATTGAATGGGTGGATTTATTTTTTTTTTTTTCAGGTCTCGTACTGACCCCAACCGTGTAGTGATTAGAATAAAGGATCTGAGCGCACATTTGTCGTAACGTGGGTCAACCCAGCCATTAAAGCTTTCATTACAGCTAATATGTATTCGCTTTTCTTGGATTATTTTGATTTAGCTCGATGTACGGTGATTGTAAGGCATATCTACATGCTTGAGACCGTACTGTTTTTGCTTATGCACTTATAAATTGGACCAGATAAAAACCTGTTGAGGAGGAGCTTAGTCCTTTTAAATGCATAACTTATGTAGTTTTCTCTCTAAAGTTGGAGAAATAAGAGAAGTAAATGAATAATTAAATAATTATAAAAAATAAAAACAATAATAAAAAAAGATTTAGTTTTTCTGTCCTCCCACCTGGGATTTAGCTTGTGATGCTAATGTATTTCAGCTCATAAACTAAACCATTGCCAAATCATAATTAACATTTACTAATATGGTACATGGCCTTAACACAAATGCTTTCAATAGATGCCATTAATCTAAGATCTAAATCTGCCTCAAGCGAACAATCGGTCACCCTTGTGATGGTTCTAGCCTTGGGACCTCCCCAACCCAGTGTTTGTGCCGAAGCCCAGGCACTATCCCCTCACCAAGCTCTTTGATGCTGCTTACCCTGAGCACCATTGGAAACCAGTTAGTCCTTGACAAGGACACCATCTCTCTTTGTATCAAGCAAAGCAAAAGAGGCCATTTTATTCACAGCATCATCTATGTTTGACCCAAAACTCCACCCCACCCTTTAAGACCAGTTAGTCCTCAACAAGGACATCATCTCTTTTGTGTCAAGCAAAGCAAAAGAGGTCATTTCATTCACTTGTTCAAGCTCCCTTCTCCAACTTTGCCCTTTCAGTCAGGGCTGCATTACTTTCTCCAGAGGTCAGAACCACTGTTTCTCAATGAGACTGGATAACCTCCCAGTCGCTCCTGGCTGGCACCAGAAGCACCTCAAGTCAAGTCCTGGAAGCGTCTGGAAACGCACCCGATAATTATTCAGGCCATTCTTTATGCACTGTGGCAGCCACATCAGCAGCCAAAAAAGGCTTGCCCTACCACCTTATCCGAAGCAAACAGGTGGTCCTCAGAGGCATTCCAGAGCTAAATCAAACAAGCTACGTAGACCTAAAAACAGCCTATTAAAATTCTCACCCTGCCCCTTTTGCTTTCAATGGCATTTTGTGGCCACAAGCGATTCTTTGCAACTAACAGCTACAACAACCTTACTGTCCTACCCTAGCTCCTCCACCCAACATGTCTGACTCTGTATATCAGCGTGCCAGAGTAGATCCCTACTTTGATCTGCAGGCCATTTCCAGTTTGGGTCAAAGAAAATCTACCATAAGCTTATGATGTCCGTGGAGGAGTGAGGAAACACAATATGCAATCGAATTTGTGCAGACGAGAGCATCCTGTCTTCCAGCTCGACAGGACGCAAAAAACTTGGAGGTAACCAACCTCATCGATTGACAAACTGTCTCCAGCTTGAGCAAAAGGAAAGCTTTCTACAAATCACTCGCTTAACTCCAACTCCCTAGCCCAGTGTTACTAGGTTCGACTTGATTTTCAGGGAACTCCTTTCTAGTTTGAGCATATCTGTAAGCCACTACTCACCTTCTTCCTTCTGATCCCTTACCCAGAGCAGATGGCCTTGTTTTTCGTCGCTGGGCCCGCTTCTCGCCCCGAGGCCCTCCCGCGGACAGCTCGCCCAGTATGCTTATTTTAATCTAGCCACATACGCTTGCGTTTTCTGGGCTAATTCTATGTAATCGAACTTGTGAACATACATTTCTGATACAGCTTGCCATACAGGGATTATAGTTACTATAGGCTCTTTTGTATCCTCAGTACATGTTTACTTCTAGATTAGAAATGTAAAAAAAATTTGTAAGTATTTTGGCTGAACCCATTTAATTGTGGCCGACCTGATATGCCATGTTTTACAGTTTTTATCAGATAATTTGGTCAGAAAACATTATTTGCCCTAAACCAACCAAGAATCAAAGAGTAACTTGGAACATTTATTACTAAAAATACATATCATTTACTAAACAAAACTTTGCTTGACAGCAGAGAAGGAAGTGACATCAACATTAACTGGGGAGTGCGTAGAGAAATCCAAGGGTTTTTGACGATGAAGAAGAGGGCAACGAGGGCTGGAGATGAGATGCAGTGATTGAAGACAGAATTTCTTTAGATGTCGGACACACAATCCTGGAAGAGTGAGTATTTTAAAAGTGAGAGTGTCACATATTGAATGGATAATTATATCAGAGACAGGTGCAATTAGAGAGTGAACCAATGCATGCACATGCTGAACACAAATATTTATAAAGAATTAAACATAATGCTTATGTAAAAAAAAACATAACCCCAAAAATAAATAAACCCACCCCTGTGAAGGAGTTTTATGCTTTATAGTAGGTTCAGATTTAAATCATGTATGCTATCATGTGCAGTGTGATTTTTACAAGAAGTAAACCAGAAGCCTTAAAAAAATGTTTTTGCATGTCAGAAAAGGATTCCGTTGTAGTGTAATTATTCCAGCTTTTTTTTAAATCACTGTTTTCCCAGTTGTTCCCTTTTGTTTTATTTATCTTAAATTATAATTAGGCCATGAAGTTTTCATCCTCACCTGCAAAATGGGATATTAAGGGGTTTGAAAATAAACCACTAATGAATTGTAGCATCACAATATGCATATGAAAGAATGTGAGTTAATGGAAATTTCTGTTTATTCTGTTTTCACTCACCTAGTTTTATTGCTTATCCTGCATTATTTCCATCATAAATAATGAATTATATTTTAATTAGAAGTTATCTTAGTGATAACATTAAAGCTTTGACTATTGTAATTTAAAAATGAGAGGAAACGGTTGCTTTGATAGTGTGCAAAACTAATGTCTTCAGACAAAACTGTTTTCCAGCTGTTCAAACTTGTTTAACCCACTCATGTTTTAATAATGTGAAACAAACAAAGAAAACAGTACAATAAATTAAACATATGTCTTTAAAATTTTTTAAATTTTTTAGCACTTTTATTGAAATAAATTTTTAATGTATGTCAATGACAAATTGAACAGAAAGATATAGTGAGTAAAACAAACTCATGGAACTAGATTAAAAACAATAAAATCTGTTTAACGTAACATTCGGATAATTGACTCCTGCGATGCAATTAAGAATTAAATTGCTGAAAATAATTATACGGTTCAATGTACTTAAATATTTTCATCATTTATAACACATACTGCAGCCTGTGCAAATCACATGCTTGTTGTTTGTGTTTTCATATGTTCACTGTTTATGTTTTTCAAGTGCTGTTTGGCAATCTGGCCCAGTCAGAGAGGTTCCTTGTGACCTCAAGGAGGGGTTCTTCACTGAAGGAGATCTGTTTTTTTTTGCATGTGTGTTTTTTTTTTTTTGGTACTTATTCTCCATTCTTTCCCCACATCAATAAAAATAGTTTTGATTTCTTTATTTCACCTGTTTAACATAATCACTTTCCCCATTCTAATAAAGTTTACTATCCCTAATGTAGTAGTATATGGTAGTTCTATTTCTACCCCATATAAATATTCAAAAGTATTCCTGCTTAACTCTTAATCCACATTAGAGCTATGTGAATCTGCTGTGAAGCAACTGCAGTATTGACAGAACATCTTGATTGACATTAATGGATGGCACTATAATCAGTAATATTACTATTTTGTTAAGTTGGGATAATGTTTGTGAACTAGATAGATCCAAAGCGAGCAAAAATATATGACCTGTTTTTGTAGTCACACATTTACTTGCAGATATAAAAGTGAGGACAAAACCTATTAGCATCTACACTGGAGGTTGAAGGAAAATGGAATCATGTTGACAGACCTGGGGAGAATAAGGCAGCTCTAAACATCACAACAATATGAGGCTTTCCAGAGACAATGGTCTTGCTAGTGGAACATTTTGGGGTAAATTCAAATGTGTAGTCATATTGTTTGTGACATTGGTGATACATGACTGAACTTTAAATGATGTTGTCTATAGACATGTGTATAGGCATATAAATATAAATTTCCCTTACCACACTTAGGAGAGCAATAAAATGTGTTTCTTGCCATGTTACATCATGAAAAAGGACATTATATATAGAGGGAATATATTTAGCAAATAGGAATGATAGTTTTCTGGCTATATATTTACAAAGCACTTTGCCTCAATGTCCACCATCTGCTAAAGTCTACATGCCTTTGGCCCTGTCAACACATACCAGGGTGTTTATTTATCTAGTTTTTAAAACAAGTTTAAGCGGTGCCTCCACACGTAACTATTCCACACGGAATTAATTTGAAAAGCTACTATTTCGTTTCTCTGTGGACGCGATAACCATGCTAATTCTGGTTCAGGCGGAGTTTGGAGGAGCTATATGAGCTTTGTTACTGATGCTGCAGTTAGCTCCCAGAGCTCCGTATGGTTAACATTAATGAGTCCCAAGCAAGGGCTTGCACTCCAGTTCTCTGTGTTACAGCAGATCTTCTGAGATGTACCGGCCTACTCATGAGACTACGCAAGCACAAAACTTATTTAATAATGTGTTTAATCGCCGATCAGACACGTTAAACCACAACAATGTAAGTTTTGGAGTAAAATAGGGGAACAGTGAAACAAAGGATAGATTGTTTTATCAGTTTAATAAAAATGTTAAAACAATTGACAGAAACATATGAAGAACAAGAAGTAAGGAGGTAATTTACAACAAAATATGATTAGGGAATTCAAAACAAAAAGCAAATAAACCAGTACAGGGAACACTTGGAGGATGTGACTTAAGAACATGGTAAAAATTACATAATTCAAATGATAATGGAATGTCCAAAATAAAGTTTGGGACTGAGAGATAAACTAAGCGAGAGATTGGTTTGGGCAAGCATAAAGAATTTCGAAACAAAAACAGTAATGCCATCACCAAGAAAGGTAAATTAAGTACTTTTTGCGTTTTTGGAAAAAGCAGATTTAATAAATACATTTTAAGCACTGAGTCACCCTCCAGAGCAGTAGGAGTCAGTAATACACTATACATACACTGTGTGCAGAATTATTAGGCAAATGAGTATTTTGACCACATCATCCTCATTAGGCATGTTGTCTTACTCCAAGCTGTATAGGCTCGAAAGCCTACTACCAGATAAGCATATTAGGTGATGTGCATCTCTGTAATGAGAAGGGGTGTGGTCTAATGTCATCAATACCCTATATCAGGTGTGCATAATTATTAGGCAACTTCCTTTCCTTTGGCAAAATGGGTCAAAAGAAGGACTTGACAGGTTACGAAAAGACAAAAATAGTGTCATATCTTGCAGAGGGATGCAGCACTCTTAAAATTGTCAAGCTTCTGAAGCGTGATCATCAAACAATCAAGCGTTTCATTCAAAATAGTCAACAGGGTCGCAAAAAGTGTGTGGAAAAACCAAGGCGCAAAATCACTGCCCATGAACTGAGAAAAATCAAGCGTGCAGCTGCCTCTTGCCACCAGTTTCGCCATATTTCAGAGCTGTAACATCATTGGAGTGCCCAAAAGCACAAGGTGTGCAATACTCAGCGACATGGCCAAGGTAAGAAAGGCTGAAAAACGACCACCAATGAACTAGACACACAAGCTGAAACATCAAGACTGGGCCAAGAAATATCTGAAGACAGATTTTTCTAAGGTTTTATGGACGGATGAAATGAGAGTGAGTCTTGATGGGTCAGATGGATGGGCTCGTGGCTGGATCGGTAAAGGGCACAGAGCTCCAGTCCGACTCAGACGCCAGCGAGGTGGAGGTGGAGTACTGATTTGGGCTGGTATCATCAAAGATGAGCTTGTGGGGCCTTTTCGGGTTGAGGATGGAGTCAAGCTCAACTCCCAGTCCTACTGCCAGTTTCTGGAAGACACCTTCTTCATGCAGTGGTACAAGAAGAAGTCTGCATCCTTCAAGAAAAACAGGGACAGGACAATGCTCCATCACACACGTCCAAGTACTCCACAGTGTGGATTGCAAGAAAGAGTCTAAAAGAAGAAAAACTAATGACATGCCCTCCTCGTTCACCTGATCTAAACCCCATAGAGAACCTGTGGTCCATCATCAAATGTGAGATTTACAAGGAGGGAAAACAGTACACCTCTCTGAACAGTGTCTGGGAGGCTGTGGTTTCTGCTACACGCAATGTTGATGGTGAACAGATCCAAACACAGACAGAATCCATGGATGGCAGGCTTTTGAGTGTCCTTGCAAAGAAAGGTGGCTATATTGGTCCCTTATTGGTTTTTGCTTTGTTTTTGAATGTCAGAAATGTATATTTGGGAATGTTGAGATGTTAAATTAGTTTCACTGGTGAAAATAAATAATTGCAATAAGTATATATTTGTTTTTTGTTAAGTTGCCTAATAATTATGCACAGTTATAGTCACCTGCACACACAGATATCCGCAGGAAAAGTCGCAAGATTTGTCTGAAAAGTTGCTAAATCTAGTGACAAAGTCGCTAAGTTGGCAACACTGCTCAGCTCGGAGCAGAAGATTTTGTTTGGTCCGGATTGACAAGTCTGCTGCCCTTTACTTGCTAGACACATTCATTGCAGTGCTTCAAATAGTTTTACCCTGTTTCATGTGAATGCAGTTTTTTTTCTACCCATGCTCTTGTGGACGCATTTTTTTGTAAACGGGATAAGAAAAACACATTTTAAATAATAACCATGTACATGTGGACAGGGCCTACAACTGTTGACTTTAGGTTTTTAACTGCCCTTTTCTTTGAGTAATATGTGACGTCACACATCCTGACAGTCAATGTGTGTGCACAAAGGTTTGGGCTCATACCAGTGTTGTTTCCATCAACGATGACAAAGAAATTTAATTGGTGCATAATTTTCTCGTGAAAATAGCGATACGTTAAGCTAAAAACGCTCCATTACAACGAAATCGTGATGACAAAAGGTTATTTGGGAGACGGTTACACATTCAAAATTATGTCATTTCTGCTTTTCATGAATCATAACTGTTACAGCCGAGCCCTTTCTGCAGCAATGTGTTTCTGTATTCCTGTTTTGTTACCTGCTCTGTACTAGCATCCTATGCGTACTCTCGCTCACAGGTAACTAAAGCTTTGCCCTGATTGGCCCATCTGGATGCCATTGAACATCACGGAGGTGGACCACAAATACAGCTTGTACATGAATCAGTGGCGAATGCTGGAGGTTCATAGAATAGCCCCTGTGCAGTTCGGCAGCAAGGACTCTGTGGAGTACTTTGCTCATGGCAGGACTGACATGGAGAGAGAAGCTCTACTCACCATTTCTGTTTGTGTTTGTTTATGGTGACATTTTATTTTGCATAATCCTTAGATCATTCATCTGTAGCATAGCATTTATTAATGAAAAGGCTACCGACAGTTTCACAATGTGAAATGGAGCATTAATTAATAATATACATTTAAAGAGTTAAATGAACATATTAAAAAATGTTTTTTATCAAAAACATTATTATTCTACATTGACTAAACCTAGACTAAAAACTTTTTTTTTTGGGTTACTAAAACTAGTAAAAAGACCACGGCTAAAACTTAGACTAAGGCCAAAACTACACTGGTTCATACTAAACCCAATGTTACTCATTGAAAGTACTCTCTTATGTCTTTTCCTATCCTTAAACATAATCAAGTAGAAGAGACTTCTGTCTTGGTGAAACTTACAAAATAAGCATGTGCAATGTTTAAGTGTGTGCTCTATGGTTATACAGCAGTTCATTCTAGCAGACAACCGTGACTGCCTATAATTAAATATTCAATCACTGTACAGCAGGTGTGAGATTGTTGCATATCGACAGCAACAAAACTATTTTTCCATACCCCTGTAAATCAGATTTACACTTCAGTTCAATGAACACTGATCTGAGGAGCTGCCGAGTAGCTGCAAATTTATTTGGTGGATCAATATGCTGCGTCAAATGTGCCACTCAATAGTATACTGCATTTTACTGAGAAATAAAACCAGGAACGTCTTTATAAAAACAGGGCTCTCTGAAATAATACAAGGAAGCCCTGGTGTGTAAAATTGGATTTTCTGTTGGAGATTTAGAGAAGCATATGTCATTGAGCATGTATGGATGAACTCTATCCCTACACTTCAGACAAGCTGTGTAAGCATATAGTACATGAGATAATCAGGTGATGAAAACAAGTAATCAAATACTTTATTGTGGAAAATGGTGTGAAGCTTTCCACCAAGCACCTACTTAAAATCTGCATGTCATTGAAATCAGACTCCTATTGTTTAAATTTAAAAGGTGAGATAGAGATTTGTTCAGCTTTAAAAAATAATGATCCAATGTGTAATCCAATGAGCTTAGAGACCTCATCACAAGATTGATGAGGGTCAAACACCAGTTGGAAGCAATTCAGTGGCTTCATACATTGTAAGAAACTTTGAAACCCAAAACCTTGCAAAAGTTTTAACTGCGAGACGGAAGACTAGACTGGCAACATGAGGTGAATTACACACGATTACAAATAGAGCAGCTAACTTCTAGCATCATTAAGTTTATTATGTGTGTTTGTTACTTTGTTTTTTTATGAATGTTGTTTGAAAAAGTAATTTTAACTTGTCTTTGAGATAATATTTTTTGGAATCTATGACTGTAAGATTTAAGTTTTTACAAGGTATTTAACAAGCACCAACAAGACTGTAGAACAGCTATTATCTTTTTAAACATGTAACATAACACTAATTATTTCCCCTTTATAAACACGTGTTTGTTTTTGAGCCTTCCAATGCCTTCTTCAGCCATGGATGAGTCTTTTTCAAGTAAATGTCTGAGCTTTGTTTGAATTAAATCTCTCTTTTAAAACCAAAAGGCTAAGTTACAAAGTTCTAAGAAAGCGGATAGCCTTCTTAAGTAAAGTTTGCTGCTTCTTCCTGCGCTTCGGTGAGTTTCCTTAACTAGACCAAAAACAGGTTTCAGACTCAAATTTCTCCCAGGAGAGTACTGTAGGAGGGTACTGTATGTGAGAAAGATTGTGACCCGGGGGACCCAGTGGAGACATGTTCACGTTGTATCCTGTCTTTCACTCAATGTGAACTGAGCGAGTAAAGATAATTGATATAGTAGATATAGTAATTCTGGTTATCAAGTGTTTGTGTCTCTGCGCGAGAGCATTTCTAATCCTGGTGCTTAGTGACTCATAGGTATGACTATTCTCATTGAGTTATTCTGAACAAAATACCTTTGAAAGGAAATCGCTGTTGGCATGTGACCATGGTTCCTGTTCACAAGCTCTGTTTTTAATACTATTAGGACTAAAAGATTCATGAACAAAAATGGGTTTTAATTAATCTTTTCTCTGAAGAAACGATGTATGCATTCTTAAAACAACATTACAGTATTTCGGGTTTTCCAACCTATTTGAAATGCATGTAGATGTTTTGTTCGAACTCAATTAAACACATCTTATTTTGTGCACAGTAACAAACAGTATGAAAGAACTTTATATAATGAAGCTATATTTCCCAAAAACATAGCAAATGCTCCGATGGACCTATATATTTTAACAGTGTAATTGGCTGGTTCTGAACAAGTTTGAATAGCAAACAAACCAAACTTGTAAACCATAGCTGCAAGCCTGCTGATTTTCCTTGACCTTTCCGGCCATGTAATCCACCCTGGTGCTAATTAAGCAAGGCAAGGCAAGGCATGACAATTTATGTGTATAGCACATTTTAATCACAATTCAAAGTGGTTTCAGATTAATAAAAACATGCCAGAGATTAAAAAAATTAATAAAAAAAACATCCCACAATAACCTATAACTATCATTTAGTTCAGTGCGCCATCATTACTTTTGAATTACATGCTAACAATAAACAGCAAACAAATCATGCAAAAATAAACGAAAGCATTATCTGCTTTATGTATTGACTATATTGATTTACTAAGTCATGCTTTTGTCACTGGTGGTCAAATTCTCCACATATACATAACTATTAATTATATAATCAACATTGTGTGTGTGGGCATGAACATTACTGTGGGTTAATTGTTGTTTTTTAATAATTGAAAATTATTGGATTAGACAAATCATCTGTAAATAAGAACATAACTGATTGAGATCTAGGACACAGATAAAGTGGATTTCAGAAGTAAACATTCAAATAGTTCTTTTAAATTGTTTATTAAAAAGGGCATATGTTTATTTGACAATACTGTAAGCTTTAAATGAAATACAGTGATAATTCACCAATGGCTGCATGTGTTTAAAAATGTATGAGATTAAATTATATTCTTTACAAGCACACCTCTGTGTCCGTAGTTAGGACATTCCTGCCAGTTCTGTCTGAACTTTTAAAATGTATTCCTTGTTGCTTTCACAAAGAGTAAGGGTTTAATTGGTGAGCAGATAAAAATAGCTGAGAAATGCAGTAAGAAAATATAATACAAGTTGAAAAAAAATTCTTTGCAATAAATCATTATCAGAATGACAAAGTGTGATTTACGCCTTGCATTTCCATTCAGCACACTGCCCCTTTCTGCTTTAATATGTTTGACCGGTCATCTTAATACACGGCAGCCCGAGGTAAGTCTAGGCTGTGCAGTGGCATCATTCTCCAGCACACTCTGTTCTCTCATCAAGGAGAATGTCTCCAGCTCTAATTACCTTCAGTCTATTTACTGAGGGTTTTTCCCTAGTGTCAGCGCTCTCCGTGCTCTTTTTCCACCTCCCTTTTCAACGCAAGGTAGACATAGGTGATAAAACCCATGCAAATTATGCAAAGTTTTTGAAGTGGAGCACTGTGGAGAAAGAACTGCGTAATCAATCTTCTGATAGTTCTTGTAATATAAATGAGGTACCAAAGAGCAGCAAACACCTTTGTTGGGCCACAGGTGAATCCTTAGATTCCACTGGAAAATCATTCATATAAAATGAACATTTGCAGAAATATTTCTTTTATTTATTTTGATTTAAAGGACAAACCTGTATACAGTGTGATTGATCAGATAAACACAAAAGCAACCATCAGTTCATGTTTCTTATTTTCTTACCCATTGGTTCAGAGCTAGTAAAATCTGTCTTTTTCTCAGTGAATTTGAATGTTGATTCCGGTTAATATAAAATGTATAAACAAAAATGTCATAAACAAAAGTCATTCTAGAAATGCCATCAATACAGAACATAAGACAAAAAGTTAAAGTAGGGGGCAAAAGAAAATATGTTATTTAATCACACAAAACTGTCTAGACAAGAATACAATACACATTTTGGTTGAATTGAGACTGACCTTCCATCTTTCATGTTTCTTATCTGCAATCATCAGCCATGGTCTGAAAATGTCAGCATGTACAGAGGAATTCTGAATCGTTACAGCTGTTACAAAATGTCAGGACAACTTTATTTGCTTATCTTCTTGTAAGATGGAGGATATAGTACCTCAGAACTGAAGTGACGCTTCAAAAAAATGCCTTAAGGAGATTTCTCATAGGAGAAAGTGATGGGCAAAATTATGTAAATAATTTTTTTTTAGATACTCAAAATATTATTTACATAATAATTAATCATGGATTCATGTCTGCGAGTTTCAAATGTATTCTTTTAAAATCAAACAACTTGATGCTGAGCAGAAAAAAAAGCTTTTTTATTTTTTATTAATCATTTTCATTTGAGATCACGGGGTCAAACATATTCCCTTAGAGGTCTTCCAAAGAATATGCTTGATCTTATGTTAAATATTTGACCCATATCTTCCAAGAGAATGAATGATTAGCTTCCATTCTTCCTTTCAAATTCTGATCTATTATGTCTTATGTTTAACTTATTGTCACATCTACTCAAGTCTTTTTGTTTTCCCTCAACATTGTTCTCTCTCAAGTCAGTGTGATGATGGTTCACATCACATAATATGGTAGGATTTCAGCAGCCTCATTTTATTCATAAAGGTTGCTGAAGTCCCAGTGAACACGTCTGTTTATTGGTTTTTGAGTCCTTGTTGGACAGGACATATTGGCTGACCAATATGAATGCAGTGGAGAACTATTTTGATTTCTCTTCCAGACATTTGTGGACTCTTCTCCCATTATTAAGGACACCAAGTTATTGGATTTATCTCAGTGCAAGATAACATTTGGCTAAAGGGCAAACCAATAACAAACATAACTGGTTCTGTAGAAAAGCTGGGTTGTCAGTAGAATTGACCTCCTTTCACAAACACCATCTCATATTAAAGTAAAATCTACTTCATTCATAGATTATTTTAAATGTGATAAAAAAAAGACATTCATATGAGCAGGGCCTATTTTTTTTACAAGGAAAGAACATGAGGTCAGCGAATTTTGCTGAGCTTGTTGTACTTAGTTGTTTAGCCTGGCATGGATTCAAATTAAAGGGTTATTTGTCTTGGCGACTCATTGCTCTGGGCTAGATACAAGAAGGCAATTAATAACAAACAAGTGACACATTTTCTAAATGATTCAAGAGTCCTACAATGGCCAGTCCCTCATAGCTAGTGTCTGCATCAAGAGTGACTTATGGTATTATGTCACTGTGCCCTCAAAGGGGCGCAAAACAGCTTTACATAAATTACACATCCCAAAATAGACCATAAGGGTTTTCTGAAAAGAATACAAATAAACAAGTTAAAACACATTGAACAAAAAGGGCTTGCTTACAGCACTTATGATTTTCTGCAATGACGAAAGACCTCAAAACTTTAGAGATGATTCTCTTCTTTCTGAAATGGAAGGGCAAAATGAACCCTATTAATGTAAAAATAGAAATACTGTAGCTTTCATCTATTAATCTAATAATCCCTGTGTTCTTTGAAAATTACACATGCAAAACACCATAAAAACTGAACGTTTGCATGAAGCTTAAGCACATGACATGGAAGAACCTTAATTTCATGTCTACATTATGTCTTTAGCTGCAAAACACATATAATTGACATCTCTGTAAATGAAACGCATCTATAATATTCTGTTATGAACATAAACTGGCAATTAAATGCAGCAAACGAATGCTACCGAAACACGATTTACTTGACCATTTACCGTTGATGAGGTGCATTTTCATAATCTACACAATCAAAAATGACCATGTCAAAAATTGACTAGCAAGATGATTAAAAGATAATTATCAACCTCTGATATCCACCAGGATTATTTAATGTGTAAAAAATGGCTTCTTAAAATCAAATAAGCATCTTAACATTTTCACAAAGGGATACATTTATTTTACACTTTACAGTTTTAAAATGTACCTAAACTCTGAATAATGCGTTAAAACATTCTAATATTTTGTAATAATATGTCACATACTTTCTAGTAATAAAAATGTATATATAATATCACAGGACAAACAAAAAACAGCAAAAATTCACAATTCAATGGTTACAATTGCAGATTAAAACTGGACAAAGAGAAAGTGGGGGAGATTTTCATTTTATTTAATCAACAGGGTGTGGAACAGATGCTATAAAGATGATGAGGTGACAAAGGAATACTTGAAAATGTGGTACTTGGTTTCCTGATTTGATTTAAACGATGTATCTATTAAATAAGCTCTTTAGTTATAGCGGGTAAGCTGAAGGTGAAGTCATCAAACGTCCTGTTGCCAATTTTCTTTATGTTTTTATTTTTTTTGCTTATTTATTAATTTTGTGTTATTTTCTTTTTTTACATTGATTTGCCAAATGTTTGGAAGCAAATAAAATAAAGTGTAAAGCATTTTTAAGGGTGAACGTCTAAATCATTGCTGTTTACCTGTAAATATAAAATATTTTTATTTGCATTGGTAATTCCCTGTTTTAGATGCTTGTGAAGGTTTCTGGTGTAAAAAACAGATGTCAGTGATATTACTGCAGTTTGAAGTGAATATCTCCTGTATCACTTACTTTCAGGGGAAGGATATAACATTAAATGATTTGTTGATGAGAAACGAATAAACATAGGCCAAACAAACGTTTTTTTCACATAATAGTACGTTTTGTAGCAATCAATAACATTTTATTAAATTGTAACAATGTAGACAACTATCAAGGGCAATGACAGAAAGCCAATAGAATGCATCAATCATGTTACAAGCAAACAAATAAGGGACATTTTAAGTACAGTTTAAAAAAATACACTGGATTCATCTGTCTTATGTGTAGAGTTTTGGATCAAAGACTAAAAAGGCCCTTTCTCCTCTATGGAATCTGCTCCTTGGTACAGTGAGCAGTAAGATCCTGCAGAAGTATCAGCAGATCCTAGTGCCCTAGCTGGCTTATAGTGAACTAAAGGATCTAAAAAAATAAAAAGGGGCGAGATCATTAAGAGACATTAAGAGATTTGTGGACAATTATAAAAATCTTGAAATAAGTTCTTAATTAACTTTAATTAAGTAAATTATTCATCTTCATGTCGGCTTTATTCCCTTTCGGGGTCACCACAGCGGAATGAACCGCCAACTCTCTGGCATATATTTTACGCAGCGGATGCCCTTCTCTGCCACAACCCATCGCTGGGAAACATTCACACACACATTCACACTTTAATACTATGGGCAATCGTTCTTATTCAATTCACTTATTCCGCATGTCTTTGGACTTGTGGGGAAACCGGAGCACCCGGAGAAAACCCATGCGATCACGGGGAGAACATGCAAACTCCACACAGAAATGCCACCTGCCCCAGCCGAGCCTAGAACCAGCGACCTTCTTGCTGTGAGACGACCGTGCTACCCACTGCGCCACCGTGACGCCTTAAGTAAATTAATTTTACTTATTTGAAATAAAAATTAAATGCAATTATATCTACTAAGCACTATTTCATAGTGTCCAAGCAATTACTGCTTACAGATGTGAAAGTAACATAAGTTTGGTGGTCATTGCATTTAAGTGAACTCCGCTATTGCTGTATTTTTTTCTTAGACGTATGAAAGGAAAAAGAAATATGTAAATGGAAAATAAAATGAGTCCCAGAATAGATATTTGTGGGACACCAAAAAGAAGACCTACGAGGGACACATACTTACCATCTGGACTGAAATAAACCTGTGATTTTTGTCTGGCAATTTAAGCTGTGTTGTGGATGATACTGTATAGATTTCAAAGTAATTAATGCCTATAGATGACAGTGCATTAGTAAAGTCATTGAAAGGTTAATTGTGTCTGGGTTATTGACCCATATTGATGTTTTTTGACATTGAGTTATCTGCCTGCGTTGCATTGACAACCCACCTAAGTCTCCATTTGTTGACGACATACATTTATTCGTTTAACAATGTTCAATACAAGACATTTCATTTAGAACCGGGGTAATCTCACCCACTACAACACTGGTTTCTATCTGTCTTCTGATCATGTGTTGCACAGCAGTCATCACAATGAACCCTTAGATATAATAGTGGTAGTTTGGGCTGAAATGGACAAACCACAGATGTGATAGCAAAGCAATTTCTGGGCAAAACACTTAGGGTATATTGCAGAAAGGTAATCATGTCCACTTGTTGAGATGAATTTTGTTGCTGCTAATCATTTTAACAGCACTGCAAAGAAATGCTCTTGAGAAACAGTGTTATCTTAAACAATGGTCATGATGGTTGTGTTTTAACCATGCTGAGAGCCATTTATCCAGATCACATGTGAAATGAAGAGGGGATAAAAGAAAAGAGAGCATCTGGCTCATTCTGATGTTTTTCATTCTCACCATGGTCCTGGAATCTCTTGTTGCAATCATTGATTGTGGCTTTCACACCTCAGCAGAGCTTCTTTTTGACTGACACACTCAGTGAGCGAGGGATCTTGCAGATCTTTGATGAGTTCTTGTGAATCTTCTCCTGAAAAATAGAAGCTGAAATCACCTTATAATATCAAGCTTATAAGAGCAAACTGTGTTTTTGTGTTCATCCTATGGGAATAGAAAGGAGGACCATGTAATCTTAGACATTGTCTCTGCAGTGTTTATAGCTGTGTAAATAATATTGACTGTAAAAAAACATGTTAATGCAGTAATATAGTTTGTGGAATTGATAGGTTAAAGTTTGACGTCATGTGACTTCTATAGTTTAGAAGCAGAAATATTTCCTCTCAATGTTCTTGGGTCCATCATTATTCTACCATGGAACTGGTAAGAGGGTGATCAATCTACCTCTACTAATCGCTTTTCAAACTGAGAAATTAAACACAACGAAACACTGGAGGCTCAGAAGATTTATCTCCATCACAAATAAATACAGATTCATGAATGAATGAATGGTTTAAGGAGCCAATAGAAGTTGTTTCCGTGTTCTGTTTCATACAACAAGCTGTTTAGAAAAATGAAGCTCCGATGTTTTCTGTAAGGTGTTTGCTTAATAAGCATCACTGCTGTCTTTGCTGTGAGTCATTTACTGTAAATCAACAAGTAGAATGAAACAAAATGTAGAAAATGAGAAAATAGCAAGAGATACCTCCTTAATTAATATTAATTCATTTTAATATTTAAAACAAAATTCTAACTGGCATTTACGTGCCACAGTATATGCAAACAATACATTTGCGTGAAATGCATTATTTTTGATTATATTATATTTATAGGTTTTATATATATATATATATATATATATATATATATATATATATATATATATATATATATATATATATATATATATATATATATATATATATATATATAAAACCTATATATATATAGTATGAGTATGAATACTTGAGCTTGGCATCAGACTTGATAACGATACAAGTATCATTATTGGTGCATCTCTTTTGAGAGGAGAATGGCAAGACTTGTAATGACACAACACCACTGAACTCAAAAACACTGTAGCACCACACCACACCACACAATTAAACCTCCCTTGTTTGGTGATTTTTGAGTAAACAATTTTAATTGTGGTTGGTGCTATTCGTTGTATGTTATATTTCTTGTACAATTACATTGAGAGGCGTAAAAGGCATTTGTGGAGCAATGAGCTTTGCAAGCGACCTATAGTGATTTCTTTTTTCCCCTAGTTGTATGAATTGTCTGTTTTAATTGCTATTAAAGATCAAATAAATACAGGCCATTAAAACAAGATTATGAAACTTCAATAGAAAAAGAGAAAAAAAAGGCATGCCTCTGAAAGTCTTGTTTCTGTTCAGTGAATTTTGCAGACTATTATTTGAACGGGTCTTTCATTTAACTTCATATAAAATGTATCCTTCCTCTTTTATAAAGCATTTTTGGTAGATAAAAATGCCAAACTATGTTTTATATGGGTTAAAACAACGAATCACTGCAAATTGTACATAGTTTACATCTGAAGTAACATGCTCTGAAAGCTGAATTATTTAGTGTATCCTCGCAGAAGCCTGACGATTCTGTGTGCTTACACTGCACAACCTAAAGCACTACACCTCAGGCAATTGGTCACTTTTAGTGGTTTCATGAATTCTCTGCGGTACACTTCCCCCCTCCTCATGTCCTCATTCTACCATTCCCACAAATGAAGAAGGTATATTGTAGAGTGTTTCTGTCTCTTACTTTGCTGTTCTTCTCCTACTGTTTTGCATAGTAGGGATCTCTTTCAGCTGCTGATGGGAGACAGATTCTCAACCACTAGGTGTAGCTCAAGCTCTCAGGTATCAATTGCATCAGGAGCTCTGATCAGAAAACAAGTTGTTTAAAGTAATGGACTTTTTTTGTTGGTTTAACTTAAAACCTTTGTTTAGTTTTTTTTATTGAGGAAAAAATAGGAACTATTTGTCTGTAGTGTGCAGCTTTAAATTTTCTAAAAAAAAAATTAAATGAACAATTCAATTATTTAAATCCTTCAGACTTGATTTAGTATCCAGTATTCAGAAAAGTGCTGGGAAAAATCTGTTGTTTTTCTGTTCAAACCTGAATATCATTTGTATAAAACCGCTTTAATATTTTTTTTTACATTATTAAGTTCAAGTAATCCTAGTAGTAATCCTAAACTTTGATCTCTCTTTGTCTCAAACAATCTAAAAAGAAATTCCAAATACATCAACTAATGTGAATAAGACTACTTAAAATCTTGCTTTCTTCCCCACTTGGTGTGATGTGCTGCCATGCTTCTGTTTAGAGTGGTAAAATTTCTTCAGATTGCATCATACAATGTCTGGCTGCCATTTGATTGGATGAAAAACATCCAACTTAATGGGGAATAGGCTTTAATTAAAGTGAAAATCCTTAACAGCCAACAAAAAACCTGCTTGGCATGTGACATCCATTTAAATGGAAGCAGAGTCTGAAAGGGTTAATATGAAATGCTCCTGTGTTTTTTGACCTCTGCTATAATTTGTTACTTGTCCATAATCTGCACAATTTTCTATATTATATTTTGGTCTCAATCTGAGCACTTACGAGAGACATTTCATTGGTGTACATGGACTATTATGGAATATATTTGCAGCCAGCCCCTCGATCATTTGGCTTTCTCCCTGCCGACAGTTGTGAGTGGATAGGAGGACACTCAGCTCTTGACCTGATTTCTCGTAGATCAGTGACCGTTCGTCTGCTTCCAGGATTCTCACGGTGCACGTAACTTAAAGTGACATTTGCCCCAAGCAGCCTTGGAGCACTAAGCCCTGTTCATTCTCCAAAACCACATATGACAAGCAGGGCATAGCTTACTGTGAAGCGCCTGGTATTTCACTGACAGAGAAAGAAAGGAAGAAATAGGGAAGTTTTCTGTTGCTAGGGATTCTGAGAGTATATCACTCATAGTGTGGACAAGATCAGGGCCTCTTGGGATTCAGGAAGAAGGGGACTATATTCTGTCCTCATATGTGTCGACACCACCAAGTCTAAGGTGAAATTACTCATGGCTGGATAGTTGGAGAGAGGTGTGAAGACAAGTCCTGCCACTAGTTTCACTATCAGTGATGCCCTTTTCCCATATAATGAAGCAGTGTGAATAAGTAACACATCATGACAATACTATCAGGTCAAAACTGTGTCTCACCAATGAGGTAGTCTTTTACTGATGTAGGCCACCATATGAATCGCTGTTAGCATTAGTTTTTCTTCATCAAATTTTATCTATGAAATATGTTTATAGCTATTGTATTCTATATGCACATGGTCTTCAATCTTTAACATAATTGGTAAATTGAGCTGCCTTTGGAAAGTTTTCATTAAAGCTGAGGTAGGGTTCATTGAAAGTGTTGAATTGACTCAGTTTGCACATTAATCAAATGGGCAAGCTGGACGATTGGCTGTCACATTTTATGGAGGACCTGTGATGTTTCCCTTCTCTCCTATTATACACGTTGACAGCAAATTCTATGAATTTTATATAAGAATATTTGCATAGCAAAAAGAGATTTTGCATCATCCTACTCTACATTATGCATGCATGACTAATACATGATCTTTTTCTGTTAAAAACATGCAATGATGACAGCCAATATTAGATTACATTTTGTATAATTAAAGTTAATTGCAACAAATTATAAAAGATCAAGGTACTTGTTAAAAAAATCCAAAGTAAGGTAAGTGAAGCATGATAAGTGAAAAAGATAGGAATTCATATTTTCACAAGCTTTTCGACTTTCACTTGGAGCTACCTGTCAATTATGAGATTTATAAGGAATATTTTCTTCCACCTGCTGTCAAATATGGGAAACCTAAAACATCTTCCTTTTCGTTAAAGAATAAGTCTGATCCTGGGTAGCCCAAAGTAGAGGAAGATTTTAATTTCATAACAGCTTTGTACCTAAACGTGAATAATTACAATGAATGTGTTATGTTTGAAGCAAATGCATATTGGCAAAATGTGTGGCACATATACATGTGTATTATTACTTAAAGCATAGATTTAAGACCAAAGCATAGCTTTTCTTTTACACATGAATAAGTGTATTGCTATAGATCTATTTCTGAAACTTGAATAAACACTAGTGTTCCATAAGAAACTTTCTTTAAAGTAGAAACACAATTTATTATAGACTCTCATAACTGACTCTTACCAATACAATAAACAGATTTTCAACTCTACAGTACACTAGTCTTGTTGTAAAATCTTGTTAAGCACACATTCACAGGCTCCCACAATCAGTGAAATACATTTTCATCTTCATGGCAGAAACATTTTCTCAGCTCCAAATTGAATTTGGGGTCTTCTCTGTCACCTGGATGCACTTTTATTTTAGAAAACAAAGAATCATTCTTATTATGCATCATTAGTTTCCATTAATTTTAGAAAATAAATACCTGTATAAAGTAAAATTTTTCTTGGAAATTAAATTCTTTTGTACCCACAGATAACAGAGGAACAGAACTTCAATGATCTTTGTATCAATGAAGAAGGGAGACCAGAAAGGAATGAAAAAAAACTTAAATTAGACTAAAGCAAAACCTGTTCATTATGTATAATGCAATCAAGGTTATAAAGATGATTCAAAATATTAAGTGGGATCTTTAAACAACTGTTTAAGTATGCCCTCAGCTTGTCAATAGCTTGCATATCTATGACTGCAAGGTCTAGTTGGAAAACACAGCAGGTACTCAGCGACGTAATCTGCAAATGATTTTTTTCCCCCACACCACTTTTAACACTTTTTTTCTGTCCATCTCTTTGAAGGCTTTTAAAAATTTCTCATTTATTAAGTGGATCGGGTGCAGGGGTAACAGATCAATCAGCCAGAAGATGATAAGAATAGATGTGCAGAGATAACCTTTGGCACAGATGAGAGAATGAAAGCAGGCAGGAGCTATGATCACTTGGGTTCTCTTGCATAATGGGTAAAATAGAAGTCTTAGAACACAGAGATATGCTCCCCCTGTAGAATAAAGATTGGTGAATAAAGCTAGCACTTTTCTTTTGAAGCACGTATTCTTAATGTGTAAACTCACGATTTACAAAAATATATATAACATCTTATATGATATAGAACTTACCTTTTATTCTCTTAAAGTGGATCTCAACTGAAAATGATGATTTTTACAGGTGTTTGAACAGAATTGTATGTGCACACAAACCTAATTGAATTTTTTTAAAAGTGTCCCTCTAAGGGATATCTGTTTATCAGCACAGATATTCAGTTTCTTTAGGCATCAGCTGTTCTCTGATTGCTTTGTTTGCGATATCTCAAACTTTTGATTACTTCCCACAATTCTTGCTTAACTGTGCCATTCAACTATGGAGTGCAACATCTGAGTGTTGTTTCATTTTTATTTGGCTTTATTGTTATATTATACCAGCATCAGTGTGGCTGAAACCCAAGAATAACTTTTATTAATCTTAGTTAAAATAACCACCAGAAGGTCCCTCTTAATTGGCAGGGCCTATAAAGAACATATTGAAATGGTGGTGGTTGAAAAGTTATGATGCATCAGATGTACCTATTGATTCACTCCATTTTAGATTAAATATAAGAAATTATGGTGTATTTAACAACTGCTTTGGCTGGCGCTCACAACAGTAAATCCTGTAGAAAATGCTATAAAGCCTAAACTTTAATGGAAATAATATATGCAGTTAAAGGGGGCAACATTTACATCAGAGGGTTTATTTCATATGAATGTGGATTTAGGAGGCTTAGGAGATTAAGAGAATGGTCACTCACATTATCCCAGTTTTTGAATCCTCTGAGAAGTAATTTAAAGCATAAGACACCAGTAAATGTCAGCAGAAAATGATAAAAAAAATCAAGGCTTTAGTGTCCTGAAAATGGTGCCATGCTTTAACGGAAAAAATCAGGTGCAGAAGTAAACTGAAATGAGCTCAGCTAAAGTGGGGCCCATTATGCCCTTTTCAAAGCATTTATAATAAATGTTAGACCCCTCTAGACTAGTGCTGCATGTTTTATAACTTCCAAAAAGCAATTTATACAGTAAACAGTGTCTTTGAATTACCTTTTTGATTCCGCCATCTCTTCAGCAAAACTCTCCTTGCAGTCAGAGCTCAACAAAACATCTACTGCATGCAGAGAACTGCTTGCAAGTTGGTTAAACTAGATTGATATGTAGGGCCTCTAAGATAGCTGAACTTACACCTTTAACCTCTACATCAACCCCTCAGGACAATCTGTTTTCAGCATCTGTTTTCACAACCTGCTTTGTGTAATGACAACATAAAATTCCTCCTTAGTGGTCAAAATGTTTTGTGCCACTGTCATGTGAGCTTGTGTTTTCTCTTGTTGACACACAAACCTTTTACCTATCGACAATTAAAAACAAACTGTGTATGCATTTTTCAGTGCTTTTTCTCTGCATCGAGATTTTCTGTGCTTGTGATAAATCCGAAATGTTAGTGAGGAGGATATATCTCATGCACAGCGATGCATGCATACATACATAAACTTACATATAGCATATGCAATAAGTACAATTGATATGAATCAGCATCAGAAAGATATTAATTGCCACACACAAGTAAGTTGTTGTCGTACAGGGGGTTAAATATTTAAAAAAATAAATATGTCACAGTAATGTTGCACATTAACACAGGTTATATAAGTAAATTGCTCCAGTTAAAAGTCAATAAAATATAGTAATATTCTTGTAATAGAGGTAGTAAAATATAAAGTAATACTATAACTATAGAAGTCCAAGGTGCTTATGAGATATGCTTTGGAGGTAATGTGCAGACCAAAGCGTAGAGTAAAAATACTTTAACTTTTTAATGATCACATGGACAATTGTTTCTGTTTATGTGAAATAACCTCACCCATGGTGAAATAACTACCTTATTTATATGCTACATGTTGCTCTTCCAGTAATCCTTATTATGAGCATATCTTGTAGATTATTAGCATTTTATCCTAAATTTCCAGAAACAAGTATCCTAGTTTAAATTGCATTCCATTCACATCATTGGTTTATACAATTCAACTAGGGTTATACAACTCATTTGCAAAACAGAGAAATAAGAAAGTGAAATGTTATGTTCTGACATGACATCTATGTGGACACTAGGTTTACTGAAGAATATTAGTGAAAGATCAGTTTTACAGATAGACTTTGCAATTTTATAATTTAGCAGTGTTATAATAAATATATTAAAGTATAACTATAGCCTGAAAAAAATGTATTTTCTCATACAAACTATTAAAAATCTCTTTTGAAAGTTAGTTTCCATAAACTCAGTTGTCATATGAGTACCCAATACTGTATTTTTGAAGTCCAGCTTTCTGCCATAGTAAAAAAAAAAAAAACCTTGTATAACAATTTGATTGAATGACACCAAAATTGCCAGTAGGGGTAAGGGTGAGTGAATGTGACCCTTTGATGGACTGGTAACCTTTGACTTTATTATGCCAAAGGGAAGTTGCTTTTCACAACCTTGCACTTGATTGACATCAGAAACAGCACATCAAAAACAGCACCAGTGCTAGCAACAATAAATCATTGGCAGACAATGGTAGACAAAACAGCGTATAACAAGACAATATATTGACGAGCATAACATATTTAATTACTTTAACAGTTGAGAAAGTGCATCAATGAGGATATGAGCAATGTAAACACAAAAAAATGTACATGCTAAAATGTCAAGTGTTTAGATACAAAGGGATATACAGTTATTGGTGAAAAAACTGATAGATTTTTTTCATAAATTGTTTTTGGGATTAGACTGATGCCAAAAACCCATTTTACATGTTTTATATTCCACAACATTAATCTGCTTACCAAGCATATTAGGTTTACTGATGCACATGCAATCACTAGCTCAATAGTAATGCTAACAACAGCAACACAACAGGATCTTTTCTTTCCCCCGGGTTTTAAATAATTGGGATTAATGAGAGCTAACACATAATTTACGTTCATTTTAATCATTATAATTAATATTTAATATAGTTGTGCAAAAGGTAACAGTTAGCACTGATCTTTTTACAACAAATTTGCTATTCAAATAAAAGAGAAAATCAATTGCTACTGACATGCTGGATAAGCATGTGTTTGGCCTGCATTGAGACAAACAAACAGCACTCTATTGTCAAAATTGATGATGAAGGCAAGCATGAATTTCACTTTTATTAGAAGATTGCTTCAAGCTGGTTTTATAACACAGCCCCATGTTGTGGGAAGATTGAAAATATTTTGAAAACATCTCACACTGAGTCCAATGGTTTATTTTAATTGTTTTGACTCTGTGGCACCTGGTGCGATGTCGTCATAGATTGTCTCAACTTGACCGAATAAAACTGATTTAAGGGAAGGTATTTATTATTTATTTGTTTTAACTCACTTGATTTGGTTCATGTGAGTCACATTGATATTATTATATATATATATTTTTTAAATTGATAACCATATCATAACATGATCAACCAGGACTCCAGCACGAATTCGATTGCAGGGAAATTACTAGGACTTTTATTATCCCAGCATTTTAGCTGAATGCTTGACTTACGTTTACATTAATATTGTGCAACACATTTCATATTTTGTGCCCAAGCTGTGCTGTTTAACTTTGAATTCTTCAAACTTGTTCACAGACCTACATTGTGTATTTATTTAAAGTTCTATCATTTTTCTTCTGTGATCAAGATTTTCACTTAAGGCCTTTTAACTCCAATGAAGATACACTTCCTCAAATGACAATGATAACAACAAAAAGGCATAGTGTGCTTGACACTCTGGCACCTGTGGGCTCTGTTAGTACATGATGTGTTTCTCTAAGAACAAACCCCACCATATTCCTAGAGACTATTTTACTAATGACTTTTTTCCTTTTTAAACTGAAATACCAACTGAAGTGTGTCTAAGCCCTTTGTTCCCTCTTGTGCAGACGATTTGTTGCAATCAACATTGAAGACATGCATTGCATAGACAGAATACATCTTTATCACAAGCCCTGCAGTGTTGCCTGTCTGTAAATCTTATCTGTACTGCTCAGGGAGGTAGGCTGCTATTATAAATCAGGGTAAAGAGAAAAACATACATCAAAAATCCAAAACCATTGAATCTTTCCTTTAGAGGTGTTTGTGTTTTCCAATTTTCAACAGAGGCAAGAGGATTACCATCTATATTTAGATCTCCAGAATACTCTTATAAGCATTCACACAAAGCACACTTTCCACTAAAGCTATCTGATGGTATGAAGATGTGTCCAGAATAGATAGTGACATTTGGGAGACATAACTATCTGAATGTGAACCCTTTCGGTTTGGTGAGAGCCACTTTCTCATCACCACTGTGCTGAATGAGATTACAATTTTCAACATTACTTTAGTGAGTGGCAAATGAGGGGCCACCAAATAACATAAAATTAATATAATTTAAGATTTTGTGTGCCAAGGTCATGCAAGTGTCAAATGGCATTAAGTAACATGATATTGGGAGGAACCAACTGTGATTAGTTTGGAGAAAAATCTAAGTATAATGATGCATTGGCTGGTGATATTTTTTTTCTCTAACTTATCTGATCTTGAATGTCTTCAATTGTGGAAATTATTATTGGGTGTCAATATGTCTCAAATGGGAACCAACGTTAACTGAATGAGCCTATTTTTTTCCATCATTTTGGAAGTAATTTCCCTAAGTTTCTAAGTCAATAAAAAAATCAAGTTACTTTCTGACCTCTGCTTTTTTGTCTAAGGACTATTTTTGATTGAAGATTATGAATATGTAAAATCCAGGAAAGTGAGGAATATGAAATGTTGCAAGGAAAAGTAAGATGTTTCACTTGGCACTTGGCTGAGACGTGTGTTGTTAAGCAAATATTGCATCTGTTCACTATATTTACTAATGGTTAGATTTTTGTGCTCACCAGAGAGAACAGCAATAATTGTAAATGAGTAATTTTTAAAAAGGTTTGACAACTTTTATAGAGACTATTGCTGCTAACACATTTTGTCCTTGTGGCTGATAAAATTTATGTTTTAAAAAACATGGACAAATTCCCAATTGTATTTTCTGATACTGATTGATGAGTTAGAGTGTCTCTGCATGTTCCATGTCAGATATGTTAAAAGTTTGTGCATTAACACAACTACATGAAATGCTGACCCCTATTATCGGAACTCATAGATTCCAATCCAGTGTCTTTTGGTTCACAAAAATAACTTCACAAAAACTAAATATTAATTGAAAATGTTGTGTAATGCTGGAACAAAGAGATAATAAAAACCTATTCTCACATCAGACTTATGCAAAACAACCCTATGCTTATAGATAATACATTTCCACAAAGATTTTACCTCACACGTATACTACAAAATTCAATAAATAGTAAACCCCATAGTTACAAATAATCAAGGAGTACATACAAGTTTTTATTGACGTGTTTGTTTTATTTTAGACTAATATGTTAGAAACAAGGGCTCATGAACAACATGACTAAGTGGCTAACTCCTATTACCTGTGTCAAAAAAGGAGAACATGTTTGACTCAATGCACATTCTAAATAACTGTCATTTTAGACTGAGAAAATAGACTTAATTTTAGGCTGAGAAAAAAAAACACATAGACACTGATTCATATGAGATGCATTCACTTCTAAAGGAAAGCTGACACAAAACAAGACTAAAGAGTGTCACAGGTCGATTACAGCATCCGTATGTGTTACATCTCACAAAGCAAAGATTGCTTGGCTCATGTTTGGCATACTCAAGTAGTTTTCCTTGGCTCACATATCACAAGTAATTATCGGGTACACAACTGGACCATGTCTTGAGTCCAGAAAAAGTACACACATAGGCACCCAATGCTAATGATTCAGTCAAGCAACAATAATTTAACGTCTGACCAATATTTTATGTGCTGCTCTAACAATATAAAAACACATATACCATATACATAGCATATACCATTGTAATGTGGCATAGCCTTGACAAATAAATGGCAAGTTTTTCCCCTTTATTTGCAGAGAATAACAGTGACATTATAGTCATTTATATGCTTTTTTAACCAACCTAAGATCTCATATATTCTTATAGAAAAGAATGATATGTTTAAACAAACACTGTTGTGAACTTTAAGCAAAAACCTATATAACTACAAATATTCTTGTAGTTTTTAAAAAAATATCTATATCGTTTTTTTTAAAACATGAGTAGATGATGAGTTCAGTGATTATATAGCTTGTTTTTTTTCTTGTTATTTAAGTTGCAAGCTTGAGCTTGTTTGTTGCAATGATTGTACCACATTTTCAGAAATGTGAAAATAGGAATCACAATCAATACAATTAAATCATACTTTATAACATTAGTTATCTTATTTTTCATTATGCAATTTTGGCAATCAATTGGAACAAACAGTTTTGCTTTTCGTTTATTACTAGCCAAAAGTACATAATCTTGGGTTAAAGATCTTTCAATGACTGAAGCAAAACAGTTTAGTAGAAGATCTGACATCTGTATCTTATGATGGAATTATACTGGCCAAAAATATTCTGTTGAATTGTGCTTACATGCTCCTCCTTTATCTGTCAAGTCCGCTTTTGAACCCCATTCGTTTGGGATAGAGACTCATTTGTGTGTATTATCTCTATTACACTCACCTCCCATCTCCTTTTAAAAAAAGAACGATACATTTATGAACATTCCATCAACATCTCATTGTTGAAGTTGTGCATTTGAAATTACCCTCCACAGCAACATTCTTATGAAGGCTGCAGTGGGGATTGTGCATCGATGCAACGGCAAGCAGGAAAAATAGTGTGACAATTTTTGTCTCCCACATGAATGTATTAATTTGTAGCCCGGTCTGTTTCTCTCTTCCTTTGCCGGTGGCCCTTGGGTTTAGCAGAGCTGGAGCTTCATCCCAGCCGCTGTGCACCTGATTCCTCTTCCTTTCCCCAAAGACTCCAGTGCCGTCCCCCATTTGTCATTGGTAAGCATGCCAGCAAGCAATGCTTCACTTGATGGGGGAAGGGGACCTAAAGCTAGCAAAACAAAGGGACAACAAAATCAGCATAATTCCCCTCAAAATAAAAACATTCTTCACGAAGGGGGGTAAAATAATGCAGTTAACATGGCAAAGGCTGTCAGTGGCAAGAAGATAAATACTGGTACAGAAACTTGCAAAAAAAATAGACCAATGTTTTAAAACCAAGTGCTTACATTCAGTTTTGTTTATTTCCAAAAATGTTGAAGAAAAGATTTGATGAAATTACAAAAATCAAGCTGAGGATAAATCGCTGAACGTGCAATCAAAACTTGACATGAATTTGTGATAATTCACTGTCATTACACTGACTGCTCCCATGGGTTCCCATCCTAGTGGAAAGCAGTATATGCAGTTTCCAAAGTGTTTTTAAAATACCTTTGCTTAATATCATGAATGATGAATGGGTGGGCTGTTGTATGTGTGCATGTGTGAGGTGTGTGTCCCTGCATGGAGGTGAAATTACAATGCGAGCTGATTGATCTATGCAGAGCTGGCGTGCAGCCGGGGAACAGGTTAAACTGATGAATGGAGATTTGTGTCGGAAGCCAATGTGGAGATTGTCAGGAGACCTGACCTTCACAATCATTCCAGAAACCCTGCTTTGGCCCAGATCCACAATGAAGCCGTCCATCATCCCAAAGAAAGCTGTCTTCAATTGGGAAACTGAAAGAGGAGCCTGAGAAGGTTCAGCACATTGTAATGTTGGTGGATCAATCAGTATAGTCTATATGGATAGTCACACTGAGTTACGGCACTGAAAGATATAATTGTTTGATCGTTTCCTTTTCCTGAAAGAAATGTCAGCTCAAGCAACAAAAAACTTTCACAGAGGAGGGAACTGCAAACTATTTAATGTTGTTTAAATACCAATAGTCTACATGACAATTCCTAATCAGCCTTGAAAGACTCTGACCAATACTGCTTAAATTTTGCGTCACATCATTTCACATTAACTGACAAGTACAATATTTGTTTGGTTAAAGGAGGAAGTTAATAGTGAAATTGGTCTCCACCATTTTAAACTCTCAGAACGAAGGCTAGTTAGCTGTGTCATCAACACAAACAGAAAATAACAAATAAAAAATGTTGGTCAACTTGTGATCAGTTTCTTCAAAAACTCAAGAGTTTACAGGTGGTTACTCTGAAGATCAGTTACCCTTTAATAAGTCATGTTTAAGTATGTTTACTTGAATGGCTTCAAAGCTGATCTTGTTCAAGTAAAGTACTGAAAATTATTTTATTGAGCAAATAATTTGCATATTACAGGCTAAATATTTAATGGCACCCATTGAACTTCTCAGTCAGCCTAAAGTGTGTGATGCACTGTTCTTCCGATTGTGTTTAGGCTTCATTCACTTGTAAATCCACAGCCCCACCCACTTCCAGAATTTGATTGAAAGAGTTTTAAGCTTAAGAATATGCACCTTTTCTATGGGAAAGAAAACAAATCACAAATAATATATCTCATCATTGAACCTTAGAAAACAAAACTAAGGGTTGTGTCTTGTTTATTCACCTCTTATTGTAAAGTATGGCATTAATAGCAAGAAGAGTACTATGACTGACACTATGTCTGGTTTAAGTCAATATTTTAAACATGGTGTTTTATTGATGGTAGACTTTGAAATTAGCCTTCAAAGAACCCAGAGTACGTGCTCATATACCTTATTTAAATAACCATAATTGTGGATGAAAAGGTTTATGATGCCCAGTTCTCTTGTAGCAATAGTGAGATTTCCTCTTTTCCATAAACACTCCAAAACCTTTTTCTAAACAAATTTCAAATCATCTCAAACATTAACTATATATAGGTCTTTAAATATACTCATTAAAATCAAGATATATTTTAATAGTAAAAATAATATTATGAGTTGTTAAAATGACAGAGATATTCACTGAGATTATGCTACTGTATAGACAAGACAACATTACAATATTTAGCAAAGTGTGTACTTTTCTGTATTTACGAGCTACGGTTCATTGAGGAAAGCATAAATGGCAACATGCGCTGTGACATTTTGAAGCAGAGCATGATTGCCCCTCTAAAGAGACTGCATGACAGGACAGTATTGAATTATGGTTATGACCCCCAACACACTTTCAAGTCTATCACTGTCTTGCTACAAAAGCTGATGCAGACCCAAACCCTGTTAAGCATTGGTGATGCTTCTGCAAATGACAATTGATGAGACCAAAATCCACCAGCTTTGTGATATTGCCAAGGAGAAGTGGGAGGCAATTCCATTGGCATACTTTGAAGCTCTGATGAGAGTACAAAATAAGTTCACGAGTTTGCTTTTGCACATAACAGCATGATTGGCTTGCAATTGAGAAGCGTACCAGTCGAGCTGTCATAGTAAGGAGTCCGGGACCAGGAGGGGAACCTGGGCCTGGAGTATGCTGAAGGCATGGAAGGAGGAATAGCTTGCACAATTTAGGTGTTGTCTTATAGATCATGTCTTATATACTGGTAATATAGATAAGCAGTACCTTATGATTGTATCGTAAATTATCAGCCAAGCTCCTCACAAACTTATGTTAATTGATGATTAACCTGATTTTGCCAGAGACATTTGGACATTTTAAACCCAATTTAGAGATTTCCTTTGAGATTTACTCACTTTGTTGCTAGGAGTTTAGAACCTAAGTATTCTCTGTTGAATGTTCCTGATGAGGAAAGGAGATATATACAAATACACAAACAGTACATCCATTTACATTGTAGCAAACTTTCCTTTCTTGTGTTTTCACATATAAATTCATTCATCTTCATGTCGGCTTTCTTCCCTTTCGGGGTCGCCACCGCAGAATTAACCGCCAACTCTCTGGCATATGTTTTACGCGGCGGATGCCCTTCCAGCCGCATCACATATAAATATAATACTAATTTAGAAATGCATATTCACATCTTTGAGATGCTGTTAATTGACCTGTTATTATTAAACCAAGCTAACAACCCAAACAAATAAAGTAATTTGATTGAATGCTGAAGACCTACACTTGGCAACGTCATATAATTTAAGTCTGTTTATCAGAGAGTGAAACTGAAAGAATGGTAATTTAATCATAGCATTTGATATAATGGGATGCTAGAGGCACTGTTGTAATTTCTGCTTAGAATAGCAGTTGTGCTGACAGCAATAGGTGCTGATTAAACCCAATTAAAGGAGTTTAAGATTATCCTCATAACAAACTGCTCAAATGACACTGATTTCATCAAGAGACTTGCCCATAAATTCAAATAAGACAAGGAACATTTCACTTTGTTTTGTTTTAAGTGAGAGATCAATTTATATAAAGAAATGTTTTGCTTTAATCTGTTGAGCAGTGTTTTATCATCTGTTCAATAATGATTCAAACTGTGCCAGTTTACCTTGCTTCTCTTATCTGTGACCAGAGTTGCTTTTAGTTTAGCTGTTAGTTTCTGCATATATCCTACACAGACATTTCTCAGGGGGGCTAACCACCATGCACAGAGCCACTACACTATATTTCCCTTTTCTCATTTGGGCTGATATTTCATCAAAGTAACTGCACAGTCAGCTCAGAATATTTGTTTAGCTGGTTAAATTCTGTTCCCATTCACATAATCACTCGTACATAAACGTTAAATGAAAAAAAAAAACACAAGACCACACATGCTCACTCTGTTGTTCTCTCTTTATTTATGACCACAGGAATGGCAGTCTGTGTAATTACAACAGGATAAGGTCATGATGTAGAATAAATTGCCATGTGTGGATATAATCATTACAGCAATTCTGTCACAGTAATTCATATGTATGCTGATATATACATTTAACTTCTTACAGCATGTCTTGTAACACACATTTTGCTATTGTATTTCAAGAGTTTTTTGTGCATTGTCATACCTGCTTTGATGTAAGATGGGATCTGAGCAAGTTGCACTTAGATGTGTTTGTAATGGAAATATTAAATACTCATGAGACATGATTTATGAGCACAATCGCAAACAGCAATTTATTATTTTCCTCAAACATGGATTCAGCTCATACCTTGATATCAACGGAGAATGTGATCACATTGCAAGCAACATGGAAAGAGAAAGGGAGAGTAAGGAAGAAAGAGAGAAGGGAGAAAAGGAAGAAGGGGAGAGAAAGAATGAGCAGCCCTTCTCTCAGCAGACACTGGGGCAAGAGACTGAACACAGGGCTTCCCTTGAGACTCCTATCAGTACAAATCCCACCCCTCTACATCACTTCCTGTTCCATCCAAGTAAACTTAAGGAAATTCAAACTCAATCTTATAGGATAATTAATTACAATGATTAAATATTCTATAACAATGTCTATCAGGAAACTGCACAATCAAGGCACATGGTTTGGCCAATTAGAAGTGGTAGGTTTTTTAGGATATTTGTTAACTAATAATCAGATTTAATTTTACAGCATACACATTATGACAAACGTAATACCATTATGATGTTATTTTGAAGATAAGCTTGTAACTTGCTACAATTGTCATCATAGATTTATTACTTACTAAACAGAAACCTAAAAACAATCACTTAATTAGCTTAAAAAATTAAAAATAGCTTAATTATTAAGTAAAATGAGTGTTTGACTATTTCCCCAGATTTCTACAAATGGAACTTTAGCTAAGCTGTTTTGCCAGAGTAAAAATAACCAGTACATGCCTTTGGTTTATTAGGATTTTAATAAAGTACAACAGTAGTAGGATCATAAAAGTAGCAGACAACTTGTATAGGGGCATATTATTTAAAATGTTATTGGATGCATACATCGCAAAATGGTTTGCTATAAACGGAAATCCATAAAAAAATAAAACAATTCACAAAATAAGTGAGATATGTAAATGGCTGCAGTGATCACAAGTTCTTGAGTATTTCAATCAATTAAATATTTCCTTAAAAAGCTGTTATTTTCAGTATATCATACTACAATTGTCTAAACCAATAAACTATGATTGATTACTCATCAAAGCCCCCTTGCCTATTTTAATTTTCTTTCATTTTCCATGTCTAATTTTCACTAAAAATGACTATCTTTTTTTAAATCAGATCATCAGCCTCAGTTTTGTTATTTACAGATTGCTTTTAGTGTGGGATCTCAAATCTCACTCATATGAAATTACAAAACTGAGAGCTGTTTCTGAGAAAATGTAGAAATTAGTTTTCCTTGGCATTTGGAGTCAAGACTGATGTTGAGCTAAAAACCTTTTACTGAGATTAAAAACAGCAGAAGTGAGATGTGGTTATCGAGTTCATGCGTGCTATCTATAATTCTCTCCATTGTCATAAAAAAACTACAGGTGGGCTTCGTTTTAGATAAACTTACATTCTATATCAATAGAATTTTGTTTGTTTTTTTTCCTGCTTATTTTGCATATTCATTTTTCTTTCTTGTTTTTTTTTTTTAAGATTTAAGAGCCTGACCCGAAAAGTTATAAGAGGAAAAAATAAAGCTTTTATAATTCAGAAACTGTCATGAATTGCAAAAGAAAATTAGTTACCAGGTATCCTTCCATCTTTTTGGCTTGGGACCTTTAGCTGGGGTTGCCCCAACAGAATGAACCACCAACTTATCCAGCACATGATTTATGCAGCCGATGTCCTTCCAGCTGCAACTCATCACTGGGAAACATCCATACACATGCTTTCACACTCAATTTAGCTCACCCAAATGACGTTAATCATCTGATTAACATAAGTTCAGGAAGACCTTGGCTGATAATCATATGGTCCAACCTACCCATATTATCTTCAGTATAAAAGACACGGCCAAAGAGCTATCCCTACTTCCACCCCTTCACCACTCACCATGCATGTTTCACTTCTTAAGATGGTCTCTTAAACTGCAATAATAGTTGGAATTCTAAAGGGGGGGATGTATTCTTCAGGCCCAGGTTGTGGAACGATCCCGGACTAACACTTGGACAATTCGCCTAGCACGCTTTTCCATTTCTTGCACATCCCAGCAATTATGAGCAGGGGAAACTCGTCAATTCCCTTGTCGGGGGAAATGGCGCACCCGGAGGATTCCAAGGCTCGAACTTGTGACTTTCTTGATGTAAGGCGATAGTGCTAACCACTATGCCACCATGACACCCAGTGATAAGCTCTTTTACACAAATTCAGATGGTACAGACATTTCCTTATTATATTATTGATAGCTACTCATCAATGTCTTCATGCTAAAGCAGTGAGACCAGGCTAAAAGGTTTAAAGAATGGATTTGGAGACAATGTAGAGACACAAAAGATGTTGACAAGAGGATCTTGGAGGGAGACCAGGCAACGATAAAAAAGAAAAAAAGGTACAACAAATTGTAGGGACAGATTCACTAGATTTACTAGTGGCAGGAAAATTAACGAGCATGAGGTGTTGACGAGAGCAGACAAAGGGTAGTGGGAAGAGATGGTGCTATTTTTGTGATGGTGACTGTGCTCTGGACTTTGGCTGTTTGGCTATTGCTCAATGAGTTGTGGGTTGTCTTCAGGTGGGAGTGTAAAACAGGAAAAATATATAAAGCACAGAGGACAACTCATTGCTGTGGAGCTACTGACTGGTGTGCAGTTCAGACTACCATCGTAGAGTCAGCATCTCTTCCCCTAGCCTTATTAGAGATGCTTGTAAGTATACTTCTTAATGTAAAACAGTAAAAAAATTATGTATATATTAACAAAAGTAATGTTTTGTTTTGCTAGATCTTTTCTTTTATTGTTGATGTGTTTTCTCCTTGTTTTTGGTCAGTTAGAAAAGTTTATTTTAGTTAAATAAAGAGGTTTGTTTGTTTTTTTTTAAAACTGCCCATTCATTCAGATTTCAGGTTTCATTCATTCAAGTAAGTAAAAAAAATGTAGCAGGCTTTCAATTGTATATTGTTGCTCCCAAGTCAACAATCTATTGCAAAACTCTTCATTATGACTGAGTTAAAGTTATTAAATGTCTGGAGAACTCCACACAACAGTATATGCAATGAGCTGCTAGTTGCACCATGTAGATAATATATCTTTACTCAAATGATACATATTTCAATTGTTGTAAGACCGACAGGGAAACTCGAGACCATTTGCCCCCAGAAGCAACAGCAATGCTTCTGTGCAAATTCCCTACAGAAGCTGGGCCCTGGGGAGATTGAATCAGGTTCATGCCATCCTCAAGAACCTGGCAACAGCTGGTCTCCCATCTGCCCAATCATGCTAGAAACCTGCAAGTCCATTGTTGCCTGTTTTTATGTGAAGAGATAAAAGAAGACAAAACATCACAAGACAGCTATAACCAATGTAATTGCAATAGGTCTCAAATCAGCATTGGTACTTAAAAAGGCACGTGACATTTACATGTGTATTTGTACATTGTGCACGTTGATCAACCTTTTGAATTAATTAACAAATAATTGAAACTGTGTCTTCACTTTGTCCTGTGTGTATGAGCTTAAGTAAAAATCGCTTTTGGTAAACTGATTTGAGTTAGATGTGTGTGTGTGTGTTTTTTTTTTTTTTTGGTAAATTGACATTTTCTTTCTCATCTAAATAATTGTGTATTGTTTGGCTAATATATACAAATTTTTTTTTGTAAATTTTTTCAATAGGAAATTTAGGGAAGTTGTGTTGTAGTTTTACATTTGTTGTCCATAAGGGAATTTAGATGTATGTTTTGTAGTATGTTATATTTTTGTTTTTTACAACCATACTCGCATATGTAAATTTACTAATGTACCAATTAAGCACATCCTCCACCGTTTTTGTGTAAGATTTTCCCACCAAACATTTACTCGTGTTACAAGTTTTCATGCTATAACACCCACTTATTTTTGTTATTAAACAAAGCCCCCTATGATGTTGGATCAATGTTAGATCGATAAGGAGACTATTATAAATTAATTTCAATGGATTAACATTAATTATAAAATGATTAGTAACTTTTATGAACATATAATCATAGACCTTGAAGTATATTTACATGCTCAAAACCCTCCAGAAGCTTGGATAATATGTTCATGTTAAGAATGTTCTTCTTGCTGATGCTGAGATTAGTCTGGCATAAACTATATTTTGGATTTGTGAAAAAAAAAACACAGGCCCAGCGACCTGGATTGTTAGAAAACCATCAGCATCATTCCATGAGATTGCTAATTCACATTCAGCTAAGGGCGCTTTCAGTATTGGAATATCAAGTCTGTTTTGCCGAGAACTGCCACTCCCCCTCCCAAATCTCCCGCAGTTTTATGTTCAGTCAGTCATTTCTGATTTGTTTCAGAAATGCTTACATAGTGACATTTTCTTTCTCATCTAAATAATTGTGTATTGCTTGGCTAATATATACTAATTTTTTTGTACATTTTTTTCAATAGGAAATTTAGGGAAGTTGTGTTGTAGTTTTACATTTGTTGTCCATAAGGGTAATTTATAAGTATGTTTTGTTTGTTATTTTGGCCTTTTTCCACCCAAGAGGTGCCTTTTTTAATGTTAGATGTTTATTTGCTTGAACATGAACAAAATTGGCGCGTCACGGTGGCGCAGTGGGTAGCACGGTCGTCTCACAGCAAGAAGGTCGCTGGTTCTAGGCTCGGCTGGGGCAGGTGGCATTTCTGTGTGGAGTTTGCATGTTCTCCCCGTGATCGCGTGGGTTTTCTTTTTTTTTCGCGGGTGCTCTGGTTTCCCCACAAGTCCAAAGACATGCAGAATAAGTGAATTGAATAAGAACAATTGCCCATAGTGTTAAAGTGTGAATGTGTGTGTGAATGTTTCCCAGCGATGGGTTGCGGCAGGGAAGGGCATCTGCTGCATAAAACATATGCCAGTGAGTTGGTGGTTCATTCCGCTGTGGCGACCCCGAAAGGGAATAAAGCCAACATGAAGATGAATGAATGAATGAACAAAATTGCAACTTTACATATTTGAATTTCTTTGCGTGTGATGTTCATTTGGCAGTTGTTTGAACCTTTTTTTTTTTAAACCTTTTTTGTGGATAGAGTTTAAATTATCCCCCTCACTCTCCCCCTTAAAGAGTCGTAAAAATGAAAAATAAAATATTTTAAAATGGTTATAAACGAAAGGGAGAATTTCTGCAAAGGGCAACAAGCACACTAGATGACCTGTATTATACATAAAAAATAATCAACACCTGTTCTTTTGAGGTGATTCACCAAATGTTTAATCGGCATTCATCAAAAGTCGCTGTGGCATTACTTATATAAATGAGATGGTGTTAATTACAACAAATTATAGATGTGTTTGATACATTAGTGAAGCTTCAGTGAACACAGTCTGCCACATTTGTGCTTAATAGCTGCTGGTCAAAGAAATATATGTGTGTTTGCACCTGTCTATTGCTCTGATAGTTTGCAAATGACTACGTGTTCAAAGAAAAAATGGAGCGTTGAAAGCTGTCTTTCCAGCACAACGTGTAAATTGAATTTAAATCTTCCAAATGATATTCTGAATGAAGCTGTTGAAATGCTGTGTCTGCATTGAAAAGGAGAGGTCAGAAGCTCTTCAGAACATAAAGTACGAGTTGCAAAGACTTCAGAGACTCGATTGCAGACAGAGTCCACAGTGGCCCTCGAAGTCACCCCAGCTGTTAACGCCACCATATGAGCCGGTTCTGTAGTATGGTCCCCAGCTTTGAAGTAGTCTCCTGATCTCACTCTGCCTCTGAGAGGAAATTGAAGTCAAGGGTTCACGGCACCTAATGCTGCAAAAATGATCTCACAGGACAGAGGAAGAGAAGGGTAGGCAGGGGAATTAACCTGGACACTTTCTCGTAAAATAAAGCCAATGATGAAAACAGCACTTGAGGATGCTGTGAAACTGAGGTTCAGTCTCTCATAAACAAGTGCAATGAAGAGGCTTTGGCTGAAATCACTTAAATTGATTCACAGCAGTTTCTCTGCACTGCACCTAATCAAGAGCATCATTTTATGACACCACAAATTCTCTCAGGCACAACACAAAAGCATCACTGTTCTATTAGATCTATTATGTGGTTTCAGACAAATTCATGTCTATCATGTGTCAAGGGACAACTATTGAATGTCATCCAACTTGTAAGTCCAGGTAATGTGCTTAAATATTTAGAATTTGTTGTTAGAGACAAAAATAGATGAGAAGCGACTAGACTAGCCTGTCATCAGTAATCAGACTGCCTTAATGAGATAGACACAGACACCTCCAGAGTCACATATTTAAATTCCTTCGGCACATCAAGTGCCTGAAAGATTAGATGGCTGCCTCGGAGCAAGCTCACACCAATCTCATTTTGTCTTTTAAGTTTGCCAAAACTTGTCAAGCAATGCCCTTTGAACCTTGCAATGTGCTGGAAGCAGCCTGTAAGTCTTGATCTCGGAGACTTTGTGAATTAATCATTGTGGCCTGGGGATTATTGGTGTTGCTTTTGATGATATCAGCAAATGTGCTTTCTTATGAGAGGGCATTCATCTGGGGAATTAGTCCAAGCTCACATAAGCTGTTCTTGTGTATGGATGTCACATTTCTTTGAAGGTGATTCTTTGACCAAAGAAACGACAAAACAATGTGGACAAAATGAGAGCCCTTCTGTTAAAAAAAGACTTAGCTTTATTTATATATTTTTTAAATAAATATATTTATATATAACCTTTTTTTATGATAGCAAAGGGGTGATGGAGGGGTTTTGCTGTAGATCATCAGGAGAAACAGCGCGATCTGATGGCTTATCTGAGGAAGCTAATTAGGCTGACTGCACAGAAATAATAGATTAATTGTCTGCATGTGCTGCTCCCAAAACAATTTAATTCTCACAATAAAAGTTAATACTTACAATAAATTATTACATTTAAATCAATATATATATATATATATATTATATATATATTTTTTTTATTCTAATTATTAGTTAATAATAATTATATATTATTGTTTTATATATTTTGTTTGCTAAGCTTCAATTTGTAACTTTGACTTTAACCAGTTGCATAGGCAACATCTCATTACATTTTTTTTAACTACTGTAAGTCAGAAAATATAAATAAATAAGAGAAGGTGCTCTCAAAACTTTGAAGTAAAGCTGCAACTCCTCAATATGTTCACCCCAAGCCGATGCTGTGGTAAAACACTCATTAACTCAAAACTGATTGCTGACCTCATCTCATGCACTATTAATAGCATCTGATCATTACCAGTTGTTCATGAGCTGAGCTGTGAGATTTGGTTGCTGAAACAAGCTATCAAGAGATGGAATTGGGGGGAACATGTGAAATTGGGCAGATGCATAAAAAAGGTAGCTTTTGTTTATCTCATCCCCTTTCATTCAGCTCATCTGTCTGGGCCACTTTGGTTTCCAAGGCAACAGACCTCATGGAAACTCTGACAGGTGAGTGCTCTTGGACATCAGCCCATCTCCCTTGGGTGAATCTGTCAGAGCCAATGCATGGACGAAAGCAGAGGCTCTCCAACGCATTGCCCACCCACATCAACCCCTGACTCAAAGTGCAGCCTTTTTAGTGTAGCCAGAAGAAAGATAGGAAAAACAAACTAAAAGACAGCAATAGCAATCAGAAGAGTTTATTTCCCACCAAATGTGTCTGTCTACTGTATGTATATGAATGCACCAGTAGATTGAAACAATCACTTATATCATCCTAAATTATTTTTGGTTGTTTTCTTTACAGTGGTCCCCTGCACTGAATGAAAGGGAATGCTCAATTTTACTCTAAGCAGTTCTGTGGAAATGCAGAGAGCCCAGGTAAAATGGAAGTGACCAGATTTGTGATTGTTTTCTCCGCTAGTTAATCTTCTCTTAAAGAAGGGTTATGCGCCCAAAGGATTGCAAACTGCACTGAGATAAACCTGATCTGTGCATCAGGAACACTATGAATCGCTTTCCATTCAGATCTGTGCCTAGTGACTATACCACCATTACCATCACTCTGTTTTATGCTGAAATCAAACGAGAATAGGAGCACATACATTCCCCCCTAACCGATTTGACCCTCAAGTTAAATGATTATTTTAGACTTCAAGAAACATTTTAATTTCAAATTGAGTGGCTCCAGGAATCAATACTCATGCCAGAGAAAGAAAGCTTTAAACAGAACAAGAAAATTGTACTCACAATAAAAATTACGAATGTGAACACAAATGGATCACTTTCTTCAAAGTCTAATGGAACACAATAGACCAACAAACTTTAGCCACAGTTTTTGTTTAACACTGTTATGTTTGCTTTTATTTTTTGGTAACATCAGACAAGTATAAAATAAGTAAAATGAAGTTTAGTTGTGAGGATAAAATGTTTAATTATTGCCTTAAAACCTACTCACATGCTCGCTCTCCCTTCTCCCTGTGTTATCAAGTATTTCAAGTGCAGCAGTTATGTTTACTGTAATATTCTGTTTTTACTGGTTTAAAAAATACATTAACAAAATCAGAACTTCCCTACTTCTCAATAGCTTGAAAGACAGTGTTGATTTCAAAGAGGTATTTCACCTCAACTAAATCACACAAATCTTTAAAAAAAATCCAAGACAATAAACTCAGTGGTTCATTATTATATTTTAGCATCCCTCTTCCTTTGTTTTTGGACTTTAGTAATAATCATGTTATATTTGTGTTTTTTACAACCATACTCACATATGTAAATTTACTAATGTACCAATTAAGCACATCCTCCACCGTTTTTGTGTAAGATTTTCCCACCAAATATTTACTCGTGTTACAAGTTTTCATGCTATAACACCCACTTATTTTTGTTATTAAACAAAGCCCCCTATGATGTTGGATCGATGTTAGATCAATAAGGAGACTATTATAAATTAATTTCAATGGATTAACATTAATTATAAAATGATTAGTAACTTTTATGAACATTTAATCATAGACCTTGAAGTATATTTACATGCTCAAAACCCTCCAGAAGCTTGGATAATATGTTCATCTTAAGAATGTTCTTCTTGCTGATGCTGAGATTAGTCTGGCATAAACTATATTTTGGATTTGAGAGAAAAAAAAAAAAAAAACACAGGCCCAGCGACCTGGACTGTTAGAAAACCACCAGCATCATTCCATGAGATTGCTAATTCACATTCAGCTAAGGGCGCTTTCAGTATTGGAATATCAAGTCTGTTCTGCCGAGAACTGCCACTCCCCCTCCCAAATCTCCCGTAGTTTTATGTTCAGTCAGTCATTTCTGATTTGTTTCAGAAATGCTTACATAGTTACGCCACTAGAGTCACGTGATAGACAGCTCATGCTTCGCAAGTGTGCGGAGAGTATGCCACAAAAATGTGCTACATGAAGTGAACGCTGTTTTGTGTATGATTTTACCACAGCCTCCATATTTGAACATTTACTGTTTAGTTCTGAAGATGTAAAAATCGATTCCTCACAATGTTTTTTGTATATTGAACGATTGTGTCATGTTGAGCGCAGTCAACTTGCTCTTTTAAACCACGTGTCCCACCCATCCCTCCATTAGACTGCTTGAACCATTTCCGAAACTACCTCTGGAAGCAGTTTTGCCAACAGCAAAAATCATTACAGGAGCCAAGTGTTTTTGGACAGAAAATACAGGTACCAGTCTGTAAAGGCCCTTAGACTCATCACCAAAGTATTCACATGTATTCTAGCATGCTTATTGGACAATCATCCAATCGTGGCAAGTTGATTTCACTATTAAGAGATTGCATATTGGGCGTCATTGTGGCGCACTGGGTAGCATAGTCGTCTCACAGCAAGAAGGTCACTGGTTCAAACCTCAGATGGGTCAGTTGGCATTTCTGTGTGGAGTTCTCCCCGTGACCGCGTGAGTTTTCTCCGGGTGCTTCGGTTTCCCTTGCAAGTCCAAAGACATGTAGTATAAGTCAATTGGGTAAAATCAATTGTCCATAGTGTATAAGTGTGTGTGTGGATGTTTCCCAGTAATGGGTTGCAGCTGGAAGGGCATCTGCAGCATTAAACAAATGTCAGAAGAGTTGGTGGTTCATTCCGCTGTGGCGACCCTGAAAGGGAAGCAAGCCAACAAGAAAATGGATGGATGGGATTGCACTTCTCGTCCACCAACTGTTGTGTTACTCCAGAAATTTCAAGTTTACTGTTGTTGTTTGTGGGCTTGTCTCAATTTCTTCAGTGTTTCCTCATTTCTATCGTACATGCTCCTCTCCAGTATATCCTGTTACTGATTTGGCTATTGTCTGCTGACAAACTCTGACAGCGGCCAACATAAGAGAGAGAAATCTGTCCTGCTTCAGGCTTTTATGCCTGGGGTTAGTCCTGTTACTCAGCTTTGAACTGTGCAATGAGAAGAGACATTTTTAAGAGAAATTTAGGAGCCTGAGAGTTCAGGTTTGGAGGGAGATTATCACATATTAAGCAGACAGGAGCTATGGTTGCTGGTGTGAGATTTTAAACACAACCTTTCAATTGTTTATATTCAATTCACAAGTTTGCTTACAAAGAATTAGCACCGGAAACGCAAAGCAAGTTTTGTCAAGAATAGGATAGTCATACTGGGCGAGCTGTCTATGGAAGGGCCAAGTGGCCGAGATATGACCCGGCCCCGAAACTTTTTAGGAAGAGTGGAGTTAGGGGTGAAGGATGGAGTTGTTTTTTTAATCGTCAAACTAAAATGGAGTTGCTAACATTTTATGTCTTAGGCAGCGGAGGGGGATTGGAAACACCTGGTTGCTTCTCCCGAAATTGCATTCACGGAACAACACTATGTATTACAATTGCAATGTACATTTGTGTTTTCCTAACAAAAGTAAAATACTCATTAAAATTATCATAAGTATTCAGAGAATAAAATATAATAATTTAAATTATGTAGTAATTAATCAATTTCATAAATAAATCTGTTTAGGAACATGTTAATTTAACTTATTTATTTTTATGTTTTTAAGAAGAAAGACTCGTATGAGTCTAACCTCTCAATATTTTACACTGGCTTTTGCATATTAACATAATTTTTTTTATTACTATTAGCTTTTCTAGCATTTTTTGTTTTTGTGAGAAATTATTGTGGAGTGAATTTTTCTGTCTCAGTTACGTGTGATATTCGGAATAATCAGTTGTCATTAGGGGGCCATGGCCCAGGTCCAAAGAGTGGAGAGCCTGTTTTTAGGAGACATGGGAGTGTGTCAGAGAGAACAGATTGTGTTCTTGGAGAGGCTATTAAAGCTGACATGGACGAGGTGGAGGAGTCGCATCTCGGCCTGATTACACTGCTCTCCCTGGCTCCCCTATTGACTGTGGTTAGGATGTAGCTTTCCATTTCCTGCAGAAATAAATTAAAAGTCAGAAGTAATTTGGCTGATGTGGGATGCAGGTGGATTTTCCCCTTACCATCTTGGACTCCAACTTTTCGAAATAAATTCTTCCCAAGCCTAAAAATCAATTGAAAGCCTATTTTGATGACGGGGAAGGGGTATTTTGTGTCAGTGAAAGTTTTGTAGCTAAAAAAAGCAGGGATTTGATTAAAGAAGAGATTGAGGTCTTGTTCCAGCCACCAGAAGGACAAAAAAGGTCTAAATGTTTCTTATGCTCTGCAAAGAACACACTGTTCATTACGAGTTCAACCAATAAATCAACCAAAGAGATAAATATTTTGATGAGTCAGTTAACCTCAGGAATATTGCTAAAGTGCGGAACATGCTGTCTATCGTAGATGCAAAAAATTTAGCGCTTACTTTCATGACCTCCAGAATGGATTATTGTAACGATCTGTTAGCTGGCTGTTCAGCCGCCACACTACAAAAATTACAGTTAGTACAGAACGCAGCAGCTAGAGTTCTCAAAGGAACAAAGAAAAATGACCGTATTACACCGGTTTTCTGCTCTCTTCATTGGCTTCCTGTACAGTATCGCGTTGACTACAAGATACTGCTCCTTGCCTTTAAGGCGCTGAATGGCTTGGCTCTGGCCTACCTGAGCAGTCTCCTGTCACGAAATATGCGCTCTCTCCGAGAGCACCTGCCTCAGTCAGCGAGAGTCCCCTCACAGAGGGAACGCCTATTTACTCCACCTGATCCTCACAAGGACTTTGGGAAGCTGTTTGAAAGCAATTGCTAAAGAAGTGCTATATAAAAACTTGATTGATTGATATTAGATATTTATCTTGGTTCTGTCCATCCATTATATTGCTTCAGGCATTCTTCAGTCAGTTAAGCTTTCTTACTTCTTGATTACTGTGCTCAGTACTCTTCTGTCAAGAACTGATCTGAAGACACATGTGTTTTCCAGGGAAACAATAAAAACAACTTCTTACCACTAACTGAAATGACTGATGTATCAGATAAAACAACTTTTAAGCTGTTATGGTAGAAGGCTGATCAAAAGAGCCAAATGAATTCCATTTAGATTACTATTGCCTTGTCCTATAAAAAAAATACATAGTCAGATTAAACAAAAGGAACAGCTTTATATATATATATATATATATATATATATATATATATATATATATATATATATATATATATATATATATATATATATATATATATACACTTTTTATTCTTTACTTGATGTTTGCAACTTGATACATGTTTGGTGTGCAAAATTAGTCTCTTTGTGGTTGCCCTTGAATTGTTATGCAGTTTTAGAATAGCAGTACCCTCAAATAAACTCTCATGGCATGTCATTCCCATGTGAGTTGTTGTTCAGAGCAAGGTGAACCTTTTTGACATCAAAAGGCATTTCATGTTTCTTTTATTTTAAATGGCAGAATTTCTGCACCCGGGGCTTCTAGTGCCAACTTAAAAATGCCCTCTTCTAGAATGACAGATCTAGTTGTGGTGGCTGGGTCCCTAGGCAGAGTTGTGTCTATCTACAGGTGAAGAGAGACTAGGCCAAAGCGGTTGCTCTGCTCATTGAAGTAAGAATAAGAAATTCACATCAGGTATTAATGCAGGAAAACTGTAAAGTACAAAGGCAGATGATAAGGTGTCGGTGCCATTTATATGCTTAAATCAACAGCTTCAGACCCAAGCTTCCTCCTTGCAGAGCCCAACTGGGGAAAAAGGAGCTTGCTTGAAGTGTACTCCAGACACAGACTTTTACATGTACTTAAACCTCTAGACCATTTCTGCGGCTTAAAACTAAACTATGTTATTATTTTGAATAACTGTTTTTTTTTTTTAATGATTTGTCTGTGTTTGTTATCAAAAATACCTTTTTAAGAGCAATTCACTGGGCATATGTTCCATCCATCCAAATTGGATGTAGATATAAATACTCTGATTATATATATATTCATTCATTTTCATGTCGGCTTTATTCCCTTTCGGGGTCGCCACAGCAGAATGAACCGCCAACTCTCTGGTATATGTTTTACACAGCGGATGCCCTTCGAGCTGCAACCCATCGCTGGGAAATGTTCACACACACTCATTCACACTTTAACACTATGGACAATCGTTCTTACTCAATTCACTTATACCGCATGTCTTTGGACTTCTGGGGAAACCCGGAGAAAACCCACGCGATCGTGGGTAGAACATGCAAACTCCACACAGAAATCGGCCCACACAGCCCAGCCGAGGCTCGAACCAGCGACCTTCTTGCTGTGAGACGACTGTGCTATCCACTGCACCACTGTGACTCTTATATATATATTAAGCTTTTATATATTATATATATATAAATATGCTGATCACTTAACGCATACAATCCCTCACTGTCACTGTCACCAACGACTTCTCAACCCTCTCGTCCAGAAGTATACGAACTAAACCTTAATTCATTTAACAACGTGCCTTCTGGATACCATCCCCTCACACATTCTATAAGTTGTCTCACCTACCATCTCACCAAGCCCTCACTAACACCATCAACTAAGGTTGGGATGATAGACAATGCCAGTGTCCATCGCCAATGCTGAGCCTATTTTTGTTTTATGACGAACGTAAAACAAAAATGTTTCAATGGTTTCTGGTGTGAAGAGGAGTAACAGCATTACCTGCTGTGCTGAACACAAGTTTGAATGGAGCACTATCACATGAGCACAAGTATTTATGAGTGATGTTGGACATGACAGGAATATCTTTGTGTGAAGCACCACAACCTGATTCTTTCACTCATGTGGGGCTGGGTACTGGTGCCATTTAAGCCACAAACTTAACGTGAGTTTTTGGGTTATTTACTCTGAATCTTGGGTAAAGCAAGAGTGCTTTGTGCATCATATGGTGTTGTTGTTGATATATCCCCCTCAGGCTCTGTTCTTGAATGGATTGAGTCTGGTAAATCTTTCTGTGTTGAGTGGAGAAGTGAGGTATCCTACACTCATCAACTGCTCACCGAAGTTTCCTCAAGGTTCAGTTCTTGGTCCTCTCCTATTTTGACCATATGCAGGAGATTGCGGCAGGCAGTAAAAACCTACTTTCATCCAGATTTAGGCAGAGCATCTAAAGCAAATTGCAGTAGAGCAAAACAAACTGTTCCCAAGGGCAGCAAAACCAGCTTTGGTTTACTTGATGCTTTTGTCAAACAAAACATTCAACTAACTCTAATCAATCTAAGGCTAGCAACGCCTAACCTAGCCAATCACCCTCTTGTAGGAATATCTCAAAAATATCATTTATGACTCTTTCGAGTGACAATGGTTTAATGGAACAGTCACATGAATGTCTAAAGTATATATATCACTGTTTATATTTGTCTTGTATCACAGCTATTTGAAATACCATTGCAGACAAAACAAAGAATGTGGAAACAGAGAAAAGCAATATTGTTGTAATAAGGCCATTTTTGAGTTGTCCTCCCAAGACAGCTTCCGTTTCACTAAAGCAGAGTTATCTTTCTCCTAACAAGCTTGATAGCATTTTCAGTGCCCGAATGGCAAAGAAAATGTCTATTCTCCAGAGTGACATGGGAGATGTAACACCAATCAGGTCAGCGCCCAGTCAGTGCCTCAAACTGTGCCCTGATCATGATGAATGGAGCAAGCAAACACAAGAGGCCTGGAGTTCTTACACTATGGGGAAGACATCACTGCTTCTGTCGCATTCTAGTGTAAGCCATTCATTTTCAGTGTCCGAACCCTAATACTGTATATTCATCATGTTTGTGGATGAAATGAACTCTCACAGGAATGACGATACAAATGGGTTGGAACAGTTTAATAGTTTGAATCCTGACTGACCACTGTCTGTTCTCTGTGTTTGAAAAAGTGTCCGATAAACATTTTCTTAGCATCGTTACATTCAAACTCTCTCATTCTCTTACACTTTATGTCATCTTTCAATTCCAGATTGTGTGCACACAAACTGCATCCCCTCAAGCACTGGTAGTGTTTTGAAGATATACACTCTGTCACAGAAATCATTTGGAACCCTTCTTGTAGAACATCACTTCTCTGTTTTGGCTTTGATCAAAGCCAACAATGTCAATTTCAAAAGATGGTAGAGCAACGCATGATGAAACTGTCAGAAACTTGTGGCAGCTTCATTCTACATCTTAAAAATTATTATTCTGGTGCTGTTTTATATTCCTTCATCTTATTTCTTAAAGATTTTAACTAAAGTCTAGAGGAGACATCTGCAGTCCTTTTTGTTTACTTTTACAATGACTCACATAGAGTAATGCTAATGGGATGTACTAAAAGGATCAGTCAAATTTCAACACTAAAAAGATGACAAAGTAGCCAACACCCTCTATGCAACACCCTTACAAGACATTAATCTATACACTATTCTGTTGAATAAATATCAAGCTAAAATGATAACAAAGAATATTTTCACATCTCACTACAAAAAGCTAAGTTTTCTGTGGTAATCATTCTTTATTCCCGAGGAATTTGCCTCGATTTATTTTTTCCTATAAAATACAACTTTCTGCATTCTTTTTCTCTGGCATATTTCTTCAATATAAAAACAAAATGTTTCCTAGGTTTTTAAATTATGTGTCAAATATAATAATTTCAGGAATTTTACACACTATTTTCCTATTGGCAACAAAAAGGATCTTGTATATGTGGCAAACTATTTAAACAAAATCTGATATTGACCTTCCTCAAGGAACATTTTGCAAACAAATAAAGTATTTAACACAGGAACAATATCCTAGTATGAACCCCAACTTTTCAAAAAGGCATTAACTTTTAAACCTTTATTGTATTATAGATGTAACTCTATAACTTAAAATGCATTTTTGTATCTATAGAAACATTTATTTTATTTAAACATAGCTGAACATATTCATTATCTTTTACAGTATTAGGCTGTGTGTGCGCAAGTTGAATCTAGCTATAAATAGGTGACTTGGTATAATTAAGTATGCTGGCTAGCTAAACAGCAGAGTAAAGATTCGGATTAGAATCTGAAGGTTCAGTTTTATATGATCAATTGGAGGTTATCTTGTAAGGACTTTCTGATTAATCCTGAAAGTTCTTACTGTTGTAAATAGTAGAGCACTTTTGGCAATACACTGTCACTGCCAGCAGAGTAAATAATATTTATCACTTTTATTAATAGCTTGTACTTCAAGAACATTTTTTTACATGTTGTCAAGGACCACAAAACAAGACATGTGAGTAATCTTTAAGCTTTTATGTAAAAAAAAAGTATGCAGAAAACAAATGTCCCTTAAAAAGTGGTTTAGCAGGCTTTTCTCTGTCTGTGAATAACTCCTTTTGCATTCTTACAAAACAAAAAAAAACATTTGATTTTATTACACTAGATATCTTTCATTTTACACTAAATTGTTATTCATTTTCTATTAGTTTTTTGTGAGTGTCCGATTTAAAATCAATCTAGTGCAGGGCACCATATCAGAGGGGGGAGGGAAAAATTGGGAAAAAAACACTTTAGATGTAAGTAGCACCAATGAATTTAATACGTGACAATGAGAAAGGCCGCACATACTTACTTAACTAAAGAAAACAAGTGACAATGATCATAGGAGCAGTCATGGCTTCAATATAAAGGTGCTAACAAGGTTATTTGGGAGCAGGTGAACACATTAGAGCATGAAACAGCATTACAGACAGATGGGAAAACTCTTAAAAACTTCTAAAACCCTGACAACATAACTGTGCCAAAATATCCTCTCAATAACCCAAGAAGCCTGCATGGAGTAAATATCCTGCTGATGCTGGAGACTGTGAGGAGAGAGCCACGTTATTACCATTTCAGCAGGGGTTCACCAATCAGAGAGAACAAACTCATGTGAAGTCTGACTTAGATGCCTTGGCAAAGCTATCAGGCCTAATCATTTTAACCTTCCTCATCAGGTTCTTCATAAATACATTTCTAATTCATCATGTCTATATTCCACGCTTTAGTCCCAGTGAATGTGGAGAAATCATTGGAAATTCTCACTCCAAGAGCGTCTTCTCTAGAGTAATTACTGTTGCACAATAACTGGGTAAGTATAGAAGCGATCCACAGCACACCTTTTAAAAAATAAGTCCAGGAAAATGGAGTTGAGATTGAGGGCAAAATTGGGTGAGAGGGAAAACAGTTTCAAGTGCTTTACGCTTTCACTTTCTATTTGTTCTTCGTGCTAGAATCTGTCCCACTTTACGAATGAGACGAATAGCACATAAATAATGGCCAATTGTGTTTGGAGCATGCATATAGGTAATTGGCAGAGTCTTTGCTGTCCTTATCTAAAGGTAGCTAACATTTAAGAACATGCCCTCAGTAGAGTGAATCTGCTAAAGGGGAGGAGAGGAGGTGTGTTTGAGGGCACAGAGATCGAGAAATGATTAAAGGCTACAGTGACATCGTGTATGCAGTGGGTGAAAGTTAATCGTGTCAGCATCTCAGACGAGGGCACATTCATTCAATGTCACCAGGAGGAGGAGAAAAACTGGAGAATGCTTGTTTCAGAATGGTATACACAGTATCAATACAAATAACATTCTGTGGCATGTGGCAAGGCCTTCGGATTGGATGTCAAGGTTTGTAACAGATTTTGTTAGACCATTGAATACACAAAGGTTTTTGTTATCTTTTATATGCTTTGGCTCCTATGCTCTTGTCGTCATAATAAAAGACATAAATGTCACAGAGGAACTGTAGAAACTGACTTTCAAACATGCTTTCAAATGTTCATTTCCTCTTTTCTCAGAAATCAGCACAATCATCTGAAACATAGGAAAATTTAGTGTTTTAGAGAAGCTAGGCAAATTATTTCTCATATCATGACTTCATCATACAGTACTACTCACTTATTCTTTAATTGGTATTCCTGATTAACTAGTAATAACCTTGAGCGTGTTGGAATGTTATGTTCTTTTTAGATTAAGACAGCTTACTATATTGTCATACAACCTTTTTAAACAACGAATATTATCAAGAATCCCTGTTCAATTCTTGTTCAAGAAGCCAGTTGTTCAATGTTTGATCTTGCTGGGTTTGGCTGCTATAGATTCATCTGGGAGGCTATTTATCGGATGAGAAAGTTGGTGTCTATTATCAAGAAGTCTCCAGACACCAGTTCAAGTTAGAAAAGCCATATTCTTATACCACTATATCATAAAGCTAGGTGTTCTACAAAAAGTGAATGCATCAAGGGTGTTGAGTGTAGATTATGTAGTCTGCCTGAGGTCTCTACTGTTAGCAGAGGAATTATAGCTAATCATCCGTGTAATGCAGTGCACTTCAGTTTTTGACAGGATTGTAAAAATGGTGACTTTCGGCACAAGATCTCTACAGTCTTCCAATTAGTCCTAGTGCATATCTGGACAAAGGTGAAAAAACGCTGGCATAGTTAGATTATCAATCATCATACTTAACCAGGAACAGTCTTCCTCGGGGAACGAGAAAATCGTGCTATAAACCCTGAAAGTGAGTCATTATTATTTAAAAACATCCATCTCTGCTCTTAAACCCTTCACTGTTCCCAGAAGGAGTGCTCATCTCTACATGAATGGCTTGTTGTCTTTTTGAAGACCTCTTAATAGTAGTTTGGCGGTCTCCTGGGAGCTGTCATGGTCCTATGAGTGGGACAGAAGGCCCTTGAAAACTCATTCCAGACATGCTGTGCACTCTCACCTGCCTGTAGTAGTCAGCAGAAAAGAAAGAAGGCTCTGTCTGCTTGCTTGTGAGCTGTCAGTTTCTATTTGGGAGTATATATTTGTTCCTCTCCACTGGCTTTATTTATTTATCACAAAATATGCGTCAAGAGTTTGACTCTCAAGAAGACATGGCAAGACACACAGAAAACTAGCAGTGTCAGGGCTGTTACCACTTCACTAGACACCACTTTCATCAGGAAAGAGGCAGGGGCCATTGATGCATGTTTTAAGTCAAAGCAAACTCTCTTTTTCATGGCAACTAACTGAAAGAGTCAGCTCTGAAAAACACTTGAACTGGTAAAACTTTTATCATCCTGTCAATACAGAGGAGAAAAGATTAAAAAGACAGGGTGACAATGCGGAGTTATTCTTTAGTAGTTTGGTTAAAGAAACGTAAATATAAATAAAGCCTGTCTTACATTGCTAAAATAAATTATTTATAACTTACACATATGTATACACATATTACTGTTTGTGTGTGTGTACTTTTTTGGGGTATTCTTAGCATAGTTTTGTTTTTTGCGTTTAAGCAGAGAGTGGGCTATGCACCTGTCTTCACTGTCAAGCACCAGTAGGCTTTGGTAATTTAGTTTAAGATAAATTTAGTACAGGTCACTGGAGACTGGGAATTCAATCCTTTTTATAATACAATAGCTCTCTGTGTAAAAACCTCAAAATATATTACCCACAGGTTGGTGGTGGGCAGTCTGCAGTCATTAAATCTGCCAAATTGAAAAGTTTTAAATTGATTTTTCTGTCTGTAAACTAAACTCACAGTTTCCAGGTAAAAGTAACATTTATAATACATGGGCAAATGGCTTAGAACCTCTGCAGAGCATCCATCGTGTTTTGTAATGGGTTAAGGGTAGGGAGAGAGTGGGTGTTGTATGTTTTTTAAATATGATGAAGGCCTGGTGTGTATTTATGCAAGCTATCAGGTATTTGCTATTCAAATTAAACAGCATGAACCTTGCAAAAACATCAATCAAAACATTACATAAGGAAAAACAATTATAGCCTATGCACAGTGCCAAATTGAAATCAGCATCTTGTTGAAAAGTGTAAAGACGTTTCAATAGCTTTTGCAAGTTAGTCATTTAAAACTTGGAATTAGATCAACTTCAGTCGGAATTTCTATGCGGATTATTTGAGATCTCAAAACTGCATTCAAGGCTAATTTCTCAAATATGCTTTATATTCAGTTGATCATTTTCATTATGAGATTGACTGTAATTTCTTGCCTATTGTTAAACTACATATTAAACTCTTATAATTGTGTATAATGTCTCAGGAAATGTCTACAGTACACATATTTGTTGAAAATGTCAGTAATTTTAACACCCTCAAAGTCGGGAACTTTACCTTCAGCCACCACCTAATAAGACTCAGGTGGGTTTTTTGTATCCAAAACCCCACATCCCTATCTCTCTTTGAATATATGGGTGACTGTGTGTGGATGGTTGGAGGTTAAGAAACATTTATTCTATTATGTCAAGTTCAATCTTAAATGAATACCCCAGTTGAAAGTACATTTTGATGACATTAACTGACTCATCTTGTCTGAAGGAGGTGATCAATGGAGTCATGAAGCAGAATGTATTGGTAATTAGAGGATTAGATACTGTTCCAGTAGTTATGATTAAAAACTGACTTATTAAGACAATGATGCTTAAACTGGATTTAAACTATGAAGCATGCATGTGACTCCGCACTAATTGTTTGAAATGTAAATGTCATTACACATATACTTATGTTGTTGATTGCATGCTTTGAGAAGGAAAATGACGAGTCTTTCAATTGAGAAACGTGATGTTTTCTGTTTGTTTTATGTAGACTGAAAATAACAAGTAATATCATTCTTCTCAAATGAACAGCTCTTGCCATTTAGAAAGTAAAAAAAATATCAACAAAGGAAGGCAAAATATCACAGTTTGACACAGACTTTGGCACTGCCTCAACAAGTGTTTTTTTTAAGTAAAATTAATAAAATAAACCTAGATTATATTGTTGACCAAATCATGATTATCTTAATTTGCCAAGTGATAATAAAAAAATACAGATGTTATGGCAATTTGTTATGATCTGTTAATAATAAATAAACTTACATTGATAAAATTAACTATTGCTAATCATCATAATGTTATTAATAGCAAGGGCCTTAATGTGTCAGCTCACAGTTACCTTTAATGGGAAAAAAAATGCAATTTCACATTTCAGAAAAACTAAATTAAGATCTCCTTTTTAACAGTCTTAAATGCATCAATGAACAATCAATAGTATCATCACTGTGTAACTCATTAGCCATCATGGCTTCCATGAAATTAGATTGCCATGCCTGCAATCAAAACCAACATCATCAAAAAAATGTATGATGTTACTAATAATTTTGGAGATATTTATTGAGCTAATATGTATGTTATTATTGACAATATTTACTATGCATACTAAATGGCAGTTTATTTTTTTACAGTGGGTTTTAAAAATAGCTTGGTAACTGTTTCAGCTATTATTTTGTTACTTGTATTTAAATGGCTGTATTTTAGGCAAAATGCATTCCTGATGTGATTAATACACTTTTCTTCATTCCATTACAGCTCTAGACAAGCAAGAGAGCTCCATCAGTTTGAAGAGAAAGCTCATTTTGTCAAAGTACCCCTGCCAGCACTACCCCTGAAGGACACCCTTCCCAATGACACTCCCCACTGCTGCCCTTGTGCATTTACACTGAATCTAAGCTGTTAACTTTTTTAGCACCCATTGTGAGTGGGTGAGGGGAGCCTGTGTAACATGATCAACTCTAAATTTCATTTGAGTATGAAGATTGCATGAACAATTTCATCAGGGTTTCAAGACAGGACAAGATTGCTGTCTACCACAGACATATTTCCCTTTTCCATTTTCAAATGAACCTTTAATGATTTATGGATGTTTGCTTTAAAAAGCCATTGGCATTAATCCCATGGCTCATTAACTGTTTAATTAAAATTAAATTCACTAGTAGGAGTTAAGCAGATTGAATATGTTCCTGCTTGGTAGGTGGCTGCTAGATTGCACTGGTCCTCAGAAATTCCCTTTAGATTTTAAAGTAAAAGCTCAGTGAAAGGAAGCAAAGATCAGTGGCTTGTACATCACAGTAAAGGAATCAATGCTCCCATCTGTGCTTGTAAGCGTGATTACTAATGTCCACTACCGATTATTAGCAGTACATGCATTACATTCATCCCTCTAAAAGACTTGAATCAACATTCACATTTATTTAATCTGAACATGACACCCATAAATAAAGAGATTGTCTGCCATCATTTAATCCCAGGTGTCATCTGCTTTTTGTCTATGCATCTTGTTTCTGAGTCTTACTCAGGGAGATAAAAACCTGCAACATAAGACAGAGGCTGACAGCAGGGGAAAAAAGAATTATTTGGAAGCATTCTCTGTAACACTGATACAGGAAAATTAAGAGACTAGACTTCTCAACCAGCAGCGACGGTTGCGGAGTGCTTTAAATTGCTTTCTAAATGGGTCTATGTTACCTAATATGTGGTTTTATGAGTGTTTCAACAACATGGGAAAGAGATGGAATGCAAGAAGAAAATGGCCTAAGATTGATCGCAGAGCTCCTAGTTGTAATCTTATGCCAGGCTTCACCCCCACACTGGTTTTTATAACATTTAAAATAGCATCCCGGTAATGGCAAACATGGGCACTTTGCAGGACAAGTTGTGGTTAAATGTGCTGGGAAATGATTGAGGTCAAAGAGGTCCACCAACAAGCTTTTGATCTAAAACCTACTTCGGTGTCTGACTCAATTATTTGACTGTTCCACCAACTTTTTAGTAAAACATTAAAGCTTTGATTTCAGGCCTTGTTGTAAGACAATAAGTTTGCTTCAAACAAACAAGAGTTTTTGCAGTTATGCACCGACTGGGTTATGCCTTTTGGGTTGTGAATCTGATTAAAGTGTGGGTGTTTGTGTATGGCAAGTTAGGAGAGATTTGTGTGAGGAAAAAAAAGGTAAACTCAGACAAATATGCTGTGATGATTTGAAAAATGGTGCAAGGCTTCAGTTGTGAGTTTGGTTTACTACAACTCCCCAAATTCACTGTGAGAGATATTTCAACATTTAGAGAAGGTAAGCAGGATTCCTTCGAAATGAGAGAAAAGAATGTGGATAAATAGATTAGGTCTAGTTCCAAATTGTATTAAAGTCATATCTGTTGTAGAAGGAATATAACACACAGTTGGCTTTTAGCTTGTGTGTAGGACAGGAATGGTAGAATAGCGGTTACCATGACTGCCTCTTAGTGAGAAGATTGTTGGATTGAATACCGTCCACAGCAAGACATCTCCTGACTGGATTTTAACTAGCCTCCCATTGCTTTTGTGGGTTTCCTCTAGTCCCAATTCAAAAACCAACATGCCAAGTTGATTTTTGATCCTATGAATTAGTGTTGGTGGTTAGTGACCCTGTTATCAACCAGAGACTGGAAACGGGTTTAATAGGATTTGACAATGTTTCTTATTTTAAATAGTTTTAATATTATTCTTTATTTTATTTTTATTATTTATATTTATTTTAGGGCAGGGGTATTCAACTAAAAATGTAAAAAGAAAAAATAAATAAATAACATTTCAGATGTTCAGAAGATTATACTATATAACTATTTAATGCAATATTTTATTAAGTAGCCTCCGTGTAATCAATATTAATGATCAAATTATAAATCAATATCAAATATGTTCAGTACAATTCAAAAACCTTGAAAAGTTACAATGTTATCTAATTAAAAAAGTAATAATAATAGCAGGGCTGCTTTAAATGAAAGGAAAGACATAAAAACATAGTCTTTTGCTTCTCAAAAGTCTCAGTAAATTAAACAGGTAAAAATATGTATCACAAATATCCTTGTGTATAGTGCCACTAATTGGTCCAATTACAGATGCCAGCCAGTGTCTTGAAACAGTGCTAAAAGTATTTTAACAATTCAACAAAATTCGTACATCTGACTCCATAACTGATTAGTAAAAGGTTTCACGTTTACCATTATTCTTGATCTCAACCATAGATGAGAATTTAACTGAATAATGAAAGTATTTTTTTTAAACTCCCTCATTGACTTTCATTTAGTTACACTTGATGATAATATTCTTATTAACCCTTAAAAGTATCTTAGTAAATGGGGAACGATGGAAAACATCTTTACATCAAATTCAGTAAACATACAGCTTATAAAATAAGAACTAAAAGTGAAGCGTTACCATCCGCCTTTGAAAGCCTCTTCAGTTCCATGATCAGAGTTTTTGTAGAAATATCTGAGGTGATCGAACCAGTGGGGCACTCACGCCTGATTGCCATCCTACACATCACCACGGCAAGTGTCTTCAAAGCCTTTGATGTAGACAAAGGTTAAAGTAAAGGCACCCTCTTGTCTCATTAGATGAATGCTAGAATAAACACCCAGGATTAGTAAGAAGGCCTAAAATGTTCCACCTTACTGAACATCCTAACAATAAATATACACAAAAATAAAAAAAACTAGTGGTCTCACACCTGCAGTTATTTTCATTGGTTAACCTGGAATTACACTTCCCCTCTTCTCATCTGCCTCTACTGTTTCTTTCACTGGTTATAATCATCGATTTTGTTTGTTAATTAATTTGCAACCTCAAACTTTTTCTCATCTGCTATTACTGTTAAGTTGTGAAATTGATCACTTGAGATCAGAATCGCTTGGCATAGTGAAGTCATGTGGAAATACCTAACTCATATTCATGAGGCCAATACGTCCTCGTGTTCAATAAATAACTATAGACCACAATAACCAAGCCAGTTCAAATTAGCGCCTGCTACATTTTAAGTCAAAATATTCAGTTTGGGCTGTAGCTCTAGGTCTGGATCACAATCCGCCAGTTAGTGTTTTAGGGCAACAAAAACATTGTATGGGTAATTTAGATAATATTTGGGCTATCAATGAAAATATTGATTATTTGGGTTGATGGTACGTTGCACATCTTCATTAGGGCCTGATAGAATTTGTGGGTACTGTAAACACTGAATTCTGCACATTGTAGTGCTTAGTGTTGTGCAAGCTATTTTGAAAATGTACTAAGCTATAGTTACTCCAAATGCAGCTTCAATACACTAAAGCTACTACCCTAAGTACTGTAGCATACAAAATTTCAGAAAACTGTAAAAGTAGTTGTGGTGAAATGTACTTTATAAAGGCCTGGATATTTCGTGAAGTGCTGCTTGGCAATAGTGGCGGAGTTGGGGATTGAGCCGTGGTTGAAGGAACACAGACGTTGTTGAGTGTTGTACTCTGTAAAATAAAAGTTCAAGACGCATTCATGTGTTGTGTAATCATGACAATAGTTCACTACATCTAACCTATTTTTATATTGAACAATTTTCAGATCAATGCTTTCTCAGTAAAAAAAAAATCTGAATTACAGACATAATTGCGCAATTGACTTCTGTAGAGTAAAATTGTTTTATTAAACTAAGTTTTGGGTGTTATTCAAATACATGTTTAAAGCAACTCTTAATCACAGAGCTTGCGTATATTGAGCGGCCTTTAGTGCTATACATTTATTTAATAAAAAAAAATCACTGCCTATTTAAATAAAACATAGCGCCACCCTGAACCAGAGGTCAATAATGGACATAATTTTCATATCATCTGAACTTCGGCCATATGTCTCGGATTCTGGGATGAGGAGGAGGGGAGAGCTGTCAACTGGTCACTATCAGGTGATGAGTTGGATTCACTGGCAGGGGAGGAAGCTTGACAGACCCTGCAGACCCAAACGTACTGTGAGGGTCTGTTGGGAAAGTCTAGTTGAACCTGCAGTCAGAGTTTCTTTCAACTCCTACCTTCGGGAGACCTTCGATCAGATTTTGGGGGAGGTTGGGAACATTGAATCTGAATGGACAATGCTTTCCACCTCCAATGTTGATGTAGCTGCTCGGAGCTGTGGGCACAAGGCCTCCGATTCCTGTCATGCTGGCAATCCCAGAACTCGCTGGAGGACACTGGAAGTAAGGGATGCCGTCAGGTTGAAAAAGGAGTCCTATTGAGCTGAGATGGAAAGGTCAAGTACGGATCCACCCATCACCCTGGCCGAAGTCACCAAGGTAGTTCGCCAGCTTCTTGGTGATAAACCTTCAGGTGTGGGTTAGATTCGTCCAGAATTTCTTAAGTTACTTGATATTGGGGGGCTGGCTTGGTGACAAGCCTCTACAGTGTAGCATGCAACTCGGGACAGTACTGCTGAACTGGCAGACCATGGTGGTGGTTCCACTTTTCAAGAAGGGGGATCGGAGACTGTGCTCCAACTATAGGAGGATCATACTTCTCAGCCTGTTGGGGAAATCTATGCCAGGGTACTAGAGAGAAGATTCCGACCGACAGTCGAACCTCACATTCAAGAGGAAAAATGTGGTACTCTTTACAGGGCTTATGGGAGTTAGCTCAACCAGTCCACATGTGTTTTGTGGATTTGGAGAAGGCTTTTCATGTTGTCCCTTGTGGGATCCAGTGGGGGGTTCTTTGGGAATATGGGGTCCAGAGTCCTCTGCTAAAGGCTGTCTGGTCTCAGTAAGTCAGACTCTCACCTATGCCCATGAGCTGTTGGTCATGACCGAAAAAATAGCTTTTTCCGCAGGGTGATGGTGTATCTGCTCATTGACAGAAGGTCACACCAAAAAGCTCATGGCCAACCTCAGTAAAAAGAAGTGCGTTGATTTACTGATCTAGGATATGCAGTAATTGGCTTTCCATTTTTTCTTTAGCTTCAGAAATGCTTAGGGACATGTAAAGTTAGCTTTGTACAGACTCTACCACACTACTTGATCAATAAAATAGCTAACTAAAAGCTACTTAATTTCAAAAGAAGTGACCCTACTATCACGCTACTGAAGAATGTAGTTAAACTAGTAATGCAAGGCTCAACAGCTGAAATTTGAATGATTGGAGTGTTAGTAAGCTTTTATCCACCAGTTTTACCATTGGACCTGGAATTTTTTCTGCTGAAATAAAACATCTAGATTTAGATAATTTAGGATTCTACTGGTCTTAAATGTAAAACAATTTTGTAGAATTTCACAGAATTTACCAACAATTCTAAAGAGAAATAAAAAAAAATTAAAAAACTGTGTCTGATTAGGTCTTGCTCTAGTCGTTGGTTACACAGTACTTTAGACACATTTTATTCAAAATATAATACAGTTCTAGAGTCAATGTAGTGTTTGATCAATGATCAGAGTCTAGAGAGCATTGACATGACAGTTACACAATTGAATATTGGAGATATCACACAATTTTTATTGAAAGATTTACTATCTAGACTCTTAACTTGAACATTTCTGTTTCACAACAATAAACATGTTTGGTCAGTTACAATATATTATAAGCAGGCATTTTCTAATGGTTGAATGGTTGAATACAACATAATTCCTTTAGTGAACCACAGGGTTATGATATTATATATATATATATATATATATATATATATATATATATATATATATATATATATATATATATATATATATATATTTTTTTTTTTTTTTTTTTTTTTTATGCCTCAACTTTGTATAAAGGAAAATTTTGAAAATGAGTTCTGAGGGGCACTATTTACTGACTATTTAGCTTTTTTAACTCCTGGACAGATTCCAAATATTAGGCAATCTGGCAGCGGTTTTACATAAATATCCAAACTAGCCAACCGGGAGAGCAAATATGGTCAGGGGTGTCTTGAGATAGCTGGGCTTCTTCTACTTTCCCTCAACCCAGGATTTAAATTAATTTTAATGATGGGGATAACTTTAAAGAACATGTCTATTCATTTTTGAAGATGGCTTATGGAGACACAAGAAGCTTGCCAAACCAAAGGAGTAAGCTCCCATCAGATATCTTTTGATTCCAGTGATAATTGGCATCACATGGAGAATTGCAGCTATGTAATAAAAGAAAAAAAATTGTGGAAAAAGTGTTGGAAGACGTGGTTATTTGGCGGTTTTATGAACATTACAACAGCTTTCTGTAGAGTGGGACTAATAAAAGCAGCTCAGAAAATGTATTTTAAAGCTTAGCTGTCAAGTAATGAAGATGTTTTAAGAACCAGCGGTAAAGATTGATTTTATTCATTAAGCTTAAGTTTTACTTTACATATTAACATTTTAAATTACGCATTATTTCCAAAAGCATGTATAACATTCATTTTTTATTCACTTTTCTGCCTTTCTGATTAGTTACATTTGAGGATTGTGTTGATGGTGTTGAAGCATTTATTGGTTGCTTTAATTAGCATTTTCTTATGACATTCTTATGAGATTGTTGTGGCTGTTAGTTACAGGCCTTTTCCAGATTGACTGATAAGGGGGAGTCAATTATTGGCCATTACAAATCATGCTGGCAAAGACTACAGACTTGTAACAGGGCTTGCACAAACAGAAGTGTCTAAAAAGAAAATACACCCCAGTTTCAGAGGAATGTCTGTGAGGAATACTTGTGAGGTGTTAAGTCCTTTTTGAAACTAGAAAAAAATTGCTTAGTTTCAAGACCCAGGATGATTTCACTGATGCATTGAAAAATCAATTAGATTACTTGCCAAAATGGATCATGGCGACTAATGATGGCATCATATTGCTCTGGGTAAACAGCTCAATACTCTCCCTGGTGAACTGTGAAAACACATTTCTCTTAAAGGAAAACAGTGCATGACGCTATATGGAAAAGGCCAGAATTCTGGAAGAAATCCAAACTCATCTATAAATGGGCTGCCTCAATTTAATGTATCTTCATCTGAGGCAGAATCATTGGCTTGACTTTTAGCCAAACAGCTAAATTTTACAATACATTCAGCATCGCAGCATTGACTCCTGCCAGCTGTTAGGATGATATGTACGGTTCAGTGCATCTTGAGTGTCTTGCATAGATGTTCAAAGTCACAGAAATCAATGCTCAGTACACATGCTGTGACACCAGTTTGAGAGTTCTTATGACAAATGCAATTCTTGTATTGCAGTTTAGTCATTTTCTGTTTAAAAGGATCATGATCGTGATGGCCAGATGGAAACAAACAAGTCATTAGTAGCGATGGGTTGAGAGAAGGAGTTGTGAAAGCTGAGATTGTTAAGCTTACAATGTCAGTTATGATGGTGGCATGCCAGTAAATACATGGCAAACATGAACTGGAGTCTGCTGTTCTGAGCAGTTAGTGAGGTGGGAGAATGCACCTGCAGCTCTTTAGGGGTGGCCCATAAATGAACTCTGTTGGATAGGAGAGCTAAGTCAGCTCCAGGATGGTCATTCCATGCTGCAGAGGTGAAGGACCTTCATCAATCTCCCAGCAAGGACTCTGGCAGTAGAGTGTGACCCGCTCCCTCTTTATATTTGATTGAACACCACTAACACTAATTCAGCTTCAAGAATTTTCTGATCACTTCCTAAAAAATTTCCAATCTCAAACAGGTCTTCTACATTCTCCAGTTAGAATACAGCCATGTTAACAATAATATTTTCAATTTCCAGAGCTCAAAGATGCTTTACAATTTTTCATAGCATTATTCATCCATTCCACATTCATACACTGCTGGTGATAAGCTACCTTGGTGGCCCTCAGCTGACTTGAGGGAGTCTGACTGGACATGACTGCCATTCTGCACCTGCAGCCTCCAGTGACACTCATCCTTACAAGGCAAAGCGGGAGAAATGGCTTGCCCAAGGCCACAACAACAGAATGGATCTAGCAGGGATCGAACCGCCAACCCTCCAGTTATAGAACTACCCACTCCACCACTGCTGCCTTTATTTCTGCATCTTAAGTTCAAATGGCATTGAATAAGCTTACAAAATTGTACTTCACGAACGAGGTTCACCAGTTAAAAAATAAAACAAAATAAGGAATACTAATAGTTTATTGCAAATTTGGTTAAAAAATATTTCGCATGCAGTAAATGTGCTTCATATTTTTTATTCTAAATATTTGCTTCAGGTGTGTCAGGGGTTTATATGAGTTTTGAGGATTTTTAATGACTACTTTATAATAACTAATCAGTAATATTCTAAAACTATGCTTTAACAAAATAGGGTCATTACATTTTTTTCAAGCATTGTTTCTATTTTACTATAATATGCATAATAATGTACAGTCAATGCTTGTTGTAAGGTTTTATTATTCATTCTTTTTTATGCTTTGTTTTCTTTTTAAAGATTTTTTATTTATTTTATAAACAAAATTCCCTCTCCGAGCATTACAATAAACTGTTTCACTCTCATACCTTTCTCATTTATCTGAGGTTCAAATGGTTCTTTTTCAAAACTGCCGTCTGTATGAAGTGAGCGCACATATAGCAGTAACACACACATTATTTTGGTTTAACACATCTGTTCTGTGATTAAACATGTTATTGCATATGTTGTGGGCTTATGTAGTCGTGTACATCTCAGAAGGTCTGCTTTAATACAGAGAGCTGGAGTGCAAACCCTCGCTCTGTCCTCATAACCATATGGAACTCTGAGCAAATGCTGCTGCATCAGATAAAAAGCTCATATAACTAATTCAAATTCTGCCTGAACCAGAATTTGGGCGGTTATCGCGTCCACATGGAAAGGAATCAGTAACCTTTCCAAAAAAAAAAAACACTTTGGCCGGCATTTTCAATTTAACTCTGTTAATGCCCGTGCAAATGCACAGCGTAACCATGGTTAAAAAAGTGTAGTTATAAAATAGGCGCGTACATGTGGACAGGATCAAAAGCAAGCTCAGTCTACAAGTGATGCTTTGTGGTCACAATTCCTTTTTTCCACAAATGAACTCAAATATCTAAAAAAAATTAAGCTGTACATTTCAAAACCTACAGTTACCAAACAATGTTTCCTCTAAGATGCCCTCTTTCAGCACTTAATTACAAAGTGAGCACTTTATATAACATAATACTTCCTGTAGTGTTTGAGAGCTCTCACTGTGTCTATTGGTCCTCTTTATTTTAAAGCAGCCTGCAAGTGAAAAGTTATTCTGATTGTCTCTTGTCTTTTCCAGAAGGGCCACTCCAGTGAAGCTGTGAATGTTTTGACCTGCATGGATATTTGAAAGAAGGCCCAGTTGTTAAAGTCCACTGGGCTTTCTTGAAAATTGGTTTCAAGCTCGAAGTGGATCCTGGTGAGTGAAGCTATTGAGAACCTATTCTGTGTGAATGGTTCAACACTGCTGCCTTTAGATGACCACTTGGAATTTATCACGGAAAGATTTTTTTCTCTCTCTTCCTTGTAATGACTCACACAATCGTTTAAAGGGATAGCCACACTGTAACTCAACACAGTAACTTTCACAAACTGTAGTTGTATTAAACCCAGTGTATTAAAGTTGTGTCTGATAAAATGAGCAACCCTGAGAAGAGATAATGTTTTTGATTATAAAAATTTTTAACAGAATATGTCCATGGACTTATTTACCAACTTGGAAATAAAGAGAAAATCTAAATATAATTGAATATTTGACATGCAGTTTTACCCAGGAACAATATACATAGTTTCATAATTCTACATTTTTTTTTAACCTTTTTTAAGTGCTAAATGCATTTTTGACTGGAGTCAGTCGATGAAGGCCTGCACCAACAGCAAGTCGTTGAAAGGGAAATGTTTGCACTGACTAGTTTGTTAAAACTATAAAGTAAGAAAAAAGTAATGCCCAGTAAATATATTGTCACTTTCCAAATGGCATTTAAAAAATGTACTGGTTATTTTCAGGAGTAGATCTCTGTTATTTTTTTATTTTGTCAAGCAACTGAAATGCTTACAGGAAAAAATGTTGTGGTACAGAGTTTGGGTAGCTTTTAATGATGCAATGTTTTTTTTACAGAGCACATAAGAAATTTGCCTGGCCAGTCAAGGCTCTTATGTACATAAATTTGGTTCTTGTTTGCAATCAGAAAATTGAACTTCTTTGTGGAGGTTATTGAACCGAAGAAAAAAAAACTTACTTGAGTTATTAGCAGTTGGGCCAAATAAATGTATCTATGTACGTGGGATCTATTTGTTTTCTTGCGAGTAATCTGATGACATCAACACAGTGAATGGCCAGGCTCTATCGCTCTGTATTTCATTATAGCACTTGCAAAAATAGTTCTGCATTTCATTTCACTTTGAAGACTTCTTTTTAACTTAAGACATTTTTGACACTCACTGTTCAGGCTTGTCTTGTACAGAGAGATGAAGAAGGTAACAGACTATGGTAAAGGATAGACGAGACACCACAACGCAAGGACAAGAGACAGTGCCAAACCATTGTTATCAGCAGTGAGATGAAAGGCTGGCAAGCTAATGAACATCTGCCGGACACGCGCATCGACTTCAGGAGGCTACATTGCTTTGAAATGGGCCATTGCACAGAGCAGCTGTTCAGCTCCCAGAGACCTGCTGGACTGATGTAAACCTGTAATTAAAGGACATTCCAAGAGGAAGCCAGAGACCAACAGATTCTGAGATAGACAGGTGGGGGGCACTGATGTATTTTGTAGTAGAATTGTAGGAATGCATGAGTAGTATGATTCATTTCTAGAAGTTCACTTGTTAACTTGTAAGTTGGAAAAAACAGATTGTGTATTGGTGCCAATGGGCCAAGAAATATCCACACACTATTACACTACCCCCACCAGTCCGATCAATTGATACATGGCAAGATAAGATAGATTGATGTTTCATATGGTAGATGGCAAATTCTTACCTCACCCACATATTTCACAGCATAAATCGAGCATTTGATGAGGACTGTAGTCTTAGTTCCCCTTCAGGAATTTGAGCTGCATCCAAACGCTATGGTGAATGCTCGCTGCATTTCCGGGTCTGAACTATTTGTCAAATCTCATTCAATAGACAGGTGTGAAGTCATTCGAGCACAACGTCTCACCCAGAAATGCTCAGTATAAAGGAGTCAGCGATGGAGACGACAACAAGCTTTTCTGCGTTCAGTAAGAGCTTTTTATGTGTCTTCTTGTTCAGAAAAGGGTGGCTAAATCTTGTCTGTGTAAAGAATGAAGCGCTCCTCTAAATTTAGACATGCTTTCAGACCGTGCTTTGCTCCCTGCCCTCATTTTCTTATTGGGCGAGGACTGACACAAGCTCTGTTTGGCATGTTTGAGAGCGGAGCATGCCCAGTCGGCTTTCGAAAGAGTCGGCTGTGAGCACTCCACTCATGGAGAGCCCTGGTGTCTGTCACGCAGAGCAGCCGCTTTGGTCCTGGGGCTTGCAAGTGGAGCTAGCAGAGGGTCCAGAGACAGGCCTAACCTTATCACCGGCCTCACCCGCTAGCTCCTATCCATTGTCGTCGGGTGCGGAAGCAAGCCTTCCGGTGATTTCTTCTCCCCACATAATGGTCGAGGGATTACTCTTATCTTCCTACGAGGAGGTTGATATCGAGTCTGTCTCTCTGCTGGTAGCCGCTGCGCTTGAACCGGCGCAGTCGCTCCAGTTCGAGGAGCTGTTAGAGGTTGTGACTCGTGCGGTCGAGAGGTTGGATATCTCCTGGCTGCCAGCGACACAGGCCCACGTTCAGAGAACAAGCTCGATTCAACCTGCTGAGATTCTTCTGCTTGGACTGCTGCATATGAGGTCCCTTCAGTGGTGGCTAAAGAGTGCAGGGTTCTCTCCCCGGGGCAACCTGCTCCGGCTTATCAGAATCACGAGACAGGCCCTACGTGCCCTTTCTCATTGGAGGAACCCTGTGTTCATATCCCAGGTACCTGTGTTGGGGCGGCGTGCCATCGGTTGACTGTATCCACGGATGCATCCTGCAGGGGCTGGGGGGCGGTGCTCGGGAACCGCGCTACCCATGGTAGGTGGGACTGGCCCCATCTCTTGTGGAACATCAACTGCCTGGAGTTGCTGACAATTTTTCATCCACTTCTGCCAGACATCAGGGGCCACCACGTGCTTGTACGTTCAGACAATATGTCTGTGGTGGCCTACATCAACCGACAGGGGGGCTTGCGCTCGCGTTGGCTTTGCAAATTGGTCAGTCGCGTCCTCCTGTGGGTCCGAGTCAAGCTCTGCTCCCTTCGAGTATCTTACATCCTGGGCCGGTTGAACGTAGAGGCAGATGCCTTGTCAAACCTAGGACTGACTCCTGGGGAATGGCGTCTCCACCCAGAGATGGTGGAGTTGATATGGAAGAGGGATTACAGAGCCCATGTGGATCTTTTATCGACCCGGGAGACTTTGCACTTTCCTTCTGGTTCTCTCTCTGTCCTCTCTCGCCTCTCTGGCTGGACGCCATGGCACTGGAGTGGTCAAGGATTTCCCTGTACGCCTTTCCCCCAGTAACACTTCCTCCCAGAGTCCTGTATGGCGAGCCCTGGGAGATCCCTATCAGGTGGAATCTGCTCTCTCAACACGGCGTGACAGTGGTACATCACCGTCCAGAGTTGTGGAGGCTGTATCTAAGGCCCCTGAGAGGGCGCAGCTCCTAGCTTCCGGTCGAGGTCGTTGAGAACATTCTCAACTCCAGGGCTCACTCTACGAGGAGGTCTTACGCAGCGAAATGGCAACTGTTTTCTGCCTGGTGTGTTCCCATACCATGGATCCAGCTCACTGCACGGTGGGGTCAGTGCTGAAGTTTTTACAGGCTCAGTTTGCCAAGGGAGTAGCGTATCTCTACACCCTAGACGGGCTATGTTCCGAAGGTGCCTTTCATCGCCTCGTGGCCCATCAGGTTGCGGGCATTCTTTCCTCCTCCATTTGAGTCCTCTGTGCAGGAGGTCCTTCATAACATCTGCCCAGTGCGGGCCCTGGACTGGGTATGTCCCTCTTCACGGTTCAGTTCCGGAGCTCAGACCAGCTCTTTGAGTGCTAAGGGCTCTTCTGCTAACACGCAGTCAGTGAGCAGATGGATTGTGGATGCTATCGCCTCTGCTTATGCATCCTCGGGTCTCCCGTCCCCCTTTGAGGTCAGGGTGCATTCCACAAGAGGTGTTGCAGCTTCTAAGGCCCTGTCATCTGGCATTTCTACACAGGAAGTTTGTAACGCAGCGGGATGGTCAACACCCTTGACTTTCTTCCGGTCCTACAGTCTGGTTCTCCGATTCTCTGGTTGATGATTCTTTGGGCTCAGTGGTTCTTCAAGCTGCTGTCACTTAAGACATTGTCAGTCCGGGGCTGCTTGGCATGTTTTGACTCTTGTTCCCCATAGTGTTTGGACGCAGCTCGAGTTTCTGAAGGGGAGCATCTCAGGTTACGTATGTAACCAAGGTTACATACTCCAGACCACTCCGCCAGCATACTGGTTGCCATCTCCATTGGTGACTCCTTTATACTGTGCATTTCCGGGTGCAATGTCGCGCTCGGATGACGTCACACCTATCTATTGGATGAGATTTGACACATATTTCAGAGCTGGAAACGCAGCGAGCGTTCCCCATATCGATTGGACACTAGCGTCTCGTGCCCTCAGGGAACCTTGGTTACATACTTCACCTGAGACATTTGCTGTTCTTAGCTGACTGGAGTGCTAACCGGGGATGCCCTATCAATCTCAGGGTGCGATGTGTTGTGTGTTCCGAGATGCTCTTCTGCATATCTCGGTTGTTGCGGTTATCTTTCAGCCATCATCTGTATTATAAACACAGCCTTTTGTTTGAACAAAAAAGGACAGCATATAGAATAAAAATCCTTCAACAATTTGATTGGTTTTTAGATTTCTGCAACTCAGACTTGCTACTCACCAAGCAAGTGTAACTAGACTGATCTAACAGAGTGATGTGTCTAAAACAATCCAATTAGAACTGATACTGGTGTTTATGGAAAAACCAACATGGTGGAGCAGATTCCAAGCAAAGAAATACCAAGCAGAAAAGTGCCATTACATTGCCTGAAATGCCAGACATTGCATAAAATATACACAAAGAGTATGACAGAAAGAGTATCTGAGCTTGGTGAATCCTCAAAGAGAAATTATAAACCTGTATTGTATAAACCCATTATTGAGAGGGAACTCCCATATGTTCTTTGTTTGGATCTTTGGGAGAAAACCAGATTGTAGTTTGTGCAAGAACACCAATTTAATTTCTTTGATCTAAGTTAAAAGGTTTTCAACTGATCTGTTCCCTCTCTCCACACACATGAAGGGGCGAAAACTCAATGCTTCCCTTAGAGGATTTGAAACATTACCAAAGAGAGAAAAAACAACAACATCTATTACAAAGTACACAACTTACTCACTTACAAAAAATAACTACTTGGGATAATAAGTATTGGTAAAAACAGCATTCTTTCATTATTTATCTTGCTTCTGCAATATAAAAAAGAACAGTGCAACTATAAGTTTTCTGAATATTAACGGAATAGGTAAAGATGAAAGAATGGTGACCATGTTCTGTTTCAAAAGTCTTCATAGCAGGATTTGAAATAGAACATAACATTCACCACTCGATACCTGGAGCAGCAGGAACATAAGCAGGCTTTGAAGTTGTGCTGGGCTTCAGAGTGATATGTAAATAGAAGATTACACTGGGAGACAAGGAACTACTCTAAGATAATTGCTCAGAGATCCTATGTTCTCCTAAGAGCTTGGAGGTCTCAAAGATTTCACCAGCTGAGTTGCAGACCAAAGGGGGGTCTGAGGGAGACGGATGGATAGAAAGGGTAATTGGCATCAGTGGCAGGAGGATCTCAACCAGACAAGAAGGGCATCAAATTCACCCACCATGTTAATCTCAGCTTGTGACTGTAGCACTGCCGGGCCACCAGTGTCTGCTTAAAAGATCAGTTCAGGCTAACACCCACAGCATGAACTGTTTCAGTTGGGCAAAGCTTTCAGGGGAAAAAAATGTTTCAATGTATTCATGTGCTGCAAATTCTTAATATTATATATATAATATGCTCAATATTCGCAATATTACCTGCAATACTAATCTAAATAGTCTCATTACTAAAGCACATATTTTTACAAATAAATTCAAAGCTTTAAATGTTATCTGAGACAGATACTGAGTTTCTGATTCATTTGGCATGTGAGGGCATGTGGTTTTATCAATATTGTTACTTTGGCCGAGTTGGCGCTCTGCTAGACCCATTGGGTTTTAGGCCTTTTAATTCACATAATTATTCCTTTGATGAAAACTGAAAATGGGTCTCACAGATCTGAACACCAAGGGTTAAAATACTTGATTTTCTTCTAAGATCAATTTCAAAATCCAATTAAAACACAATTGTTTCTAATAATTTGTAATATTAATTTTTGTAATATGTGTATAATAGTACTAACCTCTAAATACTTATATAGTGTTTGTGGAAATTAAAATGAATCATCCCCATTATTTATTTCCAAACCTGCGTCAAAGCACACAACAGTAAGTTTAAATATGCAAAAAAATGTAAATAGTTGGATAAGGGTCAAATATAAACAGTGCAACTCTTTACTCACCACTGTTTTAAGAGTTAGGATGTCAACATTCAGAGTAAAAAAAAATACTTCTTAAAAAAAATATCATTCGGATTCAGGATAGACCGGCTAAAGAGTAATACATGCATATATTGAAACACATCTCATTAATCTAGAAATAAGAATAATATTGGGATTCAATTCAGATCAAATTATTTTTCACTAAAAAAGCTCAGTTCATTTAAGAGGTGAAACATCCGTCAAAGGCAGCTAAAGATGCGTGATGTAAGTTTGTGGCTAAAACGGGTACCGCAAACACAACAGGTTGACAGTTCTAATCTGTCTCCTCTCCCTTTTGTCTCTCCTCTAACTCTCCCGCCATCTTCTCCTATTTCCACTAAATCTCTCCCTCTTCTCTCTCTTTCCTATATCTCCTTTCTTACTTACTTTCTTTCTTCATTCTCTCTCTCATTGGTAATATTCATAACAATTGTTTTAATTGTCATTATTATTACCAGGTTGCTCTTATGAAGCCTTTGAAAAGAAAGAACAGCTTTCAATAACTTAAATATAATGTTGGGGATGTTTCCCTTTAAGAAAGACTATCAGCGGGGCAGCAGACACAGCTGTGGTCCTGTGGGCTGCAGTTGCCCTGGATGCTTTCACAGATGAGAAATCCCACAGAGACTTAAGAAATCCCTCCTAATTGATTACCAGTAAGAAGGTGATTCATCATTAATCTGACCTGCTTCAGTTGCTTATAATGAGTAAAGGCCTGAGGAGGACCATACCGAACAAGTAGGGTGATGGATCAATAAACCATAGATACAATATGCATGATTTTGCAGAAACATGAAAATATTTTCTGACATGCCTTTATCCAAACATTTAAGCTTATGGTGTTTTTTTTTTCACTACATTATTAAAAGTCTGCATTTGTCCAAATCCATTCTTGTGCTTAGAGGGGAAAGTGTTGTTGACAAGATTTGTTCGTTCAGCATCGTCAATGTTCATTCTTTCTCCCAAGCAAGTTTGAAAATCGATGCATGTCTAAATCAATCGAATCAATATCAACCCCAGCAATCATGAAAGGCAACCAATCACAAACTATAGCCTCAAACTATGTCTACTTTAAATTCCCAGCAAACACCTTACAAGCGAATCTAATAATCGTTCACCCTCCCTCATGTCCCGAGTTGCATGGTGGTCGACAGAAACCATCATTATGGCTCAGTCAGTGATGTAAGACACAGGGTGTAAAATTTTATGCCCCACTTATGGCCACTAAGGATTCATTTCCAGAGCTTGCTTTTTAGGAGGAGTTAAATCAATGCCAGAGCGCAGCGCTTCCAGAATAAAGTCAATAGACCTTCAAAGAAAAAAAAAAGCTGTGAAAGACAAGATTTGATGTTACAAATTCCTTATTCTCCTTCCTCAAAGACTCAAACTCACAGAATTCACCTTCTGAGTGTTCTAAATTTATTAATTTTCAAGATCCAAGAACAGATGAAGAGTTTTAGCTATGTTTTGAAGTGTTATATATATTTATATATTTTAATGCATCAAAGTCATTCTCATTCCTTTCTGCTGATCACAAGCATGACATTTGAAAGCTCCTTCTTGGTATTCATTATCATGGTGTTGTAGGTTACCTGTTGAGCTTTGGGACCAACAGGAAGTTTCTCCACAGTTTGTTTGCTGAGGGGCTTTAAGTCAGTGGTGCAGATCGGGGCCCCCTGTCTGTGGCCCACCACTGAGCAGGCCAGGGAGAAGAGGAAGAGCATGAAGAAAGTGTGAATCTTATGCACAGTCAGAATATCCTGGTAGGGAGTCAGTTAATATCTTCTGAATGGTCTTCCCTCTGTAAAGAGGCTAAATGCTGTGTCTTTAACTTGTTGGCTGAGAATTGGTTTACATTTACATAAAAAAAAAAAATATATATATATATATATATATATTGTAGCAAAAGTACACATATAATAATTAATAATACGATAAGAGGCAATCATTCAATCTGTCATATAACAAACCAGAATGTTACCTGTGTGGGCGATAGAGCAGTTCACTGGGGGAATTCGGAACACTGCCAGGTCTCGGGGTCGATTCGAATGAGGTTGCGCCAGGTCACAAATTCAGTTTATAGTTAATCTGTCCACCAAATAACCAACCGCCATTAATATGGACCCTTACTCAAAATGAATCGTATCCCAAAACCTTACTACCCAACCTTTAAATCGTATTATTTCGAGATTAGAACCACAGGGAACGGTATAACCCTGAGATAAACCACAAATAGAGTAAATATGTTTATAATATTTATTAATCTATTCTAAACACAGAAGATAAGTGATTCCTAGCTAAACTGACTTACCATTCGCTCGCGCACGCACGCACACACACACACCAAGAGGGAGGGGGTGAGGGTAAGCGAAGGAGATAGAGAGAGAGATAATTCGAGCAAGCGAGAGAGAGAGAGACAGAGGTAGATTCTCAGCTCGAAAGTTACCCTTAATCACAAATCTAGGCACACAATCAACTTCAGCATTTCCAAAAGTCGTTCTAAAAGTATTACCCCTGCCAAAGTAATTAATTATTGCGTGCTACCGTTTTAGGATCCTTTGAATCGGTGAGGGTCACGCGTGGTCCGCGGGGCAGAACGAGCGTATTCCGGGAGAACAGCTGTGAAGGTGTGCCCGGGTTGTGGGAAATGTCCATAAAAGTCCCAAAAGAGCTTCCTTTGAGTTCCAACAGTTCTTTAGGTTTAATGTCGTGGCTCGGTGGTTGAGGGAGCCGGGTTTTCCTTCGTTGAAAAGCGCCAAAAGATAAAAAGATTTTGAAGAAGGTACTGAGAGAAGACTGGCTAAGAGCCGGAGGAGAAAGAAGTGGGGCAGAAGAAGACAGAAAACACAGAGAAGACTGAGAGAGCGCGCTCCGTTTTTGGACCTGGAGGCGGGTCTCTCTCGCAGCTTAGCCAATGAGAGCATTCCTGAGTTCGGATCCGTGATGACGTCACGATCCAGCCCATAGAGGCTTCCGGCTGACTAGAAGTACGCTCTTAATTTGCATTCATTAACAGACAAAGTTATATCTCATCAAGAGAGTACCGGATAACTTTCTACACAAGTAAATCCTTTCAGAGACGTGATTAGCATTCTAACGAGATCAAACACTAGGGGTCAGTTACGGAAAACTCCATTCATTCGCACATTCATTCGTTTTAACTATCTCTAAGCTATTAGCTATACAGTCCAAATTATTCCGTAACATGAGAGTATATTCAAGAATATATGTGTGAGTACAAAAAGGTCCTTTAACATCCATAGTGTTCTTAAAAGCAGTTTGGTGAGCACGGTACAAAATCACACCGCCTCTGTATTGCTGCCCGCGCAGCCGGCTCGAGGTGAACTGGAGGTTGGTAATCACGGCGCTTTGATCCTGCGGTCAACGAAGGGTCGGGATTTTCACATGGTCATGGCAATTGTCAATTGACACTTTTCCTGGGGAACCCAGGATAAGGTTATCTCTTGACTTCTCTCAGTCCGTGAGGGTAATTTCTTTTTGACGTGTTTACACTGGGACCGGAGCGATGGTTTTACTGAGGGCAGATTCGCACAGGTCAAAAGCATTCCATGGTTCCGAGGAACGTGTCCAAGTAATATGCAGGGGGAGCAGCATCTCTTACAATATATAGTAATCTTTCATTGTGATGCTATTCACTTTGTTATACAATTTAAAACATGCACTAAAGCCGACATCAAAATACATTTACTTTTTCAAATGGAATAATGTAACAGTTTTTATACTTAAATTAAGGTGAATTAAGATTAAGTAAGGACTGATGGACAAAAGTGTATAGGGGATTCAAACTCAGAATCCACTCTTGGTCAAGCTCAGTAACCCATCGACATCTGAGGGATAACACCTTTGTATGGCAGGGTCTTTTATACTACTATAGTATATAATGTATATACAAAGTTGACCTTTAGAACTCAAAATTCAAGTTATCTTCGATCTCTTACAAAATCGTAATAAATTTTCTCCTTTTAGCATTATCTTTACACAATTTATTTCCAAGATTAGTGCAAAGAAGCTAGTTTTAATCTACCATTTTTGAAGTGACAGTAAACTGTTAATAACTGCAACATAAATGGTTCGCAGTGTAATAATTGGCAAATAATAATACAATATTTTTTTATTGAAAAGCAAATTGGTTTTAATTCTTTGAAAAAAAACAAAAACACAAATGGCACAAAGTTCCTCCTGTCTGGTCCGGCTCGTAACCAAGACTTACTGCTGTCTGTCGTTTGAAGCCATCAAGGAGGAGATGGTACGAGTATTCGACCACATGCTCTCAGGGTTTGAGGTCTCTCGGACCCTGGTTTCACTAAAGCGAGGCTCTTGCTCGGTCACAGATTACACCATTGAGTTCCAGACCCTGGTGGCTTCAAGTGGGTGGAACGACCTGGCCCTCATCGCTTGCATCGCTTAAGGAGAAGCTGCTGATTCAAGATCTCCCTTGCTCCTTCGACGGTCTAGCTAAGCTGGCTCTGCGAGTGGATGCCCACCAACACTCCTGCAATGCTCGCAAGTGCGTTCTCCGGTGACCTGGCCCATCCCTCTTCTCACAATGACTTCTCTCTGACTGAACCAATGCAGCTGGGGGGTTTTCTCCTATCCTCTGCCGAGAGACAGTGGAGAATCGACCTTCAACTATGCATTTACTGCGCTGATGCCAATCACCACTTCTCTCAGTGTCCGCTGCGAGACAGAACCTTTAGGGGGAGGAGTTATTGGGTGAGCAGTCTGTCAGTCTCTTCTCCACACACACCCTCTTGGACTTTGTTGCCTGTGCCTATTTCTATTGGACCGCGTACTGTTAGTTTAGAGCTTTGCTGGGCTCTGGTGCTGAGGGTAGTTTTATGGATGAGTCTTTTGCATGCTCTATTAATGTCCTTTTCCAGAAGTTAGAAGAGCCCTGCTCAATACTATCTTTAGACGGGCATATAATTGCTAGAGTCACTCACAGTACTCAGCCTGTAAATTTCCTTGTGTTACGATCCGAGGGGATCTAGCTGTTAGCATGAAACGTGTGTAATTGTTAACATCTGTTTCTTTTCTCCCCCCCTCGTTATGGTCCGTGTCGCGGGAGTGTCTAGTCATCGGATTGGCTGAACGGGCTGTCAATCATTCACCGCACTCTACCGTTGGCCAATCCCTACACGCCTGGCCACAATAAAAGCTCTCCTTGCCACTACATCAGGGCGGAAGCGCCTCTGACAGGTTGAGTGTACAGGCCGCAAGAGTGTGTCTCTCCAGCAGCGTGTGCCTGTACGTTGAGGGCTGGATCTCGTAGTGTGTGGGCTTTGTGTAGTGTTATTTTGGATTGTGTTTTAGTTAGTTAATTGTTTCTTGCACCATACACAGTTTCCCCTTGTTAAAAACACTAGACAGGGTTCGGAGACAGCGTCCACCTGTATTTATGTTTGTCAGCCAGTGTAGGGAACGCAGGGCGTCGTACACGCTGAAGATTTCGGTTTTTGGTTATTTTATTTTCTTTAAACTAGGTAAGTGGTTGGGGATCAGTTATTCTCCTTTGGGTTTTATTAATTTGTTTGTTTCACGCTGTTCTCCTTGGTTAGGGGTTACTGAGGGCTCAGAGCTACTGCCCTGAAGCAGGAGGTTCCTGCGAGTTTTAAGTTAAGTGGTAAATTAGTCTACCGGTTTTTGGTTCATTGCTGTTTCCTTTAAGATTGTGTATGGGCAACTGGTGGTAACAATAAAGTGTTAATTTCTGCTACATCGGGTCTCCTTCTTTCTGCGCACTCATCCCAGGTGGATTATTCAAATCAGAATTTTTATGTTATGACTGTCCTCCCTAGACATTCCATCACTAGGCCGTAACACCTTGTTTCTGGTAGTCGCCAAGAGAGGATTAGTTTTTTTATTTTTCAGTCAGCAGACACTCCTGTGGTGCTTGGTCACCCCTGGCTGATCAAGCCAACCCACAAATTGATTGGTTCCATGGGAGAGTTTTATCCAGGAAACTTTCTTGCCACTCCTCTTGTCTTCTTTCAGCTAGACCTGCACTGGCACTCCCTGTGCTCCTCTTGAGGGAGTTCTTGATTTAGCTCCGGTACCCAGTTGCTATCAAGACCTTAGTTTAGTTTTTAGCAAATATCTGGCTTTATCCTTACCTCCTCACAGACCCCATGTATGCACTATCAACCTCCTTCCTGGAGCGGTTCCTCCCAAGGGTCGCCTGTTTTCCCTGTTGGCTCCTGGAGAGGAAAGCACTCCAGAGCTATCTAGAGGAATCTCTTGCCGCAGGCACAATTGTTCCTTCTTCTTCACCGGCAGGGGCTGGTTTCTTTTTTATCAAGAAGAGGGATGGCTCGGTGCGGCTGTGCATTGATTACTGGGGGCTTAATAAGGTAACAGTAAAATTAGATCTGCGTAAAGCTTACCACCACGTTCGCATAAAGGAGGGGGATGAATGAAAGACCGCATTTAACACCCCTCTCGATAATTGTGAGTATCGGGTTTTGCCTTTTGGATTAATGTCTCAGCGACTCGACTCAGATGGCCTGGTACACCCCTGTGTTTTTTACTCGGACTGTCTTAATCCCACTGAGCGCCGCTACACCGTCGGGGATTCCTTGCTATCAAGCTAGCGCTTGGGGAGTGGCGGCACTTACTAGAGGGAACTACCACTCCCTTCATTGTGTGGACGGACCATCGTAACTTAGAGTGCATTCGTTCTGCTAACTATAGACAAGCTCGTTGGTCTTTATTCTTCACACGTTTTAATTTCAACGTTACATATCGCCCAGGTTCAAGTAATATTAAGGCTGATGCTTTGTCATGTCATTTTTGCTCCGCCCCCACTACTGTCTCTCATCCTTCCATCATCCCTGGGGAGAGGGTGATTGGCGCCCTCTCCTGGGGCATCAAAAATACTGTCCACGAGGCTCTTAGTCACCTCTATTTCCTCTAAATGTCCACCTAATCGTCTCTTTGTCCGTAAACATCTCTGTGATGCCGTGCTTCATTGGAGTCATTCCTGGAAGGTCTCCTGTCATCCAGGTGTCATGAGAACCATGGAGATTATCCGGCTGCGTTTCTGGTGGCCCTCTTTAGTTCATTATGTCCATTGCTTAGTCTGTGCACAGTGTAAATCCAGTACTGTGTCTCCCACTGGTTTACTACGCCCTCTCGTCCATGGTCACACATTGCCCTTGACTTCGTTATGAGACTCCCGGCATCTAAGGGTTGTACCACCATCCTGATTGAGATCTTTATCTTAGGTTTGTAATATAAATTATTTTTTAATATACCATGAGATGAATACAGTACCTTAAAGCAAATGTGTATACTGGACACTTTATGGTAAAGATTAGCCATGCTAAGCTGATTTTAGTCTGTTCTGTCCACATACCATAGTTGTGTGTGTGTGTGTTGTTTTTTTTTTTTTTTGCTGTATTTTAACCAGCTGATCTGATGTAACAACAATGAATATTTATATATGGCTATACTGATGACTGATAGCAAACCATCCTTTTGGAAGATACTCTAACGATACTCTAAAAGCTGTAAATTATTGATATGTATCATGACAATACATCTGTTTTGAAACATACACTGATTAATTCTGGTTCGCATCAGATGCCCATACCAGAACAAAAGATAAGTCCCTGAGGTGCCCTGCTGCTCTTTTGCACATTGTGATTATATTGCATATGTGTTTAGTAGCCACAGTGTTGAATGGGATCAGAACAATGTTACCTGCCATTTAGAGACAAACAATTTTTCCTACCCCAGTGAATAGTTATACTGGAGTCCTAATGAGCTTTAGTGGAAATGCAAAGCGGTGGAGATGAAAGCGGAAATTGGCCTGTCACTGTTGAATGACAAATGCCTAACGTGCCTGGGGTTCTGCTGAAGACATTACAGTGAGTTACTTCGGAGTTCAATACATCTTATTATCTTCCTGCCGGCAAAAGAATAAATAAAAAAGGAGGTAACTAAGAGGGGGAGAAAATATATTAAGGATTTATGACGAATAAATTGCAAAGTCATAGATTGAATTTTCTTTTGACCAAGCAACAGCCTTTGTGGCTATATTACAATCAAGAAGGCTATTATGCTGCAAATGATGTGTTCTTAAGATTGGGTTTATTTATTTCTCATGTCTGATGGGTCTGAGTCTCTGGAGAGACTGGCCCTGAGAATTGATTTTTGACAATCCATGATTCACCTCCCAAAGCTTCGTTTCTATGACACTCCAGCAAATCAACTTTAAGGCAGCAGCTGACAGCTTCTCACAACGCATTCCATATAAACAGCCATTATTCCTTCAGAAAGTGCTTTTTGTCTTTGTGCGGGTTCAAAAGGAGCACATATCTCCGAAGATGAAAAGCATATTTGAAGCAACTTTGAAGCTGGCAATATAGGGATTTGCTGATCTTCTATACCTCAAAATTTAGAGGTGCAGAAGATGCTGTCACTCTCATCTTCATCTGACATGTCATACTGTACCTTGCTCATAGTTTAAGGCTATCTATGGATTCACATTGATGAAAAGGACTATAAAAGGAAGAATATGACTTAATTGGAATCTGATGATGAACATTCATTATAGCTAGGGTAATTGTAGCTGTATGCTTCACTTTAACATCTTTGTCAGCACCACTGCTTTCAACCAAAATTTGTAAATGTCAAAGAAGCTCAGAAATACACATTTTAAATGATGCAGATGTTTTAGTGAGAACACACTTATTTGTGTTGTCTATTTGGTTCTAGTCAAAGCAGAAACACACATTACAATTCAGAAGCTTGCTCTAATTACTGACCTCTGACCAGGTGTGGAAGAACAAATGAACATATAATTCATTAACCAGTATTTAATTTGTTCAATTCATCTCAATAGTGCTACAGGTTAAATAGTCAATGGTCTTGCATACCCCTGAGTGGCAGCATCATTGATGGGCATTTGATATTAAACTGCAGAAAATAGAGTTGTGAATGCTGTAAAACATCAGTTGTTTGAAAATGCCACAGAGGTGAGTGTTGGAGGAGAATTTGTGCTTCATAATAAATAAATAATAAGAGACACCACACAAAAAATAATTTCAGCAGAATTTCCTGAAAAGGTAATTGATAGATAGCATTTTCCTTTAATATCCATTTAAGAGTGGCATTTGACTATTTGTACTTTTAAAAAATGCTTTTGATTTTTCGAATCTGTCACACTTCCATTATGTGTGTACTGTTATACTGTGTATAATCCCAGGATTTACATAGACTTAGAAGGCCAATTTCAAAGTGTTTGAACTACAAATATGAACACGTCTCATGAGATTATGCCAGAGTGATCTTAACATACAAAAACTGACACAGCTCAAGCCATTGTTCTGCAAGTTGTTTCTCTAAACTCTTTGACGGTTGAGTAATGGTAAATCCATTGAATGGAAAACAAAAGAAACAGCAGCTCATACTTAAATCCATACAATGCATTTTCTTTTTATATGCCTCCAGTTGTTAGAGGCAGTTGTGACATTTAATGATGACATAGTATGACAAAATGCAAGCTCAAATTTATGCACATCTAACACAACTTGTAATACAATGAAATTTTTTTACAAAAACATACTTTAAATACATTAATTGCAAACAGAGTAAAATATTTAAAATCAGTTTTTGTGCTTTTTTTTTTACCTTCAGTTGTTCCCTGTTTCTGAACTCTCAATAGGTTTCAGCAGGTTACACATTCCTGCTGGCTTTGACAGATTTCCAGACGACAGTCACTGACAACTTGCATAAAAGGGAGCATTATTTCACTAATGAGCTTTTTTTTTGAAAGAGTGTAATTTCCAGACTGAAGAACACATTTGAATTGGAATTAGAAATGCTAAACGGGGAAAAGAGAATATCACAGTCTATAGTTTTTCAGGAAAAAATTGAGGAAGAATTTGAGGGATTTTCACAAAGAGTTGACTGACACTGGAGTCAGATCCAAAATTCAAAAATGAATGTTTGACTTTTGATCAGTAAGTAATATATTACTACTATAATAACAAATACATAACGTCTGAAGAAATACACATATTAAAGAGAAAGATTCTATTAACTTCAAAGTGCTGCATTAGAAAAAGTTTGTATAAGGGATCAGCACTGTCTTTCCATTCATTTTGTAATAGCGGGGTGTCCGGTTATGCATGTCTTAGGGTTAGTGTATGTAACTTGTTTGTGTGTAGCATAATACTCTGATCCTCCAGCTCCACAGCCTTGACCATAATGGGGTTTGTTTGTTTGTGTCTTTTGAGAGACTGGAGGAGGCAAAACACTGGCCAGGAAAAGCATATGGCAGTGCTGGGAAACCATCACCTGCTGCTGCTACTGGGCAGTTGTGGCTGCTTGCAAGATCACAATAAAAGAAACCTTAGTTAGCAACAAAGCTATTAAAAAACACTGCATCTCTCTTGACAAACCAACGTGAAATCTGAACTGTTATTATAGGTTTAGATTGAGATTTTAAAGTATTTCTTTCTGTTTAATTAATAACATTTTATTATAATATATGCTATAATATAGTATATATTATTCATAGTCACGCACAAAGTCTTTGTCTTAATTTTTTATTAGAAATCCCAGTGTTATCCTGGTTTATACTGGAAAGTACTCCGTGCCTGTACTCAAAACAGAAATCCACCATTTCTCATGATCCCAAAGGTGCAGGTGTTCTTCTAAGCTGAACATTATAGTGTAATTTGGAAAAGTCAGCTGAAAATATATGCGAGTAAAAATAACACATTCCTGGTGAGAAAACAGATGGGGGTGATCGACACATGCAGTTCAACATTTAGAGGAACGATCTGAGTTTGTGCATTGCTGTAAAGGAGGTGTCGGTCCTTCTATGTACTGACTTAGAGGACATTGTCTTTCTCAGAAATAATGGTGTTGGTTTGGGGTTTCAGTTTTGGTGTAGCGCTTGATTTTTAAAGTGACAATTCTTTCACATATTAGTTTGCCGGACAAGCAACAACCAAAGCACTTCTGTAAATCAGATATTCATGAAACCTCAGCAAAATGAGCATTAAGCCTTAATTACACCCACATTGACCAATTTACAAGCTTAATATATCTCAAACTAGGCAAAATGGTGAAAATGAAGGACAACAAATTAATGCAGAAAATAATCACACTGATACAACTGAGCACCTGTTGATGTGAACAACATGAGCACAATTGAAGAAATTAAAGAATCCAAAAACTAAGAGTACATACAGCTGCTCCTTAACAATATGTTAGTATATTTAATTTTAAAAATCTCAATTTATTATAATATAGTTGAATATTCCATTATTCCACATGGCTTTCACATTCAAACCTTATTACACTATAATGTTTTACTCTCATCAGATTATTTACATTATGTAGACAGTTCTACTTGCAATTACATTACAATTTACATTTAACGATCATCTCTGTAATATTGTGCATATTTAAAAAAAAGTTTTATATAATTGTAATTTGTTTACAATGAAATTAGTTAAGAAATAAAACCAGCATAAAAGTAAAATGAAGATAACAATGCCGTACTTTCAATGACTGAAACAAAATATATAATCTTCAATAAATATATCAAGGGGAAAAAAAGTCTTACGTTCAACAGTCTCACCAGCCCAAAATCCTGCTCCAACACTATCTCCTGATTATTGTTTAAATTTTGCCAAGTTAAAGCCTTTTTTTACACAATTATCTGGTCTCGTCTATGCTGCCTGTCCATCTTCAACTCTGCTGTATTTTTCTTGTTTTTGATGCTAGTCCAGAGTTTAGTTTGAATCCTTTTCCACTTGTGTGGTGACTTTTAGTATGTTAACCAGTGTTCCCTGCTTCTTTTGTTTGCTGGTAAAAAATAAATACCTAAGTTCACTTGTTCTTCCTTCAACCTGCACCTGACAAAGCAAACTGTAAATGAGATGGTGAGCAAGTCTCTTAGATAGAAGGCTGCGATGATGTTGAGGGCCTTTTAGGTTAGCATTAGGATTTAAATTGTAATGGGTACGGAGTCCATTCAACTGCAGAATTGTTAGATTTGGCAAATTTGTTTATGGAACCAATGAGTAGAATTTCTTTTTTTGACCAAGCTTTCAACCAAGCTGTCCTCATGTGAAGTAAATGTGAAGATTGAGATAGTTAGTGCAGGAGACGCCAGTGTCACAAGAACCAAACTGCCAATCCAGATGCGAGGGATAAGTAACTTTATTGTCCTTGAACACAGACTCCAAACAGACAGTCTTAAACAAAAACAGATGCTCTTCTTCAACCACGCCGTGCAGCGCCCAAGCGCTCACTCTTACAGAAGAAAACTTAAACTCAGCTTAGGTGGCAGAACCCAGAAACTCCAGGAGTCAAAAAGGGCGGACAGTGGACTAGAGAGAGACAGAACCAGAGTAGACTGTAGGACAGGGAAGCCAAGAAGCATGTCTGCACACTTGAACACCTCGCGCTGAGTGTTGCCAGAGCACTCAATATATAGGGACACAGACTTAGGGGAAAGAGAAAGACCATTCTCAAAAAGGTTAACAAGAAGACACAAAAACAATAATTAATTCCACAAAAAATGCACAGTATAACAGACAGAGATGGCAATGGTAAGAATGTATGATTACCAAAAAAAACTAGACAGAGATAATCAGATAACTATTGGTGAATCAATGTGATTTTTCTAGTGAAAAAGTTAAAAAAGTCATCACAGAGTTCAGAAAGGGAGACCTGCTGGACCGCAATACCACCAAAACCACCAATCAGATGCTCCATGGCACAGGCAATGTGATTGGAAAAGTGCTCTTTCCTTTACAACCAAATAAACTTCCCTTCTATGTCAGCAGCTACTAACGCAGGAAAAGAATCTCCATATCAACCAGGTTAATGGACTTCCCTGAGCACAATATTGCCCCTCTTCCTGTCACATTTTTCTTCTTGATTTGATTACACAAATGTCCAATACACTTCTCATGGGACAAGTGAATTAAACATTTATAAAGTTAGCCCAGGAACCAATTTAAAAAAAATTCTCATGGAAATGCATAGAAAACTTTACTTTTAGAGAAAGTAGGTATGAGGTATTTGGAATCATTTGATCTCAGGCTTGATTTTTAGGTGCATGATATTTATGAGGTGTCTGAGTGGAAGAAGTAAACAGATGCACATGCTGACTCCACAGCTAACAGCATATGGGTAAGTCATGGGGTGACATTAATAATTCTGCCTCGCTGCAACAGCCCACATTTCCTCTCTGCTCCAGTTGTCCAAACCTTCTGCTAAAGAATGTAAAGCATGGATACACAGAAAGAGACAGAGCATGTGGGAGAATCCAGGTGAGATAAGGTGAAAGACATTAGAGAACCAGTCCATTTTAACTTAAAAATAAACAATTATACACTATTTACAATACATAAGTTTAATACATTGTATGAGAATCCTTTTTTCAATCATTTAAGCATTTCACACTTTGCCTAGGCATTCTATATAATGCTGAGGGGAGGGGCTTGCTGCAGCCTGACATAAATCCCTCCTTATCTGAGGAATCTTCTCCCTGACCTCAACTGCGGACACCACCAAGCTAAGGTAGAAGATTATCTTTTAACAACAATAACCTTTCCTATAATAGTGAGGAACAATGCTTCCAATTTGTTCTTTATACAAATAAAAGAGACCTCTACTGGTATAACAAATATAAGAGACCTTTATAGTGGTATACCTCTGCTGGTGAGATCTTTACTGGTATAACTGTATACAAAGTTCTCTCTACAACAGTAAGCAGCAAAAGATCCTATAGTCGAGGTGTAGAACTAAAACTCATGATGCAACTCCTTCCTCTGCTAGTCTCATCGCATCTTCTTGCATCCAGGCCTAAAACTCAAATAAATTAGGAGCCCCCAACCCTGATTACTACTGCTGTCCTTGTAAACACAGATCTCTGATTGGCTGAAGGTTTACATTTTATATATCTGATCTGATTCAGATATAACATTGCACCACCAGATGAGTAAACATGTTTTTTTTTTCAGCTCCAAATTTAGGCAGGTTTAACATGGAAGTGAATGAGAACCTTCTCACTTGTGGCCAGGTCGAGGCACTATGGTTCAATCACTGTTTCTTTGGCAGTGGGAGCAGGAAGTTTCCCCCTGCTTCAAACAGAATGCTGTTTCTCTAACATAAATCATGTGTGCAACTGAAACTGAATTTCTCATATCACAGGTTGTCAAACATTCTGATTGGCTTAACAGGCGCTGAGCAGAGCTTAGCTATGTCTAGATCTTTGGCTGTCTTGAAAAACTCCCAAATGCGTGTCACACATGATCAGTGAGATATTAACAAATGCAGAGGATAAGATCAACAAATATGTTGTGTAACAGATAAATAAATATGCAAATAAATATAAAGGAAATAGTACTTGACTCTTGAAAACAAGTGTGCGTGTGTAAAGTGAATTAACAAAGGATTACTAAACAATATCATTTGCAATTACTAAAGTACATAGTTTGCAAAAACATTAATAAATGGCCCACATCTTATCACAGTATTACAATTATTGCTAAGTCTGTGTATTTGGCAAACATCTTCTCCAGAATAAATTTCTTAAAGTTCAGAAAGTTAAAAAGAAAAACCCTGACCATGGGAGCTTTATGTGTTTAGAGTCATAATGTCGAACATAAAGCTATTCAATTTGCCATAATGCAGTTGCTATAAACTGTTAGTGAACAAAGGGGTTTGATGTGTCTCTGTAGATAAAGTGATGCCAAACTAATATTCACTTAGAGCAGGGGAATGGTTAGACAGCTCAGTGTACCTTGCAGGCCCTGCTTTATGGTGAGTGCCTGGACAATTATTCTCATGCTTATTGCAAAAACACTAAACAGTTAAAGGGAACTTATTTAAACTTTACAAAGTAATCTCCATGTAGGGAACAAATTCAAGCAGTTGATGGAGCATACCTTTCTCTCTCACAGTGGAGTGCACTCAACAGGATCTTAATTAACAATTGTAATCAATCCAGACTTTCACCTGGATCTCTCTCCACCCCTATGGCGCCATCAGTTGTAGTTCTCACTTAGAATTCTCAAAAGTTCTTCTCAAAGTAAATGAATATATTAAATATAATAGCAATATAAATAATAGTATGCAATATATAGCATATACCAATAAACATTAACAACCAGTAAATAGAGGGCAACTGTGATAAATAGAAATAAACGACAGTGAATATATCATACTTTATACACTTAACATTGGTAAGACCTTGTATAAACCCCTACATCTTAAAGTGTATTAAGATGTAAAATAGGTTTACGGTTCAATTTAACTCTTTTATTCTGTTTACATGTTAACACACCTGAATGCAAACTATTCATTTTTGCAAAGTATACATATAAACCACATATTTACTTATAACACAAAATTGTGGTTAACTCATCCAAAGATAACAAAAAATTATAGATTCAGTCTTCTCAGTGTCAATTAGGGCAGACATCACTGAATCGATGTAACTTTTGCTTGAGCTTTGATGTTGTACTGTTTCACTCTATGAAATCTGCGAGAAACACTAAAACACACTTGATTACTGTCCACTTAGTGTATCTGCTTGTTCCTGCAGAGATCGGGAAACAGCATACAAAACTATAGAATTCTTGGCACACACTGGTGGCCAATCAAACACGCTCAACCATTCTCAGAAATCTAAAGAACATTTGTAATCTGGTGTCAACTTTTAAGAGAGTATGAAGCACTCAGTTAACTAGGTAACTAAAAGAGGGCACAAGCTTGGCTACTTCGGCAAATAGGATTTTAGATGTTTGGCATCCTGAAACATTGCAGGCAGCAACCTAACATCTAATGTTTTTGGAGACAATGCTCCCGAAACACCAGTGGTGGCAGAAATTGAACTAACTTAATGTATAAAAAATTGTAAATCTGTCATATAGACTACAATACAAGTCTACAATAGTTGTCTAAGGTTCAAACCTCACAAAACTCTGCCATCCTTCAAAATTAACTGTCCAAGAAAAATATTATAGATCAAATGCAATAGAAAATTATGCCAACGGTGTTATTGAACAGTAACTGTATAGACAGTTCATATTGCAAAGTCATTGTTAGAATAATACGCATTTTATCTTAAATCACAATCGTATAAGCTAAAGTATAGTGCTAGTATACCTACTTTTACATTGTTAACACATTTTAGGAACACTGAACATTTCATGGCAGTGTACTATAATACTTTTTTTTTTTTTGAAAAACATATTTTGCCAAAAAAAAAAAAATTTAATTGTACTGAAAACTCAATTTTTTATGTCAGTACTGGAATACGTTCTGGTAATAGTACTAGTATCAGAATTAGAATTAGTAATAGCTATTGAATTAATTAATTTCAGGTAGATTTTAAATGATTCCATGTCTAGTAAACAAAAATCAGTGTGTACACAATTATGCCCCTTCTTAAAAGCAACCTTAAGTGTATTGCAAGTTTATCAATAACCTGTAAAAGGAAGAACATGTGTCGATGCTTATGAGTCATGAGTGTGATCCTTTTTGTATAATGCCAAACTTAAATCTTTGAGCACCAGAACAATTTCACTCCAATTTGTTTGACTTGAATCATCCCCTAAAATAATTGTCCAGGATTTGCTTTCTATTCTAGTCTTTTGGCAGCAAACTCGAACAAATGTGAGTAAATGTGGAGCAGAGTACCACTGGTGTCCTGCAGCAGTGCCTTGCATATCAAGTGTGTCCGGAAAAAGCAAGCAGGGGCCCTCTTCTCTCCATGCCTGCTCTTTAGAGTTTGCTCACATTTCATCCAGTGTCGTGCAAAGATAAAGGGTGAAAATCATGTCAATAACAGCAGCATTAGGGGACAAAGGGAGAGTTTATATTTCTATTTTTTATTCATTTATTATTTTAAGAGCAGAATTAGCTTCAAGGACTCTCTCAGCACCAGGACGTGAGGAGACAGTGCTCATTCACAAGTGTCCTTGGCAGTCCTGTCATGGTGTGTATTGAGTCTGGTGATGAAAGCATGGCATATTTCAAAAGAAGAATAGACATGGTTTTCAGGAGCTTTCTAATCAGCTTGCTAAATGGCAAGTTTTTTTGGGTAATAAAATGTGATATTTAACATATTGCTTTAAACTAATTATCATATTTTGCCTAGATTAGCACAACCAAGTGGACAACAAAAAATAAATTTATCAAAATGGCACAGTATTTGGGTTTGGGGTTAAGGATACATGTTTCCAAAAGTAATTATAGTAGTCAAAATATCAGTTCAAATACGATACATAATTTTAAATATAATAAATGTATAATAAAAAGCCTGTCTAATAGTTGTACAATACAATCACATGTTTTGACATAAATGTTTAGAGAAATTATAACGTTCTGTCAGAAAATTCCCAAGACTTAGTTTTTTAATATATATTTTAAACAGCCATTTTCATTCTGGTAAAAACAAAAAATTATTTTAGATTGTAATTTTACAGAACATGGCTTATTATAACTAAGGAATGAAATCTTTGTCATGGGTGGAATTTCTGACAAGCAGCTGGGCTTTTTTTCCAACGCGATTCCCACTATACCATGACAAGGTGCCCGGTAATGCCTGGTTTTATCTTTAATTTATATTTACATGTAAAACTCTATGGACCCTTGATGTACAGATTGAGATGACAGACAATCCAAAAATGCAGAAAACAGGGAAAACTTTAGCTTTTGCTACTTATACCTCTACCGGAGACAGCATTCTTATTGTGCCTTTAAGGAGACAATCATTCTTTACTCTCTGGGCAGACACATGAGAAATCACCTAATCTGTTAGCAGCTCATGAATGTAAGCTGCTTCCTTTTACCCTAAACTTTATCATCATCAGACATCAGGCATTAATCAGCCCAATTATGAACCCAAAACCCCAGGGCTTGTCTTGAGGCTTCGCAAACCAAATTAGATGCAAAGCTGAGATCCTCAAAGAATTATCTGAGCTCAGGAATAATACATTCCCTTACCTCCAATGTGAATGTCCCCAAGCAAAAGGTGCAGATAATTTAAACCCATAAGCAGGTTCTTGATGTACCTTAATCATTGCCGATTGGGCACTTTAGCAAAGAAAGTGGAAGAAACAAAGGAATAATGTTGCTTGAATCTGGGGATGTGGTGATGGAGAAAAATGCTGCACCACATGCCTGAGGCTAATGATGAACAAAACTCCTGACAAGAAATGCTCACAGTGCTCTCTATACATGCATGCAGTATGTCTTTAACTGATATAAACATTTCTATTAATCTTTTATTAAAATCAAGATAGCAGAAGGCAAATGTTCCTTTGAAAGGATGTAAGTAGTATCATCTCATTCTGTGTGATGACATTCTGTAATCAATGTTTCCGGGATCATTGAGATGAGTTTGCAGAGGCGATGACAAAGCCGGTATGGAGATCGTGGAGAGCAGAAGGAAACCGGAGACTACTGAAGATGACAGAAGTATTCAGGTTCGTGACCCAGGTAGGTAAGTAAGGGAGTGCAGGGTCGATCACAATAGTCCCTGGAGACACCGGTCATTGTGAGTTGTGGAGACTTTTATGGTGCTCAGATTAGTATGCAGGTGATTGACTGTGCACGGAACACCTGATGAGCTCTTCATTTAATTCAGATGAGATGTTTCTTTGCTCATCAGATTATTTATATAATCTTACATTATACATTTATAGTCCACATTATTGATGATTTGCTGAAACTGTTCACCTGCACTGACACAACTGTGAAGATTTTATTTACCAACTGAAAATCTGCATTCTTGGTTAAACATACTGGATAATTAAGAATAATAGTTACAAATGCAAATAACCTTCACACTCTGATTTATGGATATTGTTCATAGTAAAACTCCTTTAAAGCCGACATCTCCTCTGAAACCCCACTTCACACTGATATATGAAACCATTTCCTGCAAAACAAACATACCTCAAAACATTATTAGCACCATTCCCACAATAAATTGAGTTGAGGAATGCTGAAGGCGAGAATGGTGAGAGCCTTTCTCAATGATGAAGTGCCTTCCCCATCAGGTCTCACTCATTCCGAGTGAAAATGGAGGACATTTATCAGAGAGGTCACTCTAACACATTCTCGGCTTCACTCTATATCTCGCTATATGTGAAAGAGAGATAAGTGCCAATGATGTGCCATGACTTCCAAATTTACATAAATGTCAGCTTGCTCAAGGAATATGGAGTTACACTTTTAAATTCACCTATTATAGAAGGTAATGGTGTAATATAAAGAACGTCTGACATTAATTGAAAGTATTTTAAGAGAACTGTTAAATGAGGTTCATGTGTAAACTGAGCTCAAGATGGATTACCATAAACCAAGAGTTGTTATTAAAAACCCCATATAGACACATATACAAATAAATAAAACATGTGCCTAAACACAGACAAAGACATTAAAACAGGTGCATTAATTCAATTCAAATTAAATTCAAATTCAAGAATTCACAATTTTAGATTTTGACAATACAGAAATAAAAAGCCTCTCTAAAATGTATTGTTGTAAATTAATGAAACAATTCTGGAAAAGCTATTAATCCTAAATACTTAAATAACTTTTACCATGTTTAATTTAAAAATATTGTATACCAACCCAGTGTGTTTTATTTAATGTAACATTTACAACACTTTTTCAGTTTGTTTTTTATGGACTGTGGGCTGTGAGACAGAGAATAAGGAAACTTTACTCAGAAAGGTCCCACACTGATCGAATCTCAAAATGCTAATATATTTTAAATACATGTAATTATAAATGGATTTGATGGTAACGGTAATAAGCGTCATGGTGGCGCAGTGGGTAGCACGGTCGTCTCACAGCAAGAAGGTCACTGGTTCGAGCCTTGGCTGGGTCGGTTGGCATTTCTGTGTGGAGTTTGCATGTTTTTTTTTATAAGAATACCACTGCATTTTCAGTTTAGAAAAAGGTGGAATATGCATTACTTATCAACCTGTAAAGTCACTAAAATTTGTAAGATGTAAATTGCCATGAGCACCAAACTATGATGTACAGTTAATACAGTGACAACAGTTTGTCTTCTATGTTTCTGCTAACCCATGTTTGTCTGATAAGCTTTTTGATGAGAGAGGAAACCAAAACGAGTACATTTTAAATTAGTTCAGTATTATGATGTTTGCTCAGTGTTAATTATCAGGAAGCGCCAGCCTGTTGTGAAAATGAGTTCTGCAGCTTATAGTGGATTATCTATTATGCCACATAGTCATGTTCTTTGAGATCCATTGATTTCACATCTATTCTTTCACATTGTGTAATTTACTGACAGATGACATGAATGATATTACTTTGCAAAGAATGGGTTTAAAACGCACAAATTCACTTTAAATATTGAACACCGAACGAGCAAATAAGCCTTAGTTTGTTAATTTAATAATATTGCACCAGTAACTACATTACCCCCTTTAGCAACAAACCATAAATACAGTATATATAAATAATTTTGAGCTTTATACAGCTACTGGCAAATTTTCACCCTGACCTCTGTGCCACCACCTCCGAGGGTGCCGACCCAGCATGCACCAAACAGAACAGCGTGTCATCTAGAGCTGTTAATGATTATAGGGGGGTCGGCACATTTAGCCCACAGAAAAGTAATTTGAAGACTCTCCAAAATGCAGTTGTGTCACTTTTAAAGGTCATCCTCCTGCTCTGAGATGAAACTACCCAGTATGTTTTGCTGGCTAATTATCACATACATCTGTGCAGCTCAAACTATTCTCAGAGATCAGGCTTTGAACACAATGCATTTCAAGTCTCCCATTCCTCCAGAGGACATAGTACTCTGGGTGCTCAACAAGTGAGCAAATCTGCCATGGTGTTACTAGAAAATGAGACACACCTGCTTAGCTCACCACAGTGACACAAAATCCTTGCAGTAAGGGATCTCCAGAAGGCTCACTCCTTTAGAGGATTTTCCCCTCCAAAGTAACAGACAGTGCCAAAGAGAATGAGGTGATGAGGGCAGCAGACACTATCTTCTCTGTGTCCGAGTAGATATGACACGTAACATTCCAATCCATAACAACTTCTTATTAATTTTGTGTTAGAAATCTCCATCTAAGGAGGACTTGGCAATGTAATTACTTTCTCTTCCTCTGCTCTTTGTAGTAGAGCAAGCTTAATTATGTTCTCAAAAAAATGCATCAGCATTATTGTAAGTTAAGTGAAACTAACAAAGTATGCAGCTTAATTGAAGTTAATTTCCAAGCCAACAAATACAACGAGAACTCATTAACTTGACAGTTTTAAAATTGGATATAAAAGTTACAAGTTATTTGCTTGATTTACTAGAATAAAGCTGGGCCATAAAGAGTTTCAACTTGAAATTGTTATCATTTACTAGAAAAAAAAACACACCCACACTTGTAACTTTTTAAAAAGGTCATGTACATGTTAAACAGAGGCAAATGTACACTTTTCAAGTACCCATCTAAAAGTCACTGCTGTGGACATGAACTGCCAATCAACAGTCTATATACATTACACATATACACTATTGTAATAATATACACTATTTTCTTTTTATAAATTGTGCTAGTATAGAAAATAATCAAATAATAACTTATTCATGTTGAAATAATCTGTGAGCAGAGCCCCTGACTGGGCCTGTGGGACTGAAGATATGTTCACATGATGAATTCATCTCTGCTAGTGAGAGGATGGCCAAGGTCTACACCTCTTCACAGACCATGGGCAGAACATATTAAATGCTCTGCTTGATTTCCCCAGGGACCTCCTATATGTTGTTCACTGCTGAGGTTTAAAGAGGAGCAAATTCCATTACAGCAATTTTTTTCCGTCATACTATATGCTGAATTTGACATTTTGCCAATAGAAAATGTTATATTATTGATCATTAGATTTACCCTGATAATGTTAAAGATTTATTAGATGTGTTAAACAAAGGTCACAAGTATCAACCAATACTCTTGCGTGTGAAACCGGTAACACTTTTTAATAAGCTACTGCCATTCTATGTTTGTTTTTATTAGAAAAATAAATCTAATTCCTTCTATTGCACTTAAAATAAAACATATCCACATATAACTTAACTTTCAGATGTTTTGAAAAAACATAAATTAAAAACGAAATACCGCAAGTTCACTAGAATATAGCAGATAGCTTGAATATAGCAGGCAGTCCAGCCAGTCTTGTTCAGTCATATTCAAGTAGATACTTGATGGTAAAAAGCTCAAAGTGTAATATGGCATCAGAACCAACAGTAGTTGTCTGTCATGCACAGTTTTGTAAATGATGTCTGTCTTATTATTTAGACCATAACAAATAAAATAGGCTCTAAATATTGTAAAACAATTTTTTTTTAGGTTAGTGCTGAAGTCTGTTCCTGTTCTCAAGATTCATTTTCTCAGTAATGTAATAGAAAAGAAGGGGAATGCACTCAAAATATAATCTCCTCACTATTTGAACATTTGAAAACAAAGAGCCAATTCTAGAATCTTTATGAATCCAAGCTTTGGGCGAGCGCAATCACTAAAGAATAACATAACTAAATTTAATTTCATGAGTAAACTGTGTACTAGTGGACCGGACAATATGACATAGAGTCATTTTTAACAAATCAAGCAACTGAGAAGTAATATTTTTTTCAATATTTTAAATGAAAATATTTAAATATAAATAAAATAAAAATTTTCCCAGCGATGGGTTGCGGATGGAAGGGCATCCGCTGCGTAAAACATATGCCAGAGAGTTGGCGGTTCATTCCGCTGTGGCGACCCCGAAAGGGAAGAAAGCAGACATGAAGATGAATGAATGAAGGATAAAATAAAAATTGTGGCATCACAAGGTTACAGAATATTTTAGAATCAGCATCTAAATAATATTTTAAAAGAAACTTGTTCAAACTTGCATTTTAATTTAGTAAAAAAAAAGATAAACTATGGTGAGATGGTTTTGTTTTAGGGGTACTAAGATGAAGTTTAGTGGGAAAACTTTACCAACTTAGCACTATCTCTTACTTTAAGCAACAAAGGAGGCCTTTACGTCAACAATCATGTGATACATTTGATTGAAGGATTTTCTTTAAAGTTAGAGGATTTTTTCATAACCAAACAAATTAGACAAATTAATCATAATAGAAGCTAGAGAAAACATCAGCAAACTTTTTCCATTTACTGTTTTCTAAATTGAGCCAATGCTTTAAACAACAAAAAAAAGTATTATGAAGCCAGACCTTAACTGGTTTTGAACAACCTAAAATGGTCCTCTTTCTACTCAAAGCACATCTCCAAAGAGTAGAAAGGCATGAAATCAGGCACTCTAAGTGTAAATGAATCCTCTGGCTAGTGGTGTGCCTGGACAGAGGGTATGAATAGTACAAGTTCCCTACTGAGTCTACCTCGAACTAGACATCTTCATGAGGTGCCATTTCATCCTCATGTTTTTTTCATAAGTGGTTTTTCTGAGATCTAAACAGATTTGACATAAATTCAGTTCATGTATTACACAGCTCCTGTTGTGATATCTATAGAAAGTGAAATGTGTCACTCTGCTCACTATCAATAGGTGGAGAACCCCTTGTTCAGTATTCTGCTTGTTGAAAGCATTAACAAAGATAATGAAGTATTCTAGAAGTACTGTTTGATCTCAACATAATGTTGGGTGTATTTCAATTCTCATAATTTCTCTCTCACTGTCCCTGGCTGGTGGGACAAACTCCTTGATCCAGTCAATAAAGCAGCAACACTAACAGCTTTCAAAAAGCAACTGAAAACTTTTGCCAAATGCATAAATGTAAATGCAAATATCACTGCAATGTTTCACCAATGTGAAATTGTCATCATCATGTGTTACACAGCTCCTGTTGTGATATCTATAGGAAGTCAAATTTGTCACTCTGCTCACTATAAATAGGTGGAGAACCCCTTGTTCAGTATTCTGCTTGTTGAAAGCATTAACAAAGATGATGAAGTATTCTAGAAGTACTGTTTGATCTCAAAATAATGTTGGGTGTATTTCAATTCTCATAATTTATCTCTCACTGTCCCTAGCTGGTGGGACAAACTCCTTGATCCAGTCAATAAAGCAGCAACACTAACAGCTTTCAAAAAGCAACTGAAAACTTTTGCCAAATGCATAAATGTAAATGCAAATATCACTGCAATTTTTCACCAATGTCAAATGCCAATAAACTGCAATCAAGTGTTTGACTAGTCAAATTAAAACTGGCTAGAAACTTAAAGCAATTATAGGCTCATACAAGAATTTTGTTCATGTCTTGTAAAATGAAATGTCAGCCTTTAGTAAAGCAATCCTCAAATACCAGCTTTCATCCCTCTGCCAGTATTGTTCCTGCCATCTGAAATCCCCACCAGAAATGCATTTTTGCATAACACAAAGTGATATTTTGTCACACTTCTATATTTTGCATGTTTTGCTTTTGATTTGATAAGGAGCACAGCAAATATATGCACTAAATATGACAAAATCTCGCTACATAATGTGACAGCAAGCAAGGGGATATGTCTTGGATCTCCCAAGTGACAACCAGATTTGATTAGAGTTTTTGAAAATGGAAGCTAAAATGTGCTGCATCTGTAACTGTACTTATTTGATTTATAGAAACTGCAACATTGTTATGACTTAACATATGCGTGTTTGTATATCAGATCATTTTCTGTGATCTGTCTGTTACATGTTCAATAAAAGTCTTTCAAAGTACTCGATACTTTTTTTAGTATTTGTACTTTCTGAGATTCACTAATGATGTTGTGAATAACTAGGAAATTAATGAGGCTGTTATGCACTGCAGTGACATTTTGGCCTGCACCGGTGAGAGAAACTCTGTCCCTGTCGATGTGGATCATATACTTTACTATGCACATGGGGTTTGACAGAAATATTAAGCAGTTAATTATTTCATGGATGGTGTATGTACATCTGAAACAGTCTGATCATATCAGAGCTTTTTTCTTATTCCACTCATTGGTTGTGGGAGAATTACTGGAAAATCAACTAATCTCATTCAGTACACCTGATCTTAGTAAAGCCAAAGTAAATGCATAGGCATGTGTTTTTTCCCCATATGCCTAATACTTATTAAAAATCAGTATTTGTAAAAAGCAATGGAATGTTTCTTTAAGACACTTAGGAGATATAAATAAAGCTCTAATATTTTGCAGAAGGTTGACCTAGACCATTGCGCAAAAAAGGTTAAGTAAAGGTGCAATTTTTTTATATATTGACCACAGAATCAATACAGCTGAACCTATCAAGGATAACATTGCTTGATTTTTCACAGTTAGGGTGCATTAGTTTCATGTGAGCTTCTCTATTGATTCACCCGACAGGGCTCCTTAGTCTTATTCCACACATAAAGGGGCGTCTGTCTTGTTTACTCCTTTATTTTTGGTGTATTCATTTACAAAAAAAACTTAAATTATTGAATCAAGTAAATCAATGAATAGTGTCATGCTAATGGTTGTTGCAGCGTTTAATTTAGAGCAACTAACAGTAACAACAAATATTAAAATATAAATTAATTGTGAATGATAAACAGAATTTATTTGTTATGAAGCTGACCTTTCCCTATATACAAACATTATTAATGCACTTTAAAATGAACGTGAAATGATGGCTATTATAATCTTTATGTCATCTTTATATACTGGTGCTGCAGTATTATATTTTAGTTTATTGAATATCACAAAACAGAGAATTAAATTGTTAAAAGGTAAACTAATTAGGAGCTTAACAATAACAAAATACATCCAATACTATCCACTTCTCCTTTCATCTCTCTATTTCCTTGGGTAATTGAGAAATTTTAAACCTCTAAAACCATGCATGGAAAGAAGAATTATCTGTTCCCGTAGTCCAGCACATCACTTTCTGACATTCAATTCAGTACTCATGTATTGAATAGAAGATTCCATTAGTGTCTATTTGTGTTGGAGATGAACTCCTCTCTGTTGTTAAAGTGCCAATATTAAAACATTAGCTGTGATGAATAGCAGAAAGCCAAGGCTGCAGCACTGTACAACCAAATAGAAATGTGTGCAAAATGATGTCCCATTGTGTGTGGATGTATCACTCACCCAGAGCTCAGATGCTATGACCTAGCCTGTCTCTAAGTGCTGTAATGAACTGGGCAAGCATTGATGAACAATGTGAGATGCCTGAGGGGCCGAAACTACGGGAAACGCTGAAGCAATGCACATTATCGTCCATCCCGCTTTCCATTAGTGGTGTGCAATGCACCTACAATACGCCCCATGGGAAAGAAGAGAATGTTGAATTTGAAAGACTGCTGGGTCATGTGATATTTAGCAGGTAAGTTTTCCCGTTGAACTCCAGAGTGAAAAAAGGCAGCACAGACTTTGAAATCTAAACTATAAACTTTGAGGTTAATGCTGACTGAATTTTTACAGTACAGGTCGTAGTTCTGTGAAAACGATTCATACAAGTATGCTTCAAGATAAACCATATTCTAAATGTCAGGATATTACAATTAACATTCTTCCTTTGATGTGTTTGTTTAAAATAAAGCAAAGCATTTATCCCAAATATTTTAGATGGCATATGGTGAGCCATTATATTTCAAACCAGTGATTTTTGCTGAAAAGAAAGAAAGAAAGAAAGAAAGAAATATGCAGCGAGTTACTTGAAACTCCACCTGCCTCTTTTACAGATGATAGTTTAGGAACCCATAATATGAACATCACTAGGCGCACAGTGTTTTGATGAAAAAGGTTTTGATAAAACGTATTGTTCAACTGAGAAAATATATTTTTAAGCACAGTTCCTTTAAAAAAAAAATTCAACATCTTCTATTCACAATCACAGAGAGATGAGGAGAAGATAACATTTTAATACAGTGGTACCTTGAGATACGAACATTTAGTAAAATTCAAGATATGAATGGCCACTCAAAGAATATTTTTTTCACGATAGGAAAACAATTCCAAGATACGAAAAACATACACCTACATATTTGATGTATTTTATAAAATTTTGAAATTTGCGAGGCTGACAAGCTGAGCACCACATGACCACCACTAACCACAAACTCTTCTGCTCTTCTATTGGTCAGTTCCAGCCCTGATGCAGTGTGTTTGTGACTAGCATCCTGCTCTCCTATTAGTCAGATAATACCTATGACAACTTGCCATAAAGACTCTTTGTCTCTTTAAGCACACTTTCACTTCACAACTGTGTAGTTGATTTCATCTAAATTGACGTTGGTTTCCTAAATTTGTGATGTGTTTTTTTTTTTAGAAAGGATATATTTATCTCCTCCCCTACCATCCGTTCTCCTCCCCTACCACCTCTTCCGACACTTCGCCTTACTCGAAAATTAAGGGTTATTACTATTAATTTACTTTCCTCTACTTTCATTTATTTTACCCTGGTTTTTTATGTTATTAAAAAAAACATGTTTTGTTGTTTGTGTGTGGTTTGGAATGGATTAGGCTTTTTACATGTAAAACTTCAACATGTGAAAAATCAAAAATACGAAGGCCAATCCAGAATGGATTAAATTAGTATCTCGAGGTAACACTGTACTAATTGACACACTAAGCATCAGAGACAGAACAAAGGATGAACAGTGAATAACACAATCAGCATTTTGTATGAGCAGACAGAAATTGGCACAGGAGTCACCCAAATGACCAAGAAAAAAAGAAGTAAAGAAGGAACATGGAGAAAAATAGGAAATAGACATGAAGTATTGGGGCAGGTGAGTGAATGAATGAATGAATGAATCTTAGTTTCTAAGATGGTGACTAGAAGGATGGATTACATTTTTATATTTATAGTGGCTGAGGGAGTACGATTGCATCTCAGAAGTCTGATGATTGGCTTGCATGGCAATTGCACAATTAGGTAGTGATTGTATTCAGGAGCTTCAGATTGCAGTGACTGGTGAGTATCTTCAGATGAATGAAAGAGGGATCTAATCTTTACCTAAGAGGATTCCTGGTTAAATGTGAGTTATCTTTTCAGATTTGCAATCATGTGACTGACCAAGGTTTAAGTATTTGGTCAGTATCAGGTTCAAGTTATATTTTGTCCACATATGTCAACAAGAACAAAGTATTAAAAGAACAATCCAACTTAATCAATTAGTCCTGTTTTTCTTGGACAAAAGTACTATTGATAATGTTAAACCTAATGAAGCAATGATCCATTTTGTTTTCATTTTTTAAAGTGCCCTTATTGTAATTTTCAAAGGTCATTTTTTATTTTGGAAAAAGTGTTTATTTTCTAACAATATGCACTTAATTTGAGTCAATATTTTAGTGACTTATTCGTAATATATACCTCATCTACCTTCCTGCAACCAGAACAGTTTATGGAGCTTCTGAATGACATCTATTTGGCCTGGTTTGGACCTCATTTAGAGAAATACACAGAAATGACAACCAATAAAAAGAGTACAATCAACACAGCATCAAACTGTCTATGAATGAATAAAGAGTCGAGGTATGAGTTGAGCTCACTAGAGAAGCTTAAGGCTCGCCATGAGTGTGTTCAGCCTTCCAAATAAGCTTCCATTTTCTTACTCCACAGAAAGTAAATTAAGTCTCCAGCAATCAGATGAAGGTAAACTATAATATAGTCGCTTCCTGCATTCTAATCTCTCTCTCATCATGCCATTGTGTAATCCAAGAGTATTGAATCGAACGTCTCTTGCTCGCACACGAATCATTCAATTTAAACAGATCTTCTAGGTGAGCGATTTAAACCGGTTCATCCAATTGAACTGAACCGTTTGAAACTGTTCGCGTCTCCAGTAAGCACTAATTCAGTAATTACATAAAGGAGTTTTCTTTTTTTAATGTGGCTCTGATCCAAAATAAACCACTTTCCGGAGATATTCAGTTACTCAAACAGAAAAGCTGTGAAAAGAGAGCTTGTATGGCCAGTACACTGAATTTCACTGAACTGTTTCTTTTGGATCACCAGTACTCTGACTGAGAACCGTTTCTTTCGGATCATCAGTACACTGACCGAGAACCTTTTTTTTTCAGTTCACCAGTACACTAAATCGAGAACCGTTTCTTTCGGATCACCAGTACACTGAATCGAGAACCGTTTCTTTCGGATCACCAGTACACTGAATCGAGAACCGTTTCTTTCGGATCACCAGTACACTGACCGAGAACAGTTTCTTTCAGATCATCAGTACACTAAATCGAGAACCGTTTCTTTCGGATCACCAGTACACTGAATCTAGAACCGTTTCTTTCGGATCACCTGTACACTGAATCTAGAACCGTTTCTTTCGGATCACCTGTACACTGAATCTAGAACCGTTTCTTTCGGATCACCAGTACACTGAATCGAGAACAGTTTCTTTCGGATCACCAGTACTCTGAATTGAGTACAGTTTCTTTCGGATCACCAGTACACTGACCGAGAACAGTTTCTTTCAGATCATCAGTACACTGAATCGAGAATCGTTTCTTTTGGATCACCACTACACTGAGTCGGGAATTGTATCTTTCGATTCATCAGTACATGGACGTTTCCGATTGAGATACTGTGCGCATGCTTGATTCATGCAGCCAGCTGCCAAGTGCCAAACAAACAATCTCTTGCTATGACTAACTCTGGGTTAACGCGAATGACGGTTAACTTAGAGAAGTTAACGGCATCTGGTGAAAAGTTTGTTTATAACAAGTACATCTTTATGATTTGTGCTTGTGCATTGTAAGCTGAAAGTGTTTCTGATTAGAATTTATTAATCTTACAATTTATTATATCCAAACTTACTCATATGTTCACTGCATGTAACTGTATATGAGTGTATAGATCCATCCATCCATCTTCTCCCGCTTATCCGGGGCCGGGTCGCGGGGGCAGCAGTCTAAGCAGGGATGCCCAGACTTCCCTCTCCACAGACACTTCTTCCAACTCCCCGGGAGGGATCCCGAGGCGTTCCCAGGCCAGCTGGGAGACATAGTCCCTCCAGCGCGTCCTGGGTCTTCCCCGGGGCCTCCTCCCAGTGGGACATGCCCGGAACACCTCCCCTGGGAGGCGTCCAGGAGGCATCCGGAACAGATGCCCAAGCCACCTCAGCTGTCTCCTCTCGATGTGGAGGAGCAGAGGCTCTACTCCGAGCTCCCCCCGGGTGACGGAGCTTCTCACCCTATCTCTAAGGGAGTGCCCAGCCACCCGGCGGAGGAAGCTCATTTCGGCCGCTTGTATCCGGGATCTTGTCCTTTCGGTCATGACCCAGAGCTCATGACCATAGGTGAGAGTAGGGACGTAGAACGACCGGTAAATCGAGAGCTTCGCCTTTCGGCTCAGCTCCCTTTTCACCACAACAGACCGATACAGCGACCGCATCACTGCAGATGCTGCACCGATCCGCCTGTCGATCTCGCGCTCCATCCTCCCCTCACTCGTGAATAGGACCCCGAGATACTTGAACTCCTCCACCTGAGGCAGGAGCACTCCACTAACCTGGAGAGGGCAGGCAACCTTTTTCCGGTCGAGAACCATGGCCTCAGACTTGGAGGTGCTGATCCTCATCCCAGCCGCTTCACACTCGGCTGCAAACCACCCCAACGCACGCTGCAGGTCCAGGCCCGAAGAAGCCAACAGGACAACATCATCCGCAAACAGCAGCGATGAAATCCTGAGGTCCCCGAACCGGACTCCCTCCGGCCCCCGGCTGCGCCTTGAGATTCTGTCCATAAAAACTATGAACAGAACTGGTGATAAAGGGCAGCCCTGCCGGAGGCAAACACGCACTGGGAACAGGTGCCAGCAATGCGGACCAAGCTCCTGCTCAGGTTGTACAGGGACCGGACAGCCCTTAGCAGAGTGCCCCGGACCCCATACTCCCAGAGCACCTCCCACAGGACACCACGAGGGACACGGTCGAATGCCTTCTCCAAATCCACAAAGCACATTTGGACCGGTTGGGCGAACTCACATGAGCCCTCGAGGACCCTGCAGAGGGTATAGAGCTGGTCCAGTGTTCCACGACCAGGTTGAAACCCGCATTGTTCCTCCTGCATCCGAGGTTTGACTATTGGCTGAACTCTCCTCTTCAGTACCCTGGCATAGACTTTCCCCGGGAGGCTGAGGAGTGTGATCCCCCGGTAGTTGGAACACATCCTCCGGTCCCCCTTCTTGAAAAGAGGGACCACCACTCCGGTCTGCCATTCCAGAGGTACTGTCCCTGACCGCCACGCGATGCTGCAGAGACGTGTCAGCCAGGACAGTCCCACAGCATCTAGGCACCTGAGGTACTCAGGGCGGATCTCATCCACCCCCGGTGCCTTGCCACTGAGGAGCTTACCAACCACCTCAGTAACTTCGGCTTGGGTGATAGACGAATCCACCTCAACTACCCCAGCCTCTGCCTCCTCGACAGAGGACGTGACAGTGGGATTGAGAAGACCCTCAAAGTATTCCTTCCACCGGCCGACCACATCCCTGGTCGAGGTCAACAGCTCTCCACCTCCACTGTAAACAGTGTTGGTGGGGCACTGCTTTCCCCTCCTGAGGCGCCGGACAGTTTGCCAGAATTTCTTTGAGGACGACCGATAGTCTTCCTCCATGGCCTCCCCGAACTCCTCCCGGGTCCGAGTTTTTTCCTCTAACACAGCATTGGCTGCTGCGCGCTTGGCCTGCCGGTACCGGTCGGCTGTGTCCGAAGTCCCACAAGCCAACCAGGCCTGATAGGACTCCTTTTTCAGCTTGACGGCATCCCTTACTTCCGGTGTCCACCACCGGTTCTGGGATTGCCGCCACGACAGGCACCAGAGACCTTACGGCCACAGCTTCGCACTGCGGCAGTGACAATAGAGGTGGAAAACATGGTCCACTCCGACTCCATGTCTCCAGCCTCCCCGGTATCTGGTGGAAGCTCTCCCGGAGGTGGGAGTTAAAGCTCACTCTGACAGGGGGCTCGGCCAGACGTTCCCAACAGACCCTCAGCGTACGTTTGGGTCTGCCAGGTCTTTCCGGCCTCCTCCCCAGCCAGCGGATCCAACTCACCACCAGGTAATGATTGGTTGATAGCTCAGCCCCTCTCTTCACCCGAGTGTCCAAAACACATGGTCGAAGGTCAGATGATACGACAACGAAGTCAATCTTCGGCCTAAGGTGTCCTGGTGCCACGTGCACCCGTGGACACCCTTGTGCTTGAACATGGTGTTCGTTATGGACAAACCGTGACGGGCACAGAAGTCCAATAACAGAACACCACTCGGGTTCAGGTCGGGGAGGCCATTCCTCCCAATCACGCCCCTCCAGGTGACGCTGTCATCCCCACGTGCGCATTGAAGTCCCCCAGGAGAACGATGGGGTCCCTGGTTGGAGCACTTTCCAGCACCCCTCCCAGGGACTCCAAGAAGACCGGGTACTCTGCACTTCTATTCGGCCCGTAAACCGTAACAACAGTGAGAGACCTGCCCCCAACCCGAAGGCGGAGGGAAGCGACCCTCTCGCTCACTGGGGAGAACTCCAACACATGGCGGCTGAGCTGGGGGGCTATGAGCAGGCCCACACCAGCATGCCGCCTCTCACCGCGGGGGACGCCAGAGTAGTGAAGAGACCAGCCCTTCTCGAAGAGCTGGGTTCCAGAGCCCAGGCTGTGCGTGGAGGTGAGGCCGACAATCTCTAGCCGGTAGCGCTCCACCTCCCGCACAAGCTCAGGCTCCTTCCCCCCTAGCGAGGTTACATTCCATGTCCCTAGAGCTAGCTTCTGTGTCCATGGATTGGGCCGCCGAGGTCCCCACCTTCGGCTGCCGCCCAGATCAGAAAGCACCGGCCCCTTACGGTCCCTCCTGCGGGTGGTGGGCCTACTGGAGGGCGATCCCTGTGGCCTTTTCGGGCTGGGCCCGGCCGGGTCCCATGGGAAAAGACCCGGCCACCAGACGCTCGCCTGCGAGCCCCAACCCCAGGCCTGGCTCCAGGGTGGGGCCCCGGTGACGCCAATCCGGGCGACGTCGTGGAATCTGTTCTTGTCATCGTATGAGGGCTTCTGAACCGCTCTTAGTCTGACCCGTCACCTAGGACCTGTTTGCCTTGGGAGACCCTACCAGGGGCAGCAAGCCCCCGACAACATAGCTCCTAGGATCCTTCGAGCACGCTAACCCCTCCACCACGTTAAGGTGGCGGTTCTAGGAGGGGTGCAAAACTTAATTTTCCGAAACTTGTCAGACCAAAATTATGTTTTGAAGTTATTAGCTGCTGACTTTATTTGAATGTTGACATTCGATTGAAGCAAAGTTCTATTAAATATGTTTTGAATACTTACTTTCTGCTCTGGTCTCTCAAACACGCCACTTTTTAAAAAGGCAGAAAAACAGCTCCGAGAACGCTTGTACATCTGGTCCAATGGGCTGCCAATCAAAATCTCTATAGCCAAAGAGAGCGAAGCCCTGCACCCACGAGAGATTTGTGGAACGTAAATTTCAGAATTGCAGACGAAAACTTTTTTTGGGGAGCACAATTAAAACTTTTATTAGCAAAACCGAAACTGAAGTGAAAACAACAAATTGCAGCTTATTTTAAAACATGGTAAATTTTTCTGATAATTAGCTGTATTTCTTTGTTTTTAGTTTTTTTTATGTTTTGCCAAAAAAATTATTCATAGTTCCATTCAAGAGCCATTACCTTAATATTTGTGGTGGAGTTTTTTTTTCTTTTCATTTCACTTTCTTGCCAAGAATGAATCATGCTTGTATTCCCTTTCAACTAGGACTCAATTTTGCAACTCTGTGTCGACTCAAACCTAAAGCTTTGTTTCATGTCACATGAGAGGTAGTTTAAAAAAATCCATAACAGTGACACTGTAAAGTTAATATGTATCAAAGAAAATTAAAAGACAACATTTGAAAGTTGTGAACAAAGTTTCAAGTATTTGAAGCTGATTCGAATACAACATCACTTTTGGGGATTTTAACTGATAGTTTTTTTATATATATTTGTTCCATATCTCTTGTATCATTATTTAACACTGAACTTAAACCAAGCAGACAGTATCTGTGTAACAATGCATCACTCGGGTTGGGATCCATGTGCAGGCTTTATTTAGCAACGTGGTACAATAACAGGCGGTTAGTCAGGGCAGGCAGCAAACAGGCAGTAACGGAGATCAGCGAGAGTAGTCCAACGGGCAGGCGGCTAGGATTGTAAATGGTAAACAGGCAGGGTCACAACAGGCAGGCTTATAAACAGGGTAAACGCTCAGAATTGCAGCAGAGAGACAAAAAAGACTTCGCCACGAGCGAAGGGAAACAGTCTGTTTAAATAGTGAAGTTAATGTCAAAAAAAGACAAAAATATTCTGTCTCAGCTCAATTTAAATACTGAATAAAAATTCAAAGCCTGTCAAAATCTAAATGCTAAAATTAAATGTAATTATTACGATTGCTTTAGCACTTTGAGTGTAGACCAAATAGGTGATCCTAATAGAATCACCAGTTACTCTTTTAAAGTATACCTTTTAATAACAAAAAATAAAAAACACTCATACATTCTAAACCAAAACAGACCTAAACTCTCAAACTTCAAGAGATTTCTTGTTTTCAAGTGATAAGGATCAAGCAACCATGCAGTTTATTGAACTATTGCTCTGGTTCTGGTTGGATTTTTTGTAATTTATTACAAAATGTGAAAGATGATATTTTGAGATACTGCTTTACAGATATATGACACATTTCGACACTATAAATACTTATTCACCCACACACAAACCGAACACCAACCCCAGCCCTGATTCTCAAATCCTAATTCTTTACTTGCTCTTTTCTCAGTATGAATAATTAGAAGTTTGTTAAGCATTTGCATAATCAACATGCATGTGCAAAAGTTAACAAATGTGACATGATTACCAATGCATTTTGAAAAGACGCTGTATTAAATTAGAGCCAAACTGCCTGAGAAGTATGCGTTTAGCATGCAAAGGCCACACGTCTTAACACTGACCTTCTTCTAACAGCAACATTAGTTGAAGGAAAAAAATCTGAACCAGGCTTGACTGACTGTCGACTATTCAAAGAGAAGAAACGATTATTTATTTTACACTCCGCCAATCTCCCTGTGGTCCCCTGAGATCCTTTACGACAGGATGATGTCATGACATGCTTGGTGGAACGAACAGTCTCGGCTCATCCAAGCACATCCTTGCATCTGCTGGAGAAAGAATTCTGCATGATGGTGCCTTATTTTCATAATGAACGGGTTAATTACACTTGTGTGACGGCCCAGTGGCCTTGTCATGAGTGTTGGGACACAGCTGTAGGTCTGCTAGCTAAATCATGCACTAAATATGACTCCTAGAATTAGACCCAGTGGGGCAGTCCGAGTTTTTCACAGGCCAGGCATGGAAGTCATAGCTACAGACAGACGAGTTGGACAGAACTGGCAGTGTTTAATGAGGCAAGGAGGATACAGAAATTCCAGCACAGCTGTCTGCGTTTCAGAGCTAATCAAAGCATCATCCCATATGAGAAGATGTGTATTGCACCACCACTTGCCTTACATCACTGTTTCTGACACCTTATCATTGGCGGCAATGCATAAATGTTACACCCCCCTTTTTGTCATGTCAGAATTATAAACAAATTTCAGAATGCTCCTCGGTTGCACTAGATTTCCAAATCCAGTCAGATTGTTGTAGACTTGCTCACTGAACCATGCTGTTAGTATTGAATTTAGTCTCTCATTTAAGTGGCACCGCACCATCATGTAATTCCCTTTTAGTATTTGCCCTGGAGTATTATACGCTTGCATAATGTATTCTGCTTAGCCTTAATTAGTGGTAATATTATTTTATTCTGTTCCATCAGCTTGGATGTAAGAAACTCTTACTGAGGGAGTGTAGAAATTAAGTCCATTTTTCACTACAATTAGTGTTCAAACCTCCAGAGAGGGGGACCAAAAGCTCTTTTAGAGTTTTTGCTTTAATTTTCATTATCATGGCCACATGTGAATTGTCAAGAGGCCAGTGTGGGCACAAACTGCTTGTTGATGACATGCTAATCAGGGATGAAGGCGCTTCTAGGTATAACCTACTTCAGTGGTGAATGAATATGCTAACCCACTTACAACATAATGAGGAACATAACATTTAACTGTGCTGTTTACAGCCAAGGCATGAAACACGAGGAGGCCCTTCACTCTTTAAATTTTGACTTACAAAGTGTGACAAAAGCCAGGTCTGCCCACGCATGATGCGATTAACCTTTGAGCAACTTGTAGATAATGGATTCCAATTCTCAGACTTTGAAAAGAAGAATATTGCCATTGCCAATAGACATTATGTAATAGACAGGTTGTTCGATTTGGCAAGTGTGGCAATATTGTTTAAGCTATTGAATTAAACACTTTAATAAAATTTACTTTAGTTAAACACGGTTTATCTTTTAAATTGATGTCTGTAGCATTCAGATATTGTTTTCAGATATTACTATGTATGTGTGTTATTTAAGTACACTAAGGGTGAGATTTTGCTTCTTCTTTTTTTGTCCAAACCAGGTGATTTTTCAAAGTATATTATTTGTTTCCTAAAACAAAAACATTGAATTATGTACAAAAACATGCAATAGCCACAACTGCAAGTTATTGCATTTTTAATGTATTTAATGTGAAGATTGGCAACAGAATAATAAAATAAAGTGGGTATGGGAAATACATGAAACACATGGTTTTATATTAAAGTCCTGATCACCAGAGACTTTTGCTTCCTATTTGTGTGTTAAATCCACAGCATAACATTTAATTAATTAGGAAGCTGCAGCATATTTGATTATGGTTTTAAGAAAACATACATCATCTGCTGCCAGTGGTGGGAAATGTCTCATGTCTGAAAGCAGGAAGAAGAGATGGTGAAGAAATTATGACCAGAATGATTACAAACTTGTCTAAAAAATGGCATGCTGCTGAACTTCTATGGACGTCCAACTCGTATTGATGAAAACCAATTTATTAATCAACAAACAATATGTGAACAAACAGAACATTTCTAAATTTCTCAAGTAATAGGCTATTTTAAATATGAGAGCATGCCTCAACCAACAAAGTAATCCTGCATAAAATGTATTCAAATTATTTCTAAGATGTAAATGCAATATTCCTAAGATATTCTTTCTCAGTGTTTCTCCTCATAACACAGTATTTGTTGCATTAGTATACAATGAAAAAAGGAAGCCACTCGGCTGTTGCAGTGTGTGGATTCTTGAGCCTCACAAACCAGCCCCTCAAAGTCTCTGGGATTCTGTCATAAGCTCTTCTTTCTGACAGACTGCGAGGGTCTTTGGAAGATGTTCGTCACACCCCTCTTCATTATTCAGTTTTACAAGTGTCTTTTTATAAAAAGAACTAGGCAGCAACAGGCTGAGTGGAGCAAAGGGATCGAGGGTAAATGAAGATAAATGCCTTTTCGCTTGTCATCATTCTGTCTGCTGCCCCCTTTCCCTCGTGTCAGGGTACAAGCTTGATTTTGCAGGACAGCGCTTCTCATGGCATGTACCTCAACCTTGCTATTTTTGGCTGGACCAGGTGTCTCACTCTTCACTCAGGTCAACAAAGTCAGATTCACCACAGGAAGTAGTCTGACAGTTAAGGACCATCGGTTCAGCTGGCTCACCAGCAAGTCCTGATTAAGTTAACAACACAAAACAAGATTATGCATAATGTTTGACTTTTCTGAAAAGTTACTGCTGCACATAACTTTAATCATTGTACACAAGTAAATTTACTGCTTAAACGAGAACCCTTTAAGATTGTTAATAAAGAAGTCCTGGACCAATTCATTCATTTGTTTTAAACTCTTTAATCAAACGGAATAATTTAGAATGACCATTAAGGCCTTGATTTTTTTTTTTCATCTTAGGACGCAGGCAATTGTATATTAATCAAATCATGCATACACTGTTATATATATATATATATATATATATATATATATATATATATATATATATATATATATATATATATATATATATATATATATATATTAAAATAACTATGTACAATAAACACAAAATCCAAATTATGTATACATCTAACACAAATGTTAGGTAAAAGTATAAATTGAATGTACTCAGAAAGATTGTTTTTGTATGAAGTCGATGGAACGCGAAGACGCGCTGTACAAGGATAATTCTGATTGGCTCTTCCACTGGCTTTTTTTGAAGCCTGGGAGGGAATGAAGGAAGTGGTCGCTTAAACTCCTGCTGACTGTATGTACTAAGATTGTTTGACACTAATAGCAAAAAACATGTTTTAATTTCTTCATAATATGTTTAAGATTATATACTTATTTGATGTTTTATTGTAAGTACAGTAACTCTGTCAATTACTATGCATGTCAATCCCTCACCACGGTGGACATGAACGTTAAATGCATTAGTGTCATACAGGGAAAATTATATATATATATATATATATATATATATATATATATATATATATATATATATATATATATATATATATATATATATATATATATATATATATATATATAAAAAGCTGTTAATGTTACTGTTGGTGGCTTTTGAGCAGGCTTAGTTTAACCCATGCACATGTACAAGATTACGTAAGTTGACATTTCACGTTATCATACGCGCAGCACCTTTCTGATCAGATCAAACACAAGGAGGAGTTGTATAGCCTAGTTCTGCCATTTGCAAAATGTTCATGTTTGACGTTGTTACTGAGCCTTCGTCAGTAATTGGGCGTTTTTTATAATGATTAAATAATTGTTCACGCGCTACAGTGCTTGTTATCGAAAACATTATTTTTATTTTATTTTGCTATGTGACCTATATAATTACAAATCTTAAGTGTGATATTTTGTGTAAAATGTCTGTTCAAAGTTTTAGAGGAAAAGGCTTGTCTAGAAAGGGCTTGTCTAAAAGAGAAATTTATTTTTATTTATTTTTTGTCAAGTAAATTAATTTTTTTTCTAAGAGATTAAACTCTATTGATTCTCACGAGGCATTGCTAACCTCGTGCTCATTAGCATCAGCAATCATTTAAATAGTTTTAGTTTCAATTAACATTTATTTTAATATATTTTGAGACAAAATAGGCTTAAGAATCAGTCTGGAGAGGGATGTTGTTATTGACTATATGGACAACATTCCTCAGGCCATGGTTATGCTTTTTGGTTTTAGAAGGGAAAAATCCTGCATCTAGCAAATCAGCTCAGCATGTAAATTGTCATTAAAGGTAAAAATGTATTTTACAGTAATACTCCACCTCAACAATTAAAATTTTGTCATTAATCACTTACCCTTTTGTAATTCCAATTTGTAAAGATCTCATCCCGTCTTGAAATACAATTTTAATATTTTTGTTTAAAATCAGGAGTCAAAAACACAACCTCTCGGAGGCCCAAAAAAGTAAAATCTGTACCATGGTGGAAAATGGAGTAGCCCTTGTCTCCCGGCTTTAAACCAAAATATCTAAAATTGTGTTTAGAAGAGGAACAAAATCTTTACAGATAAGGGATGACATTGGGTTAAGCTAATAATAATATCATTTTCATTTTTGGGGAGGAGTATTCTTTTTTATCCATGTTGTAATCTTACTGTTCCTTAAAGTTCTGTGATTTTTATGTTTTCTAACACCTTGCAACTTCAGGTATTTTTTTTCTGTTTGGGAATGTTTTAGAATTTTTATAAACTTACTTTAAAAAGTTACAAAATAATTTAAATACATTTTCAGTTATTTAAAAACGTTGTTGTCAATAATATATTGTTTTTGTGTCTTCAATACATTCATTATAGAAAGTACTTAAATTCAATTTCATTAGTTATTTCATTTTAACAATTTAGGTTTCAGGTCAACCATTACAGGTTGAAAGAACCTAAAAAAGTTATGAAAACTCCCTGCCCTAACTTTTTAAAATTTGGTCTTGTTTAAATAACAATGTTTTTAGGTTTAATTCATTGAACAAAGAATACTTAGTACTTAAAATCTTGAGTGCACAAATCCTAAAAAAAAATTTTGTTTCAATGACAAAACTTGACATTTTTAGGGTAGCGAGATTCCATACCATTTTTAGGTCAACCTGTTGGAGAATTCCGTTAACATACTATTACTTAAATATGAAATATACATCTTCATGCATTTGTTATGAAAAGTTATACTAGCAACATTGTGGCAGTTTGTCAAAATTACAAAAGTAGAAAAATGTGGTAACTACTTAATTAGGCGTGGGTAAGGGGTCTCTCTCTCTCTCTCTCTCTCTCTCTCTAAATATATATATATATATATATATATATATATATATATATATATATATATATATATATATATATATATATATATATCCACATTTTTCTGCAATGTCAAAAGCTTAATATACTCAAATGTTTTTGAACGAAAAAGCACTTCACTAATCAGAAAGCATTTTCAAACGTGATCTTTTTACAGATTTGTCAATGCGAAGCACCTGACGAGCACAAAGGTAGATACTACAGTGTTCATGGTGGTGTGAATACTGACAGGTCTCTTGAAAAGTGGGTGGAACACAGTGAAATCAGATAACTGAACTATAATGAAGACTCCTCTTTGCAATACTCTACAGGGGAATATTTGCTACGTTGTCTTTCCCCTCCCACTTTACTTCTCTTCCCATCTCATGCACTTTCAAAATGTCCTAAGTGTACTTCATCATTTTTGTGGTGTGTCAGAAAAAAATGACAATGACAAAGGCACCTTTGTATCTAAGAGGGAAATGGATGAAAGGAATGGGAGAGAGAAAATAAAAATAACTAAATGAAGGCTGAAAGATGCCTCGGAGAGACATCAAGGTGGAAGGGAGAGGCAGGTGGTATGATCTACCTAGTAAACAACCATTCTCAACCATGAGCCCCTGTCAGCATGAGCCTTTGATCTGGAGAGACACACAAAGAATTACAACTTCACAATATGTTCATATAGTCACATTTCTCCTTTATAAAAATAGGATCTATTTCAGGCTTTGTGAGAAAAAAGTGCTATTATTTTTTTCTCCAGAGTGTGATCAAGTTAGCCAGTATTTATTTGCAGAGAATGTATTACAAGAATACTGCAAAAGATAGTGAGAACTGATGAAGAATATGGTTGGATCCATTCCTAAAGTCATGTGATCATAATTTATTTTACTTTGAGATCTTGTATTAGATGTCAAGAGATTATTTTATTCCATAGACATGATTTTAAGCAAATAGTTGGGCAACATCCATTTTTAGAAATAAGTGAACATACTGAACATTCTATTGATCACTGTAGTCTAGATTTAAAGAGGTGTATCCTCTGGGTGGTGATAACAGACAGTGACTTGGTGACAGACTATCTTTGTGATGGAGGGTAGGTCATAAATAATGGTTAGAACAACTTTCAAGATCAATCTTTTTGAAATTGCCATTATTAGCTACATAAATGGTAGTTAAGGCTTAATTATTACCTTATTCTTCTCAGTGAATGCAAAACCACACATACATTGTAATTTTTATTACAAATGCGGCAAACTTTGAGCACTGTTTCTACATATACACATATAAAGCATTATGAAAATGCATTAACAACTTTTATTTTTTAATGTTCAAAATCAGCATTGGATAAGCATGTGTTCTAGTTAGAAATCCAGTTAATCCTCAAAAAATTATAATTTAGTCTATAATATCGTACACTCATGTCCTTCCATTTCTGAAATAGCTTAGTTCCTCCTCTGAACACATTTTTAGATATTTTGAATATTAATTCAGGAGGCCTGTGACAGCCCTATTAACAATCATTCCTCATTGATTTGGACATTTTCTTAAAATAACACTGAATTATATTATCTCCAACGTGAACAGCTTCTGATGGAAAATTAAATGAAATAAAAATGTTGGTCCATGTCACCACATCTCAGCTCTACACATGCTAAGGGCATAAAAAATCTAACTAGTTAAAGTTTGTTGACTTAGTTTTTTTTCTGAAGGCATAATTCAGTCAAAGAATAATTTTTAGTTGGCTAAATTTTTGTTTAAAATTTGAATTATATGCTGAATTAATATTTTCTAATTGAGTTAGTTTAATGAAGGTTTCTTGAGTTGATTTTGGGAAGACAACATTTTTGGGAACTTTTCACATAATAATTTATTTTATATTTACTTTTAAAGTGCAGGGTAAGTAGTTAATGAGGAAGGCTACATTCCATTTATCTCATTTAGCCCAAACCCTTACCTCTAAGCCTCAATTTATCAAGTTTGCCTGAGGGGAAGAGGTTTCCCAATTCTCTTTTGAACTAAGGGTTAGGGCTTTAGTGAAGGGGTGTACACCACTTCAGTCGACGTGTAAACTCATGTATGACACTGTGGTGTCCCAAATCATATGTTATATCAATTTTCAACCCATCCCTTTGCACTCTTGTGTCAAAAAAGGGAAAGGGCTAATCACTAATTCAACATAGCTAATCGCTAATCACTAATGTTAATGTTTTATGCATCCTTAAAAAATTTTTTTTGGGGGTGAAGCATTTCTTTATCCATTAACAAATTGTAAGTAAGCATTCAATAATGCTTGTGTATACTGAAGTAACGCATAGCTAGAATCTCAATTAATCTATAATTAGGAGTTTGTTAAGACTTATCTAAAAATTTTTACTAATACATGTTTAACTAATGCTTAATGATGAAAACTAAAGTGTTGCAAGGTAAATTATAAATACCTGGAAAGAATGTCATCTAATATTTTGAAGGGAATAAGGGGAAAAAAAGAGTAGGGCGACAGTGATTTCTGCAACTGTACTTGATGTAGCGCTGTTGTGGTCAGACCTGGAAAACATCTGTGACACGTATTGAACTGTTGACTACATGTTAAACGTCTAGAATGTGAATGTCACAGAAGGTCATTCATGGCTACGTTATACAACAGTGTCCTGAGAGAACAGGTAGAAATGGAGAGGGAAAGCAAAAAGAGAGAGGTCTCCTGCAGCTTACACAGCATGTGAATGAAATCGACTGATTGGAGACTCAAGGGCCAGGTGGGAATGAGAGGAATAGCCCCTTAGCAAGACTTCCATCAGTTGACATGGGTCATTTCAACATGCTGCACTATTGTGCTTGATTGCAATTGATGTGAAACCAAGATAAACAGGTTTGGCTATTAACAAGAGCATAATAAATTTAAACACAATCGTTGAAATGAAATAGTGATCAAGGGTCAATCATTGAAATGCTTCACTCAAGGAACTCCAACTGCTTTGATTTTTAACTTACGTAGATTTCCTTCTCTTTAAATGTAAATAAGAAAGCAATCTTGAAATTGAGTATGCTGAGGCTGTAATTAGACATCAGCCTCCTAAAGTTCCCTTTGCTTATTTTGTGTATTGAACCTTTGTGTGGGGTTCATATTATTGTTGCTCAAACTGTATCTGGGGGTGTGGTGGGACAAGGTCGTGTGTGGCCAATTGGGAGAATTGAGTGAATTCTCGGTGGGGCACTCTGCCCTGATAAATTTTATGACTGATTGCTATATCTTACATGTGAGTAATGAAACAGAGTAAAACTATCTGCGTACTTCGATCTGAGAACATGCATGTACTTTTTCAGAGTCAAAAACTGTAATAACCTGCTCATTCAGTGAGTCGCTACCAACAAATAAATAAAAAAAAATTGATCCTGTGTTGTAAAGGAGAAAGTGATAGAAATGACAATAAATGACAAGGGAATTTTTAAAGACGACTTCCAAAAAAGTCAGAGAGGATCCTGGTTTCAGGTTGACCAGCATTCGTTTGCAGCCCCACATACTAAAGGGGGTGCAGCTACAAGTCTGACAGAAAAAAAAACTGTCACATATATAGTATTTCAGTTCAGTTAATTAAAAACTAAAGATATTAAATAATTCACAATATCTAATACTTCTATGCCAAAAAGCTTACCTTTGCTAACCATTAAGTGTGACCAGCCACTAAACTTACTAGACACAATTACTGAATTACTTATAATTACTAGGTAGTTAAATAATGTGCTGCTATGTTATAATGTATCTTGTCTGTGGATGAGCTATAAGAACAAAAAAAGGAGACAAAAAACACCTCTAAAAGCACAAAATCCAGTGTAACAAAAATGTAAAAAATATAAACAGCGAGAAAAAGTTAGGTCAGCCTTTAAGAAACAAATATGTTGAATATAATTAATCTTTTTCATAATGAAAATGGCCATAGCTCGGACTGTGTAAATATAGCTTTACTATATTAAAAAAAATTCTCTGAAAGTAAGTAGTGGGGTGAGTGTTTTTAGCCTAGACTGCTGAAAATATGTCGCACTCTGGCGCTGGAGGGTTACGTCTCACACACACAAGTACTATAAAAATATATATATAATCTACAAAGCAAGCCTTAAACTTTAACCTTGTTTCATCATGTTTCTAGTTTAATCTGTCTGTTATCTTTAGATTATTGTTACTCCGACAGTATAGTCTCTTCTTGATACTTTGTATTCAGTTTTTTTTTAATTCATACAGTCAAACACCCTTTTTGTTCGAATTTTAAATGCTATGTTTTTGTCTGCTTAATATTTACTTAATGTTAATGGTAATTCATTCACTGAATTACCAGTACAGAGCCTACAGTTTTCACATTTTTATATGCCAGTTGAGCCATGTATTTAATATACGTGTGTAGGGGGATATAAGCTGTGTGTGGCTGTTAAACAATAGGTCTGATGGATCTCTTAGCATAAGCCTAGGCCAGTAAGTTTCCGTTTTAAATAAAATTTTGTGGTTATTTCATTTCTAACCGTACCATCAAAGCTTGTCTTTCTTCCATGGTTTGGTTTGTATTGATCTAAAGAACAATAGCAAAACCCTGTTGGCTTTTTGTTGCTGGAAATAGGATCAGACTGATGGAGTGCTGCCTAAATGTGTGATGAATATGGCACACAAATCTGGAAACAGGAGTTTGGAAGCTGTAAATCCATTTGTCCTTCTGATTCTCAACTGTTACAATAAGGTTTTTTTTTTCAGATCAAGTGAGTTCCATAAATGTTAAATATTTTTAGTATAAGACCAAGCAGTGAGGCTTATACTAGTGTTTATAAAGGCAGTGTGTTTATAAAGTGATATAATATATGATATGTGTTCATAAAGAAACAAGGAGACAAATATGAATGTAAGTGATTGGTGACGTGACAAGATTATAATCTGGCTTTTCCTATTTTAATAAAGTTGAATATCCATTTATAAACATGGTGGAAAGTTTTAATCATGATGTACCCATGGCACCAGCAGATCAAGCAATCATGAGTGGAATTGAAATAAAAAAGTTCAATAAAAGAAAAAATGCTACTATTCATTTTGATTTCTGATGTGTCCCATCTCTGATGTGTTTTTTTAATCTGCACATTAACTATTTTAGATACTTCTTACAAGAAACGACAACATAAGACACTTGAAGTTTAAATGTGGTGAAGTGTATGATTAAAGATACAAAGAATCAGAACTAACCTCCTTTGATGTAAAAAGATGCTGCTTTACCTCAGAGAAACATCTGTTGCAGCTTTTGATGTAAAAAGGTGCTCTGAGAGTAGCTGTAATTTATATTTATCATTGTTAACAACTATTCTTGCTCAGGTTGTTTGATTCTTCAATGTAATATCAAAGCTTTAACAAAACTGAATCCATCTCTTTCAGAAATCAAAGTGATGCAGGGAGTTTCATGTCCAAGAAGAAATGTTCACACATTCAATAGATGTCAGTTATTACAGTAGAGAAAAGCTGTTCAATTATGGGATTTCTTTTGTATCCCTAGTACAGACTAAACAAACAAGGCTTAAACATTTTTTAATGACAAAAAGATTTGTTTATTCAAGCAGAATTATAGTTTTCCCCCCTTTTTCTTGTTTTCCACTTCTCAAATTTACATTCATGATTTTGAAACAAAGCTCGTGTGGATGAAAGCTTAAAAGTGATTGGCTATGGAGATTTTCGACTGCTCAGTGAACCAGAAATACCGTGTGCCTTCAATCATGGATAAGGGACAGTCAAACACAGATAAAGTAAACTTAAGCAACTCAAGACTCATGAACACCAAGCTGAAATCACTGCTCATAATAACAATACCCACTTCATGGTGGCCCCTCCAAAATCGTATCGTCACCATAACTAACTACTATATTCAACCTAGCGCAAGATGGTGACATCTATGCTCTCAGCCACTCTCGCTGTTAGCTGATTGGTCCAGTAAAATATGGACCAATGAAATGTAGAGGTTTCCCAGCGATGGGTTGCGGCTGGAAGGGCATCCGCCGCGTAAAACATATGCCAGAGAGTTAGCGGTTCATTGTGCTGTGGCGACCCCGAAAGGGAAGAAAGCCGACATGAAGATGAATGAATGAATGAAATGTAGAGGGAGGGGGTGGTTTTAACCAGACTACCACTTGACAGGACTTTCAAACAGTTTAAGATGATTTAATGTTATAACTAATTTTATACAAAGTAAAAAGCTAGGTATACATTTATTTGTGCTTAATGCAACAGATGGGTTTGTATTTTGATCTTTACATTTTTTCAGTAGGTTTGTTTTCAAGTATGACTCCCGTTCATTTGCATTTTATAACATTAACTAATTTTTGTCAGATCTTTCTTTTTAAGGATGTAATCAGCATGCAAACTCACAATTTTTATTTTGCATGTGTGCTTTTTACAAATACACTGATAACAATAACAAACTAAACCCATAAAATACACTAAATACTGAATTTTTGTTCCACTAGGTGGTGTGTTTCTTTTGTGCTTACATGCTTACATAAAGCTTTTTACATAAATCTTGTTTTGAGTAAAACCCCATCAAATGTAACTATTTCTTAGCTACATGGGTAGGAAACTTTTGCATTGCGAAAGTATTTTTTTCAACCTAATACCTCTTTTATTGCTGCATTAGCTAGCTTTTTGTCTTCTTTTTTTGTAACGAGTTTGCAGTGTTCAGCTCAACCACATTGAGTCACTCCTTACTCCCTTACTCAACACCTCCTTTCCAGGCAAATGCTCTATATCTCTGTCATCTTGTGGTGTTTAAGAGTGTCCTGTCCTAAAACCTCGACTGATATTTTAATAGTTGTCCAATAATTGAATGTGGTGTTTAGTTCTGAAGTGACTCTTTTACGTGTCCTCGCTTGACTCTCGACTATGCTGCAGACTTGCTATATACTCAGCCTACAAGAGCTAAGGGGCGGGTATTAGTCACTGTTGGGGTTAATGTGTACCGGTGATGTCCCTGTGTAACTCTGTGTTACCACATCACTATCACTAACAGCCTCTTTTAAAAATACACTTGCACACACACACATTCTGAGTTCTGAAACTCCCAAAAAATAAAACAAATAATAAAGACCCTTTTTAACATTCATAACAAAAAAAATGTTCACTATTATTATGTAATTAAACAAGTCAGATGCAATTGCAAAATGTTTGCATTAGACGTTAAGATCAATCACATGCTATAATGTTCATGTTTTTGTTTCTCGCATTCTCTTTGTCTTCAGAACAGTAGAAACAGGGAGCATATAGAACTTTTTTCTCAACAAACCTGTCTATGCAAATGACTACTAAAACAATTAAAAAAGCAAATGTGAACTGATCCATGCAAAATAAAACAAAAAAGCTGAACTAGAACAATAGGTAACGAATTTACAGATAAAAGAACTTATATAATCCAAGTGATAAAAGAAAATATAAGTGATGCGAACATAATCACACAAGGGAACAAAGCATAGTGAATAAACATTTAATAGCCAGATGCATAAAAAATAATAATAAGAAAATAAAATAAAAACTGAAAAAAGAAAGGGAAATTCTCAGCCAAGTCAGCATTCCTGAAAGTGTCATTGTTTCTTGACTTTCACAAGCCAGAGAGCTGAGGCGGCAAATATGCCACCTCTCTTCCCTCGTTAATATTTCCAGGAGGGCGGTTTGTTGAGTAAAACCTTGTCTGAGATTGACATGTAGGGCTGCTGAAAATGACACTGAGATATCACCTCCCCGACAGCTCTGAGGTGACGGGTCATAAATCCCTACAGAAAACCACCAGAAGGGGAAAACAGCGACCTGAAGGAGATTTTTGCTCATGCATAGAGACCTGCTTCATGCCACTCCTAACCCTCCCGAGGGCAAAACTGCCCACCACATTGCATGCAAAGCATCAGACTGTTCATTGCGATTGAGTAACACAACTCTTAAGCATTCTAAAAATTATGAAAGTGGGGTGTTTTGCCAGTTATTCAGTTGCTAAGATTTCTGTGGAAAATAGCACTGTAATGAATAATAGGAAACTGAGATTCTGACAGATATTCATTGTCATGAGATTAAGCCTTTGTTGTTTGTCATTAGACAATATTAACTAATCATGTTTTCTGGTATGCCTTTTTTCTTTTTTAATCACTAGAAATTATGAGCACTTTATAATAACTTCACACTACTAATAATTTATTAAACATTAACAAATAGTTAATACATTATTTATGAAGCATTGTTTCTATGTTGTTACACATTCGTAAGCCTTTTATAAATATAGCTTTAAAGGCTTTATTGTTGTGTCTATATAATATCCTTAATAACACTAAATTCACACTTTATTGCGGATCGGTTAATCATTTATGAATTAAAGTTTTCACTATGTAAAAACAAGGTAATTATTAGCTGTTAGTGATTCATGGGATCATTTATAAAATGTTAGTCAATGATTATTAACTATGTAAAAGAACATTCATACATCTTAACAGTTAGTAAATGCTTTATAACTACCTGAACTAATCATGAGTTACAGTAGGAGTATGTGTTTATAAAACATTTATTATCACAGTTACAATTTAACTGAATAAGATGTAAGAATGTGTTTTAAAATAATAATAAAGTTTAATAATCATTGATTAACATGTTCTAAAGTATTTCTTTAATCACTAACAAATAATAAATAACTGTTTTTTCAATTGTGAAAAGTTTAAATTATAAGTAAATAACTAATTCTCAATAAAGCATGAATTTAGTGTTATTAAGCATGTTGTAAATCAGCTTATTAAAGCCTTTAAAGTTATATTTATAACTTTAAAGTTATAATACACTTACAAATGTGAATTAACATAAAAACAATGGTTTATAAATTACTTGCTGGCTATTCGTTAATGCTTAATAAATTATTATCAGTGTGTAGTTATTATAAAGTTCTATCACAATTGCTCTTATAAATAATTCTGATTTGTTTAGATGGAGTTTTTTTCTTCTAATAAATGTATTTTATTTTGCAGTATTTTTTAGTCATATGTGTGCCCAATAATAAAAAGCAAAAAACTAAACTGTCAATGCACTGATCCAGAAGCTGCATCTGCCAGAATCTGATCTCAGGAAACTGATAGGAATCAGATAACAAAACAAATTTATTGATTTGCCAGGGTCCTGCATGACTTAGCTGTCAGAAGCTGTATTTATTCTTGCTTTGGATCCGGTAGGTGTTCAGATGAGAATCTTTGAATTAAATGGAATTAGTTAATCTGTGAATTAATGTAAACAAATAATTATGTTTAAATAGTTGATTAAATTAATAGGCGTCACGGTGGCGCAGTGGGTAGCACGGTCGTCTCACAGCAAGAAGGTCGCTGGTTCTAGGCTCGGCTGGGGCAGGTGGCATATCTGTGTGGAGTTTGCATGTTCTCCCCGTGATCGCGTGGGTTTTCTCCGGGTGCTCCGGTTTCCCCACAAGTCCAAAGACATGCGGAATAAGTGAATTGAATAAGAACAATTGCCCATAGTGTTAAAGTGTGAATGTGTGTGTGAATGTTTCCCAGCGATGGGTTGCGGCAGGGAAGGGCATCCGCTGCGTAAAACATATGCCAGTGAGTTGGCGGTTCATTCCGCTGTGGCGACCCCGAAAGGGAATAAAGCCGACATGAAGATGGATGGATGGATGGATTAAATTAATTTAGCTAACAAAGTATATAAAGAACATTAACATTATTTATTCAGTGCGCTTTGTGTTTGTGAAACATACATAACAAAGAAATCAATACACACAAAAAAAAAAAAACATATATATATATATATATATATATATATATATATATATATATATATATATATATATATATATGCTGCAAATAATATATTAAAAACACTTAATTTCATTGTAACTGATGCATGTAACATTCTAAATAAATCATACCTACAAAACATATAATACAAGTACAGTATTTACCTCTGACATGTCAGACAAAAGCAAGCCCATAGATCTCAGTTTAGTTGCTTTGCTATTTTTTATTCTCTAGTCATCATGCTTGAATTCATTTTGGGCAGGTTTTCATGTCATTCGGTTAGGAGACATTATGATGCATGCACACTGTCATATGAGGTCTCAACGTGATGGCGTGTAGCCTGTAATCTCTTTTTGACATTTACAGAAAAGCTCCTAAGGGTAGCAGAAGTCAAATTAAAGCAGCTCTATGTTGAACAAAGACAATTCCAGCTCCCACATCTGAATGCTGTCTGGTTGAAAACAGAACTTAAAACTCTCCATTATAAAATGCTCGTTTAGAAACTAGAGCTTAATACCATCTGCCAATTAACACTTGAACTTTTAATTAGTTAACCGGCATATTAATGATTCCCAACTTTTGTTCATTTAACATTTTATAACCTCCTTATACTTTGTAATTAACATTGTGAAATTTAATGTGAAATAATATCTTGCTATTTATGTATCATTAAACACAGCAATTAAAAGATCTGGTGTTCTCCACCTGCTGTAATTAATGAGACAAACTTAATTTATTTAATACGAGCGGAATCTGAATGTGTGTTATGTTGAAACATCCTTTAGAAAACAGCCTGTTTTTTCTTTCATATTTGGGCTCTTGCAAATAAAACTTTCAATATTAAATATTGATGGTGACTTGGCGCTTTCTCATCACAAGGGACATATTTATATTATTATTATTATTATTTATTATTTTCAAGATTGAAAGACAATGTGTGTAGTTGGATGTACAATCATTTAAAATAAAAACCAAAAATAAAAATAAACAGTGAACTGTAGATCCCACAAACAATACAGTGCAGTGGTATGGTGTATATGTGTGTGTGGGGTTTCTTGACATAATACATTTGTTCTCAATTTTCTTTCAACTACTGACAGTATTGTTGCAGAATTCAAGCGCTATGGAGTTTTCAACATTGGAATACCACACTAGGGTAAACCACTCGCCCATGCCTCATCAAATGTGACTGGGTGCTTCTCTTGGCTGTGCTGCAAAGCTGCTTTGAATCATCTGTCAATGGCCTCCCTTGGATAAATGTCATATGTGGAATATCGCAGGTGGCAGCTGGGCCGCTCCAATGCGGGGGCAGGCAGCCAGAAAACAGCCCAAAGCGCCCCACATTCACCAAAGCATGCAGTTATTTTCTCTTATTTGTTTTCTCTCAATGCAGGACCACAGGCACACACATCAGCCAAGTCCAAAGGGGTCTCCAAAACATTTTTCAAATTTAATCAAAAACACACAGGGGTTTCCCTATCCTCTAGTAATTCCTGCATGGTCAGAGTGAGGATGTCAGAGTTTCAACTGTGCCCCGCATTTCACAAGACGATTGTCCATAAAGAAAAGTAACAAAACCCTGTTTGTTCGCGACATTTAAATACATTAAATCAACACTGCTTGCCGTTGTAGTGTTTCTTACCACAAAGAAGAATCTTTAGCAAAACCCTGACCTGAAAAGATTCAATTTCCCGTTGCTTATATGTATGGGCTTATGATTATGCTAAAAATGTTCATCTTGCTTATGAAATTCACTTCGTAAGTGAGACAAATAGTTTCAACCATTTAATTGAAAAATAGTACATTTGTTAAAAAAATAAACTAAAGGGATAAATCTTTTAAATGAGAAAACAAAATAAATTTGAACTTGTTTGCAAAATCCGTATATCATACACAGTTTATATTATGTTAGTTTTACTATCATGATAATATCACATGCAAAAACCCTATAACATAGACAGTTTATGTTATATTAGTTGTACTACCATGATAATACCACAATGAGTATTTAAAAAGCATCAGCAAACTATTACATGTTTGAATATCTATTAGCTATTTAAAGAAATCCTATTATAAACTATTCTTTGTTTTTCTAAAACATTGTATGTCTCACATGGTTCCTACTAATGCTGAAAACAATTAGCTATTTTATTCTTTTTTATTATTATTCGTTTCCTTGTGTTTTTTTTATACATTTTTTATAGTCAGAGTTTGGGAACTCTTGAAGCAAGCTTGCAAGACATCAAAAGCCAAGCTCAGATTTCATTATTGTCCTCAGCTGCCTCCTAATGGATTGGTGCTAAAAAACAAAACAAAACAAAACAAAAAACCTGGGTACGTGTGGACATGGCTCCAGATAACCCACCCAATTATACTTCATAAGCACATGTGCACGGTTGTGCTTTTTATTTGGCATAGACATTAATATTTTTGTCTTTTAGAAAATACTTAATAATAACCAAAAGTCAACACTTGTTACCTAGCTCATGATTTGACCAAATAACATTAATGTTAATGAAATGAATAATATTTTTTTAATCAACATTAAATATTTGATATTCATTTAGTCAAAAAAGTACCAAGAAGGGTCTCTGAATTATTTTACATTTGCTTTTGACTCATAATAATCGATTTATTCACTCGACTCATTCATTGCAAATTTTTTAATGCTAATCACTTTACTTCACTACATAATTATTTGTAATAAATTTAAGTTAGTATATAATCTTTCAAATTGTATGTTCTTCTCCTTATCCTGACAGAAACAACACAAAACATGCTAAGAACAATAACTTACTTATAAAATACTTCCTTATTGTTGTTAAATAATAACTAAAACACTTTATATTAACACATGGTGGGCTTACTATTTGTGACCTCACGGACAAAACAATCAGAGAATGGCTCGTTTTTAGATTATCAAGGATTTTTCGGGATAGATAAAAAAACATACAAGATAGATTTTAATCATTGCAGGGTGCACATACAAATTTAAGCTAAGGTGTATTTAGCTTTTTTCCAGAAAAATATGAATTTAAATAGTGTACACAATAATAATTCAAGAAGTAAAATCACAGCACACTCGTCAAAACTAATACGCACAGGAGGATTTTTGCCGCTTGGTTTTTGTGATTTGTTAGAACAGTTCAAGCCAACAGTTCAGAGTTATTTGCAGCAGAGTAAAGTTTGAGTAATGGTAATTCTGAACCAAGATTGAAAGAGATCAAAGATGGGTATTATAAATTAATGATTCTGACAGACTATTTATTGAAGAATTGTCACTATTTCCTATAGCAAGTGCAGCCTTGCCTTGACTTTGAGTGCTGCTGTGGACAGAGTTCAGAAGTGTTTAAGACAGTAGCCCTGCAGCTTTCCACATGTTTATCACTTTAGCCCTCTAGCTAAATTCTTCCTCTTATCTGCCAATCCTTATGGAACCAGTCCACTGTGAAAGATGGAATCACATTTGCAATGTTGCTCTACCTTTACCTTCACAACTATTACTTTGAAAACAAGATTTACATTTGAAATATTTATAAAACACCACTCAAAAATAAGTAAAATAAATTTGTTATTTAAAGCAGTATTACAGGTTAGTGGAATAGCATGCTTCATGCCTTAGCAAATATTTATGAACCAGTGTACTTCAAAACAAAACAAAAAAAGAGCCTGCTGCATACAGAAACCAAAAGATGTAGATGATGGCCTGAAGCGGCTGTGAACAAACACCTGAAAATGTATGCCAGTGGTCTCTCTACAACACAGGTGCCAACCAAAATGCATTCTGCTCCACACAGTGTATTGATGTACTGCACCTCTCCTCTGGTTTGTTTTTCTAAAAATGCAACATGCAAAACCTGTGTTACACATTGTAATTCCAGGTGGAGAATAGTTTTATGAGTCCAGCTCATATTATCTGCGAGGGTGGAAGCCTCAAAACACCTGTTTTTTTTTTTTTTGTTAGTCTGTGTGTATTTATTCATTTCGACATCTTTCATCATATATATCTGACAGTCATGACCATGGCGCACTGTAGACACCTGTGTTAGCGGGATCTAAGATGCAAGGAAGAAGACCTTGGAGGACGACAAATCATGCCAGTAAACTCAATAAAACTAAGCCTGTGAAAGATTTATCCTCCAAAACAAAGGCAGAAATGGAATTGGTATGTGCTGACAACCTTGAGGCCAATGAAAGATTGCACTATGGAGAGCGCACATATCACTTTATATAGAGAGACAGAAGTCCGGTGCTACTTGTCACACAGGAGAGTTGCCACAACAGGTTAAATAGGTACCTCACACTAGAAATCACAATATCCTAATTTTAAACATAAAAAGACAATTTGTAAAATGTTAAAGACCCAGATATATTGTTAGTTAATCATCCAAAATGGGAATAGATTCTGTTTTTTTAAGACTATTGCCTGAATCTATTAAAGTGTGTTTTTTTAAGTATAATTCCTACAAAATTCCTACAAAAAAAGGTTTTAATGAGAAACTTTTATCCAGTTTTCAGTTTTGATTTAAAATTAATTTTTTAATGTACACTTTCCTTTTCAGTGAAAATAAAATGTAGCACACAAATTTAGGTTAGCAATCTAAATGTGAACAATAAGTGTTTAACTTATAATTCGATTTTTTTATTGTAGCAACCCAATCTGTACATATGCGTACAAAAAAAGTGTAAAAATCATAATCGATGACTTACCAATAATGTAATACAAAAAAGCACTGAACCAATGTGGCAACACAACTCTATATAGGATTTAATTTTAATCTGAGATATAATAAATTGTTGCATCAACCATGAAGACTATAATAACTGTACACTACATAAATTGAAACCTGACAGATTTAAAAGTTTATAAGACTTTTGTGTGCATTTACTTTTTATTTGTTAGTGAATAAAGAATCTTGACTTCTATGCATTTCAAGTTAGCAAAACTGTTGATTTAAAACGACATGCAGCAAATGCTGAAAATGGCATTAGGAATCATCTGTCATAAATCTAATGTCAAAATCATTCTCACATTTTAAGTTAGCTCTAAAAACGGATTTTCTTATAGGAATCAATGTTTGCTTGTTGTAAGCACACAACCCCTCACTGGAGTACATTTGAATGCAATAGTTTGAATGTGTGATCTTCTCTGGTCCATCACTGCTCAGCAGACTGTAAGAACTGTAAGAGTGGGGTAATGCAGACCTGTGCCCCCCGCGGGAGGAGAGCCAGATGCTGAGTGGATGAGAAAGATGGTGACAGGCAGTAGCCGCTCTCTATCTGCATGACCTCCTCAGGCCTTTGAGTGTGAAAATGCACTCTAGAGTCACATCCTTTCCCTAAGGGCACTTCACCAACTACCCTCTGACATTCAAACATCTCTAGAGATAGAAAAACAAATCTAATTAATATATATAAGGGAGTTACAGATGCTATGAAGCAGGCTTCTTCAAACCTAAGGCTGAATCTGTTCTTATGCTGACCTTGGGAGTAGAAAGTAACTGGAGAAGTTTACTTACTTAAAGTGTGGTCACTGCCGGAAATAGTACATTAACTTCATATGAACTTGTTTATCCTCTTTTTTCCTTCATTACATCACACACCTGCCTTAATATGAAACTGACACAATCAGAAGACAGGAATGAAAAAAATCAAGAGATAAATAACAGACAAACAAGACCCAGTAGAGGTTGTCTCCACCAGGTCCCAGCTAGACTCAGGACGATGATCTGAGAGACTATAACATCAACAGTTATCAATAGGTGACCAGACAAGTGTAGGGGAAGTTGTATATTTGAGCGCTTGTGAAAAATGTTATTGGTTGAGGCTGATTAATAAGCTTTTTTTAATAACCTTCAGGTATTGATGGTCTAAGAGAAAAGTGCACAAGTAACAGACACAAACTAATTTCAGTTACAAAACTTCATAAAGAAACAATACTGAACATTGAGAAAAAACCATGAGAAACAAGGGAACAATTATTGACGATCAAGAAACATAACAATAAAAAATGGCAAACAACTAAATGCCACAAATGCAAGGCTTGCCAGATACACTGGACACACAGGGCCTACATACCCCATCTGGAACACGACGTAGGAATAGAGCTGTGAGGATGTGAAGTGGGGGGCGGGTGTATTTCTGCTTATCCAGCCAGATATACTGAATAAGCTGAGGTTAATCATCCAAATGTCCCGATCCGATCATAAATGCCCAAACTGTCCCAATCTGTAAGGAGTAGCCTGAAAAGTTATCAGGTAGGAAGTCGGCTTTTGGAACCAAAATCAATTGGCAAGTTTGTTAGCCTTGTCGGGCAGGAAAAGGGGTTTGTGTGAGTGGAGGGCAGCCTATGTCAAGAAGTCTATGTAGAGGTAGTTACAAAGTTCTGCAGTTAGCTCGAAAATGATCACAGGAGTCAACAAATACTTTTGAAGGATGTATTCTCTTTTTGTTGCAGATGCTAAGATATTTGCATTTATTATGTAAGTAAAATGTGTTCATTTAGCACATTTCCTACAGCAAAGTCAATCAAAGTGCTTTACAATCAAACAAACACATTAAACTGACAGAGTGCCCTTCTCAGCTGACCACAACGCCCTTAAATAATAATAAACAGGAGCCAGAATTTCAGAGATGAACTCAAGGGCTTGACCAGTCATTGCCCGATACACTAGTAGCCGAACCTTAAACTGAATCCTGAACACTACTGGAAGCCAATGCAAGGAGGGGAACACTGGGGTAAAGTCCTCAGATTTTTGTGATTTAGTTGCATCTCATCGTGTTGAAATTAAAGCAGGGTAGAGGGTAAGCCTCAGCAGCGGTAGAGGGTAAGTGAGCTCTACAGGTTTGGGTGTGAAGCTTGTGGAACAGAAGATGTGAGCTTGGAGGCTGGGCAAGGCAAGGCAAGTTTATTTGTATAGCACATTTCGTACACAGGGTAGTTCAAAATGCTTTACATTTGAAACAAATAATAAAAAAGAAAGTACATTTAATAAAATAAATCATTAAACAAGTCATATGAAAACATATTGGTTAAAAATTTAAAACTTTTTGGAATTAGGATCTAATTTATTTGATCTGAGGGATCTCAGTTCTCTGTTTGGTGTATATTCACTGAGAATGTCTGTTAGGTATTTAGGTGCTAAGTTATGTATGGACTTATATACGAGCAGCAGAACTTTAAAATCTATTCTGAAGGAGATCGGCAGCCTGTGTAGAGACTTAAGAACTGGAGAAATGTGTTCTAGCTTTCTAGTTTTGGCTGCATTCAGAATGAGCTGTAGCTGAGAAGGTAAGACATTTTGATTCTTTACGATATAATTTTTGTGAAGAAAGGAAATGCAGCAAGCTTTTTTTCTTTTCTTTTTTTCTTTAATCCTCAATTGGGAAACAGGTTTAGGTAGTTTTTATGAAGCTGGAATCAATGGCCGATTGTTTGACATTCCCCTGTAAACTAATTTTACAAAATTGCATTCCCAGAAATTCCATGAAAATGGATACTAATGAAGATATTTCAGCGACAAAGCCTGAAAGCAAAATCTTAATCTTATTGTTTTGGAACAATTGTTGTGCCTTAACTACCAGTGTTAAATGGAATAATATCTGAGGATCCTTCAAGTTTTTCACTCATTTAGTCTTGTTTGAACTGCTCTGTTTATATTTGATTTTTATCATGCCTTAAATATATGCTTTAACAATTCATATACATCCAAGTTTGTCTGTGTTCTGAAAAATGCTAACGGCAACAATGAGCAGAAATATTGGGTATTTAAGTATAAGCTTATGCACACACACATAGTAAAAAAGTAAGCCACATTGATGTTGAAGGCTTACCGCTTTTTCTTTAAACCTGCAGGGTTTAGATCAAAGCACAATATCCACACACTAGATTATTATCCAGGATGCCCTTTTATATTAGATAAATAAAATGTAATTTTCCTGTTCAAAAATGTGTGAAATTAAATAAACAAAAAATACTGCTTTGGAGGCTCTGGGTTTGTCTTGTCCTTATTTTCTTTCTTTAAGAGACTCAGCTAGCAGGACAGAATATACTGTCATGCTGTCTGCTTAATACATTACATTTCTGAATAACTGTAAAACTTTTTCAAAGTGTTTGTTCTGTTCAGAATTTTCAAGATGGGGGAAGCCATCAACCTGAGATAGAGAAAAGCCAAAACCAGATTTAATGTCGCATTGTACTAACATAGAGTCTGTCCACTTTGAGGAATATCTGTTAAATGGAATTTAACAATTACAGAGGCTGCCAAACAGGCTGACATGATGCATTTGGGAAGATGGATGTTGCAATATTGTTAACTCATACTGAAAATTCAGATTTTAGATAGAGTATGTCTATTTATGATTAATGTGATAAATGCTGTTATCTAGGTATTAATGTCAGTAGAGATTATAATTTCCAATCAACAACATCCATCTGATACTTGCCTGTACAATGCCTCTCCTCTCAATTCTAACACTGTTCAAAGAACTATTGATGGCTTTGGGACGAAAAATTGGATGTTCATGTCTCTAGGCAATCATGTGTACTTTCCTTTAAACAAAACGTTCTGTTACATTCTGTTCTATTCAAACTAGTAAATTCTTTATCTGCAATTATTTGGGTTAAAAAAACTCTTTTCCCCTTAATCATCCTTTGTTATGAAGTTGGTTTAATTAGCTGGTTACACTGCTTTCCATCTTCAAAAAGGTTCTTGTGACAGAAAGCCATGTTTAGGTAATTGCAGAACTTCAAAACAATCTAGTATCAATAAAGAAAAACAAACAAAGACTAAAATGATCTAAATCAAAGAGCTCAAGTAAATAAGAGCCAACTACGTTCAACAAACAAATCAACATGAAATCAACACGATCAGTCCGAACTGATATTATTATTGGTGTGGTGACTCGAGGTAATTAGGGGCGGGTCCCTTAATGAGTCTCCACGCCAATATAAAATAAGCAGCGCTTACCGTTTCAATGCATGTCGGGAAAGACATTGCTTCCGGGTAGTCGTGGCTTCCGCTCTCCAGGTAAGCAGTAACCCGGGTTGATCTACTGGCCCGCTATAATCACACGAGATTGACGCGAGCGTTGTTGCTTTCAGTGTGGACCTAGGGAACCATTCCAAATGTGGCTGTTGGTGTGCAGATTGTGACCGATACTACAGGTATATCGTTCGCTTCGAGTGCCATGAGTGCAGTGTTTGGGTCTTCTTGACACTTGCTTTTATCCTACAGTCCACCGCATCTCCCAGCCGTTGCAGCAGGTCGCTGTGTGGGGCCGCTTTAGCGGGTCGGAGCGTTTCCAGGTCGCTGTGTGGGGCCGCTTTAGCGGGTCGGAGCGTTTCCAGGTCGCTGTGTGGGGCCGCTTTCGCGGGTCGGAGCGTTTCCAGGTCGCTGTGTGGGGCCGCTTGGTTCGCGGGTCTGAGCGTTTCCGGGTCGCTTGTTGGGCTGCGGATCTGATCGTCGCTGTCCGGTTCACCTCGCTACATCGCGGCTGATTGTCCCGGCGGGACGAGTGAAGACACAGCGGGACTGTTGGCGTCATTAGCTGGGGACTCGTGGAGTGCACGAAATCACGCGCATCTAAGTTGAGTGCGGCTTTCAGTGGAGTCTCTCTCTCTCGCTTACTGTTGCGATCGGCCGATCGTTCCTTTCCCAGACACAACTCTCGTCTCGACGTGGTTTCCCTCCTCTGTTTGGACTGTGTACAATAAGGTTGGTGCCCCCCCCCCCCCCCGATGCTCGGCTGCTAACCCCTTGAATTACTGAATGTGGGGACGAGTGCAATATAGTGGGTTTCTCTTTCAACGTGGGATAAGTGCAATAGCTTCCTTTTTTTATGCTGGTCTTCTGGGTTGTGTGGGTGTGAGTGCGTCTCATCAAAGTTGAAAGGTTTTACATAAAATTGTGATGAGTGTTTCCCTTTCAGAGCTGAGCAACAGGACCATTAAGTTCGATCCAGACTTTGGGGTGCTGTGGTTGTTGCCTGATTCACATTGCTGTGTTGTGGAAAGTGTACACGAGGATATTTAGAATGTTCCAGTAGCCTCAGCTCTGAACAGGGTTTCCCTTTTTTTATTCTAGTGTGTGTGACTATTTATTATTAGTGCCAAAATTGATATTCAATAAAAATGTTGATTGTTCCTCTCTGGTACTGATTATTTGCCTCAGCCACAACGAATCTGTGTGCCGTTTAGGTTTATCTGGGGTAATTCTTGGGCCCCCACCCAAGTGGCGTAGTCGGTTTATTGCAGGTAAATTTAAAATAACTCTTTCCAATTCCACTCGGATGCCACAAGTTGGCGTAGTCGGCAGGGTGTGGCTGTTGTGCAAACTCAGAACCAGACTGGATGTAAAATTTAGCTTAAAATAGTTAAATAACTCCTGTTTTGTTTAAGCAAGGGTTGGGTTTTGTTGGTACTTTTGAGGATGGAAGCTGAGATGCAGGAGATGAGAGAACTTATAGCACAGTTAAGAGCTGACAATGAGAGGCTGCAGCAGGAGAGGGCCCCAGTTGAAAGGTCTGACCCTGGTGCCTCCTCTGAGACTGAACCTCAGCCATTAACACAGCATGCTGCTACACCTAACAATGTTGAGCGTTTTGTATTTGTTCCGCGGGAACGCCGGTGCCCAAATTTTAATGGGAAGGCCGGTATAGGGATTGAGGAATGGATAGAGGAGGTAAAGTCATGTATGCGTGTGCGATCAATGTCTACCGTGGAGCAAGCATTATTTTTGTTTGATCACCTTGAAGGCGAAGCTCGAGACGAAATTAAATACCGTCCGCAATCCGATCGCCATGATCCAGAGAGAATATTTGTGGCGTTGCGTGACCTTTATGGGTGTGCTGATTCTTATATTACACTACAAGAAGTATTTTACTCACGCCGACAGACAGAGGGGGAGACGCTCCAAGAATTCTCTTTAGTGCTACTAAGCCTGTTTGAGAAATTAAAGCGACAATGCCCAAACACTGTTTCCAATGCAGATGTTATTATTCGCGACCAGTTTGTTGAGGGGGTGCTTGATAATTCCCTTCGACGAGAGTTGAAGCAGTATGTTAGACAGCGACCTGCTGCAATGTTATTGGAGGTGCGTGGAGAAGCAATCCGCTGGGAGAGAGAGGGATCGTCTGGTCGTGTCAGGGGGCGGAGTCAATCTGTACCGTTGATTCATGGGGTTCAATATGGCGTTTCTGGTAATTCCAAAGTACCTTGTGATAAGGGAGATCGTTCCTCTGACTTAAGTGAGTTACGGCAGATGCTTTCTCAGCAACAGAAGCAAATTGATCAACTTACCCAAATGGTCACTCGTAGGTATGGTCCACAATTTAGAGAGCCTCCTTCTGCCGCTCAAATGTTATGCAGGAAGTGCCATCAGCCTGGCCATTTTGCCCGGGAATGTAATTGGAACAGTCATTCAGCTGGCCCTCCACGTCATTCGCACAATACTTTTCTGCCTAGGAATACAGGACCTGTACCTGGTCCTAGGCGCTCGGAAAACTAGCTCCCACCGGACTGGTGAGCCATAGTTCGGTAGGGGTTACTAGTGGCTCTAAAATACCTGTAATTTCTGATTCTCTTTCTTATTTGGTTTCCTCGTGTCCACACTGCACTGTCATCATGGGCGGTGTCTCTATCTCGTGTTTGATTGATACCGGGTCAATGGTATCAACCATTACGGAAAGCTGCTTCCGTGGAAAGTTCCAGTAACGGGGCTTAGATCATCTTCAGTCTTGCCATTGGCTGCAGCTCCGAGCAGCCAACGGTTTAGAAATCCCTTATCTGGGGTATCTGGAACTGGACATAGAGTTGTGTGGCCAGGTGATATTGGGCTGTGGAATACTTGTAGTCAGAGATCCTCCAAGTGGAAATAATAATGTTCCTGGCATCTTGGGTATGAATGTGCTGGGCCGTTGCTATAAAGAGCTCCTCAGTGTGCATGGACCTGCTTTATTTACTCTCCCCATTGTTGAATCTGCTGTAGGGCTGTCTCAGGCCTTCCAAGTCTGCCAGCGCATTGACGGTGCCCTCAGTAGTGGGGGCAAGGTTAAGGGACGAGGACAGGGGGTCTGTCGTGTCCCCGGTGGTACTTTAAAGCTGGTGAGTGCTACATGTTCATCTGCCTTCACTGGTAGAGTAGTACTGTTTGAACCCCTAGAATCAGGACTACCAGCTGGTTTATTGGCCTTTCCAGCATTGGTGCAGGTCAGAGGTGGCACTGTTTCTGTACCTCTTGTAAATGTGGGGACCCAGGATGCTGTTTTGTATCCAACAGTTGTTTTAGGATGGCTTACTGAAGTCTTCCTGGTGGAGCCTGCGATTGGAGGGCACCAAGACGCTGCTGAGGGACCCACTGCGATTTGCAATAGGACTGCTGTGTTGCGGTCAGAGTTTGCCAAGGACCTTTCACTGCCAGGGTTGGCTGAGCAGGAAAAGGAACAGGTCAGGTCCCTTCTCTGTGAATATCAGAGTGTTTTTGCCAGTGGTGATGGGGACTTCGGGGTTACAGACCTCCTGTCCCATGAGATACCATTGGTTGACGATACACCTGTTCGCCAACGCTATCGGAGAATCCCGCCGTCAGAATATGAGCAGGTCAAATCTCATATTGGCCAGTTGCTAGAGGCTGGGGTAATTCGGGAAAGCTGCAGTCCTTATGCCTCCCCCGTGGTCTTAGTGAAGAAGAAGGATGGTAGTCTCCGTATGTGCGTGGACTACCGTCAGCTCAATGCCAAGACCCGAAAGGATGCGTTCCCTCTCCCCAGAATTGACGAGACCCTCGATTCATTGGCGGGAGCACAGTGGTTTACCACGTTAGACCTGGCTTGTGGCTATAACCAGGTTCCTGTAGGGGAACCTGATCGACATAAGACTGCGTTCTGCACACCTTTTGGGCTTTACGAGTGGAACCGTATGCCCTTTGGATTGTGCAACGCTCCCAGCACTTTTCAACGCCTGATGGAGAGGCTTTTTGGTGATCAGCAGCACTCGTCTGTCCTTCTGTATTTAGATGATGTGATTGTGTTCTCGTCATCCATTCAGCAACATCTGCAGAGACTGAGGATGGTCCTGGAGCGCTTTAGAATTGCAGGTCTGAAGGTAAAGTTTGAGAAATGCACCTTTTTTCAGAAAGAGGTACAATACTTGGGCCATGTGATTTCACCCCAAGGCGTAGCAGCAGACCCAAGTAAAATAGATGCTGTAGCCCAGTGGCCGTGCCCCAAGTCCACATCAGAACTGCGAACCTTTCTGGGTTTTGCCAGTTATTATAGGCGTTTTGTGGAGGGGTTTGCTAAAATAGCAACACCTCTGCATCGCCTCGTAGCAGAGACGACGAGAGGGAGAACTGGACAGAAGGGGCAAGAATTTGGAGTGCTGTGGACTGATGCTTGTGAAGCTGCATTTCAGAGCCTCAAACAGCGGCTGGTAAATGCCCCTGTCTTGGCCTACGCTGATTTTAGCCGCCCGTTTATACTTGAGGTTGATGCCAGTCATGGAGGGCTGGGTGCTGTGTTATCGCAAGAAACCGATGGCAAGGTGCGGCCAGTGGCGTATGCCAGCCGGAGTCTGCGACCCGCTGAGCGAAACACTGCCACCTACAGCTCCATGCGACTGGAGTTTTTGGCCTTAAAATGGGCTATGGCGGAAAAGTTCCGTGAATACCTTTTGGGACACCGCTGTATAGTTAGAACAGATAACAATCCCTTAAGCCATTTAGCGACAGCCAAACTTGGGGCTACAGAGCAGCGCTGGGCAGCAGAGCTTGCTGTTTTTGATTTCAAGGTGCAGTACCGTTCCGGCCGCCTGAATCAAAATGCGGATGCCTTGTCACGGCTCCCAGCCATAGTTCAGGCACTCCCAGAAAATAACCAGCGAGGTATGGTGGTGCCTGAGTTATTGAGAGATGGAGTGTATGCTGGACCACCCCAGCCAGCGTCAGCACAAACAATCCAGGCAATACCGGGTCGTTCTGTGTCAGACCTTCTGACACTCCAGGGAGATGACTCTATTATTGGTCCTATTCTCCCGTTTGTCCGCCAAGGAAGGAAGCCAGGGCTGCAGGAGCGGAAGGTTATGTCTCAATCGCTACTAGTCCTACTTCGGCAGTGGGACCGGCTAAGTTTACAGGAGGGCTTACTATACCGTAGAGTCCAGCGCCCTGATGGGGGTGAACAGTGGTGGCAGCTAATTTTACCTGTCTCATTACAGGCAGAGGTGTTGACCCAATTGCACCAGAACCATGGGCATCAGGGGATTGAGCGCACCTTGGAGCTGGTACGACAACGGTGTTACTGGCCCGGGATGACTGCTGATGTCACCCGCTGGGTGCAGAAGTGCGAACGTTGCCAAGTAGCGAAAGATTCCGCCCCAGTTGCTCATAGCTATATGGGGCATCTATTGGCCTCCCGCCCTAACGAAATTGTTGCTCTTGATTTCACTCTCTTAGAGCCATCTCACTCAGGGCTGGAGAATGTGTTAGTCATGACCGACGTATTTAGTAAGTTCACCGTAGCGGTCCCCACCCGAGACCAAAGGGCAGAAACAGTGGCCAACGTACTGGTGGGGGAATGGTTTTTCAAATTTGGAGTACCTGGGCGGATACATTCTGACCAGGGTCGTAATTTCGAATCCCGTTTGATCCAGCAGTTGTGTAGTCTCTACCAGGTGAGCAAGTCCCGCACTACCCCATACCATCCAGCAGGAAATGGTCAGTGCGAACGGTTTAACCGAACCATGCACAACCTATTGCGGACATTGCCCCCTGGTAGGAAGAGGGACTGGGCCTCCTGTCTGGGTCAGGTGGTATTCTGCTATAATACCACCCCTCACCAAACTACTGGAGAAACTCCACACTTTCTCATGTTTGGGCAGGAACCCAGGCTTCCCATTGATTTTCTGCTGGGTCAGGTACGGGAACCGGAGGCTCGAGGTACCCACCATTGGGTGGAAGAGCACCAGTCCCGGCTAGAGGTAGCCTTTGAGGGAGTCCGAGAAAGGCTGAAAGAAGCTGCTCAACATCGGAAGGCCAAGCATGACCAACGGGTTAAGTATCAACCCCTCTATAAAGGCCAGTCAGTGTATTTGCGGGAGCATGGATTTGTGGGCCGTCACAAAATTCAAGATTTGTGGGGCTCTACTGTTTATGAGGTAGTGGGTGTGCCTCAAGAGGGGGGATCGGTGTACATTATTGCTCCAGCGCAAGACTTGAGCAAAATCCGACGCGTCCATAGGGTTTCAATAAAGCCTTGCATACAGGACGGTCTCATCTGCCCTGAACCTCCGGAGGGGATTGTTCCAATCCAAGCTCCTTCTCCAGTTGAGACCCACCGGGAGGAGCCTGGGCCCTCCTATGTGTTGGTGGAGGCTCGTCCAGCACAAGAGTACCCTCGGGATACTGGCCCTCGAGTACTTTCTCCCCTGGTTCAAGCACGGGCTGGGGTACCCCAGGAGCATCTGGATAATGTGGAGGAAGGGTTAAGGTTGGCCTCTGTGCAACCAGATCACCCGACCACTAGTGAAATGATTCCTAGGAGAACCACTCGTCGGGGTGCTGGTCAACATAACAATGTACACCATCTCCCACGAACAGTAGTGCGTGTGATGAGTCCAGCAGAGCCGAACCCTGCCTTATCCTCCCAAGCGATACAGGTGTGGTTCAGACCATGGGATTAGCCCGTGCTTAGAGTTTCATCGTCGGGACTACGATGACTAATGGGGGGGTAGAATGTGGTGACTCGAGGTAATTAGGGGCGGGTCCCTTAATGAGTCTCCACGCCAATATAAAATAAGCAGCGCTTACCGTTCCAATGCATGTCGGGAAAGACATTGCTTCCGGGTAGTCGTGGCTTCCGCTCTCCAGGTAAGCAGTAACCCGGGTTGATCTACTGGCCCGCTATAATCACACGAGATTGACGCGAGCGTTGTTGCTTTCAGTGTGGACCTAGGGAACCATTCCAAATGTGGCTGTTGGTGTGCAGATTGTGACCGATACTACAGGTATATCGTTCGCTTCGAGTGCCATGAGTGCAGTGTTTGGGTCTTCTTGACACTTGCTTTTATCCTACAGTCCACCGCATCTCCCAGCCGTTGCAGCAGGTCGCTGTGTGGGGCCGCTTTAGCGGGTCGGAGCGTTTCCAGGTCGCTGTGTGGGGCCGCTTTAGCGGGTCGGAGCGTTTCCAGGTCGCTGTGTGGGGCCGCTTTCGCGGGTCGGAGCGTTTCCAGGTCGCTGTGTGGGGCCGCTTGGTTCGCGGGTCTGAGCGTTTCCGGGTCGCTTGTTGGGCTGCGGATCTGATCGTCGCTGTCCGGTTCACCTCGCTACATCGCGGCTGATTGTCCCGGCGGGACGAGTGAAGACACAGCGGGACTGTTGGCGTCATTAGCTGGGGACTCGTGGAGTGCACGAAATCACGCGCATCTAAGTTGAGTGCGGCTTTCAGTGGAGTCTCTCTCTCTCGCTTACTGTTGCGATCGGCCGATCGTTCCTTTCCCAGACACAACTCTCGTCTCGACGTGGTTTCCCTCCTCTGTTTGGACTGTGTACAATAAGGTTGGTGCCCCCCCCCCCCGATGCTCGGCTGCTAACCCCTTGAATTACTGAATGTGGGGACGAGTGCAATATAGTGGGTTTCTCTTTCAACGTGGGATAAGTGCAATAGCTTCCTTTTTTATGCTGGTCTTCTGGGTTGTGTGGGTGTGAGTGCGTCTCATCAAAGTTGAAAGGTTTTACATAAAATTGTGATGAGTGTTTCCCTTTCAGAGCTGAGCAACAGGACCATTAAGTTCGATCCAGACTTTGGGGTGCTGTGGTTGTTGCCTGATTCACATTGCTGTGTTGTGGAAAGTGTACACGAGGATATTTAGAATGTTCCAGTAGCCTCAGCTCTGAACAGGGTTTCCCTTTTTTTATTCTAGTGTGTGTGACTATTTATTATTAGTGCCAAAATTGATATTCAATAAAAATGTTGATTGTTCCTCTCTGGTACTGATTATTTGCCTCAGCCACAACGAATCTGTGTGCCGTTTAGGTTTATCTGGGGTAATTCTTGGGCCCCCACCCAAGTGGCGTAGTCGGTTTATTGCAGGTAAATTTAAAATAACTCTTTCCAATTCCACTCGGATGCCACATTGGTAAGCTATGGTTGAAAGTGAACATCAGTTGATGAGAAAAGAAGCTGAACTGATCAGCAAGGCTGGCCTTATCAAGGAACAAAATTTATGTTCACAAACGCACTAAAAGCTGTACTTTTAAAAGAGTCTCTACAAAATGAATAGATTGGTCTGTGAGGTAAAACAATAGTATTATTTACTTTAACTAATCTTACAATTTAGATAAATAGTAAATTGATGGTAATGTCAGAGCTTTCGCTTGTGGTTAGATTTGCATTGAAAGTTTTCGTATCAAGTACAGGCCGTACAGACTATTTTAATAAATTATAAAAAAATCTTTTTTTTTTACTTTTAATAATGTTGATTTTCTCAGAAGCATCACATAACATTATAGATAGTACTGCTAAACTTAAAATCAGCTACTCTTTTCATGCTAGGGATGAAATAAAACATTTATATTTTTGAAACCCAAAGAAATAGTTATTAAATAAAAAAAAGTAAGTAATTAAAAAAAACGTTCTGACTAAATGATAAAAAAAACAAGCATACACAGAAATCACACACATGGTCCCTGTGTTTGGAGAAAATAAACATCTGCAGTAATAAAAATCGTACGTTGAGAAAAGGTTACTCAGACTGTTTTTAAATGCTAATTGTTATACCAACAGTATTCATTGCCTTCCAAAGGCCAGGCATCCATTTTGTTTCCACTCAAAGCTAATGTAGACACCTAGTTTTTTCTATGTTTACATCCAAGAAAGGTGTTATTATGTTGATTATTGGTGTAATATTCTTTGACGTATCTACCAGCATACGACATGGGTGCAAGAGAATAAATTGAGCTGTGTACTCAAAACAGCATGAATCCTACAGTAGACAATGACCACTTGCAAGTACTAATGAAAATGTCCCTTTCACTGTAAACCTAAACAGTAATGAGGGTCACTACTCCTGTCTGGTTTTGCCACCATACATTTCTTAAGGTTAAATATGGTGACAGTGTTTAAGTAAGTCTTTCTCCTTAAAGGTCAAATGAATATTTTATCTTTGGCTTGGCTGAAAGTATTGAAATGTTAATGTAAATACCAGCAGTGCAGAGTCTGCAGGACAGCTTCAACAAAGACAGGGATAGGAAAGGTCATTTAATCCCCTACCAGTCTCTCATCCTCGTTGTTCAGCCACAGCCTTCTACATGCACTTGTTTTAGACAAAGACATGACTTATTAGTAAAATACACTTCAAATGTCTTATAATGGGTTTCAATACAGACTTTTAATCCTTAGACGCTTCATTTAATAGAGCTAATAATAGTATAAGCACAGGCGAAGGATCTATGTTTATAAAGTAAAGTAGTTGAGTTGCGAACTCCTGTGAAGGGATTTTAAGAATTGACTCTCAACAGTCCGAAGATCTACCATGATTAATTTGAGAAAGTCCACTCTGAAGATTTGACTCAATGATTATGAATTCTGCTATTTTCTATAAAAAGTTTGCTTTTGTTGAACAGGGCGCACTTGCTTGATTCAGTGCTTGGTGCAAGCTGTTCACGGTCCAGTGCTTGATTGGTGAAATGTAGTCACTCATGGACTGGAAAGAAGAAGCTGGAAAGCAGTTGTTGCTCTCTCGACCAGAGATAAAAACAAGACGTGTTCGGGTTCGGGAGCCTGTTGATCGGTTGCTGCTGACACTGAGAGGAAGTGTCGGTTCCTGGGTGGAGATTTAAGGTAGCCCACTGCTGAAAGGGAGGTGAGTTTTGTCTATATCTTTTGCTTTATTTATAACTTTGAAGAATTCAAAGAAGATGGAGCAAGCTGATTAGCTAATTGGCATTTAATCAACAAATTGGAAGTACCGTTTTATATCTTAAGCAACAGAAAGAGGGATTGTAATCACCTGTTGATGCTTACTTATTCACTTAGTTCGCTTAAAAAGAATTAGTCCAGAAAACGAAAGCGCATATGGCAAAATAGGTGTAAGCGTTCTTGGTGAGCTGTCCATGGAAGGGCCTCTGGGCAGAGAAGCAACCTGGGCAAGAAATGAGGATGAGAGCCTCTGTGAGAGGAGGAGACAGGGGTGGAAGGGGGAGTTTTGTGTTTAATTGTCAAATTGTAAGTAAGGTGGTTTACTATTTGATATCTTTGGGAGTTGATAAATGGGTTGAAAACACCTTTATATTGTTCACTAATTATATGATCTCTCTCTCTCTCTCTCTCTCTCTCTCTCTCTCTCTCTCTCTCTCTCTCTCTCTCTCTCTCTCTCTCTCTCTCTTCACTTAAGACAGGATCTAGCCTGACCTGCATTTTTATTTTCATTATTGTAGATCCTAGACACCTAGGATACATTGTCTAACTGTCACTTCACTTCTGTAGTATGTTATGAGATGATTTTGAAACTAGTATTATTAACAACATTATAATTATGCTTGTACATAGAATATTATTATTTTAGTTTTAACTTACATAATTGTTTTTTTAAGTAGACAGTGGAATTTAATTTAATCTACTCTGGAGAATGACTATTAATTAAATCAGCATCAAAAAGTAAAAGAAGGCCACTAAGATCACCCGCCATTAGTATTTAGAGCACTGGGCATTTTCTGAGACACATTGCCAATACGTCTAAGTGACTACTTTGCTACACTTTCTCAAGGACAGCATCTATCAACTTGAAATACACTATTGGAATCTTATAAGCCCAATACGGTGTGATTCGCCTGATTTACTCTCTGTTTCTTGTAGCCCCTTGAGGAATGAAACACATCAATGAAGCACAGAGGCTATGTGGTGTAACATATTCAATTATGATGCATTCCCTTGAGTGGCAGCGTCAATATTCAACATGTGATGAAATCCAGAAGGGATATTTTAATTAAATTTCCTCCAATGGTTGTAACCACATCTCACTAGTTTATCTGAAATCTTTTTATTGATATACTCAAATTAACTCTCTCTCTCTCACAAACTACTCACACACTGTTTCAGAAGATTCAAACTAAAGAGATTAATTCTGGTAATATTCTTATCTTGAGCAATATTTTCTGCCTTGTATTCAAAAAGCATTTGTCAAAACAAAACCATTACGAAATAATTGGAATTCATTAAAGTTCACCTTGCTTTACTATTAACCGGTTTTGATCATTATCGGGTAGACTATTTACATTATTTACCACTGATATTTGTTCTTAAGCGAAACAAGCAAAAGTTCTGATTTTTTTACTGGTCTTTTATCAGAAACAGTTCTTGCAGAACACTAACTTGTTTTTTTTCTTTCTCTTAGAAATAACCTGGTGTTCATTGGATGTTTTAGGTTTGTTTTGTAATACAATGAAACCTGCAAATGTACAGTGTTTGTTTATTTTAGGAGAAGTAATATGCATTTATGTCTATATTTAGTTTTGATAGTAAAGAAAAAGTGTTCCCATCATGGCATTCCACCATTAAATTGGTGTCAAACCTCTGTAATTTTAGGATGTTTTTATACTTATTGGGACTTGATAATGTAAATGACTTGCGTGTTAATGAGGCAATATCTGTGTTACGGGTTTATATGTATGGCAGTCTGTCAGCACTCAGCCCATATGTCCCATAGTACTGCATCAAATTAGTCTGCATGGTTGTCATCCCAGAAGTCTTGCCTAAAGATGATGCACAGCAGTAAGCCAGCAAACAGTTTGCTGAAGACAAGCAGGCTAAGGACAAGGATTACTGGGACCATGGCCTGTGCTCTGATGAGACCAAATTAAACTTTTTTGGTTCTGATGCTGTTAAGTGTGTGACAGAAACCTGGTGAAGAGTACAAAGACAGATGTGTCATGCCCATAGTTATGAGTAGTGGTTAAAAGTGTCCTTTCACGATCCCCTTCTTTCAAAGAGAGGGCTGCAGAGAAGAATTGCAACATTGAACACAACTCCAAGATGTCCACTGCCTTGCATATGCTGTTTGTAGACCTACACCCTATTGATCAACCATGGGGATGTGGAGGAAGATTGCTACCCACTGCCCATCGTGATGCCCAAGGGTTTATAATTTACCACTTTTATTTTTTAATTTACGTTTTAGTTTGTCACTGGAGAGGAACCCGTTGTATTGGGTCTTGTGAAATCTGATCTTTATGCAGACCTCACAAAACCAACATTAAGCTTGGATTTAGCTGTCTGTTTCTGGATAATTTTAAAAGGTGCACAGTCGGAAGACATCTTCAGGTGAGTTGTTCTTACAGCTCAAATTCAACGTGAATGGCATATGGAACATTTAAAAGATGTTTTTGATACATTTCTGTTATTTGAAAGATCCAGTCTTTGGACCAGTCATGTTCAATTGAGTTCTAATGAGATAGGGCCTTTATGGTTTTGGGATGAGTTGGGGTGAGAGTTTAATGACACAACTTTGATTTTACATTTTACTCAGCCTCAAAGGTTCACTTACTTTGCAACAAATATAAAACAATCACAGAGAAGAAGATTAAACTTAATATAGAGGGATATGCTTTGCAGAATGGAAATGAGTTTAGCTATACTTAATTTTTTACGAAGGTGAAATTATTTCACCAGTGACAATTTTATGCCTATGTGACTTTCTAATTCCCACTGGCTCATTTTAAGTTTCTCAGTATTAGAATGCATTTTTACATATTAACGCCATTGACCTAATTATCCATGACTTCAAAGCTCTTTGCCATCTCTCTCTCTCAGCCCTCCACCCTTCATTCCCTCTCAACACAGAGCAATTAACAGTCAGCAATCTTTTTCATTCAGTCAACATGGATGTGATCCACACCATCGGTACTCATGTGAGGTATCTACTCATAAAATATGCTGAGTGTACGGAAGAACAGGGCTCTGTGGAGCACATCTGCACTTCTTCCTAAAACGACCAGCAGAGTGGAAAATAACCGGTGTCTGCTAAACCTAAATGGGGAAATATACAGCAAACTTTAATGAAGAGCAGTTTGTTGAAAGCATAATTTTTCAGTTGACAAAATACAAAGTTAACATTTTTAATAATTATTTCATAATATAGCTGTGATAACAATTGCTTTAAGAAAAAAAAACAAATGTTTTTCATGGACTTTGTTGTATCAGTTATCCGATCTGTTGCAATATGCATGATTATCAACATTGATGGTATCTATATAGTATATGTATATATGTATACATTTTTTACTGAGACTCTCTAACCTTGGCTCATTTACTGTGAAGTACACACATTGGAAATCATTAAAAAAATCCCACACTGTACACCTGCTGCACTTTTATTTTACGTGTAAGGTGTTCAGATCTACTGCACCTGGTTCATATAAAAGTTTAAATATAGTAGGTTCTGTACTTCCTCTAACAAAACCATAAGTCACACAGAAACATAAACGCAGACCAATCAGCACGGTCAGAGTAATTCAATAATGGACACCACAAAAAGGGTGTTGAACATGTTGAAATAAGGTTAGAAAGCAAATACGGTGTACAAAACGGTGTAACAGATTGCATATTGTCTCTCCCCTAATGTAAGTCGCTTTGGACAAATGCGTCTGCCAAATGCATAAATGTAATGTAAATGTAAACTAGCACAATATATTGTGCTGGCTTACTCTCTATTTCCATAATGTGGAATGTTATGTAATTGATTAACTCGAGTGGGATTTATATTTATATCATTTGAAACCCATTTGGATGCCTTTAGAAAACTGCTGACAGAATAGACAAAAATTTCTAAAAACTGGTGAAAAATAAACATATATTTCACATGAACAGAACGCCTAATTCAATTCTGTAAAAAGTAAGCAAATATATATTACTAAAGTAAACACTGTTTCTCTCTTTGTTCTTCTATATGAGAGAATATATGCAGCAAATTATAATATGTTGGCTTAGTCTTTATTTCCATAATGTTGAATTTCATGTAATTGATTAACTAAGAGTGGGATTTATTTTTGCATGTATCATTTGAAATTTAAATGGATGGCTTTGGAAAATTGCTGACAAAATGGAATAAAAATTAAATCCATGAAACTGCTACACAACTCCCTGTTCTTTCATTTAATTAGAGAGAAAATCACACATGTACAATGATAGAGTGAGCCAGCCATAAATCCGGGCATTTTAAATTCAGTACATAGGTGCATATTGTTTTTAGAGCTTATTTGTGTAAAGTAAAAAAGAAGTTTTTGTTAATTGTCCCATCAACCTTCTAAAGCCTCCTCTCTCACTGAGAATTACTTTACCTGAAAAGGTTTTCAAGCCATTTCAATCAAGAGCATTCACAATCAACGTCACCTCTCATGTCATTATTTAAGTGTCTAAACTTCTTTACTCAGCTCATCCACCCAGATGCCCCATCTCCTTAGTACCATCAGATCAGCTCTTTTTCAAAACATCAACACATCTATCCTCAGCTTTTAAACCTGTTTGCAGTCTGTGACACAGTTAACCACTGGTTCCTTCTCTCCAGTATCTCAACAATGGGAGTCACAGGAATTGACTGGAATGAGACCTAATTCCCTGAAAGTTTGTAGACTTTTTGTAGACAAGAGTGACTTGTGTGAGTTGCAAGTGATTTGCAAATTAAATTTTTTTTTTAAATTAAAATACAACTGACCATGACTACACAAAGTTCTGTAAAAAAATCCTTAGCCATTATAAATACCCCTAAGATCTTTACTTGGTCCCTCTATCATGCACCAATAAATTGATAATTGGGATCGTGGTTTTAAGTTGATGAAAATGTTTTTGTCTTGGGTATTTATTCTAATTGCTCCTGACCTTCTCTCTGCTTTAAAGTTTGAACGTAACTACTCTTCCACTGAACTACTCTTGGAAGCTTTGGCTTTATTAATTGAAGCTCTTTGAAGTATATATTGGTTATTCTCATTTTTGTGTACACTATATAGCTTCTGTCATCCATGTACACTTAGAACCATGCATATTTTTCTCACAAACAAATTGTTTCACAAACTCAAATGTTAAAAAGTCAAGATATACATTTTTACTCAAAAAAAAAAGATGCATAATGTCTGGGTAGGCTCAATGAGCTAGACTTGAAAAACAAACTTGGCATCTTCTACTATAATAAACTGTTCAAATGAAAAATTAACAACACATTATGTTTTTGTTGTCTTGAGCAATTTATTTGTCAAACTCAACTGAAAGTTTTGCAACCATAGACTTAAATATAATACAAATGTCCGTTGTTAAGCAGTTTTAATGATCACTCAAATACTTATCATTTGATCATTTATCCACCAAATTAAAAATGACTATTCAAAAATACGAATTGTTACTTAATGTAAAAAGTACAGTGTGATGAAATACTATTATATTTATGTAATATATATGAAAAGATACGTTTTTATTCTCCATGTTTAGCTATTTTTAAGTAGGCTGGCTGGTTTCGTCCAACGGTGCAAAAAAGAAAAATGTCGACTTTCAATTGATTGTGAATTACGTCTGAATGAGTTGTGTTTTTCCTAATTGCATGCCTTTACTGTGAGTGTTGTTTGTTTTCTAAACTGTTTACTGTTTTCTTTAAACTGTCATTTACTGAAATAAAGTTCTTTATTTCCATAAACACCTCCCAGTCTTCCATCTCAAAGCTGTTTGTTTTCACTGTTGTCCACAGAGTTCCCATACACTGTCACATTTAGCATCACATCGCATATTGCTCAGAATCCTAGATCTGAACTGGGTTGTTTCCACATTAGGCTAACTTGAAACACAAATTATAAATACTAACTAGTGTTTTAGTCAAGACGATCTTGAGTCACACTCAATACTGAAGACTATTCAGAACGGGACCCATAGGCTTGAGAGTATTGAGACCAAGACACAATCTTGACCAGGGGTCGGCAAAGCAAGGTTCTGGTGCTGCATGCGGCTCTTCAGCGTTGCCTTAGTGGCTCCCTGGAGCTTTTTCAAAAATGTTTGAAAATGGGAAAAGATGGGTGAGGTAAATATATTGTTGTTTTAATATGGTTTCTATAGGAGGACAAACATTGTAAACGTTTTCCAATGTGTAGAACATTTCTGTCAACGAAGATTTGCGTCATAGCTTGCGACACTGCTACCAGCAGGAGGCGGGATGCCAGGCAGGTCGCTGTTTTAAACAAACCGTGTTTGGCCCTGGACCCCAAAGATAAAAATAAAAATATACAGATGATTCAACATTTCTTGGACCAAATCATTTGCATTCATTGCTAATGCGGAAGGATTGCCTGAATGTTTGCTCTGTAGTGAGAAGTTCTCAGATAACAAGAAGAGTAATGCGGAAAGACATTTCCATGGAAGGCAGACACGTGTTTAGTAACAAAGTGGCTGTTTTTATAAAGTGATTTCTTATTTTTCTAAGTACATATTTGGAATGACACTTAGGGATATTATCAAATCAAACGTAAACTGTATTAATTTGATATTATATAGTTTATGTTTTCAAAAGGCTGGCGTTTTATTTTTATAATTGCCGGTAGCATTTTATCGCACAGTTTTTTTGCTCAGATAAGGGGCACGTTATGCACGTTCCATTTTGATGTTGTTTTATGGAATTCTCAAAATAAAAATGACATCAAAAATCGGATTTATTTATTGCATTTCTTTAATTTCATCAAAGCAATGAAACAAAATTCATTAATATTGTAATGAAGTTAAAGTTGAGGCGGTATCGTGTAACAGAGTAGTCATGTGGTGCGTCATTCTCTACAGGATTTACTGCAGGGAAAATAAACATTTAATAATGAAAGCTCATTATGTATGTATAGCCAACTTAAGTAATTTTTATAGTAGGCTAATATAGCTAATAAAGATACATACAGCATGTGTTGCCTTAATTAAAGGGCTTAAACAAGGCTTTTAATTTTTTGCGGCTCCAGGCATATTTGTTTTATGTTTTTTTTGCTCCAATATGGCGCAATATTTTGGGTTGCCGACCTCTGACCTAGAGCAATCCATGTTAAGCCATGATCTTGGCCTATTTCAACCAGTCTAGGGCCTGTTGTTAATACTAAAACTAGTTTTTGTTGAAAAATATGAAAGTATTTTCATGTATATAAAATATAGACATTATATGATTATTGAAGATAATTGTAATTGATGTATATTTATATTATGTACGAAGTTTTAATTTCTTAAGCTACTCAGTGAGAACCATAGGGCAGCTTCTTTCGTTAAGTGCCATGTTTAGTATATTACAATAGTATATATTTAGTATATTGCTAAGCTTAATCCTCAATTAACTTATATTGATAAGGTGGTTGAAAGTTGTGATAGATGTAATCAGTTTATATTTATCTCAGTTGAGGGATGCACTACAGTTCAGTAACTCGGATTTCTGCCCCCTTGATATTTTATTTGGCAAATTAAAAACATATATATTATCCCTTTTATTTATTTTTAGATTGTTGTATGTCCAGCTTGATATAACTATATTCAGTTAGATTCAAGTGTTCCAGTGACCTACATAAATTAATGAACTGTTTGATTGACATTTTGATCACAACAGACTCTGTGATCAAATTTATTCTGGGGTTGACTGAAGACAGCAAAGTGTCTGCACTGTTGAAAAAATAGAGAACTTGTCACACTTAGACCTGTAATTTTAGACTATTTGATCTTACAGCAACGTTCACTGTTGTCAATCAAGCCATTTTTAGCCTAGAGTATGTCTGCTTTCTGTATGTGTGATAGGCCCAGGCTAGGTCAGACACACATGAAGGTAAATGTTATTAATGGAGTCATCAGAAAGCATGCAGAAGAAGAAAAGTGGCTTAGATAGAGATTGGACTTTACATATTTTTAACAACAAATGAACAACACAAAGAGTTCAGTTGACAAACAGACCAAAACATTTAGAAGACTGGAGGGAAGCTACAAAAATGTTCAATGTTTAAAACAATCCCACCTTAAACCAAAAAAGAGCGAAGGAATAAAAAATGTCATGAGCTTAGGGACAGGAGCATGCGTCATCTGATTAGGATAACACAAACTATAAAACACAAATAGAGAAAAAAAAAATCTATTCGACCACTAGAGGGTCGCTACACTTGCTCCACTTTAATTCTTCTAAATAAACGTTGCCTCAAAGCTGTGGAGTATTTCAGGGCTCTATTTAAGGCCCTATTTTACTTGCATTTGATGTTGCAAAAATCTTAAAGAAGTTCAAAGTAAGAGGTTAACTGTTGGAAAACCTTGTCATTGGTTGGCTAGAACCCCTGTCAATCATGGTATCAACTGGAAGGTTGGTCTGTTTCTGACCATGTAAGATTAGTCTTTTCATTATGTATCAATTGTACTGGCGTTCATGTTTAAAGTGATGTTCTTGGCTTGTGTTAGTAGTGGATGTTTTGCATGTATATACTTTCTTTCTTTTGTTTGTATATTCATTTGTATGTTCATTTATCTTCAGAGTTATTGTCCTCACACTTGGTATATAGTGGGTAAACTTTCTTTTTTTATTTTTATAATAGGTCAATAATCATCTCACAACTAACTTAATAAAAGTGGTTAAATAAATAAGCAATCTGTTTTTTTTTTGTGTATGTGTGTGTGTTCTGATCAAATGTTACCATTCCATATAATCCCTATATCCCTATATTATAATCCCTTCATATTCCTCAGTATTCCTTCTGAACAAACTAATTTCTCATAAAAGCCCTATTTCACCATGAAAACGGGGAACATTGTTGCAAACACATTTTCTTCTTGTTCAAATGTATTTATTTTTTTTAAAGAAAGTAAGCCATTTTCTTTAGATGCGTGCAACAGTATTATCTTTGCACTAATCAGTTCATGCTTTGATTACCATTAGGAATTATATTTTAGTATCAGGAAAGTGTATGTTTTTTACATTTACATGGTGTTTATCACCTCAATAACATTTTGACTGAGTATACCACTGTGTGATCACAGATAGGGTTGGTATTTTCAGTGTCTTTTCTTGTGCTTATATCCATGACAAAAGGTAGAATGCATTCTGGTCAGGACAATAGTTCATTGCACCATTTACTCTCAAGGTAAAATTAGACTTCAATTTACCTTATGGAAGTTTTTGTGTTGTGGAAGCAAACCAAACCACTTGCAAAAACATGTGGCAAATTATACTGAGAGGCAACTATAATATAGGCTGCACCACCTTGGCAAATTAAATTAAATAGAGGCGGAGTAGCAACAGTTTACAACTAAATTAAATCTGTTGTTAGTTTGACGTCAAAATAACAGAAGCACTATTATGACATGGGGTCTCTACCAAAATACCATTATCGGAGTCTAAAAATTATTTCAATAATACATTAAGAACTTTTTCATACCATTTAACAATATATTTGTATCTACAGTGTAGTTATACCATTACTTTCTAAGGGAACCATTTGGCCAAATGTCCACAAGTACAGTAATCACAATAACCAACATGCACATTATGCAGTAATATTAACTGCCCAGTCAATACTGTATCCTGACACTAATGTAAAGTGTACACAAAATGGTTTAATATGGTTTAGTCATTCGTCTCAACAGTAGATTCTAACAGAATCAGGGCTTTTCATAGATTCCAAGTTTAAAGGTTACTTGACTTGTTTAACTCCCAACAAAGTGCAGATGTAACTGGTTCAGGGGATTTGAAGAAACTGAATGTAGGTCTTTGGTTTGAGAGCAAGCTTTAGACCATTCATTAGACAAGTATACAAACTTCTGTTGAGGGGAGAGGTCTGGGTTGCAAAATTCCCTAATGGCATGATTATATCTTCTAAACCATTAGATGCAAAACATATGCTTAAAAAAATCTTATTCAAGTAGCCCAGAGAGACACTCTTTTGTAACAACTCTCAAGCTTAACTTCTTTTTCTCTCAGTACTATTGTAATTCTTCTCAGTCCAGCTTTTCATCAATTGACTCATTGACTTTAAATGTCTTGTCAATTTAGCTACTGAAGTATTACAATTGTGTATCGTATTTTAAACGCATTCACAAACTCTATAAAAACAACTGAGTTCGGTGAATTCTAAACAATGTAGCTGAATTGTTAATATCAATGTATTAGGCTTTCTAGCTGAAAGCTCTGGATTTAAATCATAAAACAGAGTCAAAATGCATTGTTACCTGTAATCAAGGTTGTGCTCTGGAGTAATAATAGAGTGCTCCATGACTCTGAGCCAACAGAAGAGTAACAACGGAATAGGACGAACTGCAATGAATGCTATGTTGAATTCCGCCGGTATAATTATTTTCAGTAATCCACATGAAAAGCCTGATTCTGTCTGCTTTGCCCTTTGACTTGTTCTCTAAGGTTTAATTAGTTCAGAGTGCACTTTTCAATCATACAATTGCAACTAAGAGTCCCTTTGAAAGGTTCTCTTTTCTTGTTCTCTTGTTCTGATTAAAGCATTGAAGTCTCTCTTACTAATTAACAAGACATGCTTATATGTTTGGACAGATCTAGCACAGTTCACATCTTATTCATTTAACTGATTCGCTGTCCTTGAGCAGTTGAAATAAATCTTCAAGAGAACTTTTGTTATTCCTGTGAATAAACAAATTCAAATACACTCAGATTGACCAGACTTGCAATTTAATGTGGCATATTTTCATCAGAATTATGCAATCCACAAGGAATTGAGTTGGTCTTTGATGGCAGAATCAAAAAGCAAGCCGACTTCCTCTGCATAGGCAAATCCTATTTCATTGAAAGACCATACACATCAGCAAGTTTGTTTATTTGAGTCATTGTCTTGCACCATTGCATTTACAACTTGTGCAAGTTGAACATGTGCATATTTGAATTGCTTTGTTGCTTATTTGATATAAAAAAACACATTTATTTTTATTTAAACACAGTTTTATTATGTTATTTAACACTGCTATATTTCACATCATTGTACACAAACACACATAGAACATAACGTGCAAACTAAAAAACTAATCCATTATTTGTTTTTAAACAAATGATTAATTTAATGAAATGTGGTACTAATAACAATGTGACAAAAAAAGGCTTGTTTGCCATTTTACAGAATATTTGCTCTACTTCCAGAGTATAGCTTTTTCAGCTGGCATGTGTGTGAAATTTTCAATAACCCTAAGATCTTGAGAAGCACTTTATAATAACTACACACTACTAAAAATGTATAAAGCATTAACAAATAATTATTAATTTTATAATTAATTTTATAAAGCATTGTTTCTATGTTATTACACATTTATTAACCATTTATAAATATACGTTTAAAGGCTATAATTCTGGTTTATATATGTCTATACAATATAATTAATAACACTACAATCATGCTTTATTAAGGATCAGTTAATCATTTATAAATTAAACTTATCACTAATTAAAAACAGTTAGTTATTAGTGATAAGGGATTCATGATATCTTTTAGAACATGGTAATAAATTGTTATTATATACAGTTACTAAGTGTGATAATAGATGCTTTATTAACACATAATCCTACTGCAATTAAGTAAGTTATAAAATATTTAATAGTTGTCTCTTAACTGTTTGTGTGAGCTCATCTAAAGTGAGGCCTATTCATGCTTTGTACACCATTAACAAATGAGACTAAATATTTCAATGGTCTGGTCTCCTCTGCGCTGTGCGCTTTTCGCCGGTTTAAATCGAGCCTTTAAATCTAATTTGTTAATGCTTTATAAGTCATAAATAGTCATCACTTTAGAAGAGCTCACAAAACAAGCTTTATACAGCATGAATAGAACTCACTTTAGATGAACTCACATAAACGGTTAGCTAGCAGCTAGTAAATGCTTTATAACTGAACGAATAATGGGTTACAGTAATAATGTGTTAATAAAACATTTATTATCACACTTAATAACAGTAACTATACGTCTGCATAATAAGATGTATGAACAAATCAATCAATCAAGTTTTTAAATAGCGGTTCTTTAGCAGTTGCTTTCAAAGCAGCTTCACAAAGTCCTAGTGAGGACCAGGTAGATTAAATAGGAATTCCCTCTGTGAGGTCCCTGGGAGCATCGCTGACTGAGGCAGGTACTAGTCACCTCCCCAGCATAAAGAATATACAAACTTAAAATCCATCGATGAGCAGTTCGCCTGACAGCACCTGAAAAAGCTAAACAAACAAAGACAAAACAGAAACTAACAAATTAAAAACAATGGTTAGAAAACTGTAACACAGATAACAAACAGGTGATCAACATCAGCTGCAGGATGAGTGATAAATGATGAGGATAAGTTAGAGAAGCACATTGAACCACATTGTTTTTTCCACAGTTTGTATGTATATGGTGCTCAGACACCATATGTGTTTAGACAAATACCAAGAGCCAATTATTCGAATGCTAGATTAAATAGATATGTTTTAATCTAGTTTTAAACTCTGTGAGCGTAGCTGAGCTCCGGACAATCGTTGTAATGTGGTCATATTTTTTTGTTCTTGTGAGAACTCTAGCTGCTGCGTTGTAGACTAACTGTAATTTTTGTATAGTGACGGCCAAACAGCCGGCTAACAGAGCGTTACAAAATTCCATTCTGGATCTACAATAGACAGCATGTTCCGCATTTTAGCCATGTTCCTGAGGTGAAAGAAGGCATTCTTTGTAACATAAGAGATATGGTTCTTAAATGTCAGTTCACTATCTATAATAACGCCAAGATTTTTAACTGTAGTGAAAAAATTAACAGTGTCCTTCCAGCTCCATATTTAAAACTGAGAGATTCTGTAATTGCTTTAGGGCCAACAAGTAATATTTATGTTATTTTCATTCTTCCAATCATTGATATCACTGACATATTCTGAGATCTTATTTAGCCTTAAAGGGTGGTTAGGTTTTGCAGAGATATAGAGCTGGGTGTCGTCTGCACAGTAATGAAAACTAACCCCATGTCTTCTAATAATTTTGCCAAGGGGCAGCATGTAGATTGAAAATAGGATCGGTCTCAGAACAGATCCTTGAGGAACTCCATACTCTACTGCTATTGTGTCTGATGAGTCTCCATTTACATGACCAAACTGACTCCGGTCAGAGAAAACCATCTTAGAGCCTGGCCCTGGACGCCTGCATTGTTCTCTAGTCTCTCGAGGAGAATCCTGTGATCTATCATATCGAAGGCTGAACTGCGATCTAGCAGAACTAGAAGAAAGATATTCCCTTGATCCCAATCAAGTAATGTCGTTTGAAATTTCAACCGGCGCAGTCTCTGTGCTGTGATGCGCTCTGAATCAAATGAAGATCTTTATAACAGTTGCTCTTCTGTAAGACTTTCTCTAATATTTTTGACAAGAACGAAAGGTTAGAGATTAGCCTGTAGTTGGATTTTCTTAATTAGTGGTTTAATTACTGCATTTTTGAGCTTAAAAAAACATGAATACAGTCATTACACTTATATTTATAAACTGCTTATAAATGTTTAACAATATAGAAACAATGGTTTATAAACTACTTGTTAACTGTTTATTAATGTGTATTAAATTATTAGTAATGTGTAGTTATTATAAAGAGCTACCAGATCTTGTTAATATGTTTTCCGGATGTTTTCAGAGAAAGTGAAAATGACTTGATTTGTCTCATGTTGATATAATAATAAAAACAAATATTATGACTTTTAATATGTAGATGCATCCAAACTCAGAAGGAAATATGGCACTCAAAACATCTACCTTTAAATATCTTTTAATCTTCATAGGATGTTTTTGAGAAATGTATCAGTTTTGTTTAACACATTTTTGTTTCTGGGAGATGTAAAACTCTTAGTTTCTACTTCCTCCCATTAAGTTTGAATAACTTTTGCATAATGTTATGTTAAACAGTTGTTTGTTTTTTCCTGTGATTTCCTGTAACTTCATACAGAATAGAGTAATACACAGTTAAATCTGCAAGATAATACCTTGACTGAAATTTAAACTTACCAGATAAAAAAAAGCTTGTCTCCATCAAATTAAAACCAATTTTCTTTTTTAGGTAAATATATGTGAATTTGGTAACCTGTACCATTAGAATAGGCAATACACTTGGTAAAAGGTCTGACAGCATATAAGTTTAATACATTAAAACCTTTGTGTTCATGTATTTATATCATGTATAGGTAATTGTTGAAATTGTCTGGCATTCTGTCTTGAGGGATTTGTACAGTAAAAAACGAAACTAAACATAATAATCTATAAACTAAGTGCGTGCCCGGAACTGTATGTCATGTAACCATAGAATAATTTGTACTAATGTTATTTCATGTTACACAAACAAAGATTCTGGTAAAGTCTAACTGAGCCCTGGCTCAAAAAAGCATCTAGCACTCAATGCTTGGCATTTGGTCAATACCTAATTTGATCATATGTGCCTCGTCTCGAGAATCTTGGTCTCTCTTGTGTGTGTGCGTGCGTGTGGGTGTGTGTATGTGTGCGTGTGCGTGTGAGTATGAAGAGACTTGGAGCTGACCCAACTTGTATAAAGGTAGAGATGTGTAATGGCACATTGATTGCATGCCCTGGTCTCATTATTACCAGCCCATGAGTTCTTGAAATGGAGCAGGTATGGTATGGTGGAGAGCCTCTGACCAGAACTCATTGATTTTCGACATACAGCACTTGTAAAAGAGGTTTTGGTCTAATTTATTCTCAACAAGAGTAGTAGTCTCTGAGAGATTTCATATTTCTTTGCAGCTGTATAATTCATCAGCTTGACATTTCTTGCTATTCTGAGCTGAGCTGTTTGTGTTAATAGCTGTTTAGTCTGAACACTGACCATAACTCATTTCAGATGAATGTAAAGTAAAAAGTAGAGTATTTTTGATTTGCTTTGCTTTATACTGCCCATCATTGCTCTCTGTTTTCATTTAAACATGTCAATCAAAGAGAAATTTGCATGAATGGGTCATCAGTGCACCCTAGACACTTAACCTGATTTGCATTCATTCATTCATCTTGGCTTTCTTCCATTTCAGGGTCGCCACAGCGGAATGAACCGCCAACTCTCTGGCATATGTTTTACGCAGCGGATGCCCTTCCAGCCGCAACCCATCGCTGGGAAACATTAATATACACATTCACTCTTTAACACTATGGGCAACCGTTCTTACTCAATTCACTTATACGCATGTCTTTGGACTTGTGGGGAAACCGGAGCACCCGGAGAAAACCCACGCGATCACGGGGAGAACATGCAAACTCCACACAGAAATGCCACCTGCCCCAGCCGAGCCTAGAACCAGCGACCTTCTTGCTGTGAGATGACCGTGCTACCCACTGCGCCACCGTGATGACATAATTCCTTGGGACATATCATGCCCTGAAAAATTTTATAAACATCAATCGATCAATCAAGTTTTTATACAGCACTTCTTTAGGAGTTGCTTTCAAAGCAGCTTCACAAAGTCCTAGTGAGGATCAGGTAGAGTATATAGGAATTCCCTCTGTGAGGTCCCTGGGAGCCTCGGTGACTGAGGCAGGTGCTAATCACCTCCCCAGCATAAAGAAACATAACTCAAACTCAAAATTCATCGACGAACAGTTCGTTGGACAACAAACAAAGACAAAACAGAAACAAACAAATAATAAAACAATGGTTAGAAAACTGTAACACAGACAACAGACAGGTGATCAGCATCAACTGCAGGATGAGAGATAAATGATGAGGATAAGTTAGAGAAGCACATTGAACAACACTGTTTTTTTCGAGTTTGTTTGAATATAGTGCTCAGACACTTAGCGTTAGATAAATACCTAGAGTCAATTATTCGAATCGTAGATTAAACAGATATGTTTTTAATTTAGTTTTGAACTCTACACATAACAGCTGAGCCTAAAACTAGGGATTCAGGAGACTTCAATTAAATAATGCAAAAAGCTAACAATTGAGCAATAAATTAGGTTAATTATTCAATTACCATAAGTTCAAGAGGAGCTTGGCTGATAATTGGCCATCCAATCATATGGTCCCACCTACAATATTTCAATATTTAAAACATTATGTTAATGTTTTGCAAACTATCTCTCCTTCCACCCCTTCGCCTTTTCAAGAGGGAGGGTATTCTCCCACTCAGGTCGCTTCCTGGTCCCAGACTTCTTGTTTGGCATATCGCCTAGGGTGTTTCTCTATTGTTCAACAATCACGCCTGTGATACTACGCAATTTTAAGCAGGAGTGAACTCATGAAACACATGTACAATTACAAAGATAGCCAATCTTTCTGTTCAAGGACTCTAATAAAGAAGGTGTAGGTCTCTGTTTGATTACACCTGATAATCAAAAAGGACAACCTGATATGAATTCAGTTCTCTCTGTTAAAACTCTCAATAGCACTAATTGTAAAGTGAATTACATGTTAAAAACCCAATAACTTCTTAATTTCTTTTATTCTAAGTTAGCGCTTGATATGTGTTTATTAATTGTTTTAGCTTGCTACACACTTTCTCCAAAAGGATCCCAAGGTTTAGAAAGCTTTCTCCTCAGATGAACCCCAGAATGGTGTTTTAGGTGAATGGACTGAAAAATTTGTTCTTAAGACTCAGTTTAGAAAACAAGCTGACGCAAGGCAGATATGTCTGAACTGAAATCCTCTTTTGGGAAAACTTGCTGTTGTGTGTCAGTGTGCGTGTGTTTTCTTTTAAATCACGCATTTGGACACTTTGTTTTCCCAGCCTGGAAGAACTAGCTACCATTCTATATCCTCTGTTCTCTGGCTTTTTTACTAGTCAATATGATTATCTGTTTAAACACTATTAAAACTTTGCTGAATTGGAAGTGTTTTTGCTTTCATGCCATTTAAAAATAGCCCACATGGCATACTCTTTAACTGAGGGTTCGTCCAGGATTTGACCCCAATTTCTTTTTTTTGTTTTCTCCTTTAATAGGGGTTTTCAATTAGCAATTGGTTTAAAGACACTTGTTACATTTAACGCTTGCTTTTCATTTTACATTACCCCCAAAATGATGACTTAATTTAATACATTTATGTTTTGCAACATGGTTCTCTTTAAATGTGCCACTGTCTAGTAAGCTTTAAATCTTAGTGTATGTATAAAAATCATTATGTTGTAGAATGTAATAGTAGACAAGATATTTGACTGAATTAAATAAAATTGTTTTGAATTAAATCGTTTTTTTTTCTCCATTCTAAAATTTATATGACCTTCTAAAACATTTGTCATAATCGCCGAGCTTGCATTGGATAAAATGCTGTATGATCAGTGGATTAATCCTCAAAAGTACGACTGTTGTCAAAATTATTAATATGCATGTCAGAGTGATCATATGGTGCTGGTGCATTTCCAATGCTTCACTGATCTGTGCGAAAGGGAGAGTAATGGCCTGCTTCAGCTCGCTTGACTTCCATAAAGATCTCCTTTTAATGGGGACATATGCCATTTTCCAGTTTATAATCTAGTCTGCATTGAAAAAGGGATGGAAGAATATGAAGAGACCTGAAGTCATACAGTTTTAGACAATTAAATTAAATGGTTTTTAATTGACCAGTCTGGATCTTATGGAGCAGAGGGAAAAACACTTAATCACAGACTAATAATTATAAAATACATTACACATTACAAAACACATTACAAAAAGCACAAAATAATATACTGTATCTTGTATGTATTTCTATGGTTATTTTAGAAAGCGTGACCATATATTTATCCTAATGATTTTATTTGGCACGGTCTTTGTTAGTCACTTTTTCTAAAGTCCTACCCCTCTTCTTGTTATCTGCCAAAATTATCTTGTTGGCAGTGCAACGATGAGTGTGATTATTATTATTTATTTTTTATCAATCAGCATCTTCGTTTCTCAATTTCTTTCAAAGAGCCCTCACTTATTCCAGAAAATGCAACAAACTTTGTGTAAGAAAAGTTAAACTCACACGTATTTATAAAAAATATATTTCACAAAGTAGCAAACAATACATGAATATCTTAGATTACAATACAGAAATAAGCTAATTAAACATAGAGGTGTATGAGCTTTAAAGCAGAGTAGAAAACATGATTTGCATGAAACACTTTTATATAAGCTTTTCATCCAAGAGATACAACAGAAAAAGCACGTAGCTCCAGATTTAGATTCCCATGTGCAATGGCTAACGTGCATAGACAAAACCTCTCACTTAAAAAAGAATCAGCAATGACTGTACATTTTTTTCTGTTCTAGTAGCACAAGGTAAAAGACAATAAGCATGGTTGCTTCTGGATGTCTTGGTTTCATTGAGTGAGAAATCTGATTTAAAAAGTAACAGGGTTAAAGAATAAACATGATCTAGATCAGCTATTGTGCTTAGAATGATTACTAAAACCACTGTCTACAGTATGTGAATATATACACACACAATATCAGTAAAAAACATTGACTTATTCATTCAGGTTAAGAACAAATAATCTGTGGACTTCACAGTTCAGTCTTTTAGGAACACTATAACATGAATATCCATATTGAAATTCAGCTCAGGTTGAAAAAAGTGGAAGAATGAAAATGCAGCTTGCATTTTTAAAAATTTAAACACGCTTGCTAGAAAAAAAATTATATAAACTAAATGTACAAATTTACTCAAACCTGCAGCACAAAACAAACAACTGGCAATGGATATTTATATAAAACATACACACCAATAAAGAAACACCATCAATGTTCCAAAAACCATTGGGATAGGACAGTATTTAATGCTTGCGTTTATAAAACGAAGGCCTCATTGTTTCCACAATTCTCTTGTCCTTTACTCAGTCTTACATAGTCTCATCATCTTCGAGTGTGAATCACACTTAAAGCATATGGATGAAAAGAATTATATAAAGCAAGCCTCAAGGCTTTTCCAGTTTCGAGAAATCTCACCATGTAGTATCAAAGAGTCAAATGCTATCTCAACAGGCAGATACTAAAGCCAGTGTGACCACTGTTCACAAGCTGATAAATCATACATACATTCATAAGTTATGTAGACAATATATTGCTATTTAGTTTACCTTCTTTTAAAAAGTTCCTTCATCTGACTGACTGAATGATGTCAGAAGACTAGATATCATAGATATCAGTGTCATTTTGAGGCCTGTGGTGTGTAGTTTTCTTCTTGGAAAGTGGGCTACAATTTGTCCGAGTCATCTTCCCATCCAATCTTACCATACGACTACCAATAATCAGGGTCTGATGCCTCCGGTGGTCACAGTGAACGAAGAATAGCCAAAATACTGCTAAACACTCAGTGACAGTTATCTAAAGTCACATTCCACAAGGATCATGAACCTCCTACAATAGACACTTGTAAGTTCTGACGTTACGATGCACTCTGATTTGTTCAATGACTAATGCTAATAGGTCTTTCTAAGAAGTTGAAAAAGACACGCTCACCCATTTTAAACAGCAGTGGCTAACAACCCCATAGGTTAATAGACAAGTTATGTGGAAGGAAGCAAGAAGTCCTTGATTCTTGTAGGTCAAGTTTCTCTGTCGCTTTCTCCCACAGAGTACAGCTCACCAAGTCTTCTAAATCGTGGCCCCCACTCTCTAAGATAGTCATAGTTCTGATCTGAGTCTGAGGAAGTTGTTTCAAGGGAACTCAAGGAACCTGCGATTGACCCCCTGCCCTCATACCCGTAAATCTGGATGGAGTCATACGGGGGAGCGGTCGGGTCATTGTCTGCTTCATGAAGCCTAACGTTGATGAATTCATCTACATCAACTCCATTCGGACCCGAATGTTGCCCCTGTCTTGGCATGAACTGGAGGTCAGGCTTGATGTCCTTCCTGGGCAGATAGCCGTTGATACCATCTGGGTTCTGCAGGGTGGCAATGTCAAAGGCCTCCGTATCCTCTTCACCACCCCCTTCGTCATCATAACGGATGATGTTCTCTCTCACGTCCTCATCGTCTTTGATGATCAGTGGTTCATTCTTGTGTCTCCTCAAAGTCACAAACAAGACCACGATAACTGAAAGGCAAAAGAACATCGGCTCAGGGCTCTGTACATTTTATTCTGGATTCATTTACCAAGTAGCTCTTTGTGTCTTATTCTACATGCAAATTTTAAATAAAATAATAAATTAGCCAGCACTAACAGATGCACCTAAAATGACTTACCGAGAAGCAGAATTATACATGCTAGAATGGCAATCAGAGCTCCCATGCTGAGACCAATGGGCAGAACAAAAGCCTCCACGTTGCATGACTGCACAATGCCGTCCCTACTGCAGCCGCACACTCGGATTGTTAAAGTGTTTGTGCTGCTCATTGGAGGCTCTCCGTCGTCAGTCACAACAATGGGTAGGAGGTAGGTCTCCTGTTTCTGTCGCCGGAAGGAATCATGCTTGGCAAGAATGCTGATAGAATTATCTGCGGAGACATAAAGTTTAGTTGTCATGTATGAAAACAAAGACATTTAACTTGAAGGGAAGAGACGCATGAATTGACATACCACAAAATATTGCCTTCACAACTGATATATAAAATTCATTAAAAAAATTTCATGAACATTTCACAAGATGAGCGTGGTCACAAGTGTCCCTTCGAGGAGGATTAAAGCAATGCTCTGTTTGGACAGCTGTATACTTAGCAGAAAAAAACTACCTCCTTTCTCTGGGAAGAACAATACGTCCAATGACTGAGCGAACACCTGTCTTTTTATTACATGTAAATGAAGCATGATGCATTCATAAACATATATCAATTTTGTGTATAAGGTATGATATTTTTTACCCTACAGGGATTTTCCATTTAATCATAAAATCATTGTAAAATAAAAAGCAACTGGTCCAGTATTTAACTGACTTCCAGTAAAAGGGACCTTGTGCATGTTTGACCATCTCAGTTGATAAAAAAAAATCTATAATTTATACATGAGAATTTATACAAAAGAATACATGTTAATGGAGAGTGTATGAACTTGCATTGGTGGCTGGTGCAAAAGTACCCTTAATACTCATAAGAACACATCTATGCAATCCAGTGTCTAGGATTCATTTGGTGCATTGTGAAAAGTCTAGCAAAAAGCCTTTTAGGTAATTACATTTATTTGAAGAAAAAAATCATCTTCTGAGTAAAAGGTTTAGATAATGCTTCAAATGGCTCCACTACAATAAGCGTGTTATGGAAAGAGATGCATCTCTAATAAGATTCCAAGGAGCACCCATGATAAAGTTAATGCATATATGCATTTACACATTACTTCGTCTAAAGATCCTGAAGCATGCATTTTAAAAAGAAGAATGATTTGTATCACAAAACTCACAGATAGGAGCATTGTTAAAATAAAAAGGACAGAATTTAATTTCCTGTCATAAACATGTTAATGAATAATGCAAATAGGGCTTTTTCTTACCCTGTAACCACAAACCTGTTATCTGCAACTTGTTTGAACTGATGAATCAATATAATTAAAGCATATTTTTTTCATTACAGATTGTTATGAGTAGAGAACAATGCATTCAACCAATTTATCTTATTTTGCCAAATAATCTGCACTGATACTGCTCTCTCATCTCAATGATAATCAGACTTTATTCAAAAAGCCTCCATGCAGCTATGGTGAAATTAAATGTTTTTAGGTTTATGTGCATTCAAGCTTCTAACCCTAGTCACATTATACCAGCTAATTTAATTTTCTGACAGTTTATTGAAGCTATTATGTTGGACTCTGGTCTTCATAGCTCTTTCTTTTTTAGGACACTGTACCCTGAAGCACACGTTTTAGGTCAAGATAGATGAGGAGATCCTAGCAGTTCCCAGCTCTCATCGGCCTCTCAATGTCGCAAGTCAGTGCAATTACAGCTATCATCGCCACACAAAGCTCCTCGGCTCAGCTCAGCTGCAAAGCTCTGTTTTACACCACCTGCCTGCAGAGGGTACAGGAGAGAGCCATCACTGCCGTGTGTGTGTGCGCGCGTTTGTGCTGTATATTTATAGATCATTATATTGTATGCTCTTTTTGACATGTCTTCAGGATGGTTAATCATGAAATTAACTTCTGCTGACAAAAAATGAATAAATAAATCTCCAAGCGTGTAAACATTTCAACAGGAGGAAAGTGACATTTAATCATAAAGTTTTGCAGAATATAAACTTTGTTACATGTTGTTTGCAGAATGCACCCGTAGAAAAAAAGAAACCCGTAGAAAACTGTGACATATTAAATCAGGCTGGGGTAGCAAATTTGTTCTCGAGTGCAACTCGTATAAATTAAGCCAAAAGTGGTGAAGGGTTGGTGGAGCGTTTTGCTGTTGATTGACTAAAAAACTAAGCTGTCTGAAGGAATATACAGGGTATAGCTGGGTAAGCTCCCAAAGAGTTAATTGTCTACATACACTTCTCCGAAACTTCACAAACATCATTTCCAGATGTTAGTCTTACTAGTAATAATACAATAGTTTTAATTGTAAACCACTTGTTTTTGCTGTATAGTGTGTAGCTTTTATTCGAATTTTCAAAACGTTTCAGTTTTTTTTTTCTTTTATGGTTTCATTTGCAATGATTCAACCCTTATAAAACAACCAATAAATAGTTTGACTTGAGTTTCCACTAAGCTCAAATATATAATGGAAAAAGTTCAGTATTAACACAAATATTCAGTATTTAAGTGTTGGTTATGTTTAATATTTACTTAATAATAATATTTAAATAAATGTGACAAAATTTAAAATACTATTGGCATTAAGTTTTATGACCCCTTACTGACATAAAAGATCTGACCATCTAAGGCAAGCCAAGGCAAGGCAAGGCAAGCCAAGCTTATTTGTATAGCACATTTCGTACACAGGGTAATTCAAAGTGCTTTACATTGAAAACAAAGAATAAAAATAAAGTACATTTACTAAAATCAAGCATTAAAAAGTCATATAAAATCAAACTGATTAAAAACTGAAAATGTAAAAACATAGATTAAAACAGATTCAGACAGTGAAGTGCAGAGGTAAAATAGTTATTCGGACATTGGTGCTCAGTTAACAAAAGCGCAACTAAACAAGTCTTTAGTCTGGATTTAAACGCGATTAAAGTGTTGGCACCCTTGATCTCCTCTGGAAGCTGGTTCCATCTGTGGGCTGCATGGTAACTAAAAGAGTATTTACCCTGTTTGGAATTAACCCGGGTTAGATCTAATTTATTTGAACTGAGGGATCTCAGCTCTCTGTTTGGTGTATATTCACTGAGCATGTCTGTGGTATTTAGGTGATAAGTTCCCTTTCAGGAACGCTTGCTGCATTTCCGGCTCTGAATTATATGTCAAATCTCGTCCAATGGACAGGTGTGACGTCATCCGAGAGCGACGTCACACCCGCAATGCGCAGTATAAAGGAGCCCGCGATGGAGACGGCAACCAGCTTTTCTACATTCAGTAAGCGCTCTTTATATGTCTTCTTGTTCCAAAAGTGGAAAACTATATCTTGTACTTGTTGCGAGAGAAATATTGAAGCTTACAAGCTCTGTTAAATGGCGTGCTTGGGAGTGGAGAATAGCCGCTCTTGCTGAGGCAGAGCGCCCGTTTGGGGGTCACCGGCTTCGACTCGCACGCGCTCCTTATGGCGCCTGGGAGCAGATCAAGCCCGGTGAGCTTAATGAACGCATGCATTGCACTCTCCGCTCCCGGACAGCTAATTTTGAGAAAATTGCTCTTCTCTGTGCCCAGGTGGCCAGGCTGCGGCTCCTGCTGAGGCGTAGTGCCTGCTTTGGTCACCAGGTTCAAGTCGCACGCGTTCCATGTGGTTCTTGGGAGCAGATCATGCCCAGCTGACTCTCGAGGGCTGGCCGCCAGTGGCACAGGCCCCTCATTTAGAGAGCTAGCTTGATGAACGCTATAGGCGCCTGCAGTCGCAAACTCCACGCCGGGGCCTTCCGTTTTCCCGGACCTGCACACCGAGGTGGTAGGTCCGGGGATCAGCCTTACAGCCTGCCTTATTATCCCGATGTTCACTATCGAACACCTAGGGGATGCCTTGTTATGAACGTCCCTGAAGGTCCCGGCCCCGGGCTTACCTGGAGTTCTGCTGGGTGGGAGCAGACTCCTAAGGCTGCTGCTTTTGGGGAAAGCTGTTGTCTCTCGGTGACCCCTCAACATGTATTCTGCTAACCCTGCCACCCTTAGTGCTTCAGGGAGCATGTACTTTGCCCCTGTGCTCACCCAGGCTCTCGGTGACCAGGGCTTCTGGTCTTCCACGGAATCCCGTGCCTGTATCAGGAGTCGTTACACACCAGTGACCAGAAGCCGACCTCAAGAGGTAGGTTCCCCTGAGTCGCTTCATGGGGGCTTGTTCGGCTTCCAGGCAAGCTCCTGACGGCTAGGGGGGTCTCCGGCTTCTTAGAGCGTCGCACTTCATGTAAGGCTGGCGTTTCTCGGTGACCCCTCGCCACTATTCCGCTATCCTGCCACCCTCTGTGCTTCAAGGAGAGTATATTGCCCCTGCGCTCACCCAGGCTCTCGGTGACCAGTGCTTCGGGTCTTCTTGAATCCCGTGCTTTATCAGGAGCCATCACCCCAGTAGCACTGCTTCCCGGAAGCTGACGGCCAGGGGGGTTTCCGGTTTCTTAAAGCGGCGCACTTCTTGGAAGGCTGTCGTCTCTCGGCGACCCTTCACCACTTTCCACTAATCCTGCCACCCTCGATGCTTCAGGGAGCGTATATTGCACCTGCGCTCACCCAGGCTCTCGGTGACCAGGGCTTCGGGTCTACTTGTATCCCGTGCTTATCAAGGCCGTCACTGCTTTCCTGAGTCCTGGAGTAATAACATGGGACGGTGGTTCATCCCCGTCCAGAATTGCGGAGACTGTATCTATAGCCCCGGTGGGGGTGCAGCTCTAGCGTTCGGCCTCCAGGCTGTGGTCATTGTGACCATTCTCCACTCCACGGCTCCATCTACGAGGTTCCGTAGAAGGACGGGGACCTGCGCCCCATTCTCGATCTGAGGCGCTTGAACAGTCGCATCATGAAGTTGCCATTCAAGTTGTTTACCTTAAAGCAGATCGTGGTGCAGATCAAGTACAGTGACTGGTTCGTTACATCGACCTCAAGACGCATACTTTCAAGTCCCTATTTGTCCTTCTCACAGGAAGTTCTTCGGTTAAGTGCTCATGACGGTCAGGGGGTCTCCGGCTTCATCGAGCGACGCACTTCATGGAAGGCTGTCGTCTCTCGGCGACCCCTCGCCTCTATTCCGCTAACCCTGCCACCCTCGGTGCTTCAGGGAGCGTGTACTTGCCCCTGCGTCCACCCAGGCTCTCGGTGACCGGGGCTTCGGGTCTTCTTGAATCCCGTGCTTTATCAGGAGCCATCAATGGCTTACCAGTACCGAAGGCTTTCTGTCAGCCTTTCGCTCTCGCCCAGGACCTTCACCAAGTGTGTGGATGTGGACCACTCCTTCAGTGGTGGCTGAGGAGTGCAGGGTTCCCTCCCCAGGGCACCCTGCTCTGGCTTATTAGAACCACAAGACTAAGGCCCTTGTGCAGTTCTCGTTGGAGGGACCCTGTGTTCCTGTCCCAGGGCCCGTGGGGGGGTGCCGTGCTATCGAGTAACTATAACCACGGACGGGCCCCCGCACGGGTGGAGAGGGGGCGGTGCTCGGGAACCGCTCTACCCATGGTCGGTGGAATTGGTCCCATCTCCTTGGCACATCAATTGCCTGGAGTTTCTGGCCGTTTTTTTGTGCATTTTGCACTTCCTGCCAGACATCAGAGGCCATCAAGTGCTTCTACGGAAGCACAGACAATATGTCAGTGGTGGTCTACATCAACCGACAGGGGGGGTTTGCGCTTTTCCCTGTAGGCCCGTACAAGCTCTGCTCCCTTAGAGCATCTTACATCCTGGGCCGGTTGAATTTGGAGGCAGTTGCCGTGTCGCACCTGGGACCGACATCTGGGGGGAAGCCCCAGCCAGAGATTGACAGGTCATTTCAATGAACAGGCTGTGGTTAAGTGCTCCTGACGGCTAGGGGGGTCTCCGGCTTTTTAGAGCGTTGCACTTCATGTAAGGCGGTCGTCTCTCGGTGACCCCTCGCCACTATTCCGCTAACCCTGCCACCCTTGGTGCTTCAGGGAGCGTATTTTGCCCCTGTGCTCACCCAGGCACGGTGACCAGGGCTTGGGGTCTTCTTGAATCCCGTACTTTATCAGGAGCCGTCACCCCAGTAGCACTGCTTCCCGGAAGCTGACGGCAGGGGGGTCTCCGGTTTCTTAGAGCGGCGCACTTCATGGAAGGCTGTCGTCTCTCGGCGACCCCTCACCACTACTCCGCTAACCCTGCCACCCTCGGTGCTTCAGGGAGCGTATATTGCCCCTGCGCTCACCCAGGCTCTCGGTGACCAGTTCATCCCCGTCCAGAGTTGCGGAGACTGTATCTATAGCCCCGGTGGGGGTGCAGCTCTAGCGTTCGGCCACCAGGCCGAGGTCATTGTGACCATTCTCCACTCCAGGGCTCCATCTACGAGGAGGTCTGACGCGAGACAGCGATTGTCATAGTGTTGGGGGTTCCGACACTTTGGATTAGCTCTGCCCGGTCAAGATCGGTGCTAAAGTTCTGTAGGTCAGTTTCAGGGGGTTCACAGTCCACCATTTTGGTGTATGTATCGGTGGTTTTGGCCTGCCACGCCCCAATTGATGGGTTCTTCTCGTCGCCCCGTGTCCTATTAGGTTCCAGGCATTCTTCCTCCTCCAGGTGAGTCCCCTGTATAGGTCCTTATTAGTATCTACCCAGTGTGGGCATTGGGCTGTTATGTCTGCTGCATGGCTCAGTGGAGCTCAGACCAGCTTGTGTGCTATGGTCCACACAGGCGGACTCTCCTGCTGTTACGCAGTCAGTGAGCAGATGGACTGTGGAAAAATGTTATCACCTATACTTAGGTGTAAGCCTCTGACTTTCTGGCCCCCTTGGGGGCAGGGCACATTCCACAAGAGGTGTGGCGACTAGGGCCTTGTCATCTGGTATTCTTCCAGGAGTGGTAGCACTGCGGGATGAGCCAAGCTCTTTGATGTTGCTCCGGACCTACAATTGGATCTGGATGATTCTCCGGGCTGAAGACACTGTCAGTCCGGGGAGAATTGGCGTGGTCTGATTCTCATTCCCCATAGCGTTGGACGCAGCTCGAGTTCCTGAAAGGGAACGTCTCAGGTTACGTAGGTAACCAAGGTTCCCTGAGGGAACGAGACGCTGAGTCCCGAGGCCATTTCACCCATGGCTTGATGGCACTTACTGTGCCTCAAAACTGGTTGCCGTCTCCATCGCGGGCTCCTTTATACTGCGCATTGCGGGTGCGACGTCGCACTCGGATGACATCACACCTGTCCATTGGACGAGATTTGACATATAATTCAGAGCCGGAAACGCAGCAAATGTTTCCCCTTAGCGTTGGACCCAGCGTCTCGTTCCCTCAGGGAACCTTGGTTACCTACGTAACCTGAGACGTTATGTTTGGACTTCTATACAAGCAGCAGAACGAACTTTAAAATCTATTCTGAAGGAGACCGGCAGCCAGTGTAGAGACTTAAGAACTGGGGAAATGTGTTCTGACTTTCTAGTTTTGGTTAGAATTCGAGCTGCTGCATTGTGAATGAGAAGACTGACTTCCCTATTAAGAGCTGATGTCAATACAGAAATAATTCAGATACTCTATAATATATACTAATATAATATATAGACTATAATAATATACACCAACAACTACACATGATATTATTATTGCTTGAAGGTTTTTGCATACTTTAAGAATTCATAAAATTTGACAACTTTATTGCCATTTATGAAAAATTAAAAACCGCCAAGAGGATAAGAAATAAGCTATTGCACAACTTACAAATGCAGCTGAATATTTTGATATCAATACACATGCACACACACACACACACACACACACACACACACACGCACTCACACACAAAACGCACACACACACACACACACACACACAAAACGCAAACCCAGTAGCGAACATCAGATGAAATGAGGAAGTAGCCCCGGTGCAGCAGGCGCCTCAGGCTGTGCATCAAAGTCTAGTGTCCTTACAGAGATTTCTCCTGTCTCTGTGATGATGGAGTGGCCGACTTTAACCTGAACTCACTCAAGCTGATGCAGAATTCCTGTTACCTCTCAAGGCATCTCTAAGATTGCCACTAATGACATTCCACCTGTCTTCTCTATCTTACAATCCTCAAGGTTTACTTTTGTCTTAGGGCTCCATTGTTCAGTTCTTTCCTTTACATTCATTTTATCAATTTTCTTTCCTTTTATTCTTGTCATCTCTGCTCCACTTTGCTTTTATCAGATTTAAACTTCCATTAACTACTGTAATTAGTCAATTCAGACCTTGGTCAGAGGTCAAAACAAACACTAAAACACACACTTTGTTCAAACAAAAGTATATATATATATATATATATATATATATATATATATATATATATATATATATATATATATATATATATATATATATATATATATATATACATACAATTATAATTTACAATTAGAGAATCAATTAGACAACCATTAGTTCATTCCTTCTATTTTCTTCCTATTTTTATGTGAATGCGAACAATGGCTGTCACTCAGAAAGCAAATCTTTTTGATCCCACTAGTTCAGAAATATCTCGTTTCCTCTTTTTGGTGGGCAGCCAAAACAACAGCTCCTTCAACGGTCAGCCATGAGACCACATGCCAAATGGAAGCAGATCAATACAGTTCTCCCTCAAGTCTTCGAAAGCGCAGCACATTACTAGGCTACGTAGTGAGAATGGCGGGAGCTCAGAGTAAAAAGCAAGGTCAGATAGGTTATACAAAGTCTATAGATACTTACAAGAAAAATCTGAGTATTTAGTAGACACATTTTCAACCATCTGCTAAACAGCCTCAACTCTGAGAATGTCACTCCACATTGAGTTGCATGGTTAAATCTCCCCTTGGATTCTGTTCATTTGCTTTCTTTCAAAATGCACTGGGGAGTACAAAATAGCTGATGTCCAGACAATTGTGCATCTGCTAACTTTTGGGTACACTAATTCCACCGGATTTCTCCTTCAAACTCCACACGCCTCCGGACTGTTCCCGACACACTCTTGCAGATGCCTCCCTCACTTTTTCTCTCTCTACCACACTCATTCTCTTTTTCTCTTCACTCTATTTTAGTACTAGCGCATACGTTTAGTAAAATTTAGATACAATCTGTGAGTCTGTAGTATTTTTTACATTTTAGTGTTGAATGTTTTAGTATTGTGAAAAAAATGTGATGTGTGTTTACAGAGACGATGGTCATGCAAACTAGGATATATTTTGTTCTCTTGGACTTACCTAGATTATTTTTGATGGTGAAATTGGGATTATTTAGCATTTCCATGCGGTAGTGGAAAGTGTGTCCCTGAACAGGATTATCTTTGTCAACAGCACTGATGGTCTGAATAACCTGAGAGGGAAAGAGAGAGAGAGAGATCAGAGAGATTAACTTTATTCACTTCACTTTTGTCATCATACATGCCCGGACAGTGACAGAAAGAAAACATGGGATGAAAAATGTCTGCCATTCACTCATAAAAATATGGAACCTAAGCTAAAAGGTGAAGGCTTTGGCAGCCCACTTTTCACTGACAAGCCCATCCATATATCTGCCACCTGCCCTCCCAACAACTTCTTTCTCTTATTGATTAACAGACCTCAGAAAAGCAGGACTCTGTAGTCCTGGTCATTTTTCCCCACATGGATAGAAATAGTTCTGTTGGTGAGAATGTTAGATGACACACATATATCTGCTGTTACTCACAGACACTACACGTCAGAGTCATACAGGTTCTGAGCGATCCTCAATACTTCAGATTTTATTTTATTTTTCCCCTGACAGAGTGTGGCTAAAAACACCAACCCAAGTGTCTCTTATTAATCTCCTTTAAATCAATATGCTATGGTTTAGCAGCAGTGACAGCTTTTAAGGAGCAACGAAGAGGACTTAAAGGTTTCTTCTCACCTGTCCAGGTTTGCCGTTTTCACAGAGAAAGGCTTCATATTCAGTGGCGAACTCAGGGGCATTATCATTTATGTCCAAAACTTTGATTGCCACTATGGCTCTGGAAATCTGGCTGTGATTATCTGAAATGAAAAGAGACAAAATATGAAAGGGCTGGTAGAAGTACAGAAGGAACTATTGCAAATCCCAGGTAAATACATTGACCCAGTTATTTCATCCCTTTTTGTACCTCACACCGATTGCTTTCTATCTCACTTTCTCTTGTTTATTTCTCTCTCTCTCTCTCTCTCTCTCTCTCTCTCTCTCTCTCTATCTCCTTCATATTATCTGGGTTGATGAAAAGAAAGATGGGATGCTTCAATCTCAGTTTTAGACTTTATCAAGTATGCAAAATAGGATTACAGTGGGGAAAAGGGAAAAAGCATTCAAAGTGCTTTTGAAATCCCCTGTACAGGTGCATGTTTTATACATGCGGGTTTAAATGAATATTAATAAAACAGTGGCAGCTGAAGTCTAGAAGACAATAAAGGGCAATTTCATTAGATTAAATTTTCATTGGAATTATTCACTGGCAGTCATTTACAGTCCCTTTTGAGGGCCCATGTAAATGATTGTATTTAATTAGGGTTGCAACCGTCGACTTTTCAAGCAATTATCTGTTCACTTGAAATTAGCACATGACATGGTACCTTAGCAGCTTAGGGCAAATTCCGGGCACATAACTGTAATGTCTGAATCATAAAAATGCTAAAAGCTTCTGGAATGTTTTTGACTGTTGACCCATAAATTCTTGCCAATACCTGACAGATCATTTCTTAGAGCTTCAGACCGCACCAGACATTACAATATTTATATTTTAGAGGCTTTGACTTTTTAAATAGATGGATGAGGTAGACAGAAGTGTTTTTTTTTCTGAGGTGGAACACATAGGTAAAAACACATAATGCTCTGTGGCAACACATGCCTGAGATAAAAATGGGCTATTTTATGTTTTTGAACTTTGTTGTGGCAACTGTATCTACTTCATCTTGCGAGTGCTCTAAATATTAGCAACGAGTCTTAAAATGTAACAAATTTTAACACATTCAAACATGACATGATCATCTATGCCATGAACATTAAAATGTCAAAAAAAAGGCTTCCTTGTCATAGGCAATATTACTTGAGTATTTGTGTGCACACATTTTAAAGATGTGGGCTTGCCAATGGGTCACTCTTTTAATATTTATATCACAGTTTACATGTCAGTTTCAGGCCCTGCTAGGTTGAACTTTTAAGGCTTGATTAAAGTTATAACTTACACAGTTTGAATTAACAACATATTGATGTGTAATTTTTTTATGTTTCAGTTGTAGCAGTTTTGAGTTGTAGCATATTTTTTAATTTATGACAAAACATCTAATTTCTAATTTAAAGTAGAAGTTTTTACATACAAACTGAAAGTTAGTTATTAAGATTACATACAATGAAACATGTATTTAGTCAAGTTTATTAATAGCATGACTTAATAAATATCACACCACTCGATAAAAACCATGTATAGTTTTTTCCAAATTTTTTTGAATCCCATATTAGTTGAAAGCTAGAAAGTGTGTTTTTATTTGGCTTTAAAGTGTCAGATATTCATGTGAGTTTCCCAGGAGGGAAACTACAGCAACTTGCTGTATTTGTGTGCACATTTAAAACATGCGGACTAAACATATTTAAAGTATCCACAAACCCAAATTTATAGTTAATACAATTTAAAATTCTTCACCGAACACATTATACAGGTCAAAGAATGTTTCAAATGGGTCTCTCTGACTCCAACATCTGCCAACACTGCAATGAGAATGCAGTGGACAACTATTTACATGCTCTCTGGTCATGTTTACCAGTACAAAAATTCTGGCAAGGAGTCTGCGGACAGCTATCATCATGGGTTAGACACCTCATCTCATCAACACAAGCACTGTGTCTATTAGGGGACCTAGATAGTATTGAGTCTGATCTTGAGGTCAACACATCAGTCTTAATTTTCAATGCTTTGCTTGTCGCAAAGAAAATTATTCTGGATAAAATTAACTGGAAAACTAAAAACAAACTATGCATCACTCAGTACACTAACATTCTAATAGACTACTTCACCTTGGAAACGCTATCTGCTTTCATTTAAATAACTGTAAACTTCTCTAATTATTAATGCCCCAGCTACCTCCAGTTCTAGTTAGAGACTGTCTGCATTGAGCTGAGTCCTGTATCTGGACTGGGGCATCTGGGTTAAGGCTGCTGTCACCCCGGGGCGGTGGGGGATCGGGCAGGGTGCCTTATGATGGGTTGGCTTGCTGCTCCTCCGTTGGCTGGCGGTGGCCATGGGGGGTGGGGCTTGGGGGGTCTAGGGGGGCCCGGGCTTGCGGGGTGCCGGCCAGCTCAGGGTGACGGGGTGGTTGTCAAGGGGCGGTGAGGGGGGGGCACGGGGGGACCGGAACTCACGGCTGCTGCTATCGCCACAGTCTCCGGGCGGGAGGCTAGCCAGCACCCGTGGTGCTTCCGGGGCTTGCGGGTTAGGGGGGGTATCGGTTCGGGGATCGGTTGGGCTCGGGAGCGATTCCGGTCTGGGCGGGGTGAGGCTTCCTACCGGGCTGGGGCCGGCCCTGTGCATGCTCAAGCAGTGGCTCCAGTGTGTATTTGTGTGTATGTGTGTGTTTGCGTGTGTGTGTGTGTGGGGTGGGGGGGGTGTGATTAAATGTGTGTGTGTGCGTGCGTGTGCGTGTGTGTGTGTGTGTGTGTGTGTGTGTGGATGGGGTGGAGGGTGTGTATGCGAGTATGTGCATTTGAGAGACGGGTGGGTGCGTAAGTGTGTGTGAATGAGTAGGACTGGTCCCGAGGGGGGGGGGGCAGCTGTCTCCCGGCTGCCCGCATTATCCTTCACAGGTCTCCCGTGGCCCCTGCGGTGGGGGGCAGTGCTGTCCCTGGGGGGATGGACGGTGTGGCTAGTCGGCTGCTCCCACTCACCACACCAGATCCCAGTACACACACTCTCTTCACTCACACAAATAGAATCATGAGGGTCCTTGTTCCCATGGGGGATCAGGCAGGCGGGGTGACCTAACGGCGATCCCGCCCTGCCTCCTTTAGACGGGGACTCTCAGTTTTAATCACATAGGACACAGAACATCTCCAGGGCACCAGGTGGGCCTTCCTCCCGGAGCGGACAGTAAGCCAATCTCACCTGCCACTGCCTCGCTTCCGGGGTTGGGCAACCCCTGGGCCCCTTACAACACTTGCAAGGACACACTACATTTAGGCCTGGAGGGCTAGTCTCTCTGTCTAAATCTTGGTGGGAGGAGGCTGCAGATCTGTGGCACATCCCACAATATACAACGGAGAAGGCTACCCTCATTTTAAATACACATTAGATATGTAGGGCGGGGGGTGGTGCCTGAACATCATCCGCCAAACGACGGTGACACTCCAGGACACCATTCCCTCTTTTATTGCAATTTATCTCTCCAACACACCCACATATACCTGCATTACATGACAACTGGGAGCAGATGTTGGGGAATGGGTGGACGACTGCCCCCGTCTTCCCTCTTGGGGGGTAAGGGCCCACCATCGTGGGGGTGTGGGTGGCTGCGGGGGTGGGTGCGGGCTGCAGGTGAGCGGCTGGCTACTGCCCGGGACTGGAAGACTGAATGAGTGGGTAGATGGATGGATGGATGATTGGATGACTGGATGGGGTTGATTTAGTGGGTGGGGGTGGGGGTGGGGGTGGGGGTTGCTGGTAGGGGTGTGCGTGGGGTTAGGTTTGGGGGGGTGCTTTTAGGGGTGAGTGTTTTTTGGGGGACTGCTGGTTGATGTGTGCATGGGGTCCGGGTGTGGCCCGGGGGTGGTCCTGCCGCGTCTGGAGGACCCGCCCCCTTCTGGTCCCTTGGCCGTCCTCCCTTTTTCCTGGCAGGTCCACGGAGGTGCTCGGGACTGGGGGCCTATGTGGGCATGGCGGTGCTTGTGGGTGGGGCCTCCCAGTCTCTGCCCGCACTGTCAGGGGCTGCATTCCCGCCTAGCTTTGGGCTGGTCGACCTCCTGCTGCAGCGGGCCCTCTGGGGCCCCGGGCATAGAAGGTTAGTCACGACACCTGGGATGTTTGGTCGCTGTTAGATGCTTGAGGTTTAGGTCACCTGTCCTGTAACACTCAATTACTTATGTGTATGTGTGTATATATATATATATATATATATATATATATATATATATATATATATATATATATATATATATATATATATATATATATATATATATATATATGTGTGTATGTGTGTATGTATAGCGTCACGGTGGCGCAATGGGTAGCACGGTCGTCTCACAGCAAGAAGGTCACTGGTGGCATTTCTGTGTGGAGTTTGCATGTTCTCCCCGTGATCGCGTGGGTTTTCTCCGGATGCTCCGGTTTCCCCACAAGTCCAAAGACATGCGGTATAAGTGAATTGAGTAAGAAAGATTGCCCATAGTGAGAATGTGTGTGTGAATGTTTCCCAGTGATGGGTTGCAGCTGGAAGGGCATCCGCTGCGTAAAACATATGCCAGAGAGTTGGTGGTTCATTCCGCTGTGGCGACCCCGAAAGGGAAAAAGCCGACATGAAGATGAATGAATGAATGTATATGTATGTATGTGTATATATATATATATATATATATATATATATATGTGTATGTGTATATATATATATATATATATATATATATATATATATATATATATATATATATATATATCCATCCATCCATCCATCCATCCATCTTCATGTCGGCTTTATTCCCTTTCGGGGTCGCCACAGCGGAATGAACCGCCAACTCACTGGCATATGTGGCGGATGCCCTTCCCTGCCGCAACCCATCGCTGGGAAACATTCACACACACATTCACTCTTTAACACTATGGGCAATTGTTCTTATTCAATTCACTTATTCCGCATGTCTTTGGACTTGTGGGGAAACCGGAGCACCCGGAGAAAACCCACGCGATCACGGGGAGAACATGCAAACTCCACACAGAAATGCCACCTGCCCCAGCCGAGCCTAGAACCAGCGACCTTCTTGCTGTGAGACGACCGTGCTACCCACTGCGCCACCGTGACGCCTATATATATATATATATATATATATATATATATATATATATATGTATATGTGTGTGTGTATTTATATGTATGTATGTGTGTATATATGTATGTATATATATATATATATACATATATGATTACAAATTCTATTTATTATTATTATTATTATTCTGCATGTTTATCTGCATGTATGTATGTATATTTATATTTGTATGCATATCTGTAGAAAGATGCGAACTACTTGGATGTACTAAGGTAGGTATCTAGTATTACTTATTTTACTTATTCTCATTTTCAACTCAATCTTGACTCCTTCCCCCACAATTACCTCTCACCTTCTCTTTCCCCCTCCAAAACTTCTCTACCTCTGTTTTCCCCTCAATTACTTCTCTCCTCTTTCCCCCTTTTTTTTAATTAACACCGTCCTGTCCTGATGTATGTTTATATGATTGATTAATGTAATTATTGTGATGAATGCGAATGAAATAAATTAAAAGCTTCTATCCACAGGAATAATCAATATATAATATCTTCAATTCTCTGGAAAGAGCAAAACTGACCAACTCATACGAAGCACCTCCCTTCTCATGGGGCTGCTTTGAAGTACAGGACAGGACAGGTTTAAAATAAAAAAATTAAAAAAATAAAACATGCGGACTTGACAATGGGTCACTCTTTTAATAACTATTTCACAGTTTATGTGTCAGATTCGGGCCTAAGTTGTTATTTTCAACATGCTAGGTTGAACTTTAAAGCCTTGCTTAAAGTTACATAGTTTTAATTAACAAAAGATAGATGTGTACATTTACTTAGATGTTTTTTACTGAGATGTGGCTTAATTGTTTTTGTTTTTTTCAGGCAATGTCAGGTTGACACTTTGTTAAAACATATCAGAAAGAGGCGGAGCAAAAAGATACATAAGTGTGATCACACTACCAAACAGCTAGTCAGACAAGTTTTTTTTTTAATTCATTGAGTTTGTCACAGAATGTTGCTAAACTTAATTTCACTTTGAGGCTGGCATCAGATGTCAAGTATTGATGGCCAGACACTTGCAATGCAGGTTTTTGAATGTCAAACAGTTTATGCATAGTTGGAAAGTAGAGAGAACATTTATTCGTATTACTATAATCAAGTAGTTTTTTTCATGTACTGTTTCCTTTTGAGTAGATTTTAAAACAAAAAAGTTAAATACTTTTACTCTTCGTATGAACTCAGACTTTTTCTGTGAGTAAAACATTTATATATAGATCCCTGATCTATATATACCAGCAAAAAGTAAATATGAACCAGCAAAAAGTGAAATGTTACACTTTCCGTGTAAAGAAAAACTGCTTCATCAGTAAAAACGCAGCGTTATACCCTGCAATAAAAGCTGATTTATGTAAACTGGCATCTTATATTAAACTTGACATCAAAGCCATGCAGGGTTGCTACTATTTTATTCTGCCTAATCTGCTCTCATGTGAGTTGTGGCTGGCTTGAAAAAAGTTACATATTTTAAAATTGTATTGAAACTGTTGTATCATGTTTTTTTTCTGCATAGCCAATAAAGCATTGCGATTTTTATGAATTGTGACTAGTGTTATTAAGTTTAACACACATTGATTATTTTGTATATGATAGTCTCAGTACTTCAAGCATATTTGGCTAATAAATTGAGTGATCTGTAAATGTAAGGGTTCTGGGACCTTGAGGTGCTTGGGACCAACCAAAACCCCCCATTGCTTTAAAGATGCAGATGGTGGTAGAGGAGAGCTTGTTTTTAACTGGCTGCTTAATATCCCAGGATTTGGGTGAGCTGGAGTGAGGCCCCTGTGATGATTAAGATAATCATATGATGTGCTTATTCCCAAACCTCGTTAGATCAACATCATTTACTAACAGAGACAGCGGAGATGACTCTGAGCTTCTTTGGGAGAAAAAAAAACCCTACAGGCATTGCTGTGAAAGGTTGCTCATTTCTCAAATTATTTGAGTACTATTTCCATCCCTGCTATGCAAGCCATTCAAAACTGAACATGAGGATGTGTGAGTGACATGCAGTGGGGATTTTCTTCTAATTGTGTAATAGAACAGATGTTCTTGTATTTGTTATGTACAGCAAACTGGCATGTGGCAGACTTGTAAATCTTCTCAAACTGAAAGCTGCTGATTAAGTAAGAAACCAGTTGTTGTCCTCTATCTTAAAAGTAAAACAAAAATCTGTTTACGCTGTTTTGAATTTACTCCAATGGTTAATAAGATACTCTGACAATTTATTGATTTTGGATGTAGCATTTTTTTAATTAAACCCCGATTTACAGTGGAAGATTTTACTTTAAAGTGATCAATTTGGATGTAAAGCATACAGTCTGAACGACAAGTAGTTAGTCGATAGCTGAGAACAGGATAAAAAAAGGAATGCCCTGAAGGAAATAATTAAATGAATGAATCCTTCCCCTTTAATAATTTTAAAACAAAAGTAAGGACATTATGGTACTATTAAACTCCCCTATAGAGATTTACGTAGACGTTTTGGGGAGGTGGGGGCAGTACTTGACATATGTCACAGTGTACCAGCTAAAATATTTGCTTTCAAAAACTACGAATTTACTCTTTCGTAATAAAGTACTTTATTTCATAAATTTTGTAATAAAGACAATTCGGATTTCAAAAGAGATTCAGATTTAAAACTTTTTCAAAAACAAAAAAAAATATTTTAGCAGCTTTTTAATATTCTTATAGTTCTAAAACCGCTTGTTATGTGGAAATCAATATTATGTGTTCAAGAACAGAGAGAGAAACTGCACTTACGAACTTCTGTTGCTGTGACAGTGATATTGTGCCACATATCTGTCTCTCTATCCAGAGGTTTGGCCAACGTTATCTTCCCATCATCGACATTAATGTTAAACTGCCTTTCCAAATCTGTGTGCCTGTCAATGAAATACCTGTAGGGGAAAACCCATGAGAGAAACAGAAAAGAAAAAAAATCTGTTAGACATGTTTAGAAAATAATACAATATATAATATATTCCATTTTTAGTTAAGTTAAAGTAACAAGTTTCTCTAAATGTAAAGCTCGCTGACATTCTCAAACATAATTAAAAAAAAGTATTTCTCAAAATAAAAGAGGAAATGCATCCAACATACTGTTAACTATAGGTTGGACTGTTTAACTTTTAATAATCACAAATAAAACTATTTCATATGTATTTAACAGAAAAAGTAAATATGTGGCTGCTCTCACAACTAAAAAAGACCCAAAAAATTCTGCCCCGCTAGAAATGAAATAACTGTGGTTGGAAGCTCAGGAGGAGGAAAGTGTACTGCTGCTATGCAGTCAGAGAGACACACAGACACAAAGACAGACAGGCAGCGTTTCCACCTGGGATCAGTCTCCATGAGGCTGAATGTAGTTCAGTCAGGCTCTGACAGCTCCACGTAGCACCAAGAGACAGACCCTTGAATGCTGTGCTATCTGTCAGTCAAACTGACAAAGTAGCAGTGGGGAATGTAGTGCAGAAAACAAGAGAAATAAACAATCAAATATGCAATTAATTATTCCTTAGGGGATAAGATTTTAACTTCTCTTGTCCTGTGTCTAAGCATACAGCATCTCAAGTGTGCATCTAAGATTAGAGTGAATTATGTCTCCCTGCATGTAAATTTGTCTCACTTTTACACCAAGCAATGGTAATAAAATGGCAATATAATTATTCCAAACATTATAAATGAAGATGCCTCAAGTTAGACGTAGAAGGGATTAAATGTGTTATCGCACACTGCATTGCAGGGCCATGTTTTAGGAGGAGATGCTCAAATAAAAAAGGCACATCGAACAGTTTTGCCATTCCCATAAAATATGATATTTTAGAGGCCACTCTGTTGCTTAGATATACCTTTTTAAAATATAAGTTGTATTTTGAAATTGAATTAAGAAAAAGAAAGACAAAAAATGTTTGCATTTTTTTTATCAAACAACATCTTTATCATAAGCTTTAAATATTTATGTTAAGATTTGCTTTAAATAAATGAATCATTAATAAAAATCGTACAGACATTTTAATGTACAGATTCAAAAATTGGATGCCCAGGCTTCTAACAATATAAAGTTATTTTGAAATTGGAAATCTAACAGCTATTGTGCTATTTTGTGATGTAACTAAATGAAATTTTATGCCGCTCTCAAATAGATATGAGACAGATTGGTCCCTCACAAGCCTTATATCAAATGGCACATGGAGTTTTGCTTCTTTTTAGCCACACAACTATTAATTACACATAATATCCTGTTTGTATTAAAAACGATTTCAAGTTTATTGACCTCACAATAATCATGGTTAGAGCTCCCTTCCATATCCCTTTCCTTATGCGAAACGTTAACACATAAAAATCACTTGCAAACTCTTACAAATATTGTGATCAATCCACACAATTTCAAAAGTTTTGACATTACATAGTGTACATTATTGTGTTTGCATTGTTTTTAAATGTAACAAAATGGTTACAGATAACAAACTTTGGTTTTATATATTTTGTTCGTCACATCCTCTTAAAAAAAAGTGCCCTTTTTGTGCTCATGAGCGTTACGTCATCATGTAAACAAGCGCAGTGTAAATATTTGTGCATATTTGGCCAATTTCAAAATTTTGCACTGAATAGCACATATTAGATGCTTGCATGACCACTTAGACATTATAAAATTATCGTTTATTGTGCCATCACGTGAGTGCTAAGCTGTGACCTGTAAAAGTGTGTGGAGGCTCGAGCTCAGAGAAGCCATTATCTGGGAGGCGATCTGGTCCTTGTGCAGACATGTGTTTACTTTTATGTAAGAAGGTGTCAAACAAATACACTGGTGGTCATCTTTTAACAGAAACAAACATTATTTGAGCAGCATCAGAAAAGGAAAAAATTACATTCCTTCATAATGTAACTTTTGTTTGTTTATTTGATAAAAAAAATATGTCTAATAATAATAAACTCTTTTGAATTCCTAAAATAATAAATAAAAAAGAACCCTGACTATTTGTTGGTCCTGTGTATCATTCCCAGTGGCCACGCAAATAATGATCCATAAGGGCTCTTTGGGCATCTAGAGGCAAGGAGGCAGGTGCTTGGGCACCTTATTATCGATACATTTAGTAAATCTGCACTTTTAATAAATCTGTAAAATTACACTGCACTGTTTATTCTGCACAAACAATTCAAACCTTAAATCACTCTGATAAAGATACATATTACTTAATAACATATTAAAACATTTTACATTAGAAGCAACATTTAATCACAGGCCATGCTGCAAAATAATTGCATTTGAAGAAGATGCTAGTAACTAGCATTACTTGTTATATGTTATAAGCATTATATGTTGTTCCAGAGCACTCTAATGCAAAGTCTGACAATTTATTTTACTAGCATAGACTATGAAGATAACTAAAGGGAAAAAAATACTACTTAATAACGTGAGCCTAAAGCTCTCATGTCCTGTATGACATGGTATTATATCAAGCAAATGAGTAAACAAGACTTTCATGAAAGCATGAGAAAATTTAATGTACTACATGTTCTTTTATGGGTTGCACACAATAAATCACTGGCTAAATCAAATCACGTTGCCTTCTCTCTATAAGTAAAGCATACATTCGTATAACTCAATCAGCATCAAGAGAAGACACCAAACATTAGCATATGGTAGCTATCAGGTGGCATAAGCATTCTGCTGCCAGAAGGTCTTTATGTCAGAGAGGGTTAAAAGATCCCCGCTGATTCCACCCACACTTCTGACAGACCGAGGGAGTATTTTCCTAACAAGGCTCATTTGAACTTAGACACAGCTTGTCGTCGTTTGATGCACGTCACTTTCACAATAACACAAGAAATCCAGCTATGATAGACAGAAGGGGGGGTGGAAGGTCTGAGAGTTCAAGCTGATGCCGAATAATGTTTCCGTGAATGATGTTTCCATGCTGAGCTCCAATTAATACTGACATTTTCATTTTACCACAGCCCTTTAAAAGGTGCAATTATAGATGTTTATTTCATTTTAAATTATTTTTCTTTTAGTATTCACTCTTGATTGCGTCTTCTATTGATGTGATAACCACAGTGAGGTGAACAATGAGCCATATTCGCTGTCTGATCTGAGGTTGTTAGGTTATGGTTATCTTATAACACCATTCAACTCAACAAGGGCTATTTGCTAAATGACCCTTTTAGCTTGAAACATGTTTCCATACCTTTTGAGTTTGCTTTAATGCCTGTAATCCTTGTGGAGCACATGTGATTTTACCACATCATGGTTCAAAATTGAGTACAGATGACAGAAAGCGAATTTTGTCATGTTGAATGATGCATTAATTTGATTGTTAAGGGGTTTTTAGAATTAAACCCATCCTGTTTTAATAGTTTGAGATATATTTTAAAAAATATAATGAAAAGAAAAATGGAACAATCAAGCTGTAAACTAAACTGAATGGAAACTGAATTTGCAAAGCACTAAATATAACAATTTCTTTTGCAACATTATCATTTCAACAACACATTTCACCCCATTGTAAAAATATTTAGGTTTTCAAAGCATATTTTTTTGGAGTGTGGGAGAAAACCTGAGTGCTTAGAGAGCAGCCTTGACACAAACCAGAATGTTTGGGCTGAGAGGCAACAGTGCTCACCACTGCCCCTCTGCTTGCGCTATGCGTTTTGGATATTGAAAAAAAAGAAATATCTATTTAACATCAAAAACTCAAGGGAAAGAAAAACCTTCCTTTTACTTCATTTTACTTTGTGCAATTAAAAGAAATCATTACTACCATATTTCAAGTCCTGAAGTGTTTTGCAAGTCTGACATTAATCAGTGTTGAGCCATTCTGAAGGATGAACTTTCCCTGCCTAGCTTAAATGTCTGAACATGATTAATACTTTAAAACAATCATTGGATTGCTAAAAAGTTGTCTTGAAGCTATTAAATGTAATCAGTTATGTTAATGAAGTAGGCTATGCAATATTTCAGCTTAAATAAACTGATTCCTAACGCAACATTGTGGTTTATGAGCAAACTAATTGATTAAAACTGAATAAAGGATTGTAATATTCGTCTGAAAGAGAGTCCTTATCCTTTACTACAATATTAATAAACACTTTCCCAGTATCCCACTTTATTAAAACTGAGTTTAAGTACATCACATCTTAGAATGCTAACTTTGTATAGCTGAACCACTGAAGTTCAATCTCCGATTCCTTCTACCCTTCCGGTTCTAGCATAATTACACAACCTGTAGCATGTTGTCCCCGAAACATTGCAAGTCACTGGAGAATTAATGGAATGCTAGGTCGTACAGAGAGAAATTGGCTGTATAACCTATACTCAAGGTGCCCTTGTAGTTTTTCAAGAAGAAAGTCACAGAAGAGATATACATCATCAAGAGGAAGGGGAGGAATCATATTGTGTCGTTGTCCTATCTCTCCTTCTCCCAGGTAAAACCAATTCTGTGGAGGTGAAAGCTCCATTTAGTCTGAATGCAAATTCAACAAGCAATTTCATCAGCAGCATTTAATGGCAGACAGGATGCACTGGTGAAGGAGCACTTGGGTATTGGATGGATGGAGAAGCACATAATCCTAAAGATGAAGACTTTTTTTTTACCAAGAAGGACAAAAGTGGACAAAACTTTCGGTCAAAGTCATAGTGGCCAAAAAAAAAATTTTTTTTTTTTACCTGACTTGACTCCGTGTGGCATCCTGGTCTCTGGCAGCTACTCCTCCTATGACTGTGTTGATTGGGGCATTTTCATGGACATCAAATATGTAACTGGGCTTTGTGAAGACAGGAGGTTCATCTGCATCTTGAACTATGATTTTAATTGTGGCCTGGTCCATATAAGGTGCTCCAGTAATGGAATCTGCTCGGATGTTGGATGCCACTATTGTTAGGTTGTAGAATTCTTTTGTTTCAAAATCTAGAGGCTGTGAAACAGAGAAAATGAGACGTTGTTGTTATTATTAATGGAGAAAAAGCAAATCCTTTTTCAAATTTCAGAGTATTGGCAAGAGTTTGCTGTGCTTGCAGGTTTGGCTGTAATTGCACCAAATTCTTCCCACTTTTGCTACGATTACAGCCACTGCCAGCTCAAATTGCGGCATGAACAAAAATAACATTTAGTAGCAATAACCACACTTTCACCTGGAGCGTGGGTTCTGTTATTAATTTGTGGCAGAGACAGCATGTGTTTGGGATTTAAATGAGGCTGCAAATAAGGTTAATCTAATGGAAACACAAGCACTGTATTGCAAATTGTAAGGGAATCATGAAAAATACAATTTGTTTGTTAGTGTTGTCTGAAAATAAAATTCATCCTTGCCCACAAGACCATGGCGTTAACATTGTTAATGTATTCTCTCAGGCAATTATCTCGTGGTGAGAAATTATTGAAATACCTGATAAAATACAATCTGGGAATGATTTATTCTCTAGGATAAACATGTGTCATTTCAGAGGGTGAGCAATAGCTATGAATTCACGAGTAAATTCAACAAGTATTGTTCCATCAATCAGACATGTCTATTTTTAAATGTAATGAAACGCTTCGATTAAATACATAAATATTTCCCCATGAAGCATTTGTTTTTATGTGTGTGGACATTTGTGATTTTAGATCAAAGGCAAAGTTGATTACTTTAAAATTTCACATTCATATTTATCAATTAGATATTTGCTTTTCTTTATATTTATTTAAAGTCATATTAGGCTGTAAAACAGGTACGTTGTTATATGCGAGATAAACATTTTAGTTTTGAAGATGAGCTTTAGATTTGGCTTTGTATGATTTCAGTCATGTTATTATTTCGCATCAATTCATCTTGATATAAAGTTAACTCTATCTTTGTGAGCACATCCATTCTTTAGAGCTGATTCACATGATAGATCAAAAGGCTTACTTTATAAGTCAAAGTGTTTTTTGTTTTGTTTTGTAAAGCAATACATGGTTAATATAATAATGTGCTTAATTCACATTAAGTACTTGTATTTAACCAGAAATATTGTATGAATATGTAGAATTCTAGTGGGTTGGTCCTACATTTAAAAAAAAAATGTAATTTCAAATAGTCACTGACCCCTCCACATGTTAAATATATCTTTGGTATTTGTTGATAATCTTTGCCTCAAGTCTGACTTTTCTTTTTTGAAACAATAAACACAAGAATTGATGATCAATTAATTGTTAAAATGAAGTTACATAACTGCCAAATGTTTAAGACAGATGCCTTTTGACTGTTTTTAAAAAGTTCCCAGGCTTCATAAAGTGTTTATTCTAGTAAAACACACCTTGATTGTTGTGAATATTTTGGCTATTATAAGAAGAATAAAAAGTATTTGGTCTGTATTCTATCCCTCTATCTTCAGAAACCATTTTACTTGTGGCCATTAAAATAACATAGAGAATAAATTAGCAGGTGCTAAACCTCAGGGCTTCATGAACCATTAACTACAATATGGCTCAAGGTCTCTCTTTGCTGAATTATTGACAAAGAAAACTGTATCGGGCAGCTGAATTACTCATCAAACAGAGCAAACTTCTGGAATTAAGAAAGGTATAGTATGAGGATTCTGCTTATGTTATCAGGAAAGGCTGTCTCTGTCCCACTGGGGGGGTCAGGCGGACACTGGAGCTGGGCCGAGAGCCGTCCCAGCTGGGAGAGGAGAGCAGCTGGAGTTCCTCTTTCCAAACACTTTGAAGTCAGTGGGGCTGACAGCAGGCCATGGGATGAGAACAGCCCTTCTAACTCTTCTGATGCACTTTACACTGTATTTCAATGCATTTATAACAGGCTTTTTTGCTTGTTGCTTCTATTGTTTCATATGTTTCAGGTTTATCGAGAACTAAAATACTGAAACACTTTCATGCTCCAGGTCTTAATGATGATGTTAATGGTGAGGCTTTTGACACGCATGGGCAGAAGAGGATACTACGTAAACTATGTAACTACGCACTGATAACAGATGAGAACACTGATGCACCTGTTCTCAGCAAGAGGCAACAAAAATGCATGATAGGAAGTGACCGAACTTCAGTTCTTGGAGCGACCTCTTGAGGCTGACTCCAAAAAAGAGCTAGTTATCATTCACTCCAATGTTAAAACTGACCAACTTTGGAGCTTAAAAAAGCATGTTTCCACCCCTGGCTCCACCAGGTTTGTTGATTCAAATCAATTGTTTTAACACGCGAAATTCGCTTCTGTGAGAAACTTTTAAAAATATGTATTGAATTCAGGACCACATATGAAAGCAACCTGATTTGAAAAAAAGAGGAATTGAGCTGTTCAGACTGTCCTGAAAATGTTAAATACAGGTTGCAAATGGGCAAAAAAAATTATTTGGGTCACTGAAATCTGAATGTAGTCTTTGTCATGTTTTGGCTCTTTTGGACCTGACTTTTAATTAGAGTAAAATTTGATATTACTTGACTCTGAAACAAAAGAAAAGAACGAAAGAAAGAAAAGTTAGGGTAGTGTTTTTCTTCCATTTTGCTTGAGGTTTTTGTGGGTACCATTCAATCCCATCTTTGAATATTGGCAAGACTGAAACAAGCTCCTCTCATCTCAGACACTGTAAATCTGTTCCATCTAAAAATATCGTGCCAGCACCTCACTCTTCTGATAGCCATGCCAGTAGACTCTCCACAGTCAAACTGGCACTTGCACATCCCAATACGAATCTCAATTTTGGCATGCAATTCCCAGAAATGTCTGGAAATGACTAAGGCTATTGCTTGACTGTTCTCATTCCAAACTATGCTACTCAGGTATGTGGAAGTCTTCTTTGAACTTGATCCACCATACTGTTTAACGATACCACATACACTCTGGCTAATACTGAGCACCTAGATGATTCTCAATTTTGAATCATTGAGATGATTCTCAATTTTGTTGTTGTTAAACATACAACACTATTATTTTCCATGAAAATTGTCATATTGAGACTAAAATGAGAATCATTTTCCTCCAAATATAAGTGTAACCTTGCTGCAAAGACTCTTGATCATGAGAATTCAATATACAGATCAGTTAAATTTGATTTGCTGTGATGGTTGTATTAGGGCATACTTTGTGCATGTTGACTTAGAGTAGCTTGAATCTGAGCACTGTGACGTGAAAAAAAGAGTAAAATAAAAAGGTTGTGTGCTTTACAAGCTTGTTGTGCACTGCTGAACCCAAGCTGCTTCTAGAGGTATAGAGGTGAGCAGCGAGAAGGGTGTTGATTGCCTGTTTTTCTCATGCAATGCCATCCATCATACTATTAGGAATGCAGACAACAGATTCCAGGCCATGTGCTAAGGGATGAAAAGCAAGAAAAACAGCCATGCCATTACACATTCAGCTGTGGGAGACCTGGAACATATTATATGGCTTCTATTCTTGCAGAAATTCTTCTTGTTGACAATTTTCTTTTCTTTTTCTTTTTAACAATGGTTTCATATTGTGTTGGTAATATGATACACATTTTTTATTTATTTATTTACTTATTTATTTATTACTGTGCCTTTTCTATGTTTTTGGTGCAGCATAAAACTAGTCTGTTTGTTTTTTATATAATATAAAGCATCAACCCTGAAGGGTCCTTTATTTGCATACAAAGACAACTTCACAATACAGGGACTGGGTATGGAGTTTATATAGTCAGGGTGGTGAAAACAAGTAGTGGTTTTAAAAGTGAAGAACAGCTGAGGCCTATTAATGTTTGTGTGGATTGGGAAGGTTTGTATTTATAAACAAAGTTCAGATGTATCCATGCAGGTTCTACGTAGATAGAGTGCACTGATGGATAAACAGTGAATTAAGAAGCAAGTATATATTTACTGTTAACATTAATAACCAGTTGTATAAGTTGTCTTTCATTCAAATTATCACCGAAGCAAATCTGTTTTCAACTCAATATGACACATTTTTAGCAACACAGCAGTGCCCTGAAAATAAACTATCAACCCAGAAAAAAAGAGAAAAGCAAAAGCGGAAATATGTGTAATTAATTAATCTGCATGATTAATTCTTTTTTTTTGCAAGGTATGGCACAGTGCCAGAAATTGCATTTGAAACGGCACACTATGGCAGATAGGTTTCCAACCCCTGCACCACACTGAGAGGTTATGTCTCTGCAAAATTAGCAGCTATTAGTCATCCATAATTAGCCACTTTTCATATTTTTCACAATATGCAACCCAGTGACAATCCTGTAACAGACAGTTTACAACTCCCCCAGGCAGATGAAGCCTAGTTTTACAGGCTTACCTTCTTGAGTCTGAGGATTCCCTCCTGAGTCTGAGCATCAGTCACAATCTCAAAGACATTCCTCTCATCTCCACCTATGATGCTGTAAGTTGATTTAGCATTCTCCCCGATGTCTCTGTCATTTGCTTTTACTCTTCCTCCAGGCTTCCCGATGCCAAGATCTTCCGAAATTTGAAACTCATATGAGCCTGTGGAGTTGGGAAAGTAATGAAGTCATGTATTTTTATTCGTATAGTTTGAAAGATTTTGAAATAGCTCCTTCTCACCTTTAGAGAATTTTGGTGGATTGTCATTGATATCAGTTAGAGTCACTGTCACAGTAGCAGTTCCCGAAAGCCCACCCATGTGTCCTCCCATGTCTTTAGCTTGAATGACCACAAGGTACTCTTCCCTCATCTCACGATCCATGCCAGCCAAGGCCACCCGAATGATCGCTACAATAAACCCAAAACAATGACTTTGATTTGAATTTGCATAAAACGAACACATAATATAAGTCAAATATATTTATAATATATTATTGACTTATAATATAAGTCAATAGTTTTTGTCATTTTTGCATTAATCATGAATAACACTTCTACACACAATAGGTCAAAATATGTTCTGAGGTGTGCAAGTTATAAGATTTTCCTCAGGAAGTAGGTTCTTGTCTGCCTTTGACATCCAAACCACAGTGGTGTGCGAAGTGTTGCCTGCCCTGCTTTTGCTTAGATTTTCTACACGTTTAACATGACTTCTATGGAGTTAAAGATCTACCAAAACAATCAGAATTTGATTTGTGTTGATTTGAACTATTGCCCATTTTAATTTAATAAAACCTAAATTTGATATGCCTTTAAACAAGATTTTGAAGTGTTCATGATAAAAATGTTCATCAAACATCAAATTCAGGTTGTGAAATTCAGATCAAATAGAACGTAGATCAGGGTTCACCAGCAGTGAAGAGTAGATGATCACAGAATGAAGCTATAGTAACATGCTAGTCAAACTGCTTCATCGACTGAAAAATCATCTAGAAATTATTATGCCTTTTTTACTTGTTTTATATTTCAAAAGTTTAATGTTCAAGTTAAAGTCAAATTAAATGTCTTAATTATTTGAACTATTCAGTTTTAATAATTGACAAATCTGACAATTGTTAATAATTCAAATCAACACAATTCAAATTCAGATTGTTTTGGCAGATCTCTAGATCTCTCTGTATTTTTTTTTCCACTCATAAACTTCACATCTAATGTTGTGATTATTTTAAATCATGGCTAATGATTTGCAAGTCTAGTTTATCAGACAAAAAAGAAACTGAAAAAAATGAGGTTTATTTGACAGGCCTGTGCTCAAAAGATTAGATTCAACAACAAAGCTTAACTTTTACAGTAGCAGCACTGATTCTTGCTTCTAAGATTCTGGTATTGTTATTATCTTGATCATGTAGGACAAGTCTGGATCAGCAGCCTCCTTGTGTATGAAAGCAAACCTCTTGAAGTTGGCCAGGACTTAAAGAGCACAGCACATTTAAATGGGCCAAGTGTAGGTAGATGCTCCAGAGTTGGAGAAGAGATGCAGTGCAGGTTAACAGCCCATGAAAGAACGAAAGAATTGTGACAAATATTAACCCATTAGAGGAACGACAAATTATGATAGCTAAGCAACCTGTAAATGGATGGACTACTCATGCCTGGATCCACATGAAATGAAGGTAAGTATTTAGGGAAGGCGTTTGTTAATCTTTATCTGGAGCCAATTGAAAATCTGAAAACACACATACAGATACAACAAAGGGTGTTTGTGCTACAAAAAACACACAACAACTTATTCAACTAGACTTTTGAAAATGGCTGTTCTTGACATATTTATTGGAGTTTTATAAATTAACAGAAACTCAATTGTTAGCTGTGAAAGACTTGACATCATGAAAGGATTGTGGGAATTGCAGAGCTGATTAGTAAGCTGGTGATTGGCTGCAGTTAATTTACTCAATGAGACTGGAATTGCTTGGAGTTGCAGATATGGCTTGAAGCATGTTTTCTAATGACGCAATCTCACCGAGCGCATTGGTTGAATCTCAGTTTGCTGTACGATCAGATTAAGACCTTCAAAATCTCCATCATGCTGACTTCTTCCCTGAAGTAATAAAACCTGATAAATTATTAGAAACCTTGTGATTTGCAACTTCGTGAGGCTCAATAGACATTTAAAGTTAGACAATCAATCATGTTTTGTGCAAGAAGAGGGAAGAAAAAAAGCTATTATGAGAAGCAAATACTAAAGCCAAAGGCTAAGGTAACAAATGTACTTTACAGGAAGAAAGGTAAGTGTGTTTTAAGCGCAGCTCCAGTTCCTTTACGCATGAATAATTCACAATGTGTGCGCATTGCCTGCTCGATTTTTAATGCTGCACTTCCATGTCTTTGTTTCTTGTTCTGTCATGGAGACCAACAGTGCACAATCATTTCCGAAAACTTCAGAGGTGTATTTACTGGTGAAGTGGTCGGACTGTGAAAATATCTACAGAAAAAAACTGATTTCTAAATGCAGCTGCTTGCATATATCAGAAAAACACGTATTCACTCACTCCTACTGTTAGAAGCATGCACAGTGCATTATTATTCAGTCGTAACACTTATCTTTCATTATCTATTCAAATGAATTCCCAATGATCACAAAAGCGAGGCAACACAAACATTAATTTCCATAGGTGTTTTGGGGTTTACATTCCCTTTATTTATCAAGTTTTTTTTCTTCAAGCCATTAACCAAGCAATGATTGTGTGCATGATGTTTACTTATTTATCTAGTGTGTCTCATTTCCTGTGAGGTGTTGAAAGTGTCAAACGGCTTCTAATGGATGTTTTCTGTTTACTTCTTATTTTTCATTAGTATTCATTAAAACATCTGGCTGACTTGAATAAGCCATCTGCATGTATTTAGCAATCATCTGCATTTTCACACAGTCTCATGACCATTTGCATTCTCATCAAAAGATAAAAGCGAGTTATTGAAGTGGATGGGGTTAAAAGTCACCTAACAGCCAAGAAAAAGTATAGATATTTAAACTCTGTTCATTTAATATGGGCAAAAAAACTTGGGTAGGTACACGATTTGTTTATCATTTTTTTATCCAAATTGCATGCTGTTCATTTCCATCTCATTGTTTATTAATATAATTTCACCATTATTTAATCATGTTGCTTACAAACACATTGTTAACAAGTCAGCTGAAAACGCAATTAGAAGTAAAAAAAAACTAAGTCAAGGTTGAAAAGGAAGCTGAATGCAGATGGAATACAAAGACAGTCCTGTCATTTAAATCAGCCCTGCAAATTGCTTCTGCTCTATTACAGAACCAAAACAGCATCTGTACTTGTCCTTCTGGTAAAATCATTTTGTTTGCTTGCTATTTGTCAAATATTTCCGCAATAATGATCAATATACCAATCATCTCAGATATAAAAATCAATCTAAAAGAAAAATACATTTTTCCCACATGATTGGACATTGATTTTACACAAATTTCTCAGCTCCTCAAATCCTAATTATTTTTAATGATTTATGGAAATCTGTAAAGTGTGAAGGACAAAACAAACTTTAGTAGTCATACCAGTGGTTTGGTTAATGGAGAAATAAGGCTGGCCTTCCAAAATGCTGTAGACCAGTTTAGCACTGTTTCCATACACCGGATCATCTGCATCAGTAGCAGTCACTCTGGTTACCGACGTACCTGTGGAGAAAGAGAGAAAATCCTCAATGTGCAAGAAATTACTTGCAAGAATGAAATAAATCAATTATATTTTATTTACAGTACTGCTGTGAAAACAGTTTTTTTCCTTGCCCTACCAATGTTCCAATAACACCTCTGGCCAATGTGTAACAGCTTCACAAAAACTAAACTCATAAAAGTATGTTTTGTTCTTGAGATGTACACAACCACTCCCTCATGCTGAGAGACTTCCAGGATGAAAAACATCACAGCTCCAGGCCTATACAAGATCAAAAACCAAGAAAGTCAGCCTAGCAAACAATCCATGCTGCTCTCATAACCTCCTCTTCATTAACCCACAGGTTGGAGGCATTGAGAAGAAAGGGGGAAAACGAGAAGCTCAAAGAGGAAGAAGCATGAAAGTGAGAGAGGCAGAAGAATGGAGACGCTAATGGTAAACAGCTCCCTGACAGTGCAGATGTTGTGGTAATTGTTTGCAAAGCATCTTCCGAAGCTTTCTGACAGCTTGGTAAGTGTCTGACCAGCAAGAGCGCTCACACTACAGGTATCTGGAGTTGTCTGCAACACCATAGGGGAAATAACTTTATTCAGACAGTGAAGCTACAGCTCCACATCTCCCTGGAACATTATACATGAAACAAACAAAAACAACTTAAACAATAACAACATATATATAATAATAATAATAATAATAATAATAATAGATATATAATGACCGTGGTTCTATATGTTAAATATTTCATAATTATTTATAATTTCACTTTTATGTATTTTCAATACTTCACTCATAACCAATTAAGTTAAAACACAACCAAATGGTTCATCGGCATTTAATTTTCCAACTTTTTTTTCTGAGATACTTTTTATTGTCAAAAGTGCAACACTGACATATAATATGTGTTGCATGCATTGGTTAGCTTAACATGAAAAAGGAAGTAGGCTAAATAACTGGAGTACAAAACAATATTGTAATCCATCCTCTAAATGATATGATTTAAATAAAAATGTTCCAACTTAGTCACACTTCATTATGTTAGTTGTGGATCTAGGGCTTTTGCATTACTTCATTATTCATTCAATCATTTGATCATTTACTGTAAATAAAAAAATCATATATGAATCAATCAATTTGATATCTGTCTATGTAAGGGAATTGTATAAACTAAATAGAAAAAATGTGACATACAGTCACATGCACAGTCTCTATGGAATGTGGAGTTCTTTCAAAAGGAATACTTTAAATAACCTTCAAAGTACATCTCTTAAATATAAACTTTGTGTTGCACACTGCACAACATACCTTCAACTCAAGGACGTTCTGCACAGAATACACGTTTTAATGCACATTTTATCAGGATTTTGAACATCAGAAGAGCTGTAATAGACACATTTTAAGACAATTTTTAAGACTGAATTCATGATAGTAAACTAGACAGAATTTAATCATTTTCAAATTGTATATATTTTCCTATAAGCCGTGGTCTGCCTATACCCTCAATTTTGATTTGATTTGCTGGTAGGTGTTGATCCATTTTGAATAAACACACAGGTAGTACAGGTTGGTTAGTTCTCTAGGTTATTCTTGTGTGACATTGTTCACCATAATAATAAACACTGGCTGAACACTCAATGTGAACACTAGACCACCGTAATCGTTGCGATCAGAGAAATAATTGTTTTAGCACATTTTTAAAACTAGTTCATTTTTTTACACCAACTGTTGTTTGAATTAAAACTGTTTAAATAATGAATAAAAGTCTCTATTATTCAGTTATGTGTATTTTGCATGATAACATTATCATAAACTCATTTTAGTAATCTGATTATTTAATTGTATTGCTATGAATATCAGTGTGTACCTTCTCAAATGCATTTTTATGTTAATTCAATAGACTCTTTATATCAATCCCAAACACTGCTAACAATGTATGATCTTTTTCTACACAGCCCTTGGGAGCTACTCCATGACTCTCTTAGTGTAAGACAGCTGATTCATGTGTAGATAAGAAACAATCCCTTTATCTTTATCCAGGAGTGGAATATTTTCTTTATTTACTCAATGTTTTCTCTCAAAGGTGCCTTCGAGGCAAAAAGAGATTAATAAAGACATTACTGCTGAACACTGAAAGCTGCTTGATACAGTGATTGTCTCCAGTCTTGTAGTGTCTACTGGGCAGTTAAAATCTCAAAGTTAACATGAAGCAAAGCATCCGAGCATCCAAATATGGTCTTCGATCGGTTTTACTACAGTCACTGGAGTTTCATACAGCTGAGTATTTATTTTACTGCGATCAGGAGGGTCATCTCAAAACAATGCAACTGAATTTATAATGAATGTCTTCACCTTGGAAGGTATACAAACAATGAACGCTTCATTAATAATAGCTCATTAAAGACTTCCTTTTCCCACGAAAGAGCAATGGTGTTAACGCAAGGACAACGATGGGCCAATGTGTTCATTAGTAAGTGTCTTTACTGTATTTCTCACAAAAAATCCTTTCTCGCAGAATACAGCTGTGGCGCATATAAAATAAGAACTAAAATGGAAGAGCACCAGTCTACAACAGTGGAGTAAGTGAGGCATGAAATAGCTCCTTTCCCCTCTTGTACAGAAGTGAAATTTGCCTCTGTGACTCAGTTTAAAAGAATAAGGGATTAGAGGAACCTTCTACTGACTAAGCTTCAAATAAGTACAGATTAGGCCATCCTTGCAGTTCATAGCACCATGAAATCCAAAACTTGTGCAATGATGACAAACTTTATAGAGAAGACAAATTTCAAGACATTCTTTATAATGGCATGCAGGTAATCTGGAACATTGTGTCCTTTACAAAATCCATAAGCGTCACACTGACCTTGTCGTAGATGGCAGCTAGGCTGCTTAATGCAAGTTCACTGTATATCCAGCTTCATTTTATGACACATTCACTTTTGCAATTGGGAAATCAAGGGTGGTTCCTTGCCTTGTCAGCTTTATATGAGGAATCCAGGGAACAGACTCAGAACAGCCATAAAATCATATTTGTGTCTAGAGAAATGCCAGCTGCATGCCTGAAGCATTACATCGAGGCATTTGCCCTAATGAAAAAATAAAGGAAACTGCTTTTTGTGCTTACAGCATACATTGATGCAGTGAAGAAAAATCAATGGCAAAACTCCTTAAGAACATAGCTCAGAATACTGGATAAACACTGAAGTATGCTGTTGTCATCTATAATATGACTGATATTGGAGAGAACAGAATTGACTTGGTGATTCTATACACTATGATCTCTTCCCACATAACTGGGATTTTTTGTGCTTATTTAAGAAGTCTCTGAAAAGTATATTAGAGTGCATTACCCTGGGTAGGCCGTTTATTGTCACTGGGACAGGCTAGTTACTTGGTGTTTAGATCGTAGAGCTTTTTCTTCTCTTGCCCAAGGCCATGTTGTGCCTCTGTGTGCAGTGTTGTTATTTTCAGCCATATATTCTAGTCATTGTTTTATTTCAACTAGTCTGTCTTTTTCACGCTACTTTTCCAACAGATTTTAATAATGTCATGACTCGGTTAGGCATGGCTTTGCTCGGCTCGCCACTGTTTGTGTTTGTTTTTCCATCGACTTCACTGTCTGTTCTGAGTGAGCTTGTGTTGGAGACGTCACTCAAGGCGAATCGCTCTGCCGCATCAGTCGAGCTGTGTTTGGCTGTTGAATTGAGCCAGACAGAAAAAGCTGATTGCAGAAAATGTCATAATAAGATGCATAACATGGAATAATAGACACAGTGGATGATGACGGTAAGCCCTGTATGGATGTGAGTGTTTGGTGGTGGTCAGGAGGCCGTAGGCTCGGAATGACAGCCAGGTCCTGTCAAACTGCCCCAGGGCAGCTGAGGGCTACCAAGGTAGCTTATCACCACCAGTGAGTGAATGTGGAGTGAAAGAATAATGCACTCTGCAAAAGCGCTATATTAATTTAATTCCTTATTATTATCATCACAGTGGATAGTAGGGTTGGGTCGATAGACGATGCCATCGTCCATCGTCAATGGCAGACAGGCATTGCGATGCTGAGTCTGCATCGGCTATCCTCTGGTTTTTCTTTCACTCGCACTGTGCCATTGATGCACGGTGCCGGGTGCCGAGTTGGTCAACATCGCCCAACCCTAATTGACAGTGCGTGTTCTTTTTGCAATTTATGTTGCTTTCAAACTAAAGGCTGTTTCAACAACATCCAAAATATTTTTACAAGACAGTTGATGGAAGAAAGACAAAGCACAGCGGTAAACACAGGGGAGCACTAGAGTGCGAGTTGAGTTTGAAACTTCTTCAGAGAAACCAGTGATTGGCAAATCAGCAATCAACAGGAATTCGCGCCTTTCTTTACAATCAGAAAAAAAATATTGCTTTTGACTTAACTCATCCCACCTCATGAGCCCTCATCTTAATGGTTATGACAAAAAATACCTTCACTGGGTACCGAACGTGGTGGAAAAGCACTAAAATAGATTGACGTCTGCATCAACAGTAGATGACATGTAATTTGCCAGTGATTTACTAGTTAAGTCAATCAGAAGTCACAAATTAGAATTCATGCAAAACAAAGGATTTTGGAAATAGCCTTTTCTGGGGTGCATTTAATGCTAATTTAATGATAATACTTAAAATTTGGCAAACATCAAAAGTTGTAGTGACAAAGAACAACAAATCGATTATAGCAGTGTTTGAATATAGATTTGCAACCATTCACCCAGTGACTTCCAGCCTGCTATAGGTGTAAACAGAGAGTAACTGACTGACCAGTCAAATGTGCTGTCTGAAATTGATCAAATTGATGTTGAGTGAATGTGAATGTGAAAGTCTGTTGAGCTTCTAGTCTTTAACATCTGGAATAGCCTGGAATGCAATGAGACACATACACACAGGAACATATAGTCAGCGAATAATTGATATACAAAAACAACTTAAAATGTTTCATATCGCGAACTAGTCTTAACCCAAACATCAGTATAATTTCTGTTTTTCAGAGCAACAACTGTCAGGACTCCTGGCTGATCAGCTAGTTCTATCTGTTTGGTTTGTTTGTATTAGACACATGTTCCTTTGTTTTTGCTCCTGATTGTTTCTCTCCACCCCTTTGTTTTCATTCAATTAGTTGATTTGTTTCACCTCTTTGCTCATTTTCTCCTCATTAGCTCCCATATTTTTTCCCTTTGTTTATGCTGTTCTGTACCAGATTATTGTTTGCTTCTGACCCGGCAACATCAAATATAGGTGAACTATATGCTTTTAGTTAACCTTTTTCTGTGTGACTCCAGGAATCTCCCTACCTTCTCAGCCTTGGTGTAGTCCCTGGCTTGCCCGAAGACTTTGCTCTGTGCTGCCTGAAATTATGAGGTTCTGGACACTGGCCTGGTTCTGACCATTCCACCTGCCTCTGTGTCTACTGGCCAGTCTATTTTTTGTTTTTGGTTATTTCCAGTCATTCTTCCCCCAACTATTCCAGCAAAGTCTGCAAGTATTTTTGTTTCCAGTTTTTGGACTAAATTGTTTTTGTATTCCGCCCATGAGACTGAGACATTGCCTTCAGAGGAATTTTCTATTTTGCCATTTTTTTCCCTACGGACTGATCTGTCTGATTTTTTTTCCTTCAATAATAAATTATTGGCTTCACCTACTTTTTGGTTTTCTTTCTGCTCACCGGCACTGACAACAACAGGCTATCATGGGATAATGAGAGGTTATCTTGCTTAAATTGTCTTGTTTTTGCTGTGCAGCTGAGCCATGCAGGATCCATGGCTTGAAAAAGTGGCTACTTCATCATACTACTGAAGAGGAAATCCCCATTTAAACCTATTTACAAAAAAACATGTAGTAAAAGAAGTGACCACTTGAGAGACAATTACCCTACTCATATTCTCCAAACATGAGACTTGAGCTTTTAAGTTAATGTGTCTTGCCAAGGTATTTTCTCCCTTTAAGCAATCTGAGATCTATTTTCTTGACATCTAACTTTCATTTCACAGTTGTCTACCTATCTATAAAGCAGTAGTCTTGTAGTTATGACAGCTTGTGTTTAAACATTAAAGACTTCACTGAATGTGCATCAGACAGCACTTGCACACTTAACAGCAGGAACACATAGAATACAACCCTTATAGTTCTGACTAAATGCAAGCCACTGAAGTATTTATTATGTGATGTGAATTGAACAAACCTCCCCACGTTATTGTTCCACTTTTTTTCAACATCAATGTTATGTACAAGTTGAAGTATACGTGTTCAGTTATTGTTCCTCAACTGTTTTCACTGCAGGATTGCTAACTATCAGCCAAAGTGCATTATAGTGCTAGCATTATAAAAAAACATAAAAAAAACAGAGTTGCTTTTTTTGTGGCATAGGTTGTGGCAAAAATTTGTTTTTTGTTGACCCCTTTAAGGTTAAATTGATGCTTCCTTGAAAAAAATGGTCATGTATGTTAAGCAATGTTAAGCAGCTTGTAGCATGCACTAGAGTTGCTTCGAATTTCTTTGAATTTTAGCCATCTGAAGAAAATATTTTTCTCTTATAATTAACTTTTGAAGTTAGTCACCCAATACTTCATTTCCTTTTTTAGTGTTTTGACTTTTTATAGTGTTCAAAATCAAATTCACATTTTACAGTTTCACAGAATTTTACACCTTCAGTCAGTAACTTCCTTGTACATTGTCTTCATGTACAGTACATTGCTTCCAATCATTTTTAATCTCTTAAATATCTTTAATATGAAATACTTGTAAAATGTACTATAATGACCGAGTCTGATCTCTTATAGATTCTCTTATAGTGTCTAATTAACTCACATTTGCATGCACCTGAAATGCTGAGAGTCAGCTTGACCCTCACGAGTGCAGTGTGTTGCTCATACATGGATTACAAGCCTTGAAGGCTCTCATCAAGAGCCATCATTCTCTTTAAACTACTGTCTTATCCCAGCTGAGAGGTTGTTCTACAGGCTAGAACTGTGAATCTTGTACAACAGGTGAGTTAAGGAATTTTCACTGAAGACCACTGCAATATTCTGGATTGAGGCCATAACCTAACACCTTGGCTTGCTGTTAACACAGATGAACTTTTGTGACAAATGCTAAAAGCTATCAGCTGGATAAAGATATCAAGGAAGGTGCTTGTCATAAGGCAGGGTGTAATTTTCTGAACACCACTCATTCCTGTATGATTTACAGCTGGAGATATAATTGAAAAGGGTGTTTCCTCTGTGCTGTTTATCAAGGGACATGAATGTTGCTGAGAGGTTCAGTGATGGAGTCTATAAATAATAAAGTAGTCTCATCTAGAACTCTGTCCACCTGATCGCTCCTCATAACGGATACTCATTCATATTCATGCTGAAAACATTTTATGTTGTTTTAAGGATTGGAAAACTATTTTTACATAGCCAGCATTCAATCATGTATATGTTGTGGCAGGAAATTAATCATCTGCTGGTTAGAAGTGCTTGTTGTTGTTTTGAAATGTGTTTCCAAAAGTCAGTTCGGGTACAAAAGAGCTGTCTAGCTGATTTGGGAAAAGTGACCATCGCTTTGCTGTCACAATTAAGAGGCTTTGATGAGACAGCAAGACAACTAACACTTAAAACAACACGCTGGGAGCCTGGGGTGATTAAATGTGGTAGCAGGGTGGCAAGGGATGTGAAGTATTTGTTTGTCAAAGGCATTTCAGAAAGAGTAGGCTTTTATAACACAGATGCTTGAGCACAGTCTTTGACAAGCTGTTTAAAAGAGCCACTGAAACAAAACAATTAGGACTGTACTTTGCTTGCTGCTGATGGTAAAAAAAAATTAAGTGCTTTGGCTTTGATTACTTTTAATTAGTTCTTAGCAAATTTGTCAGTATGTGTATGATGATGTGAAGTGTTTTCTAGACAATTTGTGTAACAAAATCTAAACATAGTATTTACTATATTTTTTTCCCCCAATATAATGAAACAATATGGTAGAATGTAATGGAAATGTTTTAAGAATGTTATTAAGTAGTGGTCAAGGTAGATAAAGGGTGATTACATTTTTTTTTATAAAGGAGTTATAAGCTAATTGATATTAATAATAACATGTTTCATTTAAGGCGCCTTACAGAACTCTCAAGGTCTCAAGTGTAGAACAACAAAGGAGTAAAACAAAGAAAAACCATAAAGACACACCTACATATGCACCTTTACTGCTGGAAAGCCTCTTAAAGTGGAACATATTTAGAATGTTTTAAAAGAACCCTGGGGGAAGCTTGTTCCTTAGTGACAGGGCAGTTTTGCAGAAATCTATGCCACCTATCATGGTTTTGAGGGTAACAAGGGATACAGTTAGAAAGAGGAGTGAAGCATGTGTGATGACTAGCATATTATGATGAGACTCCAGGAGGTTCCAGGTTATTGTGGGCTAAATAATTATTTTTTAGATTATTTGCTGCTTGATTGGAACACTTGGAGTATTGAGGGATATGCTATGTTCTTGGAGAATGTGAGATAACCTAGGCGGTAACATTCTGCAGTAACAGCAACCTGTGTATGGTCTTCTTAGGGGTTCCTACGGTGACTTGTCCAGTTTGCTGGTGACAAGAGGATGAACAAGAAATGAGATCACAGTGGGAGAGCGAGACAGACTTGATGATCTGTGTTTATAATCTCATCGAATTGCAAATAGGTGAGAATGGACAAATCAGTGTTAGATATTTAACCACCCTGCTGAACGAGACATAATTAAACAAAGGAGCAGGGTCTGCTGATAAACAAATTCTTGTTGAGGAGTTCTCTAACAACAAGTAACCAAGTACTAGTCAGCATGTACAGAACATTATTCAAATTATTTATGCAAAACTCTTTTAAAAACACACTTCTCAGTCATCAGTGTCTAATCTCCCAATATCTTCTAAGCCATGGGCCATGTTTGACATAGAAAATGATTTTCTCCCGATGTGGATTAGCATTTCAAATGCTTTGTGTTTGAAATACTTTGAACTGAACACTGTTTTGGGTTGTTTTTGTATTTGTGTGCCGATTCTCACCAGATTATTTGACTCACCTGCTACAGAGATTTCCCCAGATCTGTTAGGTCGCTGATTCTGGCTCATCATGGTCGAGTACATCTAGTCTAAGCATAGAACATACCTGTTCCCAAATCGCTCTTGTTCTGACCTGTCTATATTACAGTAGGTACTCACCTGGTTGGGACCCCCTCTGGCTCCACCATGACGCTGGTTTGGTCTTACCTGAAGAAGACCTAACTGTTCAAAGTGTACTGTATACATTAAGTATAAGCTTAAATGGGCTTTTATCTTGGTCACTCTGTTCCACGTTGGCATGTTCTCTATGACCCTGTGTTTGCTGAGTATTTTGTTAGATTATTTTGTAAGAGAAGTTGTATGAGCAACTAAAGCATAACAAGGAAAAGTTCATTTTCACCAAGACGGACTCCACACAAAAAGCCAAGTACACATGCAGACAAGATAAGTTTACGTATAGCATGCAACATCATGAATGATAGATGAGAAGGATCTCGTGACACTGAACAATCAACAGCTGTTTCAAAAACACTGGAACCAGAATAATGGATAGAAATTTGTATTAAAAAAAGATTAAAAGTATAAATATATATATATATATATATATATATATATATATATATATATATATATATATATATATATATATATATATATATATATATATATATATATATATATAATCAAAACAAGAGCCTTTAACAGTCAATATCAACTATTTTAGAATTTTATACTTTATATGACATCGCACTAATTAGAGGATAGTACAGGTGTGTTAATATAGGGGTAATTACGAAGTAGTTATAGTGTACTTACTGACCAGTCACTGTATATTTACTAAGTACTTACAGGGTAATTACTGTGTAAATACAGTGTACCTAATTAATAATTACAGGGTAACTACTGCTTATTTGCTGTGTACCTATGGGGATGTTACTGTGCATTTATTGTGCACTTACTGGGTAGTTACTGTGTACTTGTTTACCTACAAAGTAATTATTAGTAATAATGATGTACTTCCCCTTATTTGTAATTACATGTAACAACTTGCAATCTTACATTTGTGTAGTTCTTTCAGTATTTTTCTGGTTTATGAATAGTCATATCATAATTATCCTGTAACTACACTGGATGAGGGCTGTAATCTAAAGTGAAGTTTGTTCTACGAAGTTACTCCATAATTATCCTGTAACTAGACTGGATGAGGGTTATAATCTAAAGTGGAATTATTTTTCTGTAGTTACACCATAATTACCCAATAAGCACAAGGTAATTAACCAGTAACTACCTAAAAGTACACAGTAATTATCTGGGAATACACTAACTACCCTATAACTACACTGTAATTACACTAAACGTAAACTCTAACTATTGTGTTATTATATGGTTATTACCCAAATGTACATTTTATCTACAGTGTAATTACCATATAAGTATATTGTAATTTCTACAGTAACTACCCTGCAGGTACACTATGAAAAATTTACAAGTGTGCATCCATAAACAAAATGTGAAATTAAAGCATACTTTTAATTAAAGCATAATTTTCATTAAAGCAAGTTGTCAAAAAAGAGCTCAAGGTGAAAGCCTGGTGAATGGCCAGCTTATATGGGAACAAACAATGAGGATAATTAGAACCCCTCTTTAACTTTTATCAACATTTTACCAGACAAAATTATAGTATTTCTTCAACATTTATTTCATATCTATTGTGCAGGATGAGTACATTAGTGTGATTTGAACATGCGACAATTAATTTTTAGTATTGCATCTTTTTTTCTTACTTCGTTTCATGATATGTCATTTCCTAAGTCCGGAAATAAATATCATCACATTATTTCTAGAACATTACAGCTTGTATGATGAAGTAGCTCTGCTTTCAAATGTGTCTTGAGTGAGATATCTAATGACGCTCTTGGGAGAGAAAACGGCAAGATGAAGTGATTGTGATGATCACAAGCTGATCAGCCAAGTCTGCTCCCCCTCACCAGAAAAAGTGAAAAGAGGAAAAGCGAGGCGATAAACGGTAACACTGAACAGGTGGTGTAGTGTGTATGTGTCTGGGAGAGTGGTGTGAATATCATGCATTGAGCTAGCACTGTGCCAGACTTCCTGTAAGTATGATGGGACCATCAAAGTTGACATATAACTACCGCTGTGTGCCCTAGATGGTCAAACAGCAATGAAAGCAGACGAGAAGAGGATGGAGTGGACAGAGGCATTGATCTCTGTGGCATTTTAATACTGGCACCTCTGACGTGACGATTACACACGATTTGGATGGCTTCAGTTATTTTCTTTATGCAAGTAAGAGCCGAAAGGGATTCACACAATACAAACCTTTGGTCTGAGATAAAATGGCCTGGGTGAGAAGGGTTAACACATTTGCTGAGAGCTTCTGAAAGGTAAGACCAAAACCAGCAAACGTGACTGGTGAGTAAATGTAACAGTCAGGCATAGGAAGTGCTCCTGGTGCCTCCTGACAAGCAATCCATCAAAAAGAACACACATCCTATCATATATATCAATGTACAGACCTGCACTCTCATTTACCTACAATGATTTGTACGAATAAATGATGAATGTATTGAAATGGAGAGCAAAATGAAAATAATTGTGTTTTTTATCTGATCTAGTTTGTCACTTAAAACAATATGGGTTTCATTTGAATTAGTCAGTGGACATTATGAAATAATTTGGCTCTTACGTGTACTAACCTAAAGCAATGTCCAGTAATTGTATGAAACCATTAAACATGGGTAGCACCAAAAAAGAGTCAGGGTGATGTGCCACGCAACATGAGAGTGTGGGAATGATGGTGAAGCACTATTTCTCATGCGTAGAGGAGATGATCAGTCTCGCTTTAATGGGCCAGTCCCCTGTGAGAACCACAAAGACTGCAAGCAGTAGAGATTTACTGTTTGATCTCTCCATCTTATCTGTTTCTTTTTCAAATGACCTTGCAATGCAGACTTTTATGCCCAAGCTTTTATTCAGTACCATGATTGGATGCTCCTCTAAGCTTAGATCCGTGCTCTGTGATGGATGCCTTTCCCTCACATTTACGTTCCCAACCCAGTCACCCAGCGATGAATCTTCTGAAGAGCGGCCACTGCAAGAAGACCTTTTATGAAGCCCTTTCCTCAAATGCCTTTTTCTGTGTACACATCATCCCAGCTTGCCCGAGCAAAACAAAGGCATTTAAACCCTTTCTTGAAAACCCTGTAGATGACTGAAGCCTGATCATTTGCTTTTCTGTAAATGTTCTTTCACTGTCACTCAGAGTATAGAGTAATATAAGTACTTTAAGACAGCAAATACAATCACGCACATTATGTGTTCAGAGCTTTTAATTTAAGAGGCCAACATTCGATACCTTTGGGGAGTGCATATACTCCTGCTTTTCCAATGCCTGACAATGTTTATAAATGAGACATCTTATTCATACTGTGGATTCTTTTCTGTACTAGAGAAATTATGGAAATTAATTTCCAAAAAAGAAATAAAACAACACAATGGAATGAGGTCCTGGGTGAGGAGTAACAAAGAATGCCTCGACAACATTAAAATATCCACATGATATATTGTGCTTTATTAATTGATGAATGAGATTTAAAACAGAATCCCAATTAAAAGAGAAGTGGCCAAGCAACTGTTTTAAATATGCAGTGCCAACAGCAAGTTTGTGGATTAAAACACTCACACATTCCAAGAAGTCTCAGCTGGCTTCTGCCTAACAATGTTCCTGAAATACTTTCCACCAATAGTGTAATGTGAACAGCTTTGAAGTAAGTGACTGAGTCAATATTTAATAATAATACTAATAAAAATTAAAATATTTTTTTTAATCCAACAAATCTTGTCTCAATCTATGACTATGAAACAGCATACTTCTTCACTCCTCGAAAAATAAACACTGATTTATACTGCCATTTTCTGCATTTTAACAAAAGCTTAAATATCAATCAAATCAATTTGTACTGTGGATTGAACAATTTTATTTAATTTATATTTGTTTTGACAAATTTTAATTTGTTATGATAATCCAGCATAAATTTGCAGGGACAACAAGGTGACATGAATCACCCTTAGACAAAGAATTAATTAACTTAATTAAATTAAAACATAAACGAGTTTACAACTCAAAAAATGCTCTCATGTAATTGATGATTAAATGATAATGACTTGATGACAACGTCACCACAGAATAATAATAATTAACTAATCCTGAACTGATTATTAATTAATGACAAGCTAATAATTATAATTACCCCTTTCTTTTATTCTTTCTATTATTATTAGGTGGTGACTAGTTTAGGGATGTGTCATAATTAATGTAACCTTAATTAATTACCAAAAGAGCATGTTTTTTAAATGTTATTTAATTACACTTTATTTAATCAGAAATACATTATTAATTAAGGCAGTAATTGATGTACTTATTCAAATGACTCGTGTACATGTTCAATGAGTTCATGGTTAATACACAATGATTACACATGGTTTAGACACTCATTAATGCATGCTTTCAATCAAACAAGTAAGAGCTTTTGGTCAGTTGTCAGTTTGTATAATATTTTAATATTCGTGTTGAGCCCTAATAAGCCCTACAAACTCAGTAAAGGCATTATTTACAGTATATAGTGTAAAAAAGAAGGCACCTCCCATAAAATAATAGAGTGCAATTCTATCCAATATTTCATTCTATACAATAAGCCTCTCAACAGCTGATTAGAAACAACAGCAGATAAACCATGCTTCAGCACATTTTAAGGCTGTTGGCTGCATTTCATGCCTTTTGTCCTGAGATAATTTCCAATCTGCAGTAAATCAGGCCAATTAGACTAGCCGGTACAGCAACAACCGCTCAATCTCGCATACGATTTGTGAATTATTGGCTCTAGCTATCATTCAGCTCACGTTGCGGATGGGGTACGTTTGAGGTAAGCTTCACCTCTATGCTTTCCCTTATCATGTGAGACAGATAATGTCAGTGTCCACCTCAGTTCTGATTACCCTGTCATGTGGCATCAGTGTCACTTTCCAAGCCAACACAAAACCCCCCTGGGCCCATTAGTGCTGGTCCAGGCTATTTATGGGCTCTTCTCGTCACCCAAGTGCAAAAATAATCTGCCCTCTCTCTGTCGTTGATCATTGTCTAATTCCTACGATATTTGTCCTGCTCTTTCTTGTGTATTGTAGTTCCAACTATTGGAAAGCATATTATGCATCTCTAATTATTACTGTTGTTTTTCTGAGTGTACAAAGTTGAGGTTTGTTTATTTGCCACAAATTATGAGGTGTTTACCTCTATTTCTTTGCTTTTAAAAGAATGTATGCTCTATGCCACAATCAAAGTTAACCATGATATCTTATTACAGATAATCATTTACAATTAGCAATTATAACTATATATTCTAAATATGATTGTCATGCCTTAAAAAATCTGCAATGTCCAATTTATTTTCACAGGTTTTTTTAAAGTAAAATGTTAAAATGTGTATGATATTTTGCTCAATATGGGATTTATGAAAGGGCAAATATGTGTGAGTAATTTACCTTTAAACAGAACATTTGATAATGAATGTAACTGACTGATAGATGGAATATTCTTAAATAGACTGTGTTTTACAAAACAATATATTTGATAAAAATATGAATAACATGTCTATTGTGCTTTCATATTTCTTTATCAGTAGCTCAACATGACTGGAGGAGTATAAGGATAGACTTAGTGGAGTGGAGTATAAGATCGCTGTGAATGGTCTTTCTTTCCGCTTCACATTATTATGTATGCCACTGAAGTCTAGACAGCGAGAGAGTGAGTTTCAAAGTAAACCTGCTGAATACCAGCACTACAGTAGTAGTACGTCTAGAGAAAGAAGCACTTACATCTTTTTTTTACATTGACGTTTCAACTGAAAATCCATTTTATTCACTCATATGGGTTTTTACAAGTTAATAATGAAGCCTAGAGATGCCCAGGTCTCAAATGGATATACTGATAAAGCCAGAACGTTTTACAAGAGAAGTCTTTCATTTAGCAGGACAGGTATTATATGTAATTGTATATGTAAGATGGCTGAGCATACATTATTCCGTTATAAACGCATGATATGTAGGCGAACAACCACCTCAACGCAGTTACACTAAAAAAAAAAAAAAAATTAGAATAGGGAACATTTACTCAGGTGCGCGTGATTCCCTTTTCACACTAATTTCCTTTTAGGGTCCATGTATAATTACTCACCAAACGTGGATGTTTATTGGAGTGAAATTATTCAGTAAGAAACTATTATCTTCAACGACATGCCCTAACTCAAACAAATTCAACCTTCCACTGAGCTGGAGAGGGAAGTGAGAGAAATATGTTGCTTTGAAGCTAATGTTAGTAACATTATTATGATGATGATGAAAAACATTTTATGTGAATACTTCTGTAATTAGTGAATGATTACAAAAACAACATTTTATGTGTGTACTTCTATAATTAGTGAGGAGTTCTTTCACAATGAAAGAGCTCAGAATATTAATTAAAAGCATGCAGGATGATTATGTAGAGCATATGTAGAGCAACCCACTGTATAACACGAACATTAGGTAAATTTTGAGAAATAACCCCATCACACACAAACAATGTTTTCAGTAGAGAGCGTTCTCCTGAAGATGAGTGGCTATGGTTTTTGCTGCAGTAGGTTAACTCCCTGACCCTCAAATCCAGCTGAGACCATGGGCAGAGCTCAGCATGGAGCCTGACCAGCAGATGTGCTTCTGCAGTGCCCCAGCTGCACGCCATGTTAAAGGCCCAGCACCCCCTGCCTCACTCTCCATCTGCCACTACCACACACCAAACTAGAAACAGTTTACCAGAAAAACAAATACCATGCTTTCCACACCGTTTAAAGGATATGATTTAAGGTTTTATTTTAAACAAATGTTTAAAATAAATACGAAGCCAGTGATAACTTTAATAAGATCCACGGAAAGCCATTGACTGATTTGAGATATGACACTGAATGCAAAGCATGTAGTCTGTTTTAATTAGATTACAACTGGTTACAGATTACAGCTGCTCTAGAGTGTAAAATAAAGGCTACAGAAAAGAAGAGATTATCTGTAAAACATTCCAACTATCAAAGTTGGATAAAGCTGGATGCAGTTCTAATAAATGAATCACTTGGCTGCAATGTACCGATAACTTTACTGTATTGAAAAGTGTCAGTGTTTGAGCATTTGATAAGTTTGTGTCCTTTAAAAAAAAGTCTATGTAGACTATGATCATCTTTATCTTGAAATTTCTGTCTGTTGGGATTTGTGATATTGAACCAAAGGCTTTACAAGTTAAAGGGAAAATAAGCAGGAAGCTGACCTGACACTGATACATCTGGTTTGTGCTAGATGAGAGCAACGCTGCTGTACTATCAGGGTTACTCCACAATTTGTAAGTGTTGAAGATATACACCTTAGTGTGCTGCCAGAAAGTCTTGTGGATTTTAATTATCAACAATGCTCAGAATCAGATTTCCGGTTGTGTGCAGTGTACATATGCACAGCTATACACATATATTACTACATGGAAATTAAAACTAAGAAGTGTTTTAAAAGTAAGACTCCTGCATTTTCTCTTACACTGGGAATTGTGGGTTTATGACTTTTGCTACAGGTGCCGATCAAGGTGCCTTTGATACTGCTGAGACAAAACAGTATTGGACTATTCATTGATTTTGGAAGCCCTCCATTTTCAAGAAACATTTTCTGGTGTTGCAATTCAGTTACTGTATTACAGTAGTTGTATTTCCTTTGAGATTTTGCCATATCTAGCATATCTAGAAAGCTTTTACCCAGTCATTCATCCTTGCTTTAAGGATGGGAAGATGAGCACGTTGGATATGAAAGCACTAAAGTGTAAGAAGCATTGGTGAATTAAATTCAAATAAGTACATGTGTATATGTTTAAATAATGAGGTTCTTCCATTAAAACCTGTACTTCCTAGAATTAAATTACACGAAGCAGTAAAGTATTAAAGGTTATACACTAGGTTTAAAATAAGCTAATTCCACTGCACAGTTCAGTTCATTTTTGGCAAGAATATCTTGTTTTCTTATTTCTAATTGCAATAGACTGGGACAAATTAGTATGTTGATAATGTAAACATAAACATTGTATCATTAAGTAAGTACAGTTGGAACTTGGTTATACAAAAATAAATATTAAACTAAAATGACATGTTACATTAAATATTTGTTTATATTGCAATAAACAATGGTACCTTTTATAGGTTTAACATAGTCACCATTGATAAGTGACCACTAGTTTTGTGACTCGTTTTGTTATTTCTAATACAACAAAATATTATCTAAATACTTTTTTAATGTATATTTTTCTTTATTTATTTATTTAATTTGATGGGGGGCGGGAGATATTTGGGTTGGAAATCTCAATATTACATTTAAATAATTATATAAACGTTAATAGTAAAAACATGCAATATGCTTTGAGTAAATTGTGTGCCTTTTTATGCATCTTATGTTTAGTGTGAGAGATTGAAATGTAACTTAGGGTTAACTGTAATTAGTGTAGTAGACCATTTTCAATTACAGCTAGACTATACAATTAATTCCTTACAAAATAAAACAATAATTGTGATCACAAAGAATGAGTTTAATTAAACACAAATAGATTTCATTCATTAAAAAGAGTCAAAACGTCTAAAGTCTGTTCAACAACTAAAAGTTCTCAGAAACACCAAAACATTTTCACAAATGAAAATACAGATACTTTTAAGAAGTATTGTTTAAAAGAAAGTACAAAAAAAGTTTACATTTGCTAAAATTACTCAAATCTTAATATATGATACACTCTCCATCTGCCACTACCACACACCAAACTAGAAACAGTTTACCAGAAAAACAAATACCATGCTTTCCACACCGTTTAAAGGATATGATTTAAGGTTTTATTTTAAACAAATGTTTAAAATAAATACGAAGCCAGTGATAACTTTAATAAGATCCACGGAAAGCCATTGACTGATTTGAGATATGACACTGAATGCAAAGCATGTAGTCTGTTTTAATTAGATTACAACTGGTTACAGATTACAGCTGCTCTAGAGTGTAAAATAAAGGCTACAGAAAAGAAGAGATTATCTGTAAAACATTCCAACTATCAAAGTTGGATAAAGCTGGATGCAGTTCTAATAAATGAATCACTTGGCTGCAATGTACCGATAACTTTACTGTATTGAAAAGTGTCAGTGTTTGAGCATTTGATAAGTTTGTGTCCTTTAAAAAAAAGTCTATGTAGACTATGATCATCTTTATCTTGAAATTTCTGTCTGTTGGGATTTGTGATATTGAACCAAAGGCTTTACAAGTTAAAGGGAAAATAAGCAGGAAGCTGACCTGACACTGATACATCTGGTTTGTGCTAGATGAGAGCAACGCTGCTGTACTATCAGGGTTACTCCACAATTTGTAAGTGTTGAAGATATACACCTTAGTGTGCTGCCAGAAAGTCTTGTGGATTTTTAATTATCAACAATGCTCAGAATCAGATTTCCGGTTGTGTGCAGTGTACATATGCACAGCTATACACATATATTACTACATGGAAATTAAAACTAAGAAGTGTTTTAAAAGTAAGACTCCTGCATTTTCTCTTACACTGGGAATTGTGGGTTTATGACTTTTGCTACAGGTTCCGATCAAGGTGCCTTTGATACTGCTGAGACAAAACAGTATTGGACTATTCATTGATTTTGGAAGCCCTCCATTTTCAAGAAACATTTTCTGGTGTTGCAATTCAGTTACTGTATTACAGTAGTTGTATTTCCTTTGAGATTTTGCCATATCTAGAAAGCTTTTACCCAGTCATTCATCCTTGCTTTAAGGATGGGAAGATGAGCACGTTGGATATGAAAGCACTAAAGTGTAAGAAGCATTGGTGAATTAAATTCAAATAAGTACATGTGTATATGTTTAAATAATGAGGTTCTTCCATTAAAACCTGTACTTCCTAGAATTAAATTACACGAAGCAGTAAAGTATTAAAGGTTATACACTAGGTTTAAATAAGCTAATTCCACTGCACAGTTCAGTTCATTTTTGGCAAGAATATCTTGTTTTCTTATTTCTAATTGCAATAGATTGGGACAAATTAGTATGTTGATAATGTAAACATAAACATTTTATCATTAAGTAAGTACAGTTGGAACTTGTTATACAAAAATAAATATTAAACTAAAATGACATGTTACATTAAATATTTGTTTATATTGCAATAAACAATGGTACCTTTTATAGGTTTAACATAGTCACCATTGATCAGTGACCACTAGTTTGTGACTCGTTTTGTTATTTCTAATACAACAAAATATTATCTAAATACTTTTTTATGTATATGTTTCTTTATTTATTTATTTAATTGATGGGGGGCGGGAGATATTTGGGTTGGAAATCTCAATATTACATTTAAATAATTATATAAACGTTAATAGTAAAAACATGCAATATGCTTTGAGTAAATTGTGTGCCTTTTTATGCATCTTATGTTTAGTGTGAGAGATTGAAATGTAACTTAGGGTTAACTGTAATTAGTGTAGTAGACCATTTTCAATTACAGCTAGACTATACAATTAATTCCTTACAAAATAAAACAATAATTGTGATCACAAAGAATGAGTTTAATTAAACACAAATAGATTTCATTCATTAAAAAGAGTCAAAACGTCTAAAGTCTGTTCAACAACTAAAAGTTCTCAGAAACACCAAAACATTTTCACAAATGAAAATACAGATACTTTTAAGAAGTATTGTTTAAAAGAAAGTACAAAAAAAGTTTACATTTGCTAAAATTACTCAAATCTTAATATATGATACTTCATGCAGTCTGTAAAGAAACTATAATGTTCATTGGATGAAACCTGAAACTGCGTGAGCTAAAATGACTGGATATGTGTTCTCCATTTCCATAAATAAGCCCCAGAAAATAGCTTCCAAATCATTGTCAAAAATCCCTCTGACAAGATCTTATTTATTTTTACCTGCCAGGAATATGGCGTGCATAATCAGAAATGTTATTAGAAGAACAGACCCCTCGCCTGTTAGCCCTGTTACTGGAGCCGGTAATAACTCTAAAAATGCAAATGAACTGTGGGTAATCTATTAATGTCACTTCAGTTTTATATCAGCACTCCAATTTAGCAGATCCTGACACATTCCTGAGCACTGTCTCTGTACATGGGTTCATTTTGCCAGGAGAGCGCAGGCACACATCTAGCAGGGCGGCAGAGCCATGTGCCATCTGTCTCTTCCGCACTTTATTACCAGACTCCATAATGAAGCCCATGTCGACAAGACCTCACATGCTCGACTTTCAAATGACAAAAAAACCTTTCCCGATTTTCGTTTTCCTTGTAGCAATTATTGTCATTCACACCTTCTTCTGTAGAAGATGTCTCTGTGCTAATTACCCCAATATTCACTTCAAGTAGACTTGCTAATTTCAACAATGTAACATTTCTCTCATCAGCACCAGAAGGCGTGGAACTCGGTGTTGCGAGCATATGGTTTGAATACCTGATGGGGGAATTTCTGCTAAGATTGTCCTTAGTGTCAAAGACCCCATTAGCAAAAAATAATAATAAATCAGCAAGAGTAGATGAGATTTGTCTAATATGTTTAAGCATTGCTGTATGAACACAGGGCAGAGAGATATCACCCAGCAAACACATTTTTAACAAACATGAGAGTTAATATATGTTTATAAGTTGACAAGTTTATCAGCAGCTCAGTTGATACGAAACGATTAAATCAAGGTTTTTTTTTTGTATAGCACCTTTTCTAATTATGAAATGCAGATTTCAGAAAACATAAAAAAAATCTTCAGACATGATTTGATTCCGTTCGACTTAAGCCAAGGGTCTCCAAACCTGGTCCTGAAGGGGCGGAGCCCTGCACATTTTAGTGTCAACCATCATGAAACACACCTGAGGCACTAATTAAGGTCATATGATTGTCTGAAGCTAGAGTAGTATGCATTCTACAGCAGGGTTGCAACAAAAATGTGCAGGGTTATGGCCCTCTGGGACCAGGTTTGGTGAACTCTGACTTGGGCTTAATTTTCAAATCATTTTGGTTTGCTACATTTCTATCCTGCTTGATTTATATAATTTGGTCTGACGTTTCTTTCTTTTTTTGGCCATCATTTATTCTTGAAGAAAAATATCAGCTAGTCAACAGAACTATTATGAAGCAAATAGCTTCATTGTGTTCACTCAACTGAAAGTTACCCACCCAAACCTCACGTCGCCACACAAAATGTACAGTTAGTCTTTCATTAGGATCCAAAAACAAGCAAAAGTTTGAGAGGTAAACTTCGAGAATCTGTGTACTGAGGCAGTAAAAAGAGATGCAAACTTATTTGTCTGCTTGTTGTTTTTCCTCTCCAAGTCGAAGAGCTTTTGATTCCCTCTATGAGCATCTCCCATAACATGAATAGTTTATAAGACCAAAACAAGTCATTGAGAATGCCTTTCAAGCAAACAAGAGAACATCAGCTAATGTTTAATTGATCAGCAGTGACAAAAGGGAAGAACAATCGTGAAAGAAGTCAACTTCAGACATCTTCCCCTGCATTCCCCTTCCTGTCTTCCCCAACCACCTTCTGCTGTATATCCCACACTTCACTGTCATACCCTTCAGAAAGCTATGCTGAGGATTTTAGATGAGTGCATTAGTCTGAGAGTGGAACAGAGAGAAAAACTCTTGTGCTTCACAATGTATGGTCTCTTAGCTCAGAAAATCTGTCAAAGAAAAAAACGGTGTGGAGAAATGCCCATCAGAAGAATTCAAGGTTTTAGAGGATGAAACGGATGCTTTGCATAATACATAACTTCTCTGGCCAGTATTGTGCCTGTATTGTACAGTACCTTGTGAACAGCATTCACTTAGCTGCCATTTAAACAAGAAGCTGTATAATAATAAATAAATAAATAACAATTCTAAAATAATTTAGGAGGCTGGCTGGCTTACTGTATATTATCTTGTTTATTTTTATTTATTTTTTTGCTCTGGGCTTGAGTGTTTCAGCTCAAAGGCAGTAAATCATTCTGTCTGTGCAGTTCATTTTTAATCTTTTTACTCGCATCTTCCCAGTACACTGTATGAAAGAAAGAAGCAGTTCTTCCTTTTTTCCAGAGTTGTTGGAAACATAAACCTATTTATTAACAGTTGGCACAGCAAAAATGGATCATTTGAGGTTTCTACTGGAATAATGGCATTATATTTTTTTTAGACTTAGATTTAAAAAACTTTTTAAATATATTTTTAGTAAAACACATTTATTATTACTTCATTACATAGTTCTTACTGGAACAGAACATATATTTCACAAGGTCATGCTGTTTATAATGAGCCCCTTTCAGGAAATTTTTTTTCACTTCTAAAATGTTATTCATAATCTTAGACACATCTCAAGGTCTGGCACTGGATTAGTAAAAGGCTTCTGAACATAATCTCTATGTACAGAATGAAGTACAAAAAGCAAAGAACAGCTTGAGTATTAACTATTGAAAAATATGAAGCTTCAAGAAGTTAGATCCTCATTTTCTGCTATTGACGGCCTTCCTTGTCCTTCAGGTTTGCCCTTGGTCTGTTTTGTTTTGCTATGATTTTATGCTTAAACAGTTTTTATATTTTCAAGCCCCTTTTACACATTGTTATAAAAATACAGTATATGCTTTGTACTTGTTTTTAGTTAGACATTTTGTCTAATTTCATTGTTAGATAAAGAGTTGTGTGTTATTATCTAGCAGTGACACATGGAAATGATGGAAAGGAGATCACTCACCCACTTTGGACATTTCTGGAACTGAACCTTTATACGGTCCTTCGATGAACTGTGGGGGGTTGTCATTGATGTCTTGCACTTTGATGATGAACTCTGAAGGCGGTTCCATAGGTTGGTTTGAGTCTCTGTCGATGACCTGTGCTGTGAGAGTGTACTCTGCCTTCTCCTCCCGGTCTAGTCTTTTCATGGCATGAATGTCTCCCGTCTTCTCATTTATAGCAAAGATGGTGCCTGCCCCTTCGCCTGCCAAAACATACTTGATGTTCTTAGATCCCACGTCCAAATCCGTATGGAGCTGAAAAGAAACAGGGAAGCAATTTCAGGTTCTTGCCAGTCACAGTTAATACTAGAGAAGGATCATGATCAATAGTATCAATACAGACTGAGCTGTGATCAATCACATACAAAATAATTAAAGTCCACTGCCAAGTGCAGAGCAGCAGAGTCTCTTGGAAGTTTGGTGTTTCTTAGAGATACAGCTGAATTCTGCAGTCGTAGAGACTAAAATATGAGGCAGGCTAAGTGCTGAATTTGCCTGATAATGCCTGGTTGGTATGTATCTATCTGTCATTCATCTCTTCATACAAAGCCAGCAGAGGTTGAGTGTCAAAACACTGAACTCAAACCTGCCAAAGCCCCCAGTTACCAACTTAGTCACAACGCACAGATCCACATCAACAAGCCTACTGAATTTTGCAAATAGAAAATAGAATAGCTAGTGAATGTTTTTAATGAGACACTCTGTTGGATGATCTGTCCAGGTGTGTGAAGCCCTGTGAGAGGAGGGAAGCCACCAGCCAACACCAGCTTCAATAGTTAGTAGAAAGTGAGTATGTATAATATGTTTGACGAATGAAATAATTGATGGAAAATTGAGATCATTTAACGAATTACCAAAAAATCATTAATGTTGTGCAAATTCAGTTTGAATTGTGTGAAATAGGTATGGTCTGCTGAGAGTTTGGATGAAGCTAACATTAACAAATGACAGCATGTTATTTCAAATGCAGAATTCAAGTAGCAAAGCAACTACTTATTTTCAATGTTTTCTTTTTTATCCCAAATGCTGTCTCAGTGGTGCAGTTTCAAGACACTGACAAAGCATGCACACTTAAATTGTCACACCTTGCACTTTTGTTCTCCTAATTGTCCTATCATTCCACATGAAAGATCTATCTCATTAACACATCAGCTTCACAACAGTTCTCACTCCATGGAAACCCCTAAATGAGCCAAAATTAATGATGTGCTTTCTCTGATGGAACACTTTTTTTCTTGACTCTCTCTCTCTCTCTCTCTCTCTCTCTCTCTCTCTCTCTCTCTTCGCTCTCTCTCTCATCAGTAATTCTCACTGTAGTCTTAAAAAAGTATCGTTTGCATCATTGTGGATTTTATAAACACATGAACAAGATGTCATAGCTGCAAATCGAACTTGCTCCATTTATTCGTTCCTATTTCCTGTGTTTACAGACAACATTTCTAGATACAGTTCATTTCTGATGAGTGATCACTTTATCTCATTGTGTAAACAGTCAAATGAACGTGTGCTTGCAGAGAGGAAGCAGTTTGTCATTATCTGGGTTGCTAGGGCAACTTTCGTGCTCTACGATCTGATGACATCTGCTAGTCAAAAGCCTTCTAACGTGTGTTTATAAACAGGTTTGGACAATCTGTATATGCTGATTTGGCCTTCTGGGACCTATGTCCTTCATTGTGTGGAAACAGGGCAGCAAACTTAAAAACTGTAATTAAAAAGAGTGGAACACTAAACTCTAATCCTATACAAGGTATTATTTTGTGAATTATTCAGTTAAGTTCATTTTATGTTTTAAATGACCTGGATGCATACATCAATTTAACTGGAGATTAATGAAGTTATACAATGAACCTCAATATATGCATATATTCAGCAATTTTGAAACCAGTTGTTCAAAGATTTTTAAAAATAAGAACCTGATAATAGAGAGCCTCAAAATAGACAGAAGTTCATAGTTAACTCAACTCTCCATAGTGTTCTATTTCTACCTTGATTCGTTTGAGGGAGTTGACTTAAACGACTCAATAAGAACTCAGAATTATGCTACCTGTAACTGTAAATGTAATAAATTTACCTTTCAAGGCTATAGCCAGTTTTGGGTTATCAAGGGTCTAAAAGGAAAGTTTAGGATGCTGGGAAAATTAAACATCAGGTACATTGTACATTTTTACTTCTCTTGAATTTACATTTTTTCCATTTCTCTCTCATAACAAGGCTATAATTTCTTTACAACCAGCTACACATCACTGGGTGCAGAGATAACCTGGGATAAGTTGCTATAAATCAGCTGTTTGGAATGGCTGCTCAGCTGCCATTCCTGTAAAACAAAAACAAATATCTGCTGCTTTTAGATCGGAGTGTAGATTCAGCTTACTAACTCACCAGATTCCCATAATCACATTATTACTTTTAAAACAGACCTGGAAAAATGTATTGGAGTAAAGGAAGGTAAATGAACAAGCGTAAGATTATACAGGAAAAAAATTGTGAATTGTCTGCAGCATTAAGTGGTCAACGAGGGTGTAGTCTATTAAAACAAATCCGTCACTTAAATGTATCAAACGCTGCGGTGACAGAGCCAAAAAAATGCCATTAGAACAAAAGTGATTAGAATCTGACATTGACCTCTCACACCGAAGTGTTATGATTAGATCATCAGATTAGGTCATTTTTAGACTCTTGCGCATTAGACTGTATGCGGTTTAGTGATTATTGTCATGTTTTCCATTTGTTAATTAATTTACTTTTAGTGTCTGTGAAGGAGACCAAAGTAAACTCCCTTTCAAGTTATGAAAAGTGAGTATAGAAAACTGGAAATGTGGTGAGTGTTTCATAACATGCATCCACGTAGAGCAGAGCAAGGTCACACATTTTCTTCCTCTCTCCTTTTCAGTGTCCACCGCTACCTTAGAGTACAGCTGCTATTGTCTACTCGGTTGAAAAATTGTCAGTTGCTGGTTGATATAAAGTTTTACAGTAGCTTCAGGATCAATCAGGGGCTCTGTAATGAGGAACCCTCAATCCCTCTGTGTCTGCTGTCTGCCCACTAAAGCAAGGTATTAAGCCTGACATTGAAAATTAATGATTTTGCCTCATGTCAGGGCAAGTGGCAAAAAGAATGTAACCAGAGAAGAAAAGAGTCACATCACCTATAAAGATTATGTGTAAGACAAAGCCAGTAAAGCCCCATCCAGAAGACCATCTCAATGGTGATTTAGTCAAAGTAAACGCATCAGGCTCTACTTAACTAGTGAACCATGGATGTGACCAAGAGCTATTGGCTCTCAAGTACATTGGATTTTTGTGTTTTCATGCTGTATTTGAAGGGATTTTATGGACATAATATATGTTCATTGAGCAGAGCTCTGTGTTGTATTCAACGGATTGGAAAAACAATGTTATCTAAGTCTACGACCACTTACAGTATAATGTAGCAGATACATTGAATCTAAAATATTACAAGGCATGTTCAGATGATGTGTTTTCATTTGGTTTATTGCACCTCCCCGAGGATTCTATCTCATTTGACAGCAAAAACCTGAGGGACAGTTCAGGACTATAAGCCTAGCCTTAGTCTCTTGTGTACAATGTCTCAGCTCCTGTGCTCTGACTCTCTAGTCTTTGACTCCTCAGGTCTGTTCTTCATTCAAGTGTGCCCAAACCTGCAGTATTATTTTTGATTAGCTAAACACACCTTATCTTCCAAAAGGTTCTGCAAAGGATATTTACATATAGACTCAATATTCAAGCTTTTGTTAAATTTGGTAAATATTTATAACTCTAAATGTATGCTCTTTAAGATTATTTAAAGATCTTAAGTCAGTACACTGCAAATAATTATTTCAATTATTTTTTAACAGCAATGTCTTCCCCATGTAAAATGTGGTAATAAATACAGATATACAGGTAGAAAATAAATTCTTCTTTAAAAGTCTGCTCCTAGATTCTAGTCACATCTAATGAAAAACTTTATTAAACTGTCAACACAGTGAATTTAAAAGTTAACTTTTTAAGTGTAGATGTTAAAGTTATATATGCACAACTAATTCACTGTTTAGTATATCTCCATTTAACACAATGGGATATCACAAAAAGAGTATTTAGAGAGACCCTAGTTTCCTGTCTGAAATAAAAGAAGCCAAGCGAGCATGGGATGCAAACTAGACTAATAAATAGCACACAGTGAAATAATCAGAGTGGTTTTCTCCATAACCTTCGCAGGTACATGATTAGCCTTTCTGTGCTCCTTATTTATTCCCACTGTGTTGAGATGGAACCAAACTGAGCGAGTGTAATTGCTTCACAAAGCATGTGTAATCAAATCAAAAACAGACCGGTGTCGAGAACCGCATTCTACGAGAGATACACAATTCAGTTAAACTTTTACTTTATCTGTGTCCAGATAACACAGATTGAATTCTGTACTCATGTATCAATCTATCAACTGCTTTTCTTTTATCTTTTTGGCTGAATGGATTGTGGAGTGCAGCAGGATGTGATGACCAATTTCCCTGTTAAAACATGCATTGATTTCACACAAGTCACACCATCAGAAGCAACACGTCAGGTCTAGCCTGAAGCTGCTTAAATATAACCCTGGTCGTGACTCTGACCTTCTGGGGTGTAAAGTATTATTCTAATTTTCAGAAGAAATTCAGAAATAAAACTTTGTTTAATAGGCCAATTCTATCGAACTTGGATAAAAATCAATGAAAGAGTTATGATATATCTACACTTTAAAGAGTTGTAATTAAAAGCTAATTAAAGAAAAGAGAGCGAACTATAAATACATAATTAGCCTTGTTTTAATGCATTAGTGACTATTTTGCAAAAGATTGTGAACTTCAGTTAACTTCTGCAGTGCAGGTTCGGAACGTATGGGGATGATGAAACAAACTCTTTTAGATCTAGATATGAAAACTAAATCTAAAGATCAGACATTTTGAGTGCCATTTTCTGTAGTATCTTTATCTGCTAGCTTTACTGTTGTGGAATACTTTTATATGTCTGACACAGCTGTGGTGAGATTAAATTCAGTGTGCTTTACCAACCCTAAAAAGGTTATTCCAAAATGAATGAAAACGTGCTGCTGCAGTACCCATTGAAATTAGGCAGCTTACTTATTTGGTAACCTGAAAACTTAAGATATTAACTTTTATGTTTTGTTTCTATTTAATCTAATGGCAACAATTTACCAGGTGCTAACTACTGCACCTGTGGTGATTTCTAGTGATGCACTGACACCATGTTTCTTTAACATGACTGCAAGTACTTTTATCTGAGTACTTGCCGATGTCATGTTCTAGAACAAGTACTTAAACACCAGTACATGTTTGCTTTTATTACACCTTAATTTCCATGACAATTAGTTTTCATCCCTATTTTTATACCCAAAACAAATCTTGTCTAAATAAACTAATCAAATTATTATCTTAAAAAAACCACAACTGTTTAAACTACAAATAATGTGAAACATTTAAACGTGTTTATTTAACAAACGTAATGGACAGGTTTTTTGGTAATGCAAAAACATTGCTGCATTAGCAGCGGTTAGTCTGATTCAAAAATTCCAAATGAACAACAAGTTGGAGAGTGTAAGTGACACCCAGCAGGCTACAGCGTCCCAGCAGTTCAGCGTCATTAAGGCCATTTATTGTGTTTTCATGTTTTTTGACCAAACATCAGTTGTGAAATTTTATGTAAAGGCTGTGGACGTGTTTGTTTGGACACGCTTCGACTTGGTCAGGGTTGTGCTCCCTGCAAACTCTTTGTACTCTGTGTTGTGCTATATATATATATATATATATATATATATATATATATATATATATATATATATATATATATATATATATATATATATATATATATATATATATATATATATATATATATATATATATATATATATATATATATATATATATATATATAGAGAGAGAGAGAGAGAGAGAGAGAGAGGAGAGAGAGAGAGAGAGAGAGAGATAGATAGATAGATAGATAGATAGATAGATAGATAGATAGATAGATAGATAGATAGATGATATATAAATGTTCAGCTCCTTCTCGACAGCTTCATAGAGCACAATTTTCCATCAGCTTTGTTTTGTCACCTGCTCAGATGTTAAAATACTTTTCCACAGACATTTTTGCACCTGTAAATTGTGAATGCTCAACTGACATCTCACTGTCATAAAGCGATATCGGGTGCGCTGGTATTGAAGCACTTGTATGAGTATGGGTACTCAAACAGGAAATTTGCCCTTGTGACGTCCTTATCATTTGTAATAGTGAGGTATTCTTGTGGAAAATTAGAACATGTTGACTAAGAACAGAACTGACCAGAACTTTTAATGGTCAGTAACTTGAAAGGAGAAAAATGGATGGACAGTACATGAATAATTGAAATGTTAAAATGCATTCAAAATTTAACCTTATGTTAAATTATGAAAATTATGTTAAAATTTACTATTGGATTAATGTCTTATCTGTTTAGACTTGAAAAGAAAATTTCAGTATCGTATGTCAAGATGCTCCTTCAGGACATAAAGGTACCATGACAGCATTAAACATGCAAATAACTTCTCCATCTCTCTGGTAGAGACCAGTGGAATGATGGGGGCTGCAATTATTATGTTCATTTCTTTGAAGTGTCTGTTGGCTGTCTCTGCAAAAGGGGGAGGAAGGGTCAATTCTCTGGCAGAACTAGCCACCCTCGGTGTCTCTTAAAATGTGGAATTAGAGCGAACTTGCTTTTAGCATGTCACACACTGACAGAACAAACATGGCAACAAGCACTTCCTTTGTCTCACAAATCGAATACATATTTAGTGCGCGTGCGTGTGTATGTGGGTGTGTATGTGTGTGTGCATGTGCGTGTTTGTGTGTATGACTGTTTGGAAGGAAAAAATATACGTGAAAAATATTGGTATGTGCAAAATATACAAAAGGGGAATTGTTTCATACACTATAATACAAAGGTTTGAAACACTTTAGTGTTTCTCCCTTATGGTGAACTGTAGATTCCATGACAGCCAAGCTGAGAGATGACAGCCTCTTGCAAATATAACTACTCATAAAACATTATTGTTCAACTGCACTGTTTAAGCAAACATTTAGTTTTTTTTAACTAGTAGTAATTTTTGTTGTGCTAAGGTCACACCAAGTGAGTAGTTTACCTGGTAAATTTCCCTGTAACAGACATTTGTTTTACTCTCCTCATCGCAAAAATATACTACTATATAATAACATATATTCAATGTTATTCATATTTTAAATCATAGTTGACTGATAAGGTGCAAGTTATCAAATATTAAAAAATGAATCTCAAAAGCTTTGCTTTTTTTCGTATTAACAAATTTGACATAAACAGCCCTCTAATAAACAATGCAGATAAATTTTATAATACTAATGGCACTGTAGTCGGGGAAAAAACTTTTTTTTTATTTTTGTGTGTTTGATAAAATTTGACACTTTATAACAGTATTGAGAATACATTATGATCAACAATGTGACATCCACTCACAATGGAGAGCAGCATGCACAGTGAATAACTCTCGCTTTCTGGTCAATGTAGAGCAATTTAAACCTTCAGCAACTTTGCTGTTTGATAATTTTGAATTCATCTTTACATGGGATTAAGCCGCAGTGGTTGACATTTCTACCTCGGTCAGAAGGCTCTTGGGTTTCTAACAGACTGTTGACTTTTATCTTATATCCTCAGAAAAGCAGACCTCAGAACAAAATGAATTTATCTTTGCTTAAACTGAGGAAAGACAAACCAACAGGGATACAAAAACTTATGGACAGACGGATGGAGAGACAAGCAGATGAATATATAAATTATTCAGACCCTCTATGTATCCAGACCATAAAGCTTTTCTCTAATCAAGCACATTAACAATGAAGGCCACTTCAACAAATGAGGCTAATCCTGCCAATGGAGGCCAACAGTAGGATGGTTGGAGGTTTCTTGGCCGTGTGCCACTTTCCTGTTGCTCCTGACTGGGAGATGGATACCGGCTGTCATCACAACTCCTTTTGTTTCTGCAAGACACGAATGAGTCTAGAGGAAGGTGCCCAAACCCTCTTTAGTCTCACATTTGCCTTGTGTCTCTGCCTTTACAACTTGCAATAAAAATTTAGTCCAAACGTGAGGAACCATGACCTCTTTACCAAGACCACGGTACTGATTAAATGACCACAGACAATAAATATCAAAAGGAGACTGACGTAAATTGAGAACAAAAAGAATAACTATATCTTGCATGTCCATGGTGCTAATCTAATGTCAGATGGGCAAAAAGAAAATCGTTACCATAAAACATGTTTTCTTGCTACCAGTCCTTCATCATTTGTCCTCTATCTTACAAAAAAAAACGATATACAGGGATATAGCAAATATCTTTTAACCCACTCATACTCTATCTCAACAGCTTTGTTCTCTGCTGGAATGAAGAAAATCATAGCATACATCTTTTGCACAAATATTTAATCATGGGTAAAGAAAATAGGATTTCAGCGAATTCCCTTCGGAACACATTTATTTTATTTCTGTCACTCACACTGTGATGCTTTTGATTAGTGTCACTGTATCCAACACACTTCATCCAAAGTCACTGACTTCATAAAATCAGCAAATAATTACTACCCTAAATCCTTAAAATGGGTCAATAAATAGGCTTCTCAAAGACAACTTTTTATAGATAAAGTGGGTATTATCTTTTTTATTTCAAAAGGTATCTACAAGATTTTTCAGAACGTACAATATATTTTTCTAGTTGTTTTTTTTTTATTTTGAGCTTAAATCTGATTAAGTTGATAATAAAAAGCATTGCAAAGGAATGCATGTATCTTGAACCCAGATATATTTCTCTAGACCATCTAAACTTATAATCTACTACTCTGACCTTTATCGTCCAAATTCAATCTCATGCACTTCTTCAGTTAGAGGAGACCATTCTGGTCTGGTAGTAAATGTGATGGTCCCAGATGGCCCACCCCCCACCAGACCTACAGTAAATCACTCACAGGAAGAGTCTGTCTCGGCTGTCTCTGAAGACTGAGAAGACACTCCATAGCAAGTCATCTGTCTGTTGTGACATTTTTGCCATCAAATTTGTCCTCCAGCAAGCATGCAGAATACACAAGCAGGTTTTTGGAGAGGATTAACGCATACCTTCAAATAACTTTTCTATTAATGCAAAGACAATGCGAAAAGTAGAAGAGGATCGTGTAGTTTATGAAAAGTCAATCATTCATGGCAGATTTCAGGGAATGAGATGGAGAGAGAGAGAGAGAGAGAAAGTAGGTGAGTTTTACATTGTAGATAAAGGAGGAACTCGGTATTATACATTTGGTATGGCTTCTATTATTTTCCATTGCTTTAACCCTCTTGGACATTGGGTTGATCAAGGCTTCACAGGTTGCCAATGGAATCCTCTAGATTTTGGACACATGCTTCTTTAACAAGGCAGTGACCATCTTGAAGGTTTGTTCGTGGTCAACATCATGCTGGAATACATGTTTTGCTTCAATATATAATTTTTAGTGCTGTCAAAGTTAACATGTTAATGCAATTTTTTTTTTGCGTGTGTTAAACGAAGTATGAATAACTGTGTCTTAATGGCAGTACGTGGAGGCATATGTGAATCATTGTCTCGATGTGGCAAGAGAATGGAAAATCGGTGCTTGTAATATGTTAACACCAAAACTGGTTGTTTACATGGCAAAATCTGTTTTACAAGTTAAACAAAAAATTCAATAAACAATCTTATTTTGAATTTAAATAGTTTCTTTGTCTTCAGTTTACATTAATTATTTACATTTTACATGTACCGATTTTAAGAAGTGTCAGTGTTTACTCATTGTGAGTAATCGCTATTAATAAAAAAATTGTGTGATTAATAGTTTTTTTTTAATCGATTGACAGCACTGGTAATTTTACATTTTGGCATCTTCTAGCTCTCCATACAGCCATTCCTACTTTTCTCATTTCTTCCGTTAAATACTGTAAAGATGTAACGCCAGTTATACACAAACTGCCTCTAAATTAGTTTTAAAAAAACAAACTTATTCTGCTTCCCCCTTTCCATGTTGATGATTGGTACCTGCCAGGGGTGTGAAGTAATGAATGACAAATACTCACGCTACTGTAGTTGAGTAGTTTTAATCAGAAATTGTCATTTAGTGAGTAGTGAGTATTGTCATTTAGTGAGTAGTAATTCTACTTTTACTTGAGTACATTTTTAGTGATGGTTTTACCATAATTTTTAGTTGATGGTAAAAAGAAAGTAAAGATGAAACACTTTGCGAGTGTTGACTTGTTTGTTGACAAGTTTGTTGAAATAATGTTGCACAAGCACAGTGTTAACTGTGACAAATACATCCATACATCTTGTCCCCTTCGGGGTCACCACAGCGGAATGACCCACCAACTGCCATATACATAAACATAAACACACACACACGCACACACATCATATATATGATTACAACGAATTAAATGAATACTATTCATTCAGATATAATCTGGGAGCAGCTAGCCTTCTAGTGAGAGAAACAAGATGAAGGAACAAAATTCTCACCACTGTATCTTATTAATAATGCAAAAGATCAATAATGCATTTGAAAATGATGCCTGGAAATAGTACAATATGCATATCACTAGAATTTCTTCTCACTTGAATCTTTAAAAAGAAGAAGAAAAAAAAAAACATAGATTAAGGAATATTTAAGGTTTTAGTGTATGCATAATAAATGGAGGACCCGGGTTCAATAGCAAATAACAATTTATAATTTAAGATGACCCTCAGATAATACCTTTGAATACAGACATATCTATCTTCTGCAGAAAAAAATTGACTCCACACTTTTAAAGATGTCAGATCCTATAGAACATCTTTACATTTTTGAAATCACTGAGGTAAAAGGCTGCTGCTAACCCTGATAAGATCTATTCTAGATCATTACATGCCTTTTGGGAGACAGACGAGGGTAGTGAGCCTGGCTGCTATCTGTTTAGCTTTACTGTACAAGACTATTGGAATTATAATTGTGTTCTTCTTTCAGTGTGTGCCTCTGTTTAAAGGTCCTGTGGTCCCTAGGAGATGAAGAAAAATGAAATCCCTTCAAGGGTTTCCACAGCACAAGCAAAACTGCTGCAACACAACTATTTTTTTTCTCCCACTCTTTTAACATTTGGGTGCTTTCCAACAGAGAGAAATTAAGAGGAAGGAGGAGACTGTTCGCATTGTGTAGGATTGTTCTCCCCCTTGAGACATTCTCAAAGGTAATAAGGGATTAAAAAGGCTGGTGGGGGGTAAAGTAAAGTTATACATAACATATTCAAAGACTCAAAATAAAGTTAACTGTTCCTCAATAATTAAAAAGCTTCTAGAAAAGTGAAGAAAATATACATATTCCTGTCATTGTATCAGTATCTGTAATTTGCAATCAAGATGTTTGCTTTCTATTGAAGACTTAATCAAAGTGGTTAATTAGTTTATTTAACATCATATCCATTTTGTAATTGTGTATTCGTTTTTTCTATCAGTTAGTATTAGTGGATGGAGATTAAAATTATGTATCACCGCTTACATTTTAAAGCTGGTCTGTACTGATACCTAACAACAACATCTGTTTGTTTAGTTTTTCCAAAATTGCTGCTTTATTCTTGCTATGAGTGCTGATATGTCTGAAATAATACAGAAACATTCATTTTAATGTCTTCTGGCATGTTTGTATGTGACGCATGACTGGGAGCAGAGAGATAAAGACATAGTGCAATAAACCGCCTGCTGTCATTTCATTCTGTACAAGGCTACATATTTACAATGCATCTGCTGTTTAAATATCTCTTCACATACAGTAGATGCATTATCACACTGGTCTGCTTCAATTTGTCATTCCTATGTGTAATTACAGGGTTTTTGTTTATCTGAAAGCCAATCCAAGGATTTTGTTTAACAAGGGCTCTCTAATAAACATTGTTTGTTCAACAGGGACTCACAACTTGCTTTATGACAATCAATATAAAATGATCATATGTATTTGCAGGATTCAATTAATCTGAACTAAGTATTGGAGCATATTGACTTATCAATTCATGTCTGATAAGAAGCCTGCAGTGAAAATAATACTCTAGATTATTCACAATTCACCCACTTTCATCTTTCCATCATTTCACTTGGCCTGAAATTGGATGTGAGTTTATCAAGTAAACATGATTATATGGTTTATGCCGAAACATATGCCATTAGCATAGCAGAGAAAAAACAACATGTACAGGCGTGTTTGACATGGTCTTTTACCCTCTAGATCTTGTCTAATTATAGATTAATCTGAACACAACAAATGTGACCCCTTTGCGGTCATTCTGGAATTGATGTAGTGATTCAGCTCCAACAACAAATAATTGCTTTGCCTGTTATTTCTTGAGGATTGAGCAAAACCCAAGAGGAAGTGCAAGGTTAGCCAAACATGAGTCATTTCACACATGGATCACATGACAAGTACGTTAATAAAATATATTTAAATACACACACGCACGCGCACGCACATGCACAAACACACACATACACACGCGTACGCACACACGCACACACACGCATGCACACGCACACACATAGGCAGAAATAAACCAGAAACGTGTATGTTCAAATAAATAATGCTTCATCAATACTAACAAGAATAAAAGTTCAATTTAAATTAAAATTCCTAATTAAAAAATCCATCAAAAGTCCATTATGTTTTTTAAATACATTAAAACAAACTACATGTATCTGCATACACATGTTTTGTTTTTATTTTTATTTAGCATCATTCAGCAACTAACATCACCTGTTCGATGACATATTGAGATTAATCAGAATAGCATACTAGAAAAGGTCATAAATCCTAAAGCAAGGGCTAATATTAAGTATGCCACAACCTAAAAGGAACTAAATGTGTGTGGTGAATCTGAGGATATGTGGAGGGTGTTTGGAGTGTAATGGGGTGGTGGCTCAATTTTTGATAGCATTATCTGATTTCTATAAGTGGTTCCGTATATACAGCTCACATTAGGACAGGATGAACTCTGTGCTGGTGCATTAGTCTTCCCCAGCCAATGCTTCACTTCTCAGTCCCGTTTACTTAACATGCCGGATCCAGCCTCCATGATTTGCGCTAATCAACTGATAAGGTGGTAGCCTTTTCACCAATCCCTGGAGGGTGGAAACTGAACTCCTAATGGTCATTAGTAGTAATTATGTTCCCCAACAGACACATCCAGCTCAACCTCTCCTACTGGTAAGTTACTTCCCGTCACCAAGAAGTGTTTTCTGGTAATGCTTGTACTTCTACAAAGTCTATGTTCTTATCTCCAATCACTATCAATCACAATGAATGACAGTACACCATGAGAGGTGTGGCTCAAGATAGTTTTACAGCAATTAAAAGGGAATAATGCATGCTTAACTGTTGTATAACCCTTACGCATAAACTGTGCATCTAATTTCACAGAACATTATATTACAGGAAAAATAAAATCCATTTTATGTACACATTTACATTCAAAGGAAAATGAATTTTGATGTCCATCCATTTATTATCTTGTCGGGTTTTTCCCTTTTGGGGTCGCCACAGCGGAATGAACCACAACTATTCCAGCATATGTTTTACGTGGCAGATGCCTTTCCAGCTGCAACACATTGCTGGGTAACATTAACACACTCTCAAAATTTTTTTCAATTCACTTATATCACATGTCTTTGGTCTTGTGGGGGAACCCAGAGCACCTGGGGTAACCCACACGATCACGGGGAGAATGTCAAACTCTACACAGAAATGCCAACCGACCCAGATGAGGCTCGAAACAGCGACCTTCTTGCTCTGCTTTGACCGTGCTACCCACTGCGCCCCCGTGACACCCTGAAGTCTAAAAATTATAATTTAAAATGTCTGAAATCAGCTTGTTAAACATAACTATTTACTAATTTGTATATATATAATAGAAATATTTAATATGATGTGGAAATAGGTTGAGAAATTCTTGAGTTATAAACAATACCACAGACAGCAGGCAAACATTCATCTCCATGTTGGCTTTCCTCCCTTTTGGGGTCGCCACAGCGGAATGAACAGCCAACTCTCTGGCATATGTTTTACGCAGCGGATGCCCTTCCAGCCACAACCCATCGCTGGGAAACATTCACACACACATTCATACTTTAACACTATGGGCAATCGTTCTTACTCAATTCACTTATTCCGCATGTCTTTGGACTTGTGGGGAAACCGGAGCACCCGGAGAAAACCCACGCGATCACGGGGAGAACATGCAAACTCCACACAGAAATGCCACCTGCCCCAGCCGAGCCTAGAACCAGCGACCTTCTTGCTGTGAGGCAACCGTGCTACCCACTGCCCAACCGTGACGCTGACGCAGGCAAACATACTACTCAAATTATAAATGATCTGAACAGTTAAAACTAAAATAAGCTTGTAAGGTTAAGATGTCCGACCGTGAACTCTGTTGCAATTACTTTGTACTAGCCTTGAAACAAGCTCTTCGTCAGTCCTAGTCATGTAGAAAGCATGTTTATAAGATTTATAAGAATATACACAGAAATTATGTATTCTTTTAAATAATAATTTTGCAAATAACTGTGTATTATAAAACCATGTACACATTTTCTGTTTTTAGAATTTATGGTTTACTGCAGCAGACGCTTTGAATGAAAGTGACATTTTTATGATATATAGAAATCAACACAGTTTGCTGTAAAAAAAAAACTCGATCTGCACACTATCCAACACACTGTCAACTTTTTCATTTCCTTTTTCTGTCAGATCAAACCTCAGTGACCTGTTCTCTAGAGTCTGACCCTTAGAGTATGATCTGTATTGACAAGGACCAAACTAATGTCAAGGGATCTCTAAAATTCAATAACACATGTAAAGACCCAACAGCCTCAGCATCACCCATGTAATCTCATCTTGTATCATGCCATTTTTCCTTCATATTCACCTGAAAGCCATATCACAGATTCAAGCCTGGGCAGGGATAGAGCAGACAGTGATACATTGCTAGTGTCTGACTCACTTGACATGCTAAGGCTAAGAGAGAACCACATTTCGAAGCATAAAAAAAAAAAAAAAAAAAATATATATATATATATATATATATATATATATATATATATATATATATATATATAAAAATCTTGCGCCACTACAAAAATTTTTGATCATTAAAATGTTAATTAAATTATATAAAACCAAATGAACAGATATCATTTAGCGATGGGCATTCCAGCTAATTTCAGAGAGCCTTCCCTTTTGTGGCTTTTTTCCATTGTACAACAAAGTTCAGGTTGGTGCAGTATGGCCAGCTTTGTTTATAGTGTCGGTATGTTCAATAGGCATCATCACTCCGTTTTAGCGCCAACCCCACTTTGACGTAACAAAGAGACAATGGATCCTAAACACGCCGCTGGACTGTTTTTTCTGCTTCTTGGCATGTGGGTGTATTACACACACTTCCAAGATTGTCCAGACATAGCATTGTGTTTTTTGATCGCAAGCAACAATATTACACAGAATAAAAGCTGTTTCCTCACTCGTGACACAAACTACAAGTGTATATATACTTTGAACAAGTTAATGACACAGGCAATGATGACTTTCTCGAACCAATTAGTGTAGGCATACGTCACGTTTGACTGACCAATCAGCGAGAATGGGGAAGGTTATGACTTTAGTGTCGGTTGTGGAACCAGCTCGAAGGAGGAACGAAAACTGTGTCAGTTCCATGACCAGTACACAATGGACATTGGATTGGCTCTCAATGAAGAGCTGACTCTTTCGGCTCTTCCAGCCCCCAAATCGCCATTTTGTCTCATTATTGTTTAAAAGTAATTCAACATTTATTTGACTGTATGTTAGTTTGTAGGCTGAGTGACTGCGGTGCTTGGCCATGTTTAAAAGTGTCATTTAATTAGTGTCAATTCAAAATATTACAACTGACAACCCCAAAAAAAAACAGAAACATTGCCCTAATATTTTGTTTTTGGTTCTCTTAAGTTCCCTTAAGTTTGTAGATTTTTTTTTTTGCACCCATAAAATTAGAAATTACATTCCAAACTCCACTGAGTGTTTAATTCTGATGTGTTCTCATGTTGAATAATTGTGTATCTTGTTACCTAGAGCTTAAGTTTATACTTAACTACAAATTTGACTGCTGTTCAAAACTAGTAAATAAAGGAGCTCATATTTTCTCCAGCTCCCACATTTTCATTTAAAAGTTCAGGCTGTTTTGTATTCATGTCCATGACCCTTCCACTTGCAATACAGACTGTACATCTTTATATTACACACTTTCTCTTGAAGTCTTGATTCTAAAGAGAGAAAGTAGTTATAAAGAACCGGCTCCCATATCAGTGAGCTGGTTCTTGTCGTTCACTTCAAAGTGTCGGCTCATAGAACCGACATAACCAATACCAATAATTAGACACACATAATCCTTTAAACATAACACAAATAATGCAATTATGAAAAGGATATTTCAATGCAGGAGACAGTGAGTCACATCTACACAAATAGTTAATTGAAGGTTTTTTTTGAGTGAGTCTTGCTGGCTTGGTGGATTGGTGACAAGTAAGCCTAGTTGCAATCATTTGTTTTGAAATATTAACACAATAACATGGGTCAGAAGATAAACACAGAGCAGCGAGTGTTTATTTTCTCTTTGTGCTTCATTTGATTATCAGTAAACAGAAATAGTTTGATGATGCAGATGTTTCATAGAACAAACAGAAGACATAAGTATAGAGCTGCATGGACTGAAAAACTCATAAATAAATTATTTAAGAGATCATAAATTATCTCTGTCCAAAAATCTATAATGAACAAAACTTCTGATTTTACCAATGAAAAGGTTATGGGAGCCATAAGCAATTTTTTTTCTTTGTATTCCCATATGCAGATGTTAGCTATGTCTTAGCTGGTCTGGTTGCTTTGAGGCTCTCCAATATAATAAATATAATGAATAAAGTATGTTTTCCACAGTCCTTGGCACTGTATGTGATTTGACAGCCCATTGTCAGAAATGAGAGCACAGTAATTATCATCTCTGCAATATCAGCACAGTATTTAGGACAATATTACGCATTAACAAAAGATAAAGGTCATACACACGTAGACAGCCTATGTTAGAGAGTGTTCTGGCAGGACATGTCAACAATCAACCGATAAGCCAAATTTGCATCACAGTTTCCCTGCAGAGTAGAAAAAACACCCCACATTGGAACGGTTTTTGAATTGAAGCAACATACCCTAGAACCTTTTATAAAAGAAACTTGGAGACACAGACAAATGGGCTGAAACATGGCAATGTGAGATTGCATCGATCTGCAGGAGGGCAATTGGCTGTGGCCCTTTGACTAACAGTGTTTGGTTTTAGGATTTGCGAAATATTGAGCAGTAAAGCCAGCTGAGATTGAGAAAAGCCCCCTGACATGTTTTCAGCTTCCTTCAAACTGTTAAAAATAAACCAAGGGAATGCGACAATGACCTTGCATTCTTAATATGAGCACCTTTATTGTTTGTCCTGAAGTTATTGTGTCTGTTGGCCAGGAATATCCACTGCATCCCTGTTTGCTCATGTTCCTTACGTATGTGTCTATGTTTGTTTCAGACGGTCTTTAATAAAAGGAAAATCCAAAGTACATATTGTGACCATTTGCATGCTATGCACATCCTGTAGCAAAACACAGGAGATAACAGTTGCCAGTATGTGTTTGGTTGTGGCTGAAAAAATAATGTTTTCATGCATGCTGTGACCAATTAATTAAGTAACCCGATAGACATTCTGACTATTAGAGCGTGCAAAATAATAACAATTTTAGACACTAAATAGTTTTGCTTTTTACACATTAGTGTAGGAGGTGACAGTAAGAGAGAACACATTTGCCTTGCACATATTTATCAGCATCATGCTTAGCCACTCAGACAAAATAATCTAGTTAGATATGTGGGGAATAGTGTGCTGCCACATTCCTTTTCTCACTTGTTCTACCATTTTTATTTTGCTGTTCTCTCTAAAGTGTGCAGGTGTAAGCTCATGCCTGCAGAAGAGGGACTTCACAGCCTATTGGTTCTTTCCTCTCACTCCTCCACAATTGCACAACCATCCATACACACACACGCACGCACACGCACACACACACGCACACACACACACTAGTGCACAAAAATAAACACATAGAAAGACACAGGAGTGTGACCCAGTACAAAAAAGCCATCACCATCTGAGTGTAATTCCAGTAGCCAGTGTATATAGCATTGATGGACATTAAGGATTCATGATTCATCTGGATCTCAAATTATAACTGCTTAAATTTTTCATGCAGCCCTTCAATGCCAACAAGAGGAAACGCAGAATTCAAACGAAATAAAATGCTGTCTGTTAAACCCACCCACCACATTAGCATCTGGATCATATTATGGGGAGCTATGCTTACTGTTGTCGAAATCATGTTTAGACACTATTTGTCAAGATAAGTGAGAAAAGTAATTTTCAACTGGTATGTGTTTGAGAGAATGTGTTTGAATGTGTTTCTCTCATAACAGAAAATGCATTCTACATTTGCAAAAAATGTAGTTATTTCACCATTCTAGTTTTTTACATATTTCCTTATGTACAGAGCAAGTTTATTTTGTTTTATTATTCCTTTTTTTTTAGAAATACAGAGACACAGTGTATAGGTGCACAAAGGTGGCCTACATATATTTACCCAAAACCACAGTAGTGTGAAACAAAGCATCACATGCTTCAATGCAGAATATTGATTCACGTGCAAAAGAGCATCACACAATGCCTTTGTGCTCTCTCCTTTTTTCTCTCTCTCACACTGACTCTCTCCTTTCTCTCACTCTCTCCCTAGCAATAGAATTAGACAAAAGAAATTATAAATTTCCAATAATAAAGGTCATTCGCTCTCTTCAGTGGCTCACTTATTATCGCAGGTGTGTCACTAAGAGAGCCACACCACTTGATTTACCACGGTTACATTTTTTGTTCTTTTCAAAATGGCTTTCAAACAGTGCCTACAAGAGGAGATGTAACTGTCCCAAATTGCTCCAGGAGAAAGAATTATTTTGGACTTTGTGCACTGAATGGAGGGTGACATAAAGACATATAAATAGGACTCTCCTCCCACCAAGTGGGATGTATTGTCTACATTTTACTTTCCCGTACATGCTTCTGATAAATTATGCTGCTGTCAAGAGATAAAAGGGTTCAATAGCAAGATTCATATTCTGATTAGACCTTTTGGATCAAGAGATTCACTATAGTTTTTGTTACACAAAGTACTGTTGCCAAGCTGCCACCGAATCAGTGGATAAACGATGATGGTGAAAACGATAGCTTTTTAGCTGTGGAAGCAAAAGTACAAAAGCTTGAGTGACAATAACCACAAGTAAAAATTCCCATCTAAACATCTGGCCAAATAAAAATAAAAAGTTAATGAAAAATTATAATATATAATATCTTTATACTGCAGTGGCATTTAATAACAAAGGTTTTTTTTCAAGCAGCTTTTTGCTTATTAGACATAATATTGTATTTAATAAAAATTACATGTTTTATGACTTTGTCATTCAAAACTTTCAGACTTGGGAGGAAGACTCGAACTTATTACCATAATTTCGCAAATTTGATCTGAAGGTCTCTACAAAACCATGCATCACCTGCATGTGTTGACTTTGTGGCAATGGTGAGTGAACCTAATGCGTTTACGTTTTTAGATCAAAGATAAAGGAGAACAGCGTCTCTCCTCTACATTAAATGGTGTACAGGTGAACGGGGACATCATGGAAACATCGGTGCTATTTTTCTATTCTTTATTCAGATTTTTTTTTACATTCCTGAATATATCAAAAACAGCATCATTTCTTTCAGTTCACCTGTAGAGAATGCGTTTTCATGCTGTGTAAACTGTTCTAGTCTTCCATGTGAAGTGGAAGTTGAAAACTACATTAGCCATTTGTCCACAATAGCACTCCTTCTTATGGTAAGATTCGCAGGTGGGTGTATTGGTCTTAAAGCTTATAAACGAAGTTTTTTTTTTTTTTTGCTGAGAAATATAATTAAACGCACAAGTGGCTTGGTCGATGCAACAATTACTGATTTTTTGAATGTATTTAGTTTTTTTTTCTTTTTACATGTAGAGAAGTAATTTACTTTAAATCAAATCTAAATCTCCTCAAGTACAAATAAACTTGTGTATTTTAAAAATGACTGTGTTTTTAGAAGTACTGTTGAACAAATCATAACATTTCATACCTGGCCACAAAAAGTGCTTATACATCTAAAAAAATCAACAATTCTTTTCTTTCTCAGTTTATGACTCAAACCAACATAAAATCTGTTTATAAGTTGTCATTAGATGTTTATAATCAAGACATGAACTCTCAGTTATCCTGTTGCAATAATAAAACTAAATAAATAAATAAATAAACAGTTTTTAATTACTGCTCTTTGTTATGCAAGTACTTCTAAAATTTATGATGTACCTAAAGATATGTTACACAATTTATTGGATCTGTTTAAAAGGAAACTCCAGAAAGGGATTTTTGCATAAAAAACATACAAATAAATAAACAATACAAACAACTACAAAAAACTGCACACAATGAGTCCCAATGAATTTAATTGCATATTTCCATTCTCTCATTCTTTCGGTTGACGGACCTCACACACACAGAGTGAGAAGTGCAATGCAACACGCTTAAGCAGTAAAAGATGGAGCACAGGCAACAAGTAAAGGTTAACTACTTAATTCCAGTGATTAGTCCACGCAGAGTTCAAGGCTCTGTGCCAAATCCCTTAATTTAGAAGCTAGATGTGCCACCTCCACAAGTAAATTCAACAGCCCAACCTCAGATACTAAAGGAAAATAACAACATGCATATGATTTCCCTTGCTGCAGTCTCTGTATCATTGCCTGTTCATGGCAAGGCTAAATCTACACCTCATACCTCCTCTAAAAGAACCTCACTTGACCTGAGCTGTACTGTTCATGTACAGATTTGATCAAACATTAGAAATTAGGCAGAATCTAACACAGACAATGCAAAAGTAATCAGTGTCTGGTCTACAGAGAATGACAGTCATAAAAGGTTTGTCAATGTATGGATTTTCTCCCCTGCCTGTAAGAGCTGAGGTGGGAGGTCTTGCTCAGATGATATCTTTGCCGTTAATGAACAGAGATGGGCAGAATGAAGGGCTGCTTTGAGTAGCCATAAATTGACAGCACGTATAAAAAGGTACAGTCATTTGTTTTTTTTTCAGATTTTTTTTCCAACAAAGTAATCTCACCCTTTCTCATTGACTCGACTATAGAACCTTCCTCTATTCCATCTCCACAGCTCTGCATGAGAGAGGGGGGAAAAAAGTAAGCGTTTACACAGCCCTCATTGTAGATTCCTACAACGTTCTGAGGAGAACCGATGAGGACAGCATGCAGATTTCTCATCTAGAGGCGCAGTGTCACTTCAGTTGAGCAGCGGGACAAAGTGTGCCTGTGTTTGTTTGTGCACTTGTTACCACCGAGGGATGTGGGATTTACACCTCAAACAACCCTCACCGAGACCAGACCCTATAAGTCACAGCAAAGGTGCTCTGCTGTTGTCACACTTCTGCCATGCTGCCTCATTACGCCACTGGAGCTGTATATCATGAGCATGTGTGTGTTCGTGTGTGTCTAGGTTTCCTCGTTATAGCACACTGTGGGGACCAAGTGTAAACTGATATATTTGCAGTGAATCTGGTATTGCAGTAAAAACAGTAGCAATATTTATAAAAAATAAAAGACAATAAAAAAAATAAAACTGAATTTACTTGATACTCTTGTTGGTAGGGTATGCATAAAGTGTTTTTGTAAAAGAAGATTCACAGGAATGTAATTCAAACATGGATACAATGAGAAAAAGTAGGAGAAGTGATTTTACAATAGTAAAATACCATTTTATTTACCTACACGCTATAAATTGTAATGATTTAAGAGTGTCTGCTGAAAGGTAGATTGAGCAAGCATTTTTTCTGTAATCCCGGTTGTTTGGTGACCCCTGTTAATGTAACTCAAGAAACACTCTTCTGTAAAGTTAAGTCTCTACATGTGACAAGCACAGCCATACATACTCAGAAAGACCTTGTTAATGGGAACGAAGACAACAACATGGTGCTATAGACAAGCTGTCCAGCTTGCCCGAGAGGTGTTAATGTGATCCCAGTGCTCAGCTGGACGCTCTGTGGAGACCTGGTGTTTTATTACAGCAGTGTGTGGAGCTAGAAAGCGAGAGACACTGACACTCACACACAGAGACATCTGACTGTTCTCACCTAGCACTGATATAATGGCTTTAAAGGCCTTCATGACCCACAGCTCTTGGGTGAAACAACACACTGAATAGCAGAAACAAAAGCAGCATAGGTGCTGGATTTAATGGCCATGTAGTTGGAATGAGAGTACACTGACTTGAGTTGGAGGGTCCTTGGGGAGGTTTATGGATAATCCTGCAGTGGGGCTACAATGTTACTCATCTTGATCAATACAACGCAGGAGCAAGGTTCTAGCTTCGGGTTATGAAAACTCATTGTGGATTTTGATTTTAACTGCATTACTAATGCAGGAAACATTCATCCATTTTCTTTTCAGCTTAGTCCCTGCAAACTAGGATCGCCACAGCAGAATGAACCACCAATTTATCCAGCATGTTTTACACAGCGAATGTCCTTCCAGCTAAATTCCACATATACATTTTAAGACAATTTATCTTACTTACTTCTTCTTCTTCTTCTTTCGGCTGTTCCCAGTTTAGGGGTCGCCACAGCAAATCATCTGTTTCCACCTAACTCTGGCCTCAGTATCCTCTACTCTTGCACCAATTACCTTCATGTCCTCCTACAGCACACCCATATAACTTGTCTTTGGTCTTCCTCTTGCCCTCTTGCCTGGCAGCTCCATCTCTAACATCCTTCTACCAATATAACGACTATCCCTTCTCTGCACATGTCCAAACCATCTCAATCTGGCTTCTCTGACTTTGTCTCCAAAACAACCAACCTGAGCTGTTCCTGTGATGTGCTCGTTCCTAATCTTGTCCATCCTTGTAACTCCTAAACTGAATCTCAACATCCTCATCTGTGCTACTTCCATCTCTGCCTCGTGTCTCTTCCTCACTGCTACAGTCTCTAACCCATACATCATAGCTGGTCTCACTACTGTTCTGTACACCTTTCCTTTGATTCTTGCTGACACTTTTCTGTCACACAACACCCCTGACACTTTTCTCCACCCACTCCAACCTGCCTGCACTCGCTTCTTCACCTCTTTTCCACACTCCCTGTCACACTGGACTGTTGACCCCAAATACCTAAACTCCTCCACCTTCTTGACCTCAGCCCCCTGTAACTTCACTGTTCTACTTCCCTCCCTCTCGTTCAAACACATATATTCTGTCTTACTACGACCGACTTTCATTCCTCTTCTTTCTAGAGCAGACCTCCAATTTTCCAGGTGTCCCTCCACCTGCTCTCTACTCTCACTACAGATTACAATGTCATCTGCAAACATCATTGTCCATGGAGATTCCTGTCTGACCTCATCTGTCAACCTGTCCATCACCATAGCAAACAAGAAGGGACTTAAAGCCGATCCTTGATGTAGCCCCACCTCCACCTTGAACTCCTCCGTCTGACCTACAGCACATCTCACTGTTGTCATACTCCTCTCATACATATCCTGAACTACTCTGACGTACTTCTCTGCCACTCCTGACATCCTCATACAGGACCATAGCTCCTCTCTCGGCACCCTGTCATACGCTTTCTCTAAATCCACAAAGACGCAGTGCAGCTCCTTCTGACCATCTCTGTACTTCTCCATTAGCATTCTCAGAAAAAAAATTGCATCAGTAGTGCTCTTCCTGGGCATGAAGCCATACTGCTGCTCGCAAATATCCACTTCCCTTCTTAGCCTAGCTTCCACTACTCTTTCCCAGAGTTTCATTGTGTGGCTCATCAACTTTATACCTCTGTAGTTGTTACAACTCTGCACATCACCCTTGTTCTTAAAAATTGGCACTAGGACACTTCTCCATTCCTCAGGCATCTTCTTACTCTCTAGAATCCTGTTGAATAACCTAAATAGGAACTCCACTGCTGTCTCTCCTAGACACTTCCACACCTTCACAGGGATGTCATCTGGACCAACAGCCTTTCCACTCTTCATTCTCCTCAGAGCCTTCCTCACCTCATCCTTTCTAATATTTTCAACTTCCTGCTCTACAATGTTCACCTCTTCCCCCCTTCTTTCCCCTGCATTCTCCTCATTCATCAACTCCTCAAAATACTCCTTCCATCTTCTCTGCACACTCTCCTCACTCGTTAGAACCCTTCCATCTCTATCTTTAATCACCCTTATCTGTTGCACATCCTTCCCATCTCTGTTTCTCTGTCTCGCTAATCTGTACAATTCCTTCTCACCTTCCTCGTGTCTAACCTGGCATACAACTCATCATATACCTTCTGTTTGGCCTTTGCCACCTCCCTCTTCACCCTGCGCTGTGATTCCTTGTAGTCCTGTCTACTTTCTTCAGTCCTTTCGATGTCCCACTTCTTTTTAGCTAGCCTCTTCCTCTGGATGATGTCCTGTACTTCCTCATTCCACCACCATGTTTCCTTATCTTCTTTCCTTCTTCCTGCTGACACACCTAGCACCTTCCTACCTGTCTCCCTGATCACTTCTGCTGTAGTTTCCCAGTCCTCTGGAAGCTCTTCCTGACCACCCAAAGCCTGTCTCAGCTTCTGTCTGAATTCCTCACAACCGTCTACCTTTTTCAACTTCCACCACTTGGTCTTCTTTTCCATCTTTCCTCCCCTCTTCTTCCTGGCCACCAGAAACATCCTACACATCCCCATCCGATGCTGTCTGGCTACACTATCTCCTACCACTACTTTGCTGTCAGTGATCTCTCTCAGATTGGCTCGTCTACTTAGGATGTAATCCACCTGCGTACTCCTACCACCACTCTTGTAGGTAACTCTATGTTCCTCCCTCTTCTGGAAATAAGTGTTAACTACAGCCATTTCCATCCTCTTGGCAAAGTCCACCACCATCTGTCCATCTGGGTTCCTTTCCTTAACACCAAACCTGCCCATCACTTCCTCATCACCTCTGTTGCCCTCGCCAACATGACCGTTGAAGTCTGCTCCCACCACCACTCTCTCCCCTCTGGGAATACTCTCCATCACCTCATCTAACTCACTCCAGAATCTCTCCTTTTCTTCCAGCTTACAGCCTACTTGTGGAGCATAACCACTCACTACATTCAACATCACCCCTTCAATCTCTAACTTCAAACTGATCACCCCTGTCAGACACTCTTTTCACCTCTAAAACATTCCTCACAAACTCCTCCTTCAGGATCACTCCTACCCCATTTCTCTTCCTATCCTCACCATAGTAAAACAGTTTGTATCCCCCTCCAACACTACGCGCTTTGCTACCCTTCCACCTGGTCTCCTGCACACACAGAATATCTACCTTCCTTCTCTCCATCATGTCCGCCAGCTCTCTACCTTTCCCGGTTATTGTACCAACGTTGAGAGTCCCTATTCTCAGACCTATACTCTTGCCTTTCCTCTTCTCTCTCTGCCTACGAATCCTTCTCCCTCCTCTCCTTCTTTGACCAACAGTAGTCCAATTTCCACCGGCACCCTGTAGGTCAACAGCACCGGTGGCGGTCGTTGTTAACCCGGGGCTCGACCGATCCGGTATGGAAATCGAATTGATGACTTGCATATTTGGTTTTGGCATTTTTTTACGCCGGATGCCCTTCCTGACACAACCCTCTCTATCCGGGCTTGGGACCGGCACAGAAGTCACTGGCTTGAAACCCCTGTGGCTAGATTCACACCAACAAATTCCTTATGTGTGTGCGCTGCACACTTGTACTTGTGAGGGAAACCAGAGCACTCGAAGGAAACCCACACAAAAAAGGGGAGAACAAGCAAACTCCACAAAGAAAAGCCAACTGACCCAGTCGAGGCTTGAACCAGCAACTTTCTTGCTGTGAGGTAATCATGCTACCCATTGAACCACTGTGACGGCCCATGCAGGATCTAATAGCTTTATATATATTTATTTTTCTTCTAATAATTACATTTTCATGGTATGGAGAAAGAAACACAAAACAGTCATCAAGTGGATATCAAGTATTGTAAAAATAAAAAAATAAGTTGCTATTATCACTTTTATTATTATTATTATTATTATTATTATTATTATTATTATTATTGTCATTAGGAACGTTATGGTATAACACGGTTGGTGAATGCATTAAAGAAATCTCTTCATTCATTGTTTTATCTTATGGAAAAAAAAAAAATATATAAATTACCCTCTCACCCTAGCCAGTTTTTCTGGCCAAGAGATAAATACAGTGGCTAATAATTATCATTAGCTTTATTGATACAATTTAGTTGTCATCCACCTGCCCTTGAATCATGTTCCACTGTTCGATATTCTGTCTAACTTGTACATTCTCCCAACTATCCTGAACAAATTTAGATTGATGAACAGACCACCTCAGTTCAGAGCTAGCTTTGGCAAGGGTAAACCATGTGGAGATCAAGAGATCTTTGATCTGCTAAAAGCCTCTCGTCAGGTAGCTGCAAGGAATGAGCCAGAGGAAGGAGGTATCATAACTGTGACGGAATTGAAGAGCCAGATTACATGTCGTTGCAGTTTCCTGGAACCCCTTGTCATTATCGTGTTACATACATGTTGGATGACATGTTTGCAAGCAAGCAACATAATGATGCTTAATCCATTAGCTCAACCATTCAAAAGAGTGGATTTAAATGATAAAATGCAAGATGCCATGATCAATATAGCAGTAAAAAAGACATTATAACAAATTATTATAAGAAATCCAGCATCTTCTCTGCCAAAGAAAATTTTTTTTAAAGTAGTTATCTGTAATTACTAAATGACAAACAAGCAGTCATTTCTATAAACTATGACAATAAACAATCACATTTGTAATCTTTCTGTTGTTATAAACCATGTAAAACTACAAAAAAAATTTAATTTTTTTTCCCAAATTGGAATTGATTTAACCCTCATTAATCTATAAACTTTTCCCAGCGATGGGTTGCGGCAAAGAAGGGCATCTGCTGCGTAAAACATATGCCAGTGAGTTGGCGGTTCATTCCGCTGTGGCGACCCCGAAAGGGAATAAAGCCGACATGAAGATGGATAATCTATAAACAAAACATCCTCAAACAAATACGTAATCAAGGAAATATGCAATCACTGATTGGTTAATCTTTAAAATTCCTTCATGCATTTACATGTACTTTTCTGTTTTTCCCCTCTTGAAATACAAAACCATTAAATAAAAAAAAGATTGAAGTTTCAAGAAATTGTCTTTCAAGTCTATTTGCAGCACGCCTCTGAACTGAGTGATTCCTCAGTCTAAATGGCTGCTATACTACTTTAACTACCTGAGAGTGGAAAGCTCAACTGTTTTCAGAGCTGTAGAAACAAGAGGATGAGCTGAGATTTGGAGCTGTAACTCTCTAGAGCGGATCAGTGGGAGGAATATAGATAATTCATGAAGTGTCAAAAAGGTTGTACAGGGCAAGTAGTGCTCTGTGGTCACACTCCTCGGATTGTGTGTAAAGAGTCAGAGTGTATAACAATATAAAAAGGCTATCATGATACATAGCTTTAAACATAAATATAAAAGTAGCTGAAGTAACTGCTAAGTGCAAGACTTGCATGTGCTTGTGGCGTTAAAGCATGGTTGAGCAAAATTATTTTTGGAGGGACACAGCCCTGCATATTTTAGATCATGAACCCATCTGATACCACCATCATTCGGCTTGATTCAAGTGATGTTTGTTCAGGAGCATGGTTTGGGCTAATACTAACTAAATATTAAAAGGAATAACTTTGGCAACCCCTAAAACTAGAACTTTCTAGATCATAAAATTGGTTGAAAGTTATCACTGATTTAATACATCTTGTGATTTGGAACTTTTTGAGAACTTTACTCTTAATATAATATTACACATTGGCTAGGCCACATTGTCATAGCCAGTGTTGAATATTAAACAATGGCTTTAAAAAATATGGACAACATGATTGCACCTTTTGCCATTTGCCCATTTGAAGCCGTGGCGAGCAGGACTTAGCCACCACTATGACAGACAGAAAGACAGAGACTGCACATGCGCAGGTGTTTGTTGCATTTACATTAAATGAGTTTATCTATACTGTTTATGATTACTCAAACATTGTTATTTTTGTTATTTTGATGGGAAAAGTGAGGTAATAAATTGCTTTTAAAATAAAGTAACTATAACTGTAACTCAAAATCAGTTATAGCTTCCCTCCATCCCACTCTGTTACCTGCACCTGGATTCTCGCACATTTCATCACCTTGCATTTTTTCACTTAAGTACTCCACACTATATAAATGCTTTGTTTAATTGTTTACATATAATTAGTTATTTACACTATTCTACCTCATAGTCTTATTTTAATTATTTTGTAAATCATGGTGCACTTTACTTTTATTCTACTGAACTTATGCTGCTTGCACTGAAGGCTCCATTGTACTTAAATAAAAATAGTGTGAGTGCAGACACACACTTGACAATAAAGCTGATTCTGATTAACTAAATTTCCAAAATAACTTGCCCAACACTAGTAATAACTTTAGTCACTTTCTACACTCAATACCAAATAGTTCAATCTTAAACAGATACTACACTCAAACAGTGACTTTAAGTCGATGTAATTCCCCTTGACTACAGACCGGCATAGAGTTGATTTCCCAAGTGTATGCAGCATCACATGTCACAGATGAACAGGAACTTTTGGATAGACCTAAACATTAAATGTAAACTTCATATGTTCACTGTATCTTGGGAAGAAAAATATATGGATATTTTTCTATGATTCTGTCTGCAAAGAAAAATGTGTCAATCACAAATGTTAACAATGTTCCGTAAAGTTGCATATATATCCAAATCCTTTTGAAATGAAAGAAAGCTGCGACAGAGGAAAAAAAAAAATATTTTATTGAATGAAATGTAGCTATAGCCATCATGCTGTTGTATTCTGTCTACAGTGAAGAGGATTTAAGTCCGAATTTGTAGCATAGTAGTAGGTCCAAAATGACACTAATTGATGCTGCCCCAAGCAAATGCCATTAACAAGTTAAATTTACCCAAAGAGCTTTTACAAGCTTTCTGCTGTTATAATTAAATCCTAAATCACACTTTCATCCTGGCCATTGCATCTCCTTTGAGTGCAGCCCCTTTGAGTTACATGCCTTCTTCAAGAGCCTATCAAGTTAGAGTTTGCAGCTTGGGAGAGATAATTACAGAAACAGATTTCTTTTATTTATCAGCAACAACGTTGTTGCCTTACATAGCACATTTATGAGTTAAACAGAGTCCGTGTGGAGTTTATTGTAAAAGGATAAGCAGATTTACAAAAAATATAAACTAGGAATGATTTTAAAGGGTCTTATTCATAATTAATTCAAATGTAATGGTATATCACCTCTGCCAACCAATTCATATTTTTGTACACATTAATGCACTTATAAAGCTCACTAAAATCAGTCTTGTTTTAATGCAGCATTCAAACTTGTTTTAATGCAGTTATCTTAGAACTCTGCTTTATCTGCAGAAGATTCTTTCAGCAAAATTCCAGCATTACTGTATGTCATGGAAGAAAAAAAACAAAGTGACAGTTAACAGCAAATCCCATCACCAGCAGCACATAGAGCATGGATCGATTGTCTTTTTCAGGGATTCACTGCTTCTTACTTACTACCTGCCACTATATTTCCTTTCCCTTTAGCTATAAGGCATACTTCCATTCACCACTAAACCTTTCTTTTTTATAGAAACAGGCTTTGCTACAACATTCCCAGACCATAAAATGGCTGCTTTATTTCAGAATTAGAGCAGTCTATCTTAAACGCGAGCCAATGTAAGATGTATATCCCTTCTTAACGCTAGTCATTGTGCTCAGTGAAACTAATCCACTCTGGCTTTCTTTACAAAATGACAGAGCGATACTAATTAATATTTGATAGTGAAGTTATTCATATTTAATATTGTAATATAATTAATAATAACATAATGAATATTTCAAGGTTAAGTTGTAGTCTCTTATTTAATGAAGCAAAGGATAATAATACTGAGCTGATATGCATTTATATTCATGGATGCATCATTGCTCAGTTTGTTCAATGAAAAAAAAAGAATGAAAAATCAGCTGGGTTTAATTAAAAAGCAAAGTCATGTTTTGATGTAAACCTTCCTCTTTGATGGAAAATGTGTTTTTAACGTCTTACTTATTAGCCTGATATATGTTACAATACTCATTAAATTGGTGTGAACCAGTCATCAGCTTAGATAAAATTTGTGTCACTTCAACTAATATTTCTTTGAGCACTACATAAACAAAAAAATAGCTAACTGAGCTCTAGCAAACACTGACATGGCTCTGGTAAGAAAAACACAAATTGCTCTTTGTGGAAAATAAATTAAAAAAAAATATTGTATTCAAACTGACAATCCCAGGGATCTTGTTCTTCAGCTCAGATTGCTAAGTGTGAATCATCCATTATCAATTCTCTTTCTGCTCCAAACTCAAATAATCCCATCAGAGTCATTATAGTAAGAAAGGGCGTCATACAGAAGTACTTTAACAATAGATTTTAGCCAATAAATCTAAAAGAAAACCATGAGCAGAATAACATCTATAGAATAAAATCTACACTAAACGATAACTGTTTAAGTAAACAAATCCAGACAAACATTAAGTTAGAACTTTTGTAAGAGTGTTTACGATTATGATGCTTATGTACATTTCATTTGGGACATAGAAGGTTAGTCATGACACCTGGGATGTTTGGTCGCTGCTAGATGCTTGAGGTTTAGGTCACCTGTCCTGTAACACTCAATTACTTATGTGTATGTGTATATATATATATATGTGTATGTATGTATGTATGTATATATGTATGGGTGTATGTATGTATGTGTATATGTGTGTGTATGTATATATATATCTACTCTATTATATTCTATCTCTCTCTCATCTATCTCTCTATACTCTATCTCTCTCTCTCTCTCTCTATCTCTCTCTCTCTCTATCATCTATTCTTCTCTCTCTCTACTATCTCTCTCTATCTCTCTCTCTCTCTCTCTCTCTACTGTGTGTGTGTGTTTGTGTGTGTATCTTGTGTGTCTCTGTGTATCTCTGTTTCTGTCTCTCTCTCTCTCTCTCTCTCTCTCTCTCTCTCTCTCTTGTCTGTCCCTATCTGATTACCTAATTCTCTTTCTTCTTCTTCTTCTTTTTCTGCCTGTTTCTGCATGTCTGTTCTTTCTATTTGTATGCATACCTGTTGAAAGATGCAACTACTTGGATGTACTAAGGTAGGTATCTAGTATAATTATTTTACTTATTCTCATTTTCAACTCAATCTTGACTCCTTCCCCCAATACCTCTCACCTTCTCTTTCCCCCTCCAAACCTCTCACCTCTGTTTTCCCCCTCCAATTACTTCTCTCCTCTTTCCCCTTTTTTATTAACACCGTCCTGTCCTGATGTATGTTTCTATATTGATTATGTAATTATTGTGATGAATGCGAATGAAATAAATTAAAAGCTTCTATCCAGAGGAATAATCAATATATAATATCTTCAATTCTCTGGAAAGAGCAAAACTGACCAACTCATACGAAGCACCTCGCTTCTCATGGGCCTGCTTTGAAGTAGGACAGGACAGGTTAAATAAAAAAAATTAAAAAATGATGCTTATGTACATAAATGCGATAAATTAATATATTTTTTCTCTGTATTTTTCTCTGTAAAATGAATGTGGCTTAACAAACTTAAAATTACCGGATAGGTTTTGGCTTGACAAAACCCGATCGTTTGAATCAGGCTTAATCGGTACCATGAAGCAGCTCATCAACTTTCTTTGTCTGGCTTTTATCCTGAAGCTAAGATTAGTCTGCACGTAAAAGACACGTTGCCATTGAATAACCAATCACGATGAACATGACAGAGCCAAATAGTTTTTTTCACTGCGGGAGGAGGAGCAAGAGATTAAATTTAGAAAACACAATGAGTAATTTAAATCTTATATATATTTTTGTGTCTTAGTAATACTGAGGCTGCTGCCAAAGGCAGACGATATTGTTGGCAGTAAATTGCTGATTTCGTGAAAACAATGTAAAAGAAGGACATTCTGTTTAATGTAAAATTGAGTATCGAGCGTGATATAACGATAGCACATTTTTGCCGTGTTAATTCCAATACGTTTTAATTTTATGTCATGTTAACAGGTTTATGGTTGCATTACAATATAAAATTAAAGGCTTATTTTTCTACAAATTTATGTTTACGTTTAAAAAGGTCTATATAAGTGTTTTTCTTTCTTTTTTTTTGAAGATGGAACCCCAACACAAAATGATCATGGCAGCAAAATAAGTGTCAGGAAAGTCTTAGGTATTTTGTCTGTCTTTAAGTATTTCTCGAATTTAGTGCTCATTTAATAATTTGCATACAAAAATTGGCAGGATTGCGAAGAAAATTTGAACCCATTGTTACTGACACTAGTGTTACATCACTTAAAAGTTACTGTTATGACCACTGATTGGACAAATGCAAGCATGTAATCTTTAATCCAGAACATAGCCTGCTACGGAGCAAGTTAGTCGTGTTGTGCAAGTAACCAGGGTGTTACAGGCCCCAGGTGTCTCAAAGGGACTTCTTGTTTTGTTGTTGTATTTTTGGTTGTATTTTAACTTTACTGAGGAAAAAAATGCATTGATAAAATAGGTAGTTACATAAAAACAGAAGGCAGTAATCAGTATTTATTCATATTTAAAACAATAAACAGTTAACAAAGCTTTGAGATCTTATGTAAGAAAAGGGCATATGTCCTGGCTAAAACTTAACATATATATGTTAAAAAGACCAAATCTGCATGCACAATTATAACATTTGCTTTATAATTCAAAGATGTCAATAAAGTATGCAATTGTGCCTTCTATTTCACAGCTTGAGAATATTTCTTTTCAAGTCTGCGAACAAGTCTGAAATATGTGCTATTTCAATGTAGTTAATAATATAGATGGCCGAGTATCATATACTACAATGAGTCAGTTGCATTTTACTCACAGCTTATTAAAGAACATAGTAGACTGCACAGCATTCATATTTTGTCTGAGACATCAAATCATAAGGTACCATTCTCCTAGGTGACATCTCACATGCATTACACAATTGTTGCACTTTGTGACTGGATGACATTCACTGTTACGTTCCAGTGGTGCACGGTGGAAAGACTCAGTTATAAGTTCAATAGTTTCTATTTCACTATACGTAATCTGTTTCCTCATTATGTAATATGTTAATCCTGTTTAATCTAATGTATGTTGTTAAAACTGCCACTCAAACACACAAAAACTCTATACCATCAATTACTCAGTTTATTATTATTATTTGAGGGGAAAGATGGCGCAGAGGTGGAGTTGGTCGCTCTGGAAATGGAAGGTTTGCAATCTAATTGTGGCCATGTATGGATGTGTGTCAATGGTGGGGTGTGTTTAGGGGTGGACAGGAGGCTGTAGGTGCACAATGACAGGCACGTCCTGTCAGACTGCCCCAGGGCAGCTGAGGGCTTCCAAAGTAGCTTATCACTACCAGAGTGTGATTGTGGAATGAAAGAATTATTGAATAATAGTATAATTGTAAAGAGTCTTTGAGTGTCTAGAAAAGCGTTATATGAATTGAAGGCATTATTATTATTGTTATTATTATTAACAGAATTATAAGCGCACAAAGTCAAAGCACACTTTTATTTCTAGTTGTGTTTTTTTTATGTTTGTAGCATACACGCCATTTTTATACGAGACTTGTAAATGAAGGATTCAAGATTTGTTTTTAATTCTTTTGTAGCAACTAAATTGTGTCCTTCAATTATTCAAAAAGATGTTAATAACTTTACACATAAATGTACAAATATATTAAAATGATTGTAGTATTGTAAATGGAATAAAATATTGACTCTATATATACAATCACATCAAATAACCAGAAGAAAAAACCAACTCGACTGACCATTCTTAAAACTGTACCGAATGAAGTCAGCCAAGTTGACTTATTTTACTATTCTGTTCTACCTCTCATATGTAAGAGACAGTAAGTGTCTCTGAGTCAGACCACTGAGACCACCAGTGCTATGTGAGAGGCATCCTGTCATGTGCCATAGCTAACGCTCCCACTCTCAAACCTGCCATGCTCAGTTCTGCATGCATGCTAATGCTAATCAGTTCTTTCGACTGGCAGCTGGTGCTCAAGGGGAGTTCGGGCTCTGACAAGACAGGAGCCGAGTGTATAATTAAACATCAGACCGGCACGTATAAAAGCTAAAGAATGAAATGAGTGTAATCTCGGCCCGCGGTTCCCCAATAATCAGTCCACAACCACATGTCTCATCCGCACTGATTTGAGTGACCCATTTGAATCATACACCTCCTACATTTTATTTGATTCATTTTTTAATTAGAGAGCCAGAGTAAGAGATGAGTGCAGATCTTAGGTGACGGGAAAATGCATGGATTGAGAGAGAGAAAGAGAGAGAGAGAGATCTTCTCAATCACTTCCACCAGCATCACTTTTTATACTGTTGAAACGGGGAACTTATCGCGCCTTTTCAAGCTAGTCATGATCACTTAACCTTAGTCTATATGAAGAAAAGGTATGCAGTCACTTAGTCTGCAGGAGCACATTCTGAGCCCCTAACGTCCCACCTCTCTCCCACTTACATTGTGTTCAACAGCGCAAATACTCCATGGTATTAAATAAAGCCCACTCCATTAGACAGAAGCAGAACAACACATCAGTGTCTGAGCACTTCCAGCTGCCTGCATCAGCCATAGAGAGCACTAGACTGTAGCATTCGGCTGCAAGTGCTATACTCGTTTACCTCAGAGATCATCCCCGGAGTCCATTTGTTGTGTTTGTTTTTGTATTTCTGACAATCAAAAGATAAGACAAAGGCTGTTTAATTGAAACTCTTTTAAAATTGATGACGCACTTAAGGACTTTTTGTGTCTGATTTGGGAAAAGCCCAGGTGTAAAGGCCACCTGGGAGAGCATGTTTTATTCAGATGCCGAATGATGGGATGTTGCATGCAAAAACTGAGCAGTATTCAAGAGAGGCCTCAATGAGCTGAGGCCCTGCCAAATGCTGGCCACACAAATTATTACATTTTCCAGAGAGAATAGAGAGTTTTTGAAGATAGAGTTCAATCAACTACATCTCTTAATAACTACTTGTACACATTTACAAGCTCTTTTAAGGCCAATTAGCAATTATTTGCCATCTTCATTTGTCTCCCATGCCTGTTTAAAAAAATATTTTTTTCCTATCTAATAATCAATTAAATTATTCCATAGGTTCAATACTTTGTCAAAATTTTAAACTATATAAGTTGACAGTACATAATGTGTATATAAGAGTGAAATAAATGTAGGATTATATTTTCATAAGAGAATACATTTTGCAGAAAAATAGCAATGTAAAATTAAATTATGTTTTATTTGGTCTGTTCAACTAATTTATAACTGAATAAATTTTTACTTTTATTCAAGGATCGGTCTATGTATTATACATGAACTGCAGCATTAGAACAGATTAGGTTCCCTATTTTAAAGATAGTATTAGTATAGGTTCAGTTAACACAGTATAATCTAATAAACAAGCCACTGTTGAATTAAATGGGTGACAATTAATACCATCAATAAATGAGTGGCTGATAAAAAAAAAAACCCAAATGTTTACAAACCAGTAATTATTATTCCAAGAATGATTCATAAAATTAAGTTTATTATAAAGCAGCCAAATATTTTGTTATTTAATATGTGTTTTTTTTTAACTATGCACATATTCTTTTTTTTTATATATAAAATATGCATGATAGATTTGTGAAACACACAGCATTCAAGTCTTATTGCCAATGGAGAAGTGTTAGTGCTTGGACAAGCACAGTGCCAGGTCTGGGCTCACGAGGTTCACGCTTGCACTGATCTGTGAACAAGCTGCTTTGGCCTGCTCATATTCCAGTGTCCTCTAAGGACCCCCAGCTCTCCGCACAGGTCTGCTGCCAGGTCACTCTCCTGTCCCCTCATTATCTCCATGACACTTCACTGCAGCGCATTGTTCCTCCAAAACTCTCTTTGACTTTCCCTTCCAGCCAAACACAGCGCAGAAGATTTAACGCAGCCAGAACACCCAGAGATTTATTTTTCCCTGGCCTAATTGAACTGTTAAATATGAAACTGTGCAAAAGTCAATGATGCCAACCTTGCCCTCTTCTTCATGGTAATTATTGCCCCTTCTCAAAATGTCAAACTAAAAGGCATTGAAGCAGCAGAATTAATGTTTCCACATGATAAGTAAGCTTAATATTCAGCTGACAATTAGAGTACTCACCCTGCCAACTAGGATTGGATCAGGTCCAGAGAACTCTTCCAACACAAACATTTGATTCCAAACCCATCCTCTCTTGGCACGACTGAGGATTCTTTGTCCCTCGCTTGGCTGGTTCCGCGGGATCATGGCTGATGCCATTTGTAAACTTTGCGACTGATTGTTTAACGGAGCCGAGGAAGAGTACGGCACACAAGTAATCCACACAAGCAGTAGAGAAGTCCATAGATCACACTGCATCTCCTCTCCTCGTTTCAGCATCTTTTTTTTTCTTTTTTCCTTTTTTTGGCTTTTCCTTTGAAAATCAAAGGCTTACCAGCAGGCTGGTTACTTCTGGGTGGTGTTTAACCCTGTGCTTGAGTTCATTTTCACAGATGCACTTGGATTGGTCTTCTGAAGCAAGAGCATAGACACATTCCTTTGCTGTTTTATCAATGGAAGGGATCTAAAGGGAAGAAACACATGCCCACTTACAGGAAGTGTATATACAACCAACAACCTCTCAAGGTCAGCTTGATTAGACATCAAAACGCTAGGATGAAAACAAGTGAGAACATTTAGAGTTTTACTTCTGAAGATATTGGAAAGATATAAGACTCAGTCGCGTTTATTATGCCTGTTTTGTTGAAAAGTTATTAGTTACAACCACACAAACAGCGGTTTATATACCTAAACAAACCACAATTATTTTTTGACTTCTCAAAGCTTATTGGGACACGAAAATCTCGAGGATCAATAGACAATTAAAAAAAACTAAATCTAATGGAAACACGTGAATGCTAGAAATAAGACATAAAGAGAAAGAGAAAGAGAGCATCGCTTTAGAGCTGCTCTCATTTTCCTTAACCAATTTATCCTAAATACCCTTGAAATATAACCAGCTGCATTTTTTTGGACATTTGCTTTCAAAACGATTCATTTTGACAATATAGCTTTTCTGAATGCAAGCTACAGATATGATAACCACAGACTTTACATTAAATAAAACAAGAGCCCCTTTAATTACAATGTGCAGTGTATTTGTTCGTGATCTTCAATCTGATTGGAATGAAAACAATCTTAATGTTCTGAGGTTGATGACTCAAAAATGAATCACATGCATCCCTAAAAGATGATCAGGCTTTTTACATAATATTTAAGGGCATTGCTGGTCAGAAAAGTTAACTAAGAATGAAGCGTTTTTTTGAAACTGTGATCTTGTTTCCGCATGTGTACTACATTTAAATACATCTCCATTGTGCATAAAATTGATATTTGAAACATTCACTTGATGGGTTCTCACACTCCAACTTATGCTCTATCGCTGCCCAACACTTCCGTTCAGTCTCGACGAGATGAAGCTTATAGTTCAGTCTCGGTTTATACCGCCGGCGAGTTTCAGAACCACAGCGCACGGACAGCTCCACTCAAACGCAGATCTTACTTGCGCGTCTATTTTTAAGAGTGTAGAAAAAGTTGATTATCAGAATCTTCAAGAAAACATTTTCTCTTGATGTGAAGTCAAGCATACAATGTGCAAAATTATAACCCAAACCAAACAGTGAGTCGGGGCATATCTGTGCTCTCTGCTTCACGCCAATGTCTTTCGCACTCTGACCAATCTCTGGAGCGCAAACACCATCAAACGACACAGCCAGCGTTTCTGCTGAGCAACATGCGTGAGTAAAACCTCAAATACTTTAACTACATTCCACTACTTACCGTGTTTCACCCGGACGTTCCTTCCATGTCATTCACAGAAGACGGGAACCATCAACACTGCACTAAATAAATCGAATAGAACGTGACTTGTTTGCACTTGGTGCACGCAACGGGCCGATCTCTGCGGTGATAATAAGCAACAGGAACAGCAATACGCAACACAAGTTTACGGTTGCGCGTGGAAGAATTAGGATCCGCGGTTGTGGAGTTGAGTGGCTGAGCGCTGACAGTGTGTCTGTGAGCTCCTGCATGCGCGCGCTCGCTGAGTGAGTGTGTGTGAGGGGAGAGAAAGAGAGAGAGAGGAGAGAGAAGAGAGAGAGAGAGAGAGAGGAGAGAGATAGAGAGAGAGAAGCGATAGCGCTAGAGAGAGAGATGATCTGAGAGAGAGTGGAAGAGAGAGCGAAAGATATAGCGATAGAGAGAGATTTAGAGAGAGAGAGAGAGAATAGAGAGAGAGAGAGCAGAGAGAGCATATGGTTTTAGCTCATTGGGCTGGGAGAGAGAGCCAGGTCCTCAGCCCTATCAGTGTCCAAGCCATCTACTCTAACGGAACTAAAGTTGAATTTAAGATGCGTTGTGCTTTTCTTGTAATCTAGTCTATTTGTTCTTACCCTAAATAAAGTTAAATTAACACTGAGCTCATTAATCTGAACCATAAAAAAATTAAGTTAAACTCTTTTTTTTTCACAATGTGATGAATGGAATAATTGTGATTTTTTTTAAATAGGGAAATACAAACGTTTATCACTACATACAAGTTTTCGGTGAATAATCAATGCTTTAGATGATAACCTCATTGATGAATTAACTCCGTTTAAGTGTCATTGTTTTACTATATTTAGAGTGTATTTGGTCCTTCTCTGGAAAGAGTTAATTTTACTCTAAAGATTTTACTGTGTAGACCGATTTGACACCTGATGGTTTCAAACAACTGATGTAAATACAATGAGATGCAAAATTGTTTGGTTTACAACGCAACAGAGACTCCTTGAAAACCTTGAAAGTCCAGAGGTGGCAACCAAGTTCCTGTAATGCCACTATGGAGTTCAATTTGAGACAGACCTCTGATAACTTTTATAAACAAAGCATTTCTATTCTGTGGTCTCAGACTTGTCACATAACAAAGTGATTTTGGTCTGTGTCTGTTGAAAAATAAGCAAGCTGCTTCATATATAAATACCAATTCTTTATTTTACACTTTTCATATTGAAAAGCTATAAAACTCTTAATGTGAACAACAACACCATTTAGCTCAGATAAAACAATATTATTATTATTAATTTATTATTGTATCGCAAATAATATTATTGTCACTTAGAGAAAGTGTTGCATGTAATAAACAGAGCCTTACAATGTAATTATTGCACACCTAGTTATTTTAAAATGAAACTTGTATTAAGAAACTGATAAAATACAGCTGAAAAAATGTACGGGTGCTGATTATGTTATTAGAATCTCATAAAAAATTTAAGTTAAACGTTATATTCAATTATTACACTGACTGATGTTTTACAAACTATTTTTCCACAAATGTTGATGATATAACCAAGTGTGAGGTGGACTTCATCAGTATGTGGCACTGCTAAGTTGTTACAATAGCCTAAGATGCTATGATTCAGCTCTTCAGCATTGTTTTGTCTGGTGTATAGCAGCTTTCTCTTCACAATATCTCATAGATTTTCTATAGGGTGAAGGTCGGGTAAGTTTACCAATACATGCCAAAAGTGCAATAAAAATAACAAAAGCTTTGACAAGCATTACCCAGCTGCCTGTTTAAGAACACGTTGAAGTTAAAAACCATCCACTTAAATGTTCTTTTCAATGATCCACCCCCAAATAGGTATTACAATGAAAAAACAATGAAAAAAATAGTTTTGCACATATTATGTGATAATATGGTACTGATAATAAGGGTGATATTATCAGTAGCATGTGACCCGACCTTCCACTCTCATTTCATCATGACAACTTATACTTCTTTGAATGAAAATTGCTATTTTAAAAATACATGTAGTAAGAATATTCTTAGAATACATTTAGTGTTATTAATTGGCCAATCAGTTAGTCTATAAGACACAGCCATTAAAACAATACAAGTAAACAATAGGTGTAATAACCTTTCCCAGTATTGAGCTTCAGTGTTCCTTTTAATCAATGAATTTTTTCATGTTTCCTGGCGCTTTGGGGGTTCTCAGGTGGAGACCTTGAGTGCTCTTCTTTACCTGGCTCCCTCTAGTGGCCGTACATAAGCAGCCATTCAGCTGTCTATATGGAGCCCATTTAATGACTGTAAACATTGAAGTTGAAAAACAAGATTCAGTTTTGACAATGAAAACAAACGCAAAACGGCAATGATGAATAAGAGATTTCATTCAATACATTTGCACTATATAGTGCTTTTCAGCAACAATCTTTTAATACCTCTATTTTCAAAGGCAGCATTGTGTAGAATACTTTGCAAGGAGAGGGTTTTAAAGTGAGTGGCTATGAGATTCACAATTGAAAACACTTGAAAAAATGAAGAAAACATAAAATGCCCTATCAGATAATGCAAATATCCACAAAAATTGTATTTGTATACTACATGTTTAATTTACATCTTGTAGTGTAGCTACTGTAACAGCTATTTTCATCTTTAACAATTTTTAAAATATATTTATATTTAAAAAAATGTCTTTAGTTATTTATTATTATCTTCAGTTTTTATACTTGAGATCCACATTAAGTTTCCTCGCAAGGCTGTCAAAACCATCAAACTTTTGTTAAACTGCCCAAATTTGGCATCACACAGCTGTCATCCTCTTTAACTCTATTTTGTCTCTCCTTTGCGGCTTTCTAAGTTTCCCTCCAGTGGTTCTCTCTCCTTGTCATTGATTAATTCCACTGACACAGCCTTTACCGGTGATCAAAATATCAGACGTCTTCTGAAAAAGCCAAAGTAAGTGAAGGGGAAACGCTCTTTACAGCCCAGGCTTCCTCAATCGATCACTGGTTACTACATTGTCAGTGGAATTAATCACAGGCCCGCTGCGCCGTGAACTGCTGGCACCTTCTCCATACAACTCGGCCCTGTCATTTGCAAATGGTGACAACAGCCTGAGCAAACAAACAGGAAACAAGCTGTGATTTATTCATTTGTCTAAGCATTTACATCAAATCTTTTAGAGAAGCACTTACCATGGGAATTTCCCAGTTGTTTCTGATTGATGGAAGGCTGTGTCTAAACTACTGTCTTTCTTTTTAGATTTTGTTACAAATGGCATGCATTCTAAACACCAGTTCACATAATGGTGCTGATGTCACAAATTCAATACCTATAATCCCACATGGCTGAACGAGTGTCTGAGTATATACGGTGGCGTAGTGGGTAGCACGTTCGTCTCAAAGGAAGAAGGCTACTGATTCGAGCCTCAGCTGGGTACGTTTCTGTGTGGAGTTTGCATGTTCTCCCTGTAATCGCGTGGGTTTGCTCCAGGTGCTCCGGTTTCCCCCACAAGTCAAAAGATGTGCGACATGAAGTACAAGTGAATTGTGCTAAAATAAAATTTTCCATAGTGTATGAGTGTAAATAAGTGTGTGCGTGGATGTTTTCCAGTGATGGGTTGCGTTTGAAAGGGCATCTGCTGCATAAAACATATGGCATATGAGTTGGTGGTTTATTTCGATGGGTTAACCTGAAAGGGACATAGCAGACAATAAGATTTATATATCAAACATTAACACTGTAAAGCAAAATGCACATTGTTAAATGAAAACCACTGGTGTCAATGAAGTTGACCTATATTAACCCTGTCCTTGAAGCAATTGTGACACTGTGAGTTAAATTAAGACCTTTTTGTTCGATGTGTTAATTTCCATCAGATAAAGTTATATTCACCACCAGGGCAGTGTCTGGTTTCTGGTATATTAAATTAACACTATGAATTTTGCTGTGTGGCATTAACATGTCCTCAATCCTATCATTAAAATAATCTTTTTGCAAGCTATAATTTTGCAATACAGTGATATTACTTCATATGTGAATAGAGGCATATTTTTTTTCTGAGTGGGATACTCATTTTGTACTCATTACGACCAATCAGCATCTCAATAACATCTGATCAAATCTGTTTCTAAAAGTTTTCTAGTGTAAGGTGCAACTAAGCCCTGCTGAGTAAGATTGGTTTTATTGCCTCAGGTAGGCAACACAGGCTCAAATCATCTGATGCATTTAGATTTTACCTAATAAAGTACATGATTTAAAAATCGTTAGAAGCTTAAAATGTATAACAAACATTCATTATCTTTCATCCCATTGATCCACCAGTACTGATATTATGTTAATGAACGTCACAAGGGTCTGCTGGAGCCTATCACATCTATCAATTGAAAAAGGAAAACACAGAAACCCTGGAGAGATCACTAGGGCATGCACTCTAATTATAAACTGTCATAATGGGACACTTTCTGGAAACCGGAATGTCCAATACCCAAGCACGAATCACTCAATCAGGAATCTGGACAACTATTAACCTCTAACAAACCATGTTATCCAGTTTAAGTTTAAGTTTAAAATTTCACACAATACAAACTGGACTACAGGTGTATCACTGCACAGATAACCGTGAAAGCAGAGAAAAACCTTTACTTTTAAAAAAGTTGTTGTAAAAACAACAATGTTACTGAAACCATATTTCACATACAATATTTTCTGAAGTGTAAGCCGCTACTTTTTAGCTTTGAACTCTGCTGGTGCTATCTTGAAGTCCTCTCTCTACAGAAGTGTGAGAGGATGATAGGTATATAAATGCTCAGATAAAGGTGTAATATGCACAACAAACATGGCATGCACACACAATCATAACAAAAAACAAGTAAAAATTAATATAACAGCTTTAATAATAATAATAATGCCTTCAATTTATATAGGGCTTTTCTAGACATTCAAAGACGCTTTACAATTATCAGAGCATTATTCATTCACTCCACATTCTCACTCTGGTGGTGATAAGCTACCTTGGTAGCCCTCAGCTGCCCTGGGGCAGTCTGACAGGACATGGATGCCATTCTGCGCCTACAGGCTCCTGCCTGCACCAGTCACACACATCCATACAGGGCAATGTGGGTGAAGTGGCTTCACCCAGGGCCACAACGGCAGAATGGCCCTAGTGGGATCGAACCGCTTTGACATCATCACCTGCAAATAGAATGCAATGTTGCAGTGTATTAGTTTAATTGTTTCCTGTGAGTATTGTTCTTGTTTAAAATGTGTTATATATGTGTGTGTTCATTTTGTTGTGTCTGAATTTAGATGATTGAGTGTTTTAAGTTATGCAGCATTTTTTTGTCAAATGCACCATGTGGCAAGTTATTACATTAAGGTTCCTTGTTTGAGTAGTCAAAGCTTTTTTCCTGCATCTGATGGTGTTTGTTTGATGACTCTTTTCACATCTCATAATAAAATATTGTGCGCACAATTGTGGCTTATAGACAGGTGTCACCTATTATTTCTTCTTCTTCTTCTTCTTCTAAATGTACTTGTTTCAGCTAATATTCAGCTTGCTAAAAAATATTAAGGTAAATGATAAAACATTGTTTGGAATTTTATCCAGAATTCTGTGATTAGAGGTGCAAAGCTATACACATCTTCACTTTCACGAGTCTGTTCTGTTGATGAGTTAAATCACCATTGGCCACTCCATTCAAACCACACTCTTACAAGACAGGAAGATAATGGGCTGTGTTTATTGATTTAACCTCCACCATAGCAAGAAAGAGAGATACAATTCTTTACAGCAGCTGTATAGCAACTGTTTCAGATAGGTGATTCCCTACTCCTGCAAAGTGAATGCTTATTCAATGTAATGGAATCATTGGGATACAAATAACCAATGAAGTAAGGCCTCCTGTGAGCAAAATGAACCTACTACATCTCTTACATTCTCTATCTTAAATTCTGTAAGCATTTGTCAAAAGCTGGATTTGCAGCCTTAAGCAAATATGAAATTCACCAAATTAGCCAAATATTAGCGTGCACGTTAATAGACCGAAAGATAGCTTGCCTGAACAAATGCATTTAATGAAATGGTATGTTACAGCTGCTTTCTTAGCAACATATAACAGAGCAAGTGTCTAGATTTGTAGACTAGTCTACAATGATTTTCATAAGTTTTCTGCATGTGTAAACCTTTTATGATTGTTTCTCGGTCCATGTATGAGGGAGAAGAACCTCTCTTACTAATTCTATATAGTGGCCGGTGAGTATGTTCCTGAGAAACACACTGGGACTTTTTATGAGTTTATTTTAATTGAGGAAAATACAACAAGTTAATTCACAGCGGTAGCACTTTATAACAACTGCGCACTATAAATTACTTTTGAAGTGTTAGCAAATAATTAACACATAATATATAGAGCATTGTTTCTACGTAAATACATATTTGTAAGCCTTTTATAAATATTAGTTTACTTTTTTTTCTTGGTTTATAAGCATCAAAATAATATGACTAAAAATGTTAATTTCATGCTTTATTGATGATCAGTCAATAATTTATAAATTAAACATGTCACTATTTAAAAAAACAGTTAGTTATTAGTTGTAAGCAATTCATGAGATAATTTAGAACATGTTATAAAGGATTATTAAACGATTTGAAAGTAAATTCATACATCTTATTATTCAGACATAACCAGTGAAAATGACCACCGCTGTACCGTTAATCATCAACGCGGCACCAGGGCAAATTTGTCATATAACTTTTTTTGCCACTGGGTGGCGTCTTCACCTATTAATTGAACAAACAGCCCCCTGCATTGGTTAAATTCGAAAAAGTTTATCAAAACTTAAGATTACTACTTTATATGTCTCAAGTCGTTGTCAATTGTCGTTGTTGTCAGTTTTTTTTTATTACCTAAATATCTCCGAAATAAAGTTGGGTTGATGCCATTAACTATAAAGAATAGGATGTTACTAAAAATGTCACTTAGTTTAGTGTTGTTTGACTCTCCTGTGGGAGACCCGGATTCGAGTAAGAATATTTAGTTTCTCAGTTTTTTTTTTAATGATAAGCAGAATATGAACAATGAATGGCCAATCACCTATTCATAAGACTCACAGACAGTGCAGAAATTCTTTTCACAAGTTCTTTATGCGCTTGGTGTCTCGTGTGATCAAACTTGGAAAACTCTGCGTTTCAGTCATGTGACTCACCTTGGAAACCAAGAATGGACACCTGGAAGACACATAAAAACAAGCTGTACCCGTAGCTAAGAAAGATCATGCACTCCAGGTCACTAACCATTATCTCCTCCAGAATATTCTGTGAACTTTGCACCTGAGTACATCCATTCGGATTGAGCACAACACACCACCGGAACTTCGCGACCCTTTATTTACAAGCACTGTTTGTTTACATCCTTCATTTTTTCAATAATACCCCCATCTGGGTATTGTTCATTTGTATTTCCGTTGTTGCTGTTTATTTCCCGCTATAATACCCATAAATATTAGAACAAAATCTTTTTCTGTTTAAGCCATTGACTGCATATAACATGGAAAGAGTGTTGGTGACATCACCCATAGGTTTCTGGCAGTAGTGTAGAAATACTCTTTAAAAAGTTTCTTAAACCAATAAACACATAGTGAAAACACATATTTCTGTTTGTTAACACATTGTTTACCCAAGTGTACTTAAACTTTTGCATTTGAATTGTTGAAAAGTGTTTTAGTGTCTGGTACGTTTTGTTTGTTAAAATCATTTACAGATTGTGCTGAGAAAATCTGTACCTTTGTGCCATCTGGCCGCCATCTGTCAGAATTGTGTAAATACATAAATGTACCGTGGTAGAATCCCACGATAATGCAAGACATTCTGACTGGTCACTGTATGTAAAAGTAAAGAATTATATTTACTCCCAATACTGTAATTGAGTAATTTTGTTTCTAAGTACATCAACTTTTGGAGTAGTTTTTTTGAGCATATTTTCTTTTACATAAGTAGATTTTAGACTGATTCTGACCCAGCCAATAATATAAAATCTTGACACAAAATGCATCAAAATCTGTTAATTTAAACGAGCAGCTTTGTAAAACAAACAAAAACAACCTTGATGTCAAAGCTGAGCTAGGATGTTTAGTTAAGCTAGTCTTATTTATCTCACAATCTGCTCTCATAGAAGTTGTTGCTTACTTACTAAAAAAAATTAAAAAAATATATATATACATATTTTAAAATCTGGCTGTAAACCTGATATGCTCTTTTGTTTATTATTAAACTAAGTTTAATAAGCATCAGACTGACAGACTAATTGTGTAATTTTAATCCCTTTTATAATCAATGTTTAGTTTCAGTGAGCTTAAGTGACGTTATTTTCAATATTATACTTTAAGGCAATTGTTTTCTCATCATTAATTATTTACAGTATCGCTATATATACATTTATAGTCAAATACATCAGTCATGTATTCATATTAAGTCCAAGTGAGATCACTTAACAGCTGCTTACTAACATTCCAAAGGTCACTCAAGCAGTGGGGCACAGCAACTGAATAATCAAAGTTCTCTCAAAATGCATGAACATGTATTTATTTATTTTTTATGATGAGACTTCCCACTGGCTTTTTCTTGTAACCCCCACCCCCACCCTTCCACACACACACACACACACCCATGGACAATCATCCACACAGATTCATGCACAGACACTTTCTTCATAGCCCCACGGGGTTGCAATGTGTAAACAATTTCCAGCATAGGTTTGGAGCCACGATTAGCATATTAACTCTCCTAAAAGTCAAATTTTAATTGGTAGCAAATTAAAGTTAATTGGTTTTTACGTTGATGATTTTAAAGCTTTGCTGATAATTAAGTGCAGTGCTCAGAATTTTGATATGTTGACATTTTAAGAATGAACAACCTGGATACTTAATGCACAACATAACTAAGATCTAAATCATGCAAATTGAAAAACACAGCACCCTCTATTAATTACACTAACCTTATACACACATATACACTTACACTTACTGAGCTTCCTTTCCAGTTGGAGTAATCCTGTTTAGTAAAGATACTCTATAGCACTTAATGAACAAGGGTAAAATGTTTATTGGCAATACCTGTTAGAAAACTATTCAACACCCACCAATATCATTTCACTGCAGTAACGGACAATGAAGATGCTGTATGGTGGAACCTGGTTGCCAGCAGGACTCACTCATATTCATCTGTGAGCTCTTAATTTGGCACTGAAATTCATAAACTGTCATGCAGAAGGATGAAACACTCCTCGGGGTAAACTGCCCCATCTACCTGCCTTCAAGTTGATTAAACTCGGAAACTTGGCAATGTTCTATTATGAGATGAAGTAAGCTGACAATGGAAGAGGAAGTTTGAAAAAAAAAATGATCTATTTTGAGCAGGGCTTCTAAAAGTAGAGGCTTGTGATTACCATAAATAACAGAGGTGGTGTGATAATGATGCATGTTACCTTTAATGGCACTCATTAAGATGGACACCTTTACCATTTGGGAGGAGATGAGACACAGCTCATTATGATCACCACGCAAGCACAGCTAAAAGATGTGTAAGTGTTTGAGCTAAATGAACAAGTTTGTGATGTAATGTAGCATGTTTTATATCTGCAGAATAATGTTATTGTTTTTGGTTTTCAATTATATATATTTGTTTATATTAACTATTAATGAGAACAAGTACAGATCTTTTCAATGGTCTGATAGAGTAAAATGAAGAATGGATGGATGGTGAATATATGAATAAATAAATTAATGGATGGATGGATGGACGGATGGAAGGATGAATGGACAAATTGAAAAACAATGAATTATTATGTTTGCTATGTGTTATTGCTAGGGACAGCAAATTTACAGAGAACTGATTGTCACCCTGGAAACAATAAAGTGGGACAATTCCAAAGCATTATTGCCCTCAGGGTCAACCATTTAATATTCACTGTGCTTATTAAATCCTTTTGTAGAACTCTTGTCTGAAGCTAGGCATTGAGGTTGCTCCCATGCTTCCAGACAATCATACTCATAAAGAATCAGTAGGACCTTCTAATTATGTAGTACTTGTTGTCTACACCCTTTAAAAGACCTTAAACGAGCATTTTGTATCAATGGAAAATCACTCTACCACAGCAATGCCATCCTTAAAAGTACTATAACCCAATATTAATTCAACATAACTACTCATTCATGTCTGAAAATAATCAGGAATATTTTTTCACAAGCTGAGAAATCTTAATAGAACAGTGCTGCCAAGAGAAGATGGTCATCTCGTCTCCATAATTGAATATAGAGGTAATAAGCATTTATTAGTCCTTTATTTATGTACTTTTAAAAACATGTTTTTTTCTGTTTGAAAAAAAAACAAGTCTTTATGCATAGAAAACACATTTTCTCTTCACATTATCCATTAAATGTAGGCTGATGTATACAGTATATCTTATCTATTTTAGATGTAAAGGATCATACTTTTCTTCCATTTGAATAAACCCATTTTCTAAGCACCACTTATGTGTACCCTAAATTCCATGGCCAGATAAAAGGAAGAAAACACCTTGTCCAAACCCAATTTTAGAGCACACAAAACGTATCATTAATGTTTCCATAACAACTGTCCTGTCACAGAGCAGTCAAGGGAATAATGTTGCAAGCATTATAAGAATAATCTTTTTTTTTACCTTTTGAAAGAAAGATTGTATCATTGATTTCTGTGACTGTGGACATGCCCTTTATTTGATATAATATAAATAAACATTACTAATAAAACAATATTGATATTGCTTTTAATAGATCAAAATATTACCTTTCCAAAGGATATTGTATTATGTTTTAGCATTGTGGTGAATGTCTAACAAAGCCTTTTTGATTATTATTAGTGAAGTTAAAATCTATTAACATGAATTTTCTCAGGGATAACAAATCTTACAAACCAGTTTTTTTTAACAATCGTAATTCTCTACACACCAAAGACACTCCCAATTACAGACATAATGGCATTAGATCATAAAATCTGTCTGCAGTAAAAGGAAAAAAAGTGTACAGAGACAAAAAAGAGAGGTTGAAAGAGAGTGAGAGGGGAATATAAAACACTCGGACAAACAAATGTGCGCTATTGATTTATTGAGGGGAATAGTCTTTGTGACAGGCACAAGATTGATCAAATGGAAGGTTATCCTTACTCACATTGCAAGCTGTTTGCCAATACCCATCAGTGCAGATTCCAAATGTCTGCAACGACACTTGACATTCAAACGCAGTGCAAGCATTTGTGTGAAAGCCTGAATAACAAGAAGAGATGCTGATGTTAAGAGGAGGGAATGCTTGATTGGCGTCTGAGAGAATGAGAAATACTTCAAGTCACAAGGCCCTGGTGTTATAGGTATAGATTAAATGTCAAACACGCATAGCTTTCCAATCAATTGATTCTGGAAACATTCAATGTATGGCCTTGCAGACTCTAAGGCAGTGTTCACTTGGCGTTGATAAAAAATAAATAAATAAAAAAAAACACCATCATATCTGAGTAAAAAGGAAATATATATGTATTAGATTTGTTTGAGTGCATGATCTCAACATAACAAAAAAATTTACACATATTTTGATTAATTTAAATCAACAGATTATGTTTTGTGTTTATTAAAAATCACATAAGCATTTAAACTTACTTTCAATTTATAGGAGAAATGCATTATTTAAAATAAACCTTTTTTTTTATCTAGATGTTTCCATTTCAAGAAGCAATTTTAGAATTGAACACAAATACTGTAATGCATTTAAGCACCATCAATGTAAATATAAAACTATTTACAACTTTATATGTAAAATCTGTGTATTTATTATTTACACGTTTCACCCCCAATCATTTAAAAATAATTTAACAGTGGACGAAAGGGAAGGGAAAGGGAAGAGAAGGAGAAATATAAATAATACTTAAGTGAAAACCAGACTGCAACTCATATTCATGCCAAAAGTAGTTGACATATGTTTCATCAGCTTAGAAGGTGATGGGAAAACAGTGTGCCTAGACCACTGAACCACGTAAGGTTAAATTTTTCAGCAAAAGAAAAAAGTTACATTTCAAGATATCCAGTAGTTAGCCTATGTGACTTAGACTCCCCATTATTTTTGTTACCTTTGAAGTTGTCTCCTTTAAGGTGCTCGCACCAGCAAATGTGATTTATGTGAAGACCAGTACAGAGGCGATAGATAGGGTCATGTTGAGCACGATATGTTCAGTATTGCTTTTGCAGATTGTGTGGAACCATCAGAAAAAGGCTTTGAAGCATCTCAGTAATGGCCTATTAGGTGAGTTTGGGTGTTCTGTTTGTTCCATTTCAGGAAGAGTTTTCATTAAGGTGTTCTGAATTGAAATATTGAATTAAGAGTAGGTTAATCTGTGATTAGTCATTCCAGGCAGGAAGCTCCGGTAACATTACAGTCATCATATTTAAGTGCTTCTTTTTAATGTATTTTAGACTTTGTACTTCTATTCTAACTGATTTACATGCATTTAGTTGACGTAGTAATGTGGAAATTTTGTGTATTCCTATTCAATAAAGGCATCAAGTATGTGGAAAAACCCACTAATGCTAAGTTAGTGTGAGGTCTGTGTATGAAAAATGAAGGTATAACCCAGTTTTCCAGCTTAGCTACATTGTGTTTGACAGATGCCTCATCTAATTAATGAAACAGCTTTTTCTTTCTGAAAAGACCAACATTAACTGAGACTTTAGAAAATGTAATTAATTAATGAAAGGGATGAATTGAATTAAACACAGACATTAACATTTTAAAGACCGAGTCTCTAAATGGGCGGTTTCTTGAACAACAGGCAGTAATTTACCCATATCTTTTTATATTTTTTAAAAGGTGTGTTTCAAGTGTTTTGTGTTTCTCCAGAGCTTGTTTGGCCTGTGAACTCACAACAACTAAAGGAAGGTAAAAGCTTTCAGGTAGGTTCATACTGCAGCCTAGAGTGACTCAAATCTGATTTTTTTTCCCCCCATATTTAAAGCTTAATGACTTCGCGGTTGTTATCCGAGCACTTCTAATTCCACTTCAGGAACTAAAGACTAATATGTGTTCTTTTCTGGCTCAATCTTTTTTTATTAGCATTTTTTTATATTAATACATTTGTCTCTTATAAGACATTTACAGCCACAAATGTGCCCGAAAATCAGGGCTTTAGTTTTTACGCCTGTTAGCAACGCGTAGTTTATGTAGTTTCATCTTCTGTGCATGCGTGTTACATTGGAGTCGCATTTTGTTCACACAGAAGACAGAAAGCAAGCGTTATTTGTCATCAGAATCGAGTTTTAAGACCTTCAATTTAAATGTAGCGCTAGTTTGGGAAGGCATCACTTAGAGCAATGAGTACAAACAATCACTCCTCACACATTCAACGTGAAAAAAACCAACAACCAATGACTTAACATCTAGGCACTGGATTTCACCGCAGTTACCAGTACTTACTTTGTATAATAAAAAAATGACATGGTCTGTATACAATAATCCAATTTGTTTTGTTTGTTTGTGTAATGAAATGTTATGTAAAACGGCCTTCCATTTGTTTTCTAATCCAGTCTTTAGTCATAATTAAATTGATGGGCACTATCACATCCCTGAATGTGAGATAGACAACGACACAAAGATATTTAATATAATAGGTCACTGCTATGTTATGTAAAACACAATACAGAAACTGTTTTCAAAAGTGTTGTAAAATATTTGTGTGTGTGTGTGTGTGGGGGGGGGGTGCATTTGAAAGAAAGAAACAAAGCAAGCATTTGGAAGACATAGTGGTTGGGTGATAAAATGGCCCAAGTCAGGACCAACAAATCCATGTGCCAGGATCCCACAGGAATCTGACAAAAAAGGGGCTATTAATTTCTCTGTGTTCTTGTTGACAAAAATCACCAGCAGCATAATGTTGGATGGAAAATGATTGGAGAGAGCTGTAAAAGTGTGGGATGCAATTAATCTCTGTGATCTGAAATCCCAGTTTCCCATTCATCTTTAATTGTAAATGAGAAGACTGTGTGAGGATGTGGGGGAGAGTGTCTGGTGGGAAATGCTTCGGAGACCATGTTTTCTGACAGAGCAAACTTATCTAACAGGTCCAGCTTATACCTCATTATTATACCAACCTTTTCAAAATATGTTCGGAGGTCTCAGACATCATGACTTGCATTTTTGGATGTGATACATAATAAAAAAAAGTCAGAATACGTATACTAAAGCATTTAGCTTCAATTGAAAAAAAATGCTTGTGGCGACATTTCCAAAATGGCATGAGACTGAAAAATTTAGAGTGTGAAACAGGTTAAATGAAATGTCTAACCAGTTGTCAGTTCAAAAATAATAAACAAAAAATATTTGATTACGTCCAGACAGAAAAACTAAGCATAGCTTTTTAATGAATAGTGTGGCAACCAGGCTCAAGGGCAGCTAGAATCATATGTTTAATCAAAACAGGCAGTTGTACAAAACACGACAATACAAGTTAAGGCAAACTAGAACCAGTAATAGGACAAATGAACAAGGTACATGTAACAAGAGTCTCTAGCTTAAGAACTTGGACATATACATAGTTATCCAAAGACTGACAAAAAATAGAACAAAGCATTTAATAATGCAAGTGATAAAAAGGGGGCAAGAACATGATGAGAACTTTACTAAGCTGTTCTGATAGCTTTTTTTGTTGTTTTTGTTGACAATGAAAAATACTAAATTTTATAAAAAATAAACAAGAGGCACTTTAATTTAGGTCTTGTATAATAGACTAACAATAAATGCAATTATGCAGCTCAAAGTGCTCAATTTAGTCAAAACACATGTGATGAAAACCTTATATTGTAGAATTTTTAAATCAAAATGGTGGAAAAGGATTGTACATCTGAGTGTTTTCTTATAACAAGACTGGCACTGGACCATTGGGAAACTAGTCAAGCATGTTTATTGGTTCATACAACCTATAAAGCATCGAGCTAAATGAAGTTCACAAGCTTCACATTATTTTTTCTTAAATAGAGACATGCATGTAGTTTACTCTTCTTCACATGAAATGTATTGTTTTATATTTCCATTGCATGCTTTGTGTATATTTCAATTAATATAAATAGCCATGCATTTTTGAAAAGACAAATAACATTCACTTTACTTAAAGCAACCACCTTATCAGTGCAGAAATAGTTTAATATAACTTTACAATAGTATGTTCTGCTAATCAAACACGTTGGTTACTTTTATTATCTAAGTATCAATCTTATTGAATATCATGCAAGTGCTCTAGCTTGAATTTAGGCAGACCCATGCTTCAAACAGCTTTAAAACGTGACTCAGTAAGATGGTAAAGGTGGAGCATGGTTTAAATCCTCTGCAGATTTAGTCCAATGATAATGTAGTACCCTCAAATCTCCAGCTCTGAAAATTCATGCCCTGATGAAGAGAGCTGCTTATCACAGCTTCATAGCCTGACTGGACTGGTGATAAATGCCCACAGTGGTGGGATGATATTAAACACGAGGGAGGTAGACAAACAGAGGAAAGGACTGCAGTTGTTTCTTGAACTCCACTTGACTTCATAATGGTGTTGGCTTTTAAAAGAAATGCACTGCAGAAGCTCCTATGCATGTCCTATGTTCTCAATACACATTCATAAACGTATTCTTATATGTTAAAGGGTTTTTAATGTCCTCAAAATAATAAAGGTTATAACATTTGAATGACTATTCAAAAAGTGAGCTCTTCTTCAAGGTAATACTTTGAAAGCTTGCTTGAACCACGGACGTATACATATGCATAAGCTTCACAAAATATATTCTCAGATTATTGTGAAAAATCCAGTCATCAATTTAAAATATGACTTTTCTTGAGCATCAAATAAGATTGATTGCTTTGGAAATATACATCAATTATCAAATTGTCTCTGACCCACTGGTTGCATAAATGATGTAGCGCATGTGTAGTTCTCATCCATCCATCTTCTTGTCGGCATTGCCCCTTTCATGGTCGCCAAGGCGGAATGAACCACCAACTCTTCTGGCATATGTTTTATACAGCAGATACCCTTCCAGCCACAACCTACCACTGCCACACACACTCATTCACATTCACACACTATGGACAATTTTTTTTCCCCATATGACCTGCACCACATGTCTTTGGAGTTGTCTCCGCTGCAGTGACGCAGTAAAATGTTTTAACTAGAAGGCCTTTGGTAGTACCACTTCCCCCCACAGCTGGGCCTCTTTGTGTCACTTACCTAGAATGCACTCTGTGGTAAATTGTCATTGCCATTGGTTAACCCAAGCTAGAATGTGGCCTTTCCTCCAGCTCTTAAAACCTACACAGCAGCCCAGAACACCTTCTGGTGTCTTCTCTCTTGTCTTCCAGAGACTCTGTTCCTACACTTTAAGCATGCCCAGGTTTCCGGCCTGTATCTTATTGTTTTCCTATATTCCAAAGAATAGTTTTTCATCACGTTTTGTCAAACAAACTGTTCAAGACCAGTATTAAACCAAAGGACGAGTTTATTATCTCCATGCAATTGGGAGAATATGTGAATAACAGAGAACTGTGTACCTGTCTTAATGAAATTTGTAACATTAGAAGTGTGTCATGATTTCAGGGTGAAAGAGTTCTAATGGTTCTTGTTGTTGAAGATCAACCATGTCTGTACTTCACTTGTCTTATTTAAATCCAATTAAAATAATATCACGTCATCAGTGATGATAAGAAAGGCTTCCACGTTACTAATGTCATCACTTAAAAAATAATTCTCAATTATTACATTAGTTCTTGCGAGTTCTTGTTCACAACTAAAATATGTAAACTGTTGTATTAAGAAATGATAATATTTTTCCATCAAGTAATACAGTCACTGTTAAAGAAGGGAAATCAGATCCCTTGTGTGGCATTTAACTGGCAGCACATGAAGAAATCACTTTAGCATTGACTTAATACAATAGAATTTTGGATTTTACAATCTGTATATCATTGTCAAACTATCTACCCACTTGCCTACAAAACCAGGCCTGAAACCCTATCATATCAAGAGGACCCCAGACCATCTTTTCTGTAAAAACAACACGATCATGCTGCAGATCCACATACTCCACAGTTAAAAGTGTCATTGTTTTATGACTCTTTTACACTTGCCGTTTGATGCATTAAATATATAAATGGTGAGATTTTTTTTTCAGGGTCAACTGTCAGACATCAAATGATCTTTTTTTTTAAAGAAAATTATGTTATTATTAGTAAGATACTTACTAATTAGTAAGATACTCACTGCATAAATAGTAATGTTTTCAAGTGGAAGTGGTATTCGAATTATGTTTTTTGTTAGCATTTTTCTTTGTGTTTACAAAGTGTAGATTAATTATTTAAACTAAATTTTCATATTCAAAAATGCAACCCACTCGATATTAAGAAGTAGCAGTTAATATATTTGAAAAATAAAACAACAAATAATAAATTTGCCTTTGGTATTTCTTAATAAATGCCTTGATATTGTAAGTAAGAGGGACATGATTGAGATCAGTGTGTCCTTTATAATCTGCTCAAGCTTGTCCTGTCCTCCATATCTCTGTCACTCATTAAGTATTCCACCTTTCTCAAGCTTCATCCCCATCATGTCACCTCCCCCAGCACCAGATTTGCACATTTGCTTCATGTTAACAGGAATCAGCATTGGTGTGTAGTGAGGTGGTGATGCCCTAATGAAGATGAATTTTCAGCTCAAGGAAAGCTCCTGGATTGATTCCCAGGCAGTTCTTGTTGCCCCTCTCAAAATGGCAGAGGTGAGGGAGGAGAAGAGAGACTACCCCTTCACATCTGGAATGTTGTGATATACTATGTGAAGAGGTGCTATTTCTGTGTTGGATTGATTTTAAATCTGAGGCTGATGTTATGAAGTGTTAAGTGGCTATCCTTTGTACGGATACGGATGTAGCTTAAACTTTTTAAGGACACTCACAGACTAAATATTGGTGTCAGTGCTTGCACTTTCTAAACATTAGAAACGGGTCTAAAGTAAACAGATAACCAAATAGACAATCAAACAATTCAATAATGCAGAACACAAAAACACAAATATATCTCTGAAAAATATTTCAGTTTAAAAAAGCACTATTTGAGAGATGTTTTAATTATAAAACTGCATTTAATCAAATTGTCATAATTATACCCATTATACACGCATACTTATATTAAAGCATAGTTATTACAATTTAGGAAAACGATATATTATTTAATAAGAAAAAATGGTAAACATCTATCAGCCAAAGTACTAAATTGCCAATTGTAAAGATTCAAGTTAAAAATGAAAATCAAATGTGAGAGAAAAAACAAGTTTTTGTTTCCCGGCAAAAACAATGCAGTGTTAATATGGCCTGTGTGCTTGTGCTTCCTGGGACTTTTTACATTTGATTTACATATTTGATTTCAAGAGGAGAAGAAAAGAATACTAACAAAAAACATCAAGTTTTACACTTCTTTGAATTTACTGGTAACTTAAGAAGATGATTCCAGAAAAAAAACTGTATCGTCGTAACTGTCTATAAATTAGAAATAAATATTGGCAGAAGGTTGGGACAAATAAAGTAGATTTTATAGAAAACTCCCACAAACATAGAAATGTCCACTCATCATCTTTACACTTTAAAAGCTCTCATTTCTTGTGCTGGGATTTAATGCTTTTTATAGTGCTGAGTAAGCTCTCTTGGATGAGAAGGCCAAGGATTTAGCCTTTGCTGCCCGTTGAAGGAAATTGGCAGATTATTTGGTCAACTTTGATCAGTTCCAGTACAGATTGAATGTCTCAAAACTCCCCAAGAAGGAGTTTAGTTCATCAAAGTCAGATGACGGGTCATTGTTAAAGTATTTTTAATCTCCAACTCATAACTCTGTTTAACATGCTATCAGCATTGTCTTTATTGGAACCGCTACTCTACTCAACCACTATAGTAGACGTAGTACATTTTTGTATAATTTAAAATCCTTTTACAATGTAAACTCAATGTTATGTAAAGAATGAATCTTGCATAACCAACGGAAACAAGCATACAAGTGAAACAATGACTTGAACTACTAGATTATTTACTACTTATTACTTATTATACTACTATTTACTACTTATTATTTTAACTATAGATATATGGCACAAATATAATTTAGTTTGGAAATAACAAGCTTTTGTAGGAATCTCTTCAAACTGCAAGCTGAAATTTAAACTGCTGCAGGCTTTTACAGTGTCCTTCTCCTTTTAAACTGTGAAGTGCAGAGTGTGTTTGTGTCCCTCCATCATTTTTAAAGCCCCAAGCAACATTTGGGGATGTGGGTCTGTTCAATTTTCAACTGTAAACAGCAAAGTTGACATAAAGCTAATGAACCACCGCAAGCAGCTTTTGGACTGGAGCAGATGGGTGAGCACATCAAAGCTGAGAGTAGTTTACTCTTTTCTGCATGTTAAACACAAAACACAGTTACCAGTTCTCCAGACTAAAGCTGTTTTTTTATGTTTCTGCAATAAAATGGGTATCATAAGAATTTAAAACCTTGATTTAAAATAATAGTTTCAAGCACTTTTGTGAAATACATTGAATTCATTTTTTCAACCGCTGATATATTAACATTATTATGCATCAGATCAGACAGGTGGCTATATCAAGGACCACAAAAAGCTTTGCCTTTGGCTGCACTGTCATATAGTTCCCGTACTAGCCTCATAGCGGTGCAGGTGTTGAGCTTGCACTCAGAATGATGCATGAATGCTAATTTGTATTTGTAATAGCGTCTTCAAAGAGGACAAAAATAAAAAAAAACTCATAGAATTATAATTTTCTCTCTATCCTTTATATCCTATAAAACATTTATACTTTGTGCTTAGATTTGCTCCAATAAATATATTATCATAAAATGGTTTTGCAGTTCGGAGAAATTAATTTTTTGGTGCTCAATGATCTCTGGAAGTAATGTGGCTACTTTTAGATCACTTCCTCTATGCTTCTCTACACTGAGTTAGAGATGACATTCAGTAAGAAGTGAAGTTGGCATTTATGTGCAACTCAAGCTTCAGGGAGAACTAAGACAAGCTATTAAGACAAGTCTTATAATCCTATTGATCTTAAAGCCCAAAGTCCAGAGAGAGGCTCTCAGACTGGTATTGAGAACAGAGAGTATCCAGACAGCCTTATAAACAGAGACAGCCTTTAGAGCCCTTCTATCATCTGAGTGAAATGGACATTTTTAGTAAATTTCCTTTACATTTTGTTCATTGTTTTATAAAGCATGTAGGGTTTGTCAAGATGTTGTAAAATCTTACATGAAGGGCATATAATTAAAAAGTTTATCCTCACACTAACTTTCTAGGGGTGGTTTGGGTGGAGGTGGGGTTGTAAGACAAAAAATAGAAAAAAGGAACAAAAACAGATGATTGCAGCTGATGAGGTCACTGTAGAGACACCTTTTTCTGTAAAATTTAGACTACAGCCTGTGAATTACAGGGTAGTTACTGTGTACTATAGGATATTTTGTGTACTAGGAGAATTACCGTTTACCTATTGATTAAGTAGTGTCTATTTACAAAGTTCTTATAGGGTAATTACTGTGTAAATACAGTGTACTTATGGGGTAGTTGTATATTTCTCTTGTTTTTTAATTACATGGTAACAACTTGCAAAGTTATTTTGTGTAGGAGTCACACCCTGATTACATTGTATCTCCACTGGACAAGGGCTGTGATCTAAAGTTGAGATTGCTCTTTGTAGTTACACCATAATGTCCCTGTAACTCTGTAACTACACTGGATGAGGGCTGTAATCTAAAGTGGATTTTACTCTTTGTAATTACACCATTTCTCTGTAACTACACTGGAAGAGGGCTGTAATCTAAAGTGGAGTTTGCTCTCTGTGATTACGCCATAATTTCCTTGTAACTACACTTAACGAGGGTTGTAATCTAAAGAGAAGATTGTTTTCTGTAGTTACACAGTAATTATCCAGTAAGTACATCATCATTACACAGTTACTATCCCCTAAGTGAATAAACAGTAATTGCACAGTAGTCACCCTGTAATTACAGCGTAATTACCCTTTAAGTACACTGTAACTACCATTTAACTACACAGTAATTCACCTGTGTTTAGAGGGCTGCAATCTGATGAGTTACCCTTTTTCAGACCTTTTGTAATACTTACCCATTGATTTTGTTTTACAGATTCAATTTAATGAAATAAACAATAATAACAACAAATGCTGCAAATGCCCAGACATTCTGCAATTTCCAACCATTGTTTCATCTGCATGGGAATGACTGGGTGACATGCTCATAGTTTACAGCACCAAATGCTAAAACTATCTCTAAATTGGCTTCAATTCAGAGTTTTGGAAATAGCTAGTTGTGTACAGACCACTCCGTTTTAATGAGTTCAGCTACGATTGATACACGGTAGGGTATGTCAGACATTTGTTTGTTTAAGGCCATGGCATCAGCAGAAAAAATCCAATCCTTTCACATGCCACATCTCTGCAATACAGGTTCTCCTGCATTGACCTGTATTGGTTCTCATCATCTGCAATGAGCCCTTCTTACCCTTTGGGTTAAAGGGCTGATGTGACTGAAAAGTATGGCAGCATTTCCTCACAAACTCTTCTCGTTTAAAATGCTATGCACCACTCCTTCAGTCCAGTATGTCAGTTTGTACTGCCTCTTGTTGGTATTTCTTAAATGCCAGTGCCAGTCACGTATAGGTCAGAACAGACTATTGCAGCAAGCTTTGTCACTAATAAATGGGAGGTTGCCAGTAAAGTAGGAAATATTGCTGCTCCAAACACAAACATACAAAATGACCAGAATGCATAACTGTTCTATGGGGTAAAGAAACATGTGTTTACACATATCACAATTGCCAAGCAATTTCAATTTTAGGTGGTGGGCTTTCCTTTATAATTCCAATATAATTATTGTTACTGTTGTACATATAGACCTGTATTTTTCCCATCAAACACTACTTTAAAATCATTAATAGAAAATCCATGAAGAACATTCTACAGTCTGAGAAAATGTTGTTTTAAATATATATTACATTTCAAGAAAATTCCAGAAGTCTAGAATGTCAGTTATTAGTTATGTAGTTTTTTTGAGCATCTATGTTTTCAGTGTGTCTGAATACAAAATATATATATTTTTTTTAATTTGTGACCAAAGGTGAAATGTAGGGAACATACTACTAAGCTCCCAAATGTTATAATGTTTGAATATGACCATAAAACATTTTTCTAATCTATACCTGGGTGGTTTCTATTTAATAAACTTTAACAAACCACGATTCATAAAAGGAAAGAGAATGGCATAAAATTCTACAGGCTACTGTCTAGTAATAAATAATATGAATGCTTACCAATCCAAGTCTAATATTTAAAAACATTTTTTTCCTGTATCAATCTGGTTTCTGATAATGTCAAAGCAAAGTCTGCAAAACTGCAAAGCATCATGAAAAAAAGTAATTGACTCTGATGCAGAAGTGACTTCCATGCCGTAGCTAATGGATTCACGAAAAGCCACACGCTCAGGATTAAGAGAGGCGAGGTGTGAGCAGACTGTGCTCTCTAATGCTAATTAATAGCCATTTAAGGAAGACACTCACACAGACACACAGCTGCCCCAGCCAAGTCAATTACAGCGTGGGAGGAGTACAAAGAGGCATGTGCTGTCAATCACTGGGATGCTCACATCTTCTATATTCTGCTGATTAGAATATGTGTGTGATATTTCACTCCAGTATAATCTGGAGTGAGGCCTAAAAATAGCAGTGTTTAATAAGCCAAGTGGATACTTTGATAAATCTTTAATAGCACAAGAGTATGAAATCCTATTTTCAAACATTGCCAGAAATACCAGAAAGCATGGCTTGTACTTTAAAAAGGCAACAAAAAGTCATATTTTTTAAAAGATGATTAAAAATAAAATACAAAAAATGCATATCAAAGGCTGCCAGCAAACAGTAGGGCAACCCCAAAGAGTCCTTGGGAACCGAATAGGTGCTTCAATTACCCCCTGAGAAAGAAAAATAAAGGCATAACTTTTGCTATAGACAAAGCTTGCATATTTCCTTCCCAGTCCTCTAAAATACAAAATAAAATGCTAAAAAAAAAATAAAAGCCACAGTTGTTGAGTGGCAGGATAATATTTGAATAATATATATTAATTAACTAATTAATTATATATATTGCTTAGAACATACCACATTGCATTTATTTACAACCCATATGTGTTGTTACACAATAAATATTTCGTTTTGTATACAATTTGTTTTACTATTTTTAGACCTGTCAATCTTTGACGGTGACGTACTATGATTGCACCAGGTGACTGTCTTAAAGAGTCCCAGAGTCAGTATTTTCTAAAATGTATATGGAAAGACCTTAAAGCTGAGACTTTTCTTTAACTTGAAAAAATATTTAACTCTCATTCTTCCAACTACTCACCACACCAAGATGGTATTGTCAGCCCTGATTAAAACTACATAAATATGTAAATATATATGTATCTTAGTTTAAAAAAAAGACCATTTATTTTTAGTAAATGTACAATTCTGATATGACACAAATTTTCAATATGATAAAACAAACATAGTCTTTATGTTTTTGAAACTACATTATTAAATATTCTATTCAGCCGGGATTTCAGGGACTGAAAACTTTTTAACACTGAAAAATGTTACCTAATTTCTACTGTTGTTTATAGTTATGAGAAAGTTTAGTGCAGATAAGTCTAGTTTATGTTCAATGAAGTTTCAGGGATGCCTGTTTGGCATATGTTGGCAACTGTTCCTAAAGATCTATAGCACAGCTTTGAGCCATTAAGATGATACTTCCAGCCCTCAAGCTGCATTCCCGGCATCCTCACAAGGGCAAGTGTCAGAAAGCAATCGCTATTAGTCTGAATAAGTTCAGCTAGTGAATAAATTTAGCCAGCTTTTAGCAGATGAGTAACGAGCCATCGATTATGATTAGCTTCCAGACTAACAGTATAAAAAAATAAAAACTATATGTGACTGTATAATTACACTTAACACTAAAAAAAGAAAGAATAGTATGTACCTAAGAGTAGCAGGGCTTGGTAAGGTTTCATTGAATAAATTGAGGAAATCCGTGACATGAAAACTATTGGAGGATCCTGCCCCATATTAACTATCAGACTACTGATCCTAGCAAATAACTAACATAGCCTCACAGTTGTGTTTAAATTATAATGCAAATAAGCTCTTCATAATATAGGTTTACCAACTAAGCTTAATTTAACAAAACTAATAACTCTTCCTAAACATAGTTTGGTTTAATGTTCTATGAAACATAAAGGCTACTTCCGTCGTTGTTACTGTTGCAACCCCCCCCTCCCCATGTCCCTAACCAATCCTTATTTATTCATTACCTTGCCAGATTTAATACAGACAGTTGTTAATCAAAGTGATCTGCTGTGGGGAACAAACACAAAGTGCTCAACACATCTCATGTGGCTTCTAAGTAAAGGCCATCAGTCTCCTTAATTAGGTCTTCTCATTTGAGCCGGGTCCGAAATCACCTCAGAAACTTCTTTTCTCTTGCTCTCGCCAATTTTAATTAGGCCCACTGGAATATTAACCCTGGTTTTCCACAGCTCTTGCTCATTATGAAATTAGACAAATTAATATTTGATTTTGCCATACATGTAATTCAACCAGGCACACCATACACATCTACTCAAACGCTCTTACAATGCGGGGTAAAGAGAATTCCCTAAAGCAGGTTGGCAAATGGAGCTGTGAATCAGAGTGTGATATACGGTCAAGCTCACTTCCACTAACCTGGGCTAATTAACCATGTCAACATAGGAAATTATGGGGCTACACTTCTGTTCTTCACTTGTACATTTCGCAGACCTATGGTGCTTCTGCCATATTCTGTTTCAACATTCTTTAATTGCTTTCCACTATCTGGTCAAGTAAACTGTTGCTACATCTGTTAACTGGCCCCAAACTTTTAAAAGGAATGTTGAAGAAAATTATGTCAAGAGGCTTTCTCGTGTAGCCATTAATGCACATTCTCCATCATTATTATGTACAATTCTCCTCCAGAATATATTTGTTTCAATGATTGCATTCACATACATTATATATTTAATAAACCCCATGTTTTCCTTGTAAGGAAATTAGATCAATATTGAGAATTTAATTAATTCATATGAATGGGTCAACATTATATTACATTCATAATATTATGAACTCAAAACAAATTAAGTGACTTATTTGATCATTTAATCAGAGAACAAGAAGTATATTTACAAGTTGAATTATACACGTGAGGCAAATTTACAATACAAAAACATTGTAGTGACTTATACATTTACACATTAGGCAAACACTTTTATGTGTTTATATTATAAGTGACTTAGAATAGTGGGAGAGACAATATGGCTTTTGTTACAAAGGGAAAGTCGAACTAGTAAACACTACAGGTTGTCCAAGTAGATCAACCAAACATAAACATAATCAAAGGGAGAGAATCATTATTAAGATTTAATTTATTTTATTTAAGATTTTAAGGGTTCACAAAAGATTTTAGTTGCTTTTGGAAAGTTATTACTGTTGTAGTTTTCTGGAGGAGTCTGAGGACAGTGAATGATAAATTAGAGATACCTTTAGAAGTAGGGAAGCTAAAGAGGTAAAGTGCAGCATGAATGGTAAAAATCTAACTAATTAATCTTTGTTGCATGATTTTTTGTGTATATATACAATTCAGCCAATTAATAATTTTATTTGACTCAATTTTTGTTGAAAGGTTGTTGGCTGAATTAATGTTTTTTAATTGGGTTCAAATTATCAGTGGCTGTTTAGTCAATCTGTGTCAGAGAGATGTTTTCTGGGAAACATTGGGAAAAAAACAAGGATAGGTAAGTAAAAATTTAGGTAAGAAGCCAGGGGAGTCAAAAAAAAGATAAAAAGCAGATAAGATGTAAAAGAAATTACATAATTGGATAAACAAACACAGAATCAATAGTAAAAGACTATAACCTAGAATACAATCACACAAAACAACAGAATAAAAAACAAATAAAAAAGATCTGACACACTATGAAGGAAAGAGATTGTCTACCATTTTTTTTCGACAGAATAGCAATTCTAAGCTTCTTGACATCTCTTTCTTTTAGCTTAGTTTGTGGCATTGATTCAATACAAGCACTAAATTGGATGTGTTTGTTGGAGTACCGACAAGCGGAAGCAATTGTGGAAAGATCTCAACTGGAGAAAATCTCCAGTTGTTTATTAAAGGGGTTCAGCTGGTCAAAATGGAGCTGCCTCCAGAAACCAGATTGAAGTTTCAAATGATAAGCTGCCAACGGTCTGAATCACTGCACCATGAAGAAGGAAGATGTTAAACCCAAACAAACTAATATTTTAAAACGGAAATGAATTATATAATATATTCTGATACCAAATACCTCACTTCCCCTGCACTTCTCCTACCCTGCACTTCTGCTATACGGTTTACTTTGTACTTTGTGATGTTAAACAGTAACCTTCATCAGTTACCTGATGCTGTTTGCATGTTGAACACATGGTTACTTTCCAAATCCAAAGGTGTCATTCTGTATCAATTGAACACAAAAAGTTAATTTGCATGCATTTGGTAAATAAAATGTCTACTCATGTAGAAAAACATATTTTTAGCAAGAAAAAAATAAATTTTGAGTGTAAACTCAAATCTTGTTTGCTCTCACAACAATACCCTCATACCTGTGCTCACTCGAAACAAACAACAGTTACAAACTACCACAATTGGGGAGGGGTTGGGAACCACTGCGCTAGACAACAGTTCACAGATTTGCTATGATTGAACTATAATTGTTTTAGTGACTGTATTATTTAGGTTGTATGGTCTTTTTTTTTACACCAAACGTTGGACTAAAACCAAAAGACACTTGATTGATTCAGCAGTTGACCTGAGGATCGATTACGTAAAACAAAAAGCTAGCGGAGAGCATGGACTGTTGTATACTTTTCCTGTATGAATCCACATTAAAATGAAACAATAACCTTCGCATTTGCCTTTATCTACTTTTCATTCATGCAACTATCTTACATTTATGAGATTTTAACTTGCTTTAATGGTGATCTTTTAAAAGTGTGATAGCAACATATTTCTCTCACTCCTGCTCAACGTGAGCCCATCCAGCTCAGTTGATTTTGTTTTATTTAGGCTTGTCATTGAAGGTAATCGAAGACTAATTCCAATAAGATGAATGTCCACGTTCTGTGTAAAAATATTTACAAAGCCTATGGAAAGGGAATCACACACGTTGGAGTAAATGTTCCCAACGTAAAATTTCACACTTTCACAGGGGATTTAGAAATCACAAATAAACTACAATTATACAAAAAAAAATGTGAACGATCAATCATGACATTCTTTTTGTGTATAATGAGTAGTGAGGACTGTAAATAGACTGTAACGCTATTGTAAATAAACTGGATATACAACTTCTGAGCATGGATTATTCCGTTTTAATAATCTACACCAGGCGGTTCTTTGCCTCCACGTCATGCGTTTAAAACTGAATAATCCATTCTCAGCCATTGTATATACATGAAATATATTTTGTGTTTTTTCATTATCAGCATAGTTTAATGTGATGCAACATTATATTAAAATGTTTAAAATAAAAACTACTTGTAATAATGATCCATTAAAACATTATTTAATTAGTCTAATTATCTTTGAAAAATATTTGTGCTTATTTTCACTGTATTAAAACATATTGTATGATTTTGTAACTGAGATGGCATTTAGTTGATTTATTCCACTTATTTTAGTGGAATGATAATCATGCATAACTGCATAAAGATGTTTAATTTTCATCAAAGCAATGCAGACACCATGGAAAGAGATGTGTGAGCTACCACAACTGATTCTGACTCAGATTCTGAAGATCAGAGAAACCAAGCTGACTAACGATCTGAGGCTGTGTGTGTCTCTTAATTACGTTCTGTCTTTAATCAATGAGAGAGTTTATTTACTTGGGTATGTCTTCCCATCACACATTTGATAAAAAAATATTGAATATCCCACAATAATTAATAGAAATCATAGATGATCAATTGAACTCTTATATCAATAGAGTTCAACATCATCAATCACAGAGAGATGCTTCCAACCACGCAAGTGCAAACATTTTTGTCTTTTTTTTGCATGTGTTAAAGAGAGGAGATTACCTTGGAGCCCATGGCATGGAGTCCTTCTTTTTGTAAAAGTAATCAGCTTTTTAACCTTTACTGCTTGATAAAAATATATTTGCTTGATGTATTTAGGGATAATTTTTTTACGACAAGCAAACTTAAAGAAAAAAAATCTGAAAGTGGTTCATGGCAATTACCAATAGTAGTACTACCCATGGTTGGACCATGAACTCCAAAGAAAATGTAGCATATTGTTTATGATAAATCATAATTTTTAAGCAGATAGCTGTCATTGTGATTATAGTGTAGATTGTGAAGCTCAGACTTTCACACAATTAACTCAGGTTTTGTCACCATTAGTAGGGGTTAATTGTAAAAGATCACTCAGATAGCTCGGATCTAGTCTGTGGATAGTTTTAAAAACTAAAACTTAAAAAATAAACAGGGCAGAGAAGCATCTTGTAACTTCTCTAAATCATGTTTTTAAATACAATTTTTAAATTTGCCTTACCTGTATAGTTAGGTGATAATCCGTATAGTCATAATCCGCGAGTACATTGTAGTATTATCCTTAGTATGTGTAGTAATAGTACTGCTTAGTAATATGTGATGGCAGTGACATTTGGCTTCTGTCTAATTAGGCTTCTGTTATGTGCCATTGGCCTCGTAATTTTAAATCATGTCTATTTTCTTTCTCAGACCAGCATGGATACTTTTAGTACCAATCACTAGTAATAAATTAACTGTTTATTTCAAATGTCAATGCTATTTACTTTCTGAAGTAATTATCTTAATCTGTAATTAGCTTGGTGTTCTGCTCCCAGCAGAATAAGAGAGGGCAGGGTTTTTGACCATGATAGGAAAAGTAACTGAGACTGATGGGATAGAGAATAGGAAGGAAACACTGACAATGCAGTACCATCAATAAACTGCAGTGATGACTGGAAGATAAATATGTTTGTATCGTAGATGAACAGGATAAGTAAGTAGAGAACATGTAAACATAGATGCAATACAACAACAATAAATGAGCATCCCTTTACAGGATATGAAACCATCTCTCCATTCCATTATACTCACGACAATAAAAACCAACACAGCTAACAAGTACCTACAAAGGTTAGTATCTTTAAATAAGGCAATTGATGAAGGAGAATCTGTAGGTTATTATTTTAAAGATGGAGACCGGACAATAAAGGAAATCCAATATGTATATATGTTGTATCAAATAAAGCACCTTTTGCAATTCAGATGATTGTTTGCGAGGAAATGTACAGTGGGGCAGGTCACTGATTTATTTGTGTCATGAGAGTCTTTGAGCAGGTTATGTGAATCCCTAACATTATTACATTTAGGCTAAAGTTAGTTTTTCTGATGTTTTGCCATGCCAGAGAAAACCATTTAATGTAATATGTAACTACATATTTACACAATATGTAGTCCCTCTAAGCACAAAATGTCAAGGACACATTAGTTAGATGTGACATGAACCACTTTTTAAAATACAGAATTTACAAGAGAATGATATTGCAATAAGAAATTAGATTAAGTCTTTGATGTGACATTCAATTAACATATTACCACCCCCACAAGTTGCACACTAACTCTCCAAGGATCATTTAAGTAACTTACATCTACATCAGTTAAGCACTGTATGTATTAACTCGTGATTGATTTCTTGATTGCTAGCTCTCACATTTCTATGCATACATGTTGATGATGTATATAAAACCAACAACATAAGTCCTTTCTTTTCTCTGAGCAGCTGAATTCACACACACAAAAAAATCATTTTCATGCTCATAGTACACCTTTGTTTAGTGCATTTTTATTTTATTTGCTTATGAACTCTTATATGAGAAAAACTTGAAATTAAAAGAGTTGCTGAATAATCTTTTCTTTGTTATAAGCTTATCTGTGAATGGAAGTCAGGGTGATAAAAGGTTTGTATGACCAGTGTATCAACAGGGACTAAACATGAATATGCCCCTGACCAGCAGGGGTCATTAACGACAGATGCCACAGAAACCCTGGAGCAATGATGTGGGGTGTAGAAATATATTATCTCTCACAAGAACAGCAGATGGTAAACCCCATGAATAAACTGAAAACTGAAAAACAAAAAATGAAAGAAATAAAAGCAATGTGCAGGGAAAAAATAATTTAATATGACTGAACAAGATACAAAAGATTTCTTTTAATGGACTCTATATTTGGAAGCAAAGCAGAAATGTCTATGAACCACTGTTTATACTGTGCAGATGGCTTCTGTTAGCCAGTAGAATGTAATCTCATTGTAGGCACTCTCCCTTTGTCTGTAGACCTCAAAAGCAAAAAGGTTGATTGGAACTACACAGGTTCAGGTTTCTACTTACTTAAAGCTTCAATAATCTCCATAGACAATTTTTCTAATAAAAAGGGCCCAGGACTGTCATCAAGGCTGAACTTAAGGCATGTTGCATTAACAGAGCATTTTTGCAAGTCTTCAATAATCTTGATCAGGTCCAGTCCAGCTGAGATAGATATTTAAGCCCAACTCAAACTAATGACAAGTCTAATGGAAACTCAAACTAATGACAAGTCTAATGGACCAAGGCCTCACCTCAATTTGTTAAAAATGAAGCTTTCAGAGGTCTGGGCATAAGTCTCTAGTCTCACATTCCTGAATTGATAACGTAGGGCAATGAGGGACTGTCATGAAGTTGCAGAGTTCCAAGAACCAGGTCCTTTAGGCCAATACAGTGACACTATTATTACTTTTTGGCACTCCCTGTCCTTTTGAATCAAAGGTGCAAGAAGGCTTACTGGAGAAAAAAAAACATATAAGCAATGTATATAATATTTAATAATAAAACCCACTCAAAAATAAACATCCATTGTGCAGACTCCAGTCACTCATTGGCGCTTACGAGCTGACCAAGATGTTACAAGATGTAGCCAGCTCTGTGTGCATCCCCAATAGAAATCCAATGGGTGCGATGATGGAACATTGTTTATCTGCAAACACACAAACCTTGTATCATCAAAACTTTTCTGAACTGAACCTGACTGCAACAAGGACATCTACGACATGAGTGTCCTCACAAAATCCTCCCTATATGCAAGATGGGGGGGTTCTTCACTGGGGGAGATATTTTCTCTGTATGTGTAAGGATGGATATATGGATGGATGTTTTACTCTAGGTTCTGTTTATTTTTGTCACATGAATAAAATAATGTGTCTTGGTCACTTTATTTCTCACCCAAAATCAGTTTGAACCGATATTTCCTCTTCATTTGCAGCACAGCAATTACCTGCCTCACCTGCCTTTTAAGTCTAGCTTTGTATACGATTTTAACACTAAGTAAGGGATTGATTTTCATGCAATACTTTAAATTGAAACTGTAATGAAAAGGATGCAAAAGTATCTTTCACCTCCTCTCTCATCAATCCCATCACACAAAATGAAAGAATCTTTGCACACATATGAAACTGTATTTATTATTAAAAATAGGTGAAGTATTGACTTATTTAGTTTTTCCCTGACCTTTCAAAAACAAAGAGATGGTAATATTTTGTGTTTAAACCATGACCATTTCAGTTAATGCTGCTCTCTTTCAAGTATGGTGTTAAATGTATATTTTTTATGTAAATGATGAACAGTCTTTTGCGTCTACCTACCTATTACCTGATTTGGAAAAGGCAGCAAACAAGTCATTGTTTCCTGCATTTTGCAAGTGTATGTGCTTGTCTAAGATACATCGGGAAGCTGTAATTGGCTGGCAAGTTTGACCAAGGGGCATTGGTGGCCATCAGCTCAGTCTTGAGAGGGCATACACAACACTGACATGTCTAGTTCAGCCTTACAGGGCAGAAACAGGCTTAAGTGCTGTCTGACAAGCTGATTATCGTCTCTCCTTCTCATGGTAAATAATACACAAGAGAGAAGCAAAGTGGCAGGTCTGCCAAGGACATGCGTCTCTCACCACTGGAGGGTTTGGAAGTGAGCTAATGACTAGAGGAAAAGGTGAATGAGTCGCACACTGAGAATTGTAGAGATGTTTTGGATCTCATTTGTGTAGCTGCAGTGTAAGGTCGGAAAGTGAGACAAACCTAACAGTAAATCAAAGTTGACCATGAAATAACAAGTGAACTGATTTTCAAGTGAAATGTCATTTGACAACATAAAAATATTATTGTTTACTCACTCACTTTGCCACTGTGTAAAATAGAGAAAGAGAAAAAGAAAAAAAGTTGTTTTACACAGCATTAACCTTATTCTAAATGACAGCAATGCTGGTGACACTGCGTTCCTGTTGCCTTTTCACTTCACATTTCGATTTGTTTTACCTCATCACTTACAAATGCTGCATGCCTAGTGTGGGGCTGATGTAGCAATTAGTTTAATGTAAGACAATAGTTAATAAAGATCAATGGAACTGGTTAGGGCACCCAAAACACCCAGATGTAGCACAGATGAAGAGCACCTAGGTGGTATCAGGAATTCTCTGACTAATTCAATAACTGTTTAACTTTTCTATAATTTAAATATTTTGTGGAGTATTTTCTAAAGTACATAAATTGTGCTATATAAATTACAGCCGTGCTACATAAATTACAGTTAGTTCAGAATGCAGCGGCTAGATTTCTCACAAAACAATGTAATATGTTTAAATTACACCACTTCTGTCTAAAGTAAAGATACAAATTGGTGAATAAAGTATTTCAATGGTCAGTGTACTTATCTAACGTATCCCCATCATATATTTTCCATCCTGTAGCTGATGCTACTCACCTGTTTGTTGTTTGCATTCCACTGTTCTAACCACTGTTTGTTCATTTCTGTTTTGTCTTGTTTTTCTCAGGTGCAGAGCAGCGATATGTTCGTCGATGGATCTTAAGTTCAAATAGTCTTTATGCTGGGGAGGCGACTAGCACCTGCCATGGTGAGCACCTGTCATTCCTCACCAGGGAGATCTTTTTTCTGCATGTGTGTGTGGGTGTTTTACTCCAGGTTTTCTGTTCTTTTCTCCACATCAATAAAAGTATCTTGCTCACTTTTCATTTTATCATTTTAAACTGGGAAATTATAGAAATTCTGATTGATTGATATATAACACTTACAGCAAGACTACTAATTCATTCTGCATTTATCCTTACACATATCAAGTTAATACATTAAATACCTCGTGTGCTCATCTGAGATTTCACATGCAGGTCACACTATAAGCAACATCATTGTGGCATGCATCTACATCAACAAATCAACAAAAGTAGGGAATGTCTGTACAGCTCAAGCAAATATTGCTTATTTAAGGTTCAAAGATGTAATTAAAAAAACTCCCTGAAAAGCTGTTTCTATGGTTATATCACACTCTCTGGTTTTATTGTGAAAGTAATGAAAATAGCTCCTGGGTAAATAAAACATTCATTTTTTTCATTTAATTCTGTTAAATGTGAAGATATCTTCATTGTCGTTGATTGAATTTTTTGTTAAAAGCACTTTTACATAATCACTGTCACAGTAGTGTAGTTTAAGCTGTAATAATAGAGGAGGTCTAAGGAGATGACCCAGGCAGGCGAGGCAGAGTTACAGGTATAACGGATTCTACTATTTAATTGCTGTTTAGATTTACATTTCATCACAAAACAAGCAAGCATAAATCAGATATCAATTAAATTTAATACAAATAAACAATTTACAGTTTGGTTGAAAACAAAACAACAAAAAATATTTTCTGAAGCATCAACAATAAATTTTATTAACTTTGATTTATCAGTTTATAGCTGTGGTAATTGAATTACTTTATTTATGTAGATGTGTCCAAACGTTTGGTCTGTACTGTATATCTATGACATAAATGTTTAAAACATTTAACATTAATGTAATTACAAATGACATATAAACAGTAGCCACTAAAGCAGAGTACACAAATCAAATGATTCACACAAAAAATGTATAAATCATCCATACATTTTATGGTATTTGAGTTATTCTGTGAGATCTCATTTTACACTTGAAATAGATTTTGTGGATTAATATAATGTGATCCTGTGTTTTTATTCAAGTTTTTAATTTTTATTTAAATTATTATTTAATTATTATATTATTATTATATACATTATAAATTATTATAATATATTTATTCAGTCCCTGTAATTGTATATCCACATTAGGTTTTAATCATCTTTGTTTTTCTTTTCACTGCCCAAGGCAGGCCACTGGCAGAGTTTCAGAGGCACTTAGCAGTCATAGTAAAATGATAATAACTTGGTGTTAGATATCATAGGGAAGCCTGGTCTACAGTTATTTAAACAAATAACATAAAATAAACTTCAATTCTAAAATAAAGTTTAAAAAAAATAATGGCTTATCAAAATAAAAATAAAAAAACTCAACCTTGACAATCATAATGTTCTGTGACACAGAAACACTTTTATACCAATACCTTTATGTACTTTCAGACAAGTGGCATTATTTGCTACACATTAATGCTGCTAAACGTGTATAGAGTCTGTCATTATGCTTTTAGTGGCCTTATAACAACTGATTGTAGCCTCATATTCTCCCTGAATTAATGAAACAAGACCAACACATATTTGACGACTAAAGAAATGGACATAACTTTATTTCGGCAATGTTCAATTAGTGTTTATAATTGCTTTGAAAATTCACAGTCATATCGTCTCTTAGCTTAGCCAACTAATCAAATTGTCTATATCTACCTCCAAGAGAGAATTAATAAAGCATCAAAGAAAGTCCATTACAGTACTAGGCAACATAGTTTTTTTTCCAATTCTTTGTTTATTTTTCCTCATAATTCTCAATTTTTTTTTTCAATTAAAAATATTTGTAACTATAGCCATTTGCTAAGGCTATTTTGAAGCAACTATTTTTTGTATTACCAGAAAAAAAAATTTAATGAGACATTTATTTTTCTTGTTTCCTCTATTTTCTATTTTGCATTTTTTTACTTCCCACTGACACTATGGTCAGCAAATGTAATTTTGTGGGCATTCCACTTAAATCACTGACTTTGATGCCATGTATAATGTGAAGCAAGTGTGATTTTGTTAAACAAATAACAGGCAGGAGCAGATAAAGTAACTTACAGCACTGGAGACAGTTGGGGGATTCACGTGCAATAGAAAAAGGGTGATACTGAAAGACGTGAAACGTACTGGAGTTTGTTTGGACCCCAGCTGTGTGTTTGCTTGCGATTCACAAAACCCATTAGAAATTGGTTGGGGGGGTCAGAGTTCTGCTTGAGCCAGAAAAGATTGGCAGTGTGGAAGAGCAGAGTCCACCTCCAGCTCATTTTCTCTCCCTCTGTGTCACCACAAAAGCAATCTCACACCACAGGCCTCATGGCTGCGTGGCCACACAAAACTCATAAAAGCTCTGGATTATACTCTGTGTCAGGCCACCCTGGTGAGAAATAGATGTATGCCACTTTGGGCAGCAGGCTCTTTAAACTGATGATTTTTATGTTAATGTCACATGACTGATAGGGTAAGAGTATTTACAGAAATTGTGAAAACAAATTGTTGGGGGATTTTTTTTCGTATACAAGTCTGTTCATGATGTGTTGATTAACTGTTATCAACATGTTTGTATTTTATGTTGACAATTATCTATTATCTTTTAATTAATATAGTAACGGTATAAACAATATAATTTATTTTCAGCATTAATGCTGTCTACTTGCTTCGCCATCACCCTCACACCATGCTTAAGGTGTACAAACCTTTCATTTCTCTTTCAATAGGCGCCACTTCAACCCCAACAACCTCATCAAGAACAATCATGTTTTGGTATATGTAAAACAAAGCCTCTATCAAAATCAAATTTTACTAATTTTAAAATCAAAATTACTATCAAAGCTCTCCCAAAGCCCTTTAATTATCAGAATAAGATATATCATCAACTCACACAACAAATACATAGTCAGAATGTTTGTGTGAATTTTTTTTTTTCAGTGTAAATTAGCATTGCATTTTTAAGTAGCTAACAGAATGGTTTATTATACAATCATGCTGCTGTGTGATTTAATCAATTTGTACTTGATTTCTAAAGTGAAGATCTTGCCTTGACTAAACTTAAGACTGGATCTAATATGATTAAGGTTAAATTTGTGAATCATTTAGGTGCAACTAACCTGAAATGCTTGATATTTTAAGTATATAAAAAACTATAAGTTTGTAAGCAGAGGCTTTAAATCATTGATAGGGGATAAAAAATGTATTCAATCCCACTTTCCAGAAAAACACAACTAAATCTTGTTTGATTAGATTTTATGTTTTTTGATATAGGCATATTTGCACTTAATATGCAAACACATAGCCCACCTTTCACATACGCACACGCACATTGAGAGAAACATATGCAGCTTAAATTACTAAACAATGTTTCAACCAAACATAGTATTTAAAAAACTGGCACATATATCATGTTTAAATGATGTTAATCATCAGATTAGCATAAATTCACAGGAGCTTGGCAGATAGGTGACTAATCATATGGTCCCACCTACCTATATTCTCTTCAGTATATACGACACGACCAAAGAGCTAACATCTACATCAAGCAAGCTAACCCTCCTTCCACCCCTTCGCCACTCAACATTCATGTTTTACTTCTTACTTTACGTAAGTTCTAGTTGAAAAGTTCAAAGTACATCTATTGCCATTTCTACCACATGTGAGGTAAATGCAGAGAATTAAAATGTCTTTACTCTCAAACCCTCGATGCTATACAATAAATAAATTCTAAACACAAAGTTCAAATCTAAAGATGGCCTACTCTTTGTTTAAACTGTGGTAATAGTTGGAAATCTAAGACGGGAGTATTCTCCGGCCCAGGTTGTTCAACAATACCGGACTTAAACTTGGACAATTTGCCTAATATGCTACTCCATTTCTTGCCAACCACGCTTGCGATACTAGGCAATTATGAGCAGAGTGAATTCATGAAGTTAGTGGAGTCAGCAGTTACCTCAAGCTCTTAAGCTACTGTACTCTAAACCATCCCGCACAACTTCAACCATTCTGCACTGCTAATGTTACATATTATTATTCTTTGTGTGTGTGTTTGAAATATTTTGTTTAATTCTTGAGATAAAATGTGGATAATTACATAGAATGTTACATTTTTTTCAGCTTATTTTCCAAATGTTAAGGTTTCCTTGCTTTGTAAAAAATACACTCCCAAGGAAATGAGCCAGATGATTAATAAAGAGCATGTTGGCAAGGAGACAACCGAGTGAGTTACAGCTGGCCAGATTAATAAATTAAAAGAATATTGTGGACAATTGCTTTGGCATACTTTCTGATGATTTTTAAATTTTAGTAGGGATTATTTTATGCTTCACTTAAAAGGACAGTGAGAAAAAAAACATCTATTTTTCTAATGGATTTGAATTAGGAATCTTAATGCTAAGAAGCTTTTTTTATACAAATTCACATGCTTAATTACCTCATTATATTTAATTGAATTATAGCATGTTGTACATTTTCTCATGTTAACATTATTTTCTTCGTTGCATCTTACCTTACCACAAATGAATGTGATGGGAGAGCTGCAAAAAAAAAAAAAACACACACACAGAAAAACAGAAGGCTGAAATAGCTCTTGTGTTTCTTTAAAAAGTAGATAAGCGGATACTACTTGTTCATGCATTGCATCCTACAAAAGAAGGTGAACTCCCATAGTACCAAGTGATTGAAACTCTCAATGGGGTGCAAAATAGTGCCCCCCTGCAGCAAACAGGCAGGTGTGTTGGCACTTGGGGGAGAGTTTGGAGGACATTGGATACATGGTTGTCAAAGCAATGCACCGACTGCAGCATCTGGCCACATCAAACAAAGCCTCAACCATGGGTCATTGGAAGAGTTAGCATTTAAATCAGACACCCAGATGCCCTGTTTTGATTCTTGTGAGATCCTCTCTACTAAACCTTGAGCAATTCTAGAAATAAACTGTTAGGAGAAGGAAGTGCCAGAGATATCTTATTATAAACCTTGTTTATCAAATGCTGCACACACTAGCATGCCCGCCCACACACACACATACACACACACACACACACTTCACCTTCAGAACCAGTGAGGATAAGAGGAACAGTAAACAAAGGTCGCTATTTAATGCAGTATATGTTACCTTTCAGCTGACAGACATTCATCTCCGCTTGATGACACTTTTTAAATGGATATATGAGCGAAAATAATTTCCAACTCATTTACAGTCTTTTCAAAGGTGAGTTTATCACTGATGTCTGAAAGACACGGTGCCCCTTAGTTACAAATGATTACCTCTAAATGAATCCCTCTGGTTCCATCACTAATGCAGAACAAAAGGGAGTGTGAACAAGGAGGCAGAGAGGCTTCAAGATCTATTTTTCTGCTCTGCATCATTTCTTGCTTCACTGATCTATCACTAAACAACAGCTGCTGTGCCACAACCAGCACGGCACTTGCTAGGGATGTTGATCAAGAATAAACAGGGTGGCATGAGGGGAGAAAGAGAGAGAAAAGGAGATTTTGGTGGCGAGGTCATGTGTGATAGCATGCACCTCAGAGAGCTGAGGTTTCACAGCAGCAGGGAAGAATGCTTTGGAACTCTTGGAAGGTCTGTGTCACCTGTGATGGAAAATGTCACCTGTAATGGCTGAATAGACAGCGGCATTAGACATCATTTCGCAATCATACCTATTAGGCTCTCTCTTATTCTCACCTTCTTCACTGTGCCTCTCTTTATCTGTCTGTCACTGTAAAACCCAGAATTTTAAGATTGCAAATTCTCAGTCATAGTACTTTTATTACAAAACCCATTAAAACCAATTGTTTTAAATCAGTGTTCATCAAATAATTTTATCTGATTATCATTTGTTGTGATTATCATGGTAAAAAAAAAGCCTAGTTCTTCTGGTTTACTGTTTGCAATTTCTGGAAACTGGAAATAAAAAAAAAATATAGAGTTAAGTTAAAGAGCTTACAAAGAGGGTCACTTTTCTGTCAGAACAATGGATATGACATGTGCATGTGGATTCTGATGAATAATAAATATTTCAAATTCTCAATTTTATAATCATATTTTTTAGAACATTTCATATGTCTGTTTCAGAGAAAATTTTGAAGTTGTTAAAATTGTTGACTTCATGTTTCTAGTTTACCAAAGGCATGTGGAGAACTCTACAGGCAGCTGCAAGAAGAACTTTTTGAACATGGAATGGCATGCTTGGAGTAAGCTGCTCAGCACATCATCATAAAGCCAGTGTGCCTACTGTGAGGCCTGATAGTGGCAACATTATGCTTTTCTGTATTCGTACCAGCAAGGTTTAACCTTCATGGGGTATTTCCATTTTAAAAGCAATTAAAAATCAAAATTTATAACACATTAACATTTATGACTAATCTCAAATTCAAATAATATATAAAATATATCTTAAATTATTGCAACCAGTCCCTACTAGAAAAGAATATACTCTTGTAACATTTTTATTCTTGTAAAAATTAGAAATGGGTCAAATTTACCCAAAGGCCACACAAGGGTAGTTGGAAAAACAAACCCTGTAAAATACAAGTAAAATATGAAGGACATTTCTGATGGAGCCTGCAAAACATTTACTACCAGCTACCTCATGTTTAAATCTCAAGCTACAGAATAAAGACAATGACATTGACTTATGGCGCCATGTATGAAATGTAGGAGTTTAAATAAAACATAAATCATAAAACTAAATTAAATTTTTTTGGTAGAAAATATCTGAAGGTTTATCAAATATAATGCAGACCATTATATGTGTTCACCAACATGGAAATTCTGAATACAAATATAACAGTTGATTATTAACCTATTGCCTATAAAAATAGACACTTTCTTGTGTTGAACACCAAAGTAAGACCTACATAATGTTCCAAAACTGGTTTACCAATGTGTGGTGCCAATTTTTTTTCCTTGTTATGGTAATTTCCTTCTGCTGGTGCCACTATACATAACATTACTTGACAGGTCAGCGTCTATCGTAGAACAATATGCACTCACTATTCACTCCTGTAGAGAATTCTACAATAAGATTCTTAAATAAAAGAGTGCAAAATTCAGTGGACAAATGTTTGTGGAGGAGCCATAAACCATTAAACCCAGATAAGCACAGGAAGATCATGCAAATTGCATCAAACAAGGCACCACCACAAATCACACAACATCACAAATACAACTGAATACAAAATAAACAAATAATAAAAAGTTTTTAAAAAGAATGAATAAATATGTCTGAAGTTCAGATTCATTACCTTATATAAAACCAATATGATTTTGAAAACATGTGTGTACAATACAGACAGGTACAATAATTAAATGCTGGAATGCAAATATGCTGTACTTTAACAACAGCTTAGTTGCTACTTTTATTTATTTAAATTTAATTTAGGACATTTAAGAGGTGCAAATGGAAAAGTTTACAGCTTAACAAAAAAAGTGTGTTTGTTTGACTCATATTTTAGCTCATTGCATAATGTTATGCAAATCTGAACTTTGACAGTATATAAGTCATGATAAAAATGATTTACCAAACTAATATTAAATATTAAAGATCTGCTTAGATACACCATTAAACTCGCCCTTAAGGATTATCAAAATGTAACCAAATCAGGATTCACACTTGCATTTTACTGCTGAGGAAATGTACTCGGTGTGTGGGTAATTTTCATTGTTGATGGAATGTAGATATTTGCATCAGGTATTCCTTAGTATTAAAGATAGCTTCAGGTCACTGCCACTGCCACGAGTCTGCTTCCACACAGGATGTTTGGGAAAGAATGAAAGAAAGAAGCAAACATCAGACAGGATTTATTAATGAAGCCTTGCTTACAGCATTTCTGAATATAACTGCATATGAGATTGAACACCAATAAGACTGCAAGTTATTGAAGATTATTGATTTTGTATTTATAAAAAAATCGAAATGAGAAAGTACTATTATTTTTTCATGCTTTGGCACCTTACAGTACAGTACAGACCAAACGTTTGAACACACCTTCTCATTGAAATTGTTTTCTTTATTTGCATGACTATGAAAATTGAGAATGGTAGATTCACACTGAAGGCATCAAAACTATGAATTAACACATGTGGAATTGTATACATAACAAAAAAAAAAAGTGTAAAATATGAAAATATGCCATTCTAGCTTCTTCAACGTAGACATCTTTTGCTTTGATTATACAATTTTAGAGTTCTCTTGATGATCTTCTAGAGGTAGTCTCCTGAAATGGTCTTCAGTTCACTGTCAGGTTTAATAAGTGGGATTTCTTGCCTTATAAATGGGTCGGGCCATCAGTTGTGTTGTGCAGAAGTCAGATGGATACACAGCTGATAATCCCACAGAATAGATTGTTAGAATTTGTATAATGGCAGAAAAATGCAGCTAAGTAAAGAAAAACAAGTGGCCATCATTACTTTAAAAAATGAAGGTCAGTCAGAAAGAAAAACTTTTTGAATGAGAAAGTGTGTCCAAACTTTTAGTCTGCACTGTGTGTATATATATATCTTTAAAGCACCTCTCACCTAAAACTCTGCGTTAAGTCACCAATGTTTGTTGTCCAGACAGTTGTATATATTTTTGTACCAGTATTTAAAATTCTAATTAAAATGCATATATTTGTGATGTTTTGGACTTAATTCAAGTTGATCGTTAACTCTGCAGTTTTGTTCACAGTATCAGAAAGTACAAGAACGGGTATCAGTCTTGAGGTGTTTATGTAAAATGGTTATTATATTCTTCATGGGTTCTTTAAAATTGTGGGCCAGAGGAAAACAAACATAAAGGAGATCGTATAAAGAACAGAGCATGCCAACAAAGATCCTGGAGGGCAGTCAATGGGTGAGGAATACTCAACCTCGCAGTTGTACTTCAGTCATCTTCAATGGGTCACTTACCTACATGAATGGTCCTCCACAAGAGGTTCTCGTATGCTCTACACATCTTCAGCAGGCTGCTTACAGTACCTTCACAAGGGATCTTCCTGTTCTTCAGATTTCTTTGATGGGTCACTTACCTCCTTGAGGGATCCTCCTTTACTCCAAGAAACCTTACTTGGGGAAATGCTGCAGTAGTGTTACTACACAGAAAACTAAAAAGGGATGATTTGAGTGATTTATCAATATGTTTTATTGTTGGCATGAAAAAATGCTATGATTTATACTCATAATCTCTCTTGTCTAAGGCCCTGTCCACACGTACAGTACAGTAAGACATTATTCTTATCTTTGTTTGAGCTGTATTTCCCAGCCATTAAAAGAAAGTGCTGAAGCCTGAAGAGTCTCTGTAAGAAGCTGTAAGAAGCTTCTGATTGCTAGGTTTAACCTCAATGGGTCTGTCTCAGTCTGCTGCCCTCTACTGGGTAGACACACTCTCTGCAACGTTTCAGATCGTTTTACCTAGTTTTGTGTGAATGCAGTTTTTTTTTTCTACTCATGCTCATGTGACAAATTTTTTTTTGTAGACGTGGTAAAAAAAAAAAACGTTTAAAAAAACAGGTATTTGTGGACAGGGCCAGAGATGCTCCTGTAGCCAATGCTTACAGACTGGTTACTGCGATGAAACCCACATTGTACATGTACTGAACATGAAGTTTTCGCAAACCATCTAGCTGTCATTGTTTTCTTTTTTTTATTTTCAACCATTTTATACGTATACACATATTTTATTTGTAGTTGTTATCTACCTGTTTTACATTTTTATTTCATTTGATGGTTGTCATTGCTCTTACACCTTGCTGCCCAGATCACAACAATGCTAACATTAAAAGGTCAGACAGGTACTTTAGCCACTGTTGAAATGTCAGTGAATGAAGTATTGGGTGACCTGTATAACTGATAAATGCAACAGGGGCCTATGTGTTTATGTGGCATGTCAGCAAAGTTTATTGCTGCACCACACAAAATCCAATATGTCTTCTCTTGAAATCGAAGTCTAATGTCGACAACAGAGAGACTCATTTAGTGTTAAAAAAACAAATAATACAAGCTTTTTCCTATAGTGGTATTGTCTTATTTGATATATAATATCAAATTATATATATAAACTCAGTAATAACAGCAATATTTTTTTTATTTACTATGAATGAAAAAATAATACATATTTTAACTTAAACTATAAATCAAAACCTCAAATCGTCTTTTTTTGGGTCTGTGAATGTATTGTATTTATAGACAGTTTAATTGTACATTCACATTTATTTTTGCTAGGTAGGTTGAAGGGAGATTTTCCAATGGTCTAATCTGTAATGCTATCCTTAAATGAGACAAGCTGAATTACACTCAATTTAGATTTTTTTTTTTTTTGTGAAATCTGTCTTTGATGTGACACTCAGTCGAGGAAATTACACCTCCCAGATCGCACTATTAATCAATCTAAACAAAAGTTATCTGGCACTCTTCTAATTTAAAGCAACATTATTAGCGCAAAATTATATTAAGAAACATATTCAGATGTAAGAGAGAAAATATTATGGAACAATGGTGGATATGTAGATGGAAGTGCTGGAAAAACACTAAAATACAATTTCAGTAAAATATACTTTTCCAGCCACTTGTAAACAGGAGAATCCATGCTTTTGTAATATTTTTTTAAATAATATTTTAAAATGTAAAAAATGTGAATTAAAGAAATTAAAATGTTGTTTATTTTACATTATACCATCTATTCAACAACAAACTTGAACCGTAAGAAATCATAACTACATTATTTTAGTTTTATTTTGAAACTGTACTATACTGTTTTTTTTATGTAAAGATGTAGCTTACTAAAACATTTATCGATGGCACTAAAGTAGTACCACCACAATTTAACTCCAAGCTGTACTCCTTAAGATGACTTTGATTTTCCCTGTAATTCAAATTCATCAGTTGCACCTCAATTTGGTTCGCTTTTAGAGCTTAGAACTGATATGTATATAATTAAGGGTTTGTACATTTAACATTAAGTACTTAGAGTAAGTGTTTGATAAAATATTTTCAAAGTCCTGGACCAAGCTCAATATCCAGCTCAAGGCAAGTCATCTCAGCAGTTCTAAGAGAGAAAAGAAGGTGGGGGAGGCAGGGTTGCCTGATCTCAAGTGGCAAATTAGAGCTCCCTGGGATCGATAGCTGGAGGAGCTTTGCACAGATTTCATTAGCCAGCAGAGGCACACAGTTAAAGCAAAGCTAAGGGGTATTGATGCTGCTGATTGATTGCTCAGTCTTAGTTAAAAAAAAAAGAAAGAAAAGTATGTAAAAATGTGATGGTTGGTCTTGATTTGTTTCTGAATTATCAATAGTCAGCTGTAAATTATGCTGATTCAGCATATTGGGTCATCTTAAAGGTCACTAATTTTCAATAGCTTATGGAGGATTGTTGAAAACCGACAATTGTGTTTGCACTTTACGTTAGATTGAGAAATTGCCATGTCTTATCTGTTCTCTTCAAAGTACTTATTTATTAAACAGAGTAACTGCTCAGATGGGTCTTTTCAAAGAGAGTTGTTTTCTATTTGGACCAAAAGCCATAAGGTAAACCCACTTTGTGGTCCCCTGTTAACTTAAACAAGAGAACCCAATTTGTCTCAGTCTATCTTGTATTCAGTGTGCACTATTGATCTCACTGCGACTGAAGTCCCCAATCAGACGCAAATGAATGATTGAAAAAGATTGCATTTGTTTAAGGGAGACTGAGCAACACATCAGGGGAGACACCACAGGCAGATTCTTCTGATTCTTTCATTCTTAAACAAATCAATGTGAAAGGTCCATATCTTTCAAAGGGGCGAGACCTATTAAAAATAAAACTTGACATTTTAACTTCAAAAGGCAAAGTGAGATCTTGGATCATTCTCTACCGATTCTAAATTTTAAGAGGCTAAATCTATAGTAAGGGGAAAAAATGTTAAATAAATAAATATACATATATGTACATTGGTCAAATCGTTATTATGTTTAACTTAGCTAGACAATTTGGACATTTAAATGTTATATTTCATAACTTTGATTTCCAAAGTCAATCAAGAAATATGTTATTATAGGTGGCCTTAAATGATTAATATGATGTGGATCAGTGGACCGTCTCCTTCTTTCAGTTTTTCATTACATTGTGTCACCTTTCATAATACTTACTTTTAATCTTATTCCACATGCTTTTTAGTATTTATAATGCTACCTTCATTGTGGAACTGGCTGATGAGATGTAAATGTCTTTTGCTGTTCTGGCTGAATGCCCCGAGCACAGTAATGTATGATGTGTTGGCAGCTCTTGCTGGTAACCAAAGAAGCACTCTTAATTAAATATTTTTTGTTTTTCTTGAACTTTTAAGCATTTTTACTTTTAAAAGGACACCTGGAACGGAGAGAAAAATTGATGTCTAATATATACAGGTTGGACAATCACACTGAAAACTTTGCCATAATAGTTTTTGAGGTTTAACACATTTTTAAGTCTGCCTTCCAGCTGTAATTAGTTCCAAGAAAGGGTGTAAAGGTTGCATTAACAAAGACATATTGAATGCTCATGTTATCACTCAACTTATGCATTTGTTAATCAACTCTTACAGAGACGGGAAATGGAAAAGAGACATGGAAACTTTATTTTTTAGATTTCTGGTACATTACAGGCACTCCTTATTCTAGTGTATTTTTACTCCAGTAACGAATATGGAGTGGGGATTCACTAAAAAAGTTCTTGTTGTGTCCTGTTGCACTGTTAATATCTGCAACATTTATGATGTTCATGGTTTGCATCTGCTGGAAGTATTTTGAAACCTTTCAGAGCCTCTGAATACAGGGAGAAATTACACAGATTTATTATGGAATATAACATGCAGACTGGTGTTATATGGTAATGTATGCATGGAGTTTAGTGTTAGCAATGAATCTTTTGACGCAATTTCAGCACAATTTTCTTCATGTATGCTCGCATTAAATCTGAACAATTGGCTCACAAATAGATTTTTTCATGTTTCTCAAGAACCCAAAAGAATAAAAAAAAGGCACTGAGAACAATAAACAATAAAATAAAACAATAAATTCTCACTGAATCTATTTTTATGCTATATGACCTTTTTGTTAGACTACTTTTTATGTGTAAGTATGAATAAGATGCAGCATGTGTATTTTGAGCCAGTGAATTGTATGTTAAGTATAATTATGTATTGTTAAGAGGATCCTCTAGGAATGTTATGTCAAACAGGGGCAGCAGCACTTTAAACACATGTTTCTTTTTTAAAGTCACTGGGTAAGATGGAACAAAAATCTTACTGCATCTCAAGCATGCAAACTTCAACATCATATGCATACAAAATTATTATTGGAGGAAGGACAGTTTTGATTCAACTGTTTCAATTGTGCAAATTTTTTTAGACTGTGAATGGTGACTGGTTTATCTGGAGAAAATCTATGTAACTATAGAGATAACATGCTAACTTCTTTCAATGGACTCTGCCCAGGATCTAATTAACAAACATCTGAATGAATGCCAGCAGTTGTTAGATTTTGGAGAGATTCTAAACTAGAGAATGATAAATGTCCACACAATAGTCTGAAATGTTGCTGAGCAGAACTTGGTCAGAAGTGCTTGCAGGAGTTTAGAATTCTTCAGCTGATGAATAAAGAGAAGTACTAAAGAGCAGTACTGCCGTTACATGGTTGTTTTGGGCCATTCGTTTTCAAAGGAGTCAACAGTTTACTGTGGCAGAGATAACCGTGAAGGAAAGTTATTTTAAAAAGTTGATTATATATTAAATGACTCTCCACCTTAGATTAAACCTTTCTTTTAAACTTTTTTATGACTTATCACAAAGATTAAACAAGGATGTCTTTCTATGAATGTATCTATTCACTATGAGCTGATTTCACATAAACACTTCTGACTGGTGCCTACCTCAAATAACACACATTTTCTAGAACAACAAAACCATTGCTGTCTTTAGGTATATTCAACATATGCTAAAGTAAGCTGATGCTAATCAGAAATCTTTATACAGGTCGCCATGGCAGGCTCTTTCCCATTTTCTAAAGAAATGGCTGTTTGGTGGAAACTAGAATGATAGATGACTGTTCTAGCAGACGGTGGTTGGATGAACATGTGCATTTCGTCCCAGGGGAAAGTCTATCTGGGATTTTTCTCGGTGGGATGTCAATCTATTTCTCCCATGTCTCCTGCAGAGGACTAGTCTATTACAACTCTATTACGGCAAAACGCAGATCATTTATTCTGCCTTGTTACCTTTGCGAGGCAAGTATCATGTGGCCAGTATTTCTCTCTGCTTCCCTTGAAGGTGAGAAGTACTAATCCTCTGCCTCTTTAGGGATCAAAGACTAACCTTTAACCACATGAACAGGGATTTATTCCTCACTTTGAAGCATCAGCCACATCTTCAAGTGTACTGTTTGCTATCGGAATGTATGTTTTTTTGCTAAAAGTAGTAAGTCCTATTTGTCATATTTATTTTTTAAGTTTATTGCAAAGCGTTTTGATGGACAAAAGCTGTTTGTGTCTACTGGAAGTTGGAAATGGCCCTGTTTAATAGGAACTTTTTTTAAAGAACAAAACCAGTTTTATGAAATTTCCTTGTAGCAAAATTTTCAGACATTCAGAAAAAAAATAGCGTTGAGTCTAAATGATGTTCAAATGTAATGTCAAAGTAAAACCCTTAGCAACATTGAAACCTTTTCATTCAAATGTTTAATTTTGTTTAACAAAAAATGTCATGGCATGACCCAAAAATGTGATGCTGATCTGAATAATAAGTGAATTCTATCGATATGTTGTATGTAATTAATCATTTGTATCAGTGCATTTGAAAACATTAAAGAAATCAGTCTTCCACAATGCCAAGCAGTGATTGTATAGTGTGTATGCAAACAATATTCACTTATAGGTAAATTTCTGACATATATTGTGTTAACATTTGTTGTGTGTTCACCTTCATTTTCCAACAATTCCTTACCAATCTAAGTTAAGGAAATTCCACAGAGCTTTGCATGTTTCCATTGGAATCCTCTTCCACTATACTCCATAATGACTTCACCACTCAATAGATGCTAAACATGGATTAGGTCCAGAGATATGCCAAGGCAGTTCACTGCCTTTACTTAACAGCATCTCTAGCAGGGCAGTGGTCATTTTAAATGTGTATTTAAGCACATTATAAGGTTGGTATACTCTTCTGTGACCCAGCCTCTGAAGGGATGGTATGATATACTGCTTCATATTGTTACAATACATGTTGGCCCCAGACCAAGACACTCCCCCTATGAGGAGTAATCATATACATGACAACATGTCTTAATTCTCCTCACACATGGCTGACTTTATCTGAATCAAACACTTAAACTTGGTCTTATTATTTTACTCGCCATTAGGTCAATGCCCTTTGACTGATTATTTCTAGTAAAATTTGTATGACATTTCTTGAGCGTAATATTTTAAAGTGTTTGTGTTCACCTGTAGAGAGAGTTGCCCTGTTGTCACTGGGTGAGAGGCTGTGTGCATGCAAAAATATATGTTTTTTTAAACAAACATGTATACATTTTAATGCTAACACTGTGTTTTTGTTAATTCAATTTAGTTTGAATGTTGAAGTGCTATATGAATTTAAAAACGTCAACAAGCTATAAAAGATTTTAGAGTTGCAGTCACACACAAAATGTGCAGTGTGAAGACATAAAAATGTAGCTTTCAAAAAGATTACTGAGGAACAAAAATGGATATATTAGTTAATAAGTGGTCATTAATAAAATCAAATTCCAAAAGTGCATAAATTAGGGAAGTGAGTTGGAACAAAATGTAATTAACTATAGTATCTATGCGTTAACGCACCAGAGCTGAAATGGTTACATTCATTTACAGACTGTATGATTGCCAAGCTGTTTGATTATGAGAATCACTCTCTGAAAGTTGTCATTGAAAATGCTATTCTGCTAGTAATGAGATACAATGAGAATACTGATTAATAAAAAAGAGCTCACAAGTCAGATCATGTTCACACAGTGCATTATGCAAAACGTGTACATGGTGTGTGACCACAATCAAATATTTCAGCTGAAATTGTTTCCAGCTAAGGATGTCATGGCTGATATGAATGGTATATGAGTTTAATTAAATGCATAACTGGGGAAAAATGCAAGTCCCTTGTTGGTTACACCCTGTACTGCCAAAGCTACGTCCTTGTCTTTTATTGGGTTTTAACTGGATGACTCCAGATGTTTTGCATGGATTGGGTTGTGTGTGTTTATGTATGTGTGAGTGGAAGAGTGAACATTTGTGGTGTTCATTTTGCCACTAGAATAGATTGGTGGATTGAACGTTTGAAAGGGAAATGCACCTCCCCTGCAATGTTAATCTTGTCCTCTCTGGCATCCAGTGTGTCACCCTAATGACGCCCCAACAGACAGATACTTAAAAACAGTTAAGAGTAAATTAACCTTCAGGACTTTGCACTTGGCTTTTAATACACTTTATGTATCCATGTCCCGTATGCATGGCGTCAAGGACAGCCTCTCATTTACCAGAAGGAGGTCAGAACAAAAACGTCCCATATTCATGACAACCTTGTCCCATTGCTCTCAAAGTAACTGAATTTAACCAATGCACTGTTTAGTGCCAATCATGTTCTTGCATACTAATGATTAGTTAATGATTATATTACACGTTTAAAATATGAAATACAATTTGAGGATGGCTAATGTGAGGATAGCTCTACACTGTGAAACAAACAAACATAATGATTTTTTTTTAAATGCAAATGTCTATATTTTACCAAATATATAACCTGGAAAGTTAATTATTTGCAAATATTCAAAACATATAAAAATAGAAAGTATGTGACTGGTTCTGAAAATAAAGCATAAATGCAGTTTGTTTAATCTAGGACCAGTTTTTATTTGTCTGTAAACCTTTTTTTTAGCTAACGTGTTTGAAAGTGTTTTACAGAAATCAAACGTCCTCACCTTACTGTCTGTAAATCTGTAAATGCACTGCAAAGTGTAACTAACTTTAGTTGTTGGTTAAACACATATTTTTGTATAGTCCTCAAATTTACAAATATATCACCAGCTGAAGATCCATTCTCATGAAATGAAGAAAAATGTATTGTAAAAAAATGGTTTGAGAAAAAAACAGGACTGCACAATACAGCTTATATCTCTGAAGTTGTGTTTAGAATTGTGTTCTTTGTGTTTTGGAACATAACTCCTCAATTGTAAAAATGTACAATGTGGCAATAATTCTTGCAAAGTATATGGTTTATGTTTAAAGTACATGTTTTATGCTGCAACACCAAAGCAATCATAGCAAATGCACTTCCACAGAAGAAAAAAAATGACTGTCCAACTTAAGTATGAGTGAAAGGTTGCCAAGTGGTAAGATGGTGTTCCTTGGGTTCTTATATTATTTTCATTAATCCTATACACATGGAAAAAAAACATATTTCAGTCTTTTATTTAAAAATCTGTCACAGGTGGCAAGAAACACTTTTTTTTCATTTATTGCTTGCTTTATGAACATACTTATCTCAGACAGAACTGCAATTCATCATCCTAGCATGACAGATCAAGGGAAATACCTATAATAATCACAGCTAAAGCAAAAGAAAAATCCATTTGAAGAAGACAACTATCTGGCAGGTGTTGTATATTGAACAAAATGCCCAATACTACACCTTCTGGCACTGTATGTTAAAGATAAACTAGTGACATAACCAGAATTTAGGTTTGGGTAATGCCATATCACTGTCTCACAGCCTTTCTTGTATGACACAAGCTAATTCTGGCTTAGCTTGAATGAATGACTGCTTTTTTTTATCTTCGCCTCTTTGTCAGTTGGTGTTTAACCTGCTTATTCCATTGTTTATACCTGCTTTTCAGCAAGCTAAAATTGAGCTTGAGTTACTTTTCTATTCTTTAATTCTCCTATAGCCGGATGACTTTTGGGTTAGCAGGGTGCACAAATACTTTTAATAATCCTTGCTTCACTCAATCCTTTTGAAGCCTTTGTTCACTTTGAAAAAGTTCTCATTATGTAGGCCATACTGTTGATGGAGAGTGAAATGTGGAATAGCATTGCTTACCTTTTCTTCGGCATCCTTTCCCAGCAAAAAAAAAAAACATCTACATATGCCTTTCTTCCTCTTATCTCAGTGTGCAGTCTCTAACGCAAATTCCCTGTGCTGCCATGTACCTAAGCACCAAAAACTCAGAAAGAATCAGCCATGCTTATCTGCGACTGCTTCGGAGAAAACTATAACGACAGTTGCTTATCCCCAGAGAAGAGCTTAATAATTCAGTAGCATATCTATGCAGGTGAAGTCAATTCTTATTACCTCTGGCTTGTGCTTTAAGCTTTGAATTTTTAAAAATTTCTGAAACTATATTAAACTACACATTGTAATACATTTCAAACGCAATTTAGCAATGTGATTTAGTTCTACTGAAAGTAGATGTGATTATTGATGTGACAACATTTTGATGACAATCAGTTTCAGCAGTTTGGTTTTTTAAATGTTACATTTCCTGTTCACAAATTTATCATGTAAATAATTATCACATAAAATCCCAGTGAGTTTATTTAAATTAATGTACAAAAAATAAGGTCTGAAATGTCCTTAAAACTTGAAACATTGCAAAGGAAATGTTTATATTTATATTTTTTGTAGAAACAGAAATATTTGCTTTGGAAACAAAATTTTGGATACTGGGGGTGATGGTGAATGATTCAAGCAAACATGCTCCCAGAAGACTGATGGAGATTCTTTAACACTGCTGTTTACCCAAATTACCTCTTTGAAATCTTTACACTGGAACGCAGTACATTAAAAACCTGCTGGCAAACGTTAGGTTAACAATGAAATGTCTTTTGCAGACATACCACCTAATCATAACATTTTTTAAATATGTTCTACGGTCCCTTGTACTACCTAATCACCAAAATCACTTTTCTCTTTAATTAACGTTAAAATTTCACATCTTAAAACTGGGCGTCACGGTGGCGCAGTGGGTAGCACGGTCGTCTCACAGCAAGAAGGTCGCTGGTTCTAGGCTCGGCTGGGGCAGGTGGCATTTCTGTGTGGAGTTTGCATGTTCTCCCCGTGATCGCGTGGGTTTTCTCCGGGTGCTCCGGTTTCCCCACAAGTCCAAAGACATGCGGAATAAGTGAATTGAATAAGAACAATTGCCCATAGTGTTAAAGTGTGAAGGTGTGTGTGAATGTTTCCCAGCGATGGGTTGCGGCAGGGAAGGGCATCCGCTGCGTAAAACATATGCCAATGAGTTGGCGGTTCATTCCGCTGTGGCGACCCCGAAAGGGAATAAAGCCGACATGAAGATGAATGAATGAATGAATCTTAAAACTGATATAACCAAATTGTTTTCCGGCATGGTGTTTATAAAGTATGACTTTGTTGAAGATTTGTTAAATTATGTATTACTGGTCAAAAAAAAAAAAGGAAATGTGCAACATGTCTAAAACTGTGTAGATTAACTGATGTGGTGGAGCAAACCAGTTGTTTTAAAATACATAAATTACTTAATTGAGAGGGTGTTTTTTCAGGACCTAGCCATGGGTTACTTAGTTTTAGTTAAATTGACCCTGAATGCGTAGACATACCAAGTCATTTTGAATAATTTCATGTAGGAAGCTGGCTTCTACCTCTTTCAACATAACTGCACCCCATGGTTGACACACTCAGATGTGTATGAACTTGACTGACCTGTACAGGGTCCTGCTCTCAACCTGAGAAAACATCTTTGGGATGATGTAAAAAAAATTCCTCATGGACTTAATGTGAAAACTGGACTAACAGTGTGCAAAGATAATGATTTGTACTGCTTTTTGTACTGCTCCGATTACAAAACAGTTCACTCAGTTTTGGCCACCATTGTTCCTTTCACAGATAAAAATATGAGTGAAGAAATTAACACGGCATTTTAGCTCTTCTTATCAACGCAGTTCTCCTCACCACATTATGAAGAAGCACTATCGGAATACTCCTTGATTTATGAATTGAGCTACATGGCTACTATCGGGGATACTCTATTATTTATAAATTAACTGGTATAGTGGAGGCCTCAAATTATATAGCCAAATTTTCCTTTAAAACTCGACTGCATGCTGCGCTATAATCTGTTCTTCTTTTCTTGACAGATTTTTTAGTGAATAAATATCATCAAAGGCAATTTCTTTTTTCCACAGATAATAAAATTGGATCGGTGTTACTCAGCAGTCACTTCAAACAAATCAGTAACAGTCTGAAAAGCAAAGACAGAATAAGTTAGCACAAACAAGGCTATGAGTCAGTGCTCAAGCAAAACAGGCAAAACTATGAGATCAGAATGTCTCATGCTGTCACATTCTGCCACAGACTGTAACCGCCTTCCTCAAATAACCAAGTTAAAGAGACACATGTCAAAACATCCTACATCAACCTTGCTTCCCTTTAGTCACACTAAATATTTCATGCAGGGTGTTTAGAACGATGAGTGTAGAATCCTCTAAATGTAATTCCATATTACTTGTGTAAACAACCCTGGAATGAGAAAGCTGGCTTTGTAAGATTAACCTATTCTAAAAGAATGAATAAAGAATCATTTGAAAGGCTCCTTTCAAATGTATGGCGATGCGCAAGATAAAAGTCAGACAAAGTCCCATACTGCATGGTCTCTCTCAAGTACAAGTGTATTTCCAGCTTTTAGAACCAATAGACGAGTATTGTGACTAATCAGAGGGAGCAATGTGTAAACATTTACACAAACATGTCAGTCACATCCGCACATCCTCAACTTCAATCAGAGGTTTATTTGTCTTAGTCTGGAATGAGATGCAAAGGGTAAAGATGAGTCTCTGTCAAATCACAGAGAGACAACCTTGAAAGGGGTGATATTTTTTTCTTCAAACTTGATATTCAAAAAGGTTTTTTTTCTTTCGTTAATATTATTTTTACAACAATTATTATTATTTTACAATCATAGCATATTCAATTGCACATCATAATAATGCATTCAGTTAGGCTAACTTACACTAAGACAAACTAACACACTAATAATTAGGGATTAATGAGTCTCAAGTTTTACCTTTGATTTAAGTAATAATGATTGACAATTACAGGTCTTGCAATTAAGAGTCAAATAATTACTAACACACAACTGTTAAGGATTATTTTTTAAGGATTAATACCCAATATAATTAGTCAATTTGCTCTATTCTTTTACACTTTATTAGCCCAACCTTGCTTATAAAACTGCTTTGAAGCATTGGCAAAAAGTTCTATATACTTTTATTTTCATTAGCTTTGAATGGTACAAAGGCATTCACGTGCTTCCTTGATGTCTGTTGCATTTAATGCCAAACAGTCTTATGCACCAGGTGTCAAAGTCACATCAAGTTATAAAATAAAGTGTTGTATGCAGTAGCCTTTCTGAGATTCCAGCCAGGGAGTTATTTAGTGTTATTTAAGCCTGTGGTCAGTCTGACCCATTCACCAAAATGATTCCATTGGGCATTTACTTGTGCTGTGGCTGTGACAGCGTTATGGTTATTGGTGAGTCAGAAGTTTAGGGCTTATTTTTGAGCTCTGACTGTTCTCCTCAAAAGGCACATGCTTTATTGCTTATTCTCTTTCATATTTTTTTTCCAATAGTACTGAAATAAATTTATTTCGTTTTCACTGTTAAATTTTATTGTCTAATTCATCCCTTACACTACATTTTTTTACTTTATTTTACTAGATTAGCTAACCTTTATTATGTTTCACAGTACAATTATATTTTACAGTTTTTTTATTATTCCTCTATTTGTTGCACAAAATATTGTTTATTTTCTTGAAAAAAATGCTAAATTTTTGTAATAGTAATACTACTTTATATTAGTAATAAATATGCACATACGTATAAGTGAATTGAGTAAGAACGATTGCCCATAGTGTTAAAAAGAGTGAATAAGTGTGTGTGAATGTTTACCAGCGTTGGGTTGCGGCTGGAAGGGCATCCGCTGCGTAAAACATATGTCAGAGAGTTGGCGGTTCAATCCTCTGTGGCGACCCCAAAAGGGAAGAAAGCCGACATGAAGATGAATGAATGAATATATATATATATATATATATATATATATATATATATATATATATATATATATATATATATAGTATCAACAACAACAACAACGTTTACTTCTACAACTTTTCCAATACATTATTTTTCTCTATTTTATATGAAATGAACTTGATGAAAGTTGTTTATTGAAATAAAAGTAAAGTTTGAACTTGATGAAAGTTGTTTAAAGTTGACTTTCTTAAAGCTAGATGTGAATAAATCAGGTTTGTGTATGTTTTTGGCCATGCAGAATCAACTTTGCCACTATTATTTTCAGCGAGCTACAGCTGTTTTTTTACATGCAATAACAAGAATACCACAGCACTCAATTCCATAACTTACTCAGTAAGAAGCTGTTGACTTTGGTCAATGGCAGGGTTGAGCCTGGTTTGTGACCTCTGGCATTGTATGTAGAGACTTATCCCAGATGAGATGGCTGGTGGCCTGTGGTTCCACCTCGGCAGGGGCCTGCGCCACATGAGCTTGGCACAGCTACCAACGGGCAGAGTGACCTTGCTTAGCAGTCTAATGGAGAGCCTGGCATTAATCCACATTTCCGACTCAGCAAAGAGGTTGTTTCCCAATCAGGGGCCATGATCCCTCTGCTGGCCTCTACGACCCTCTTCACACATCATATCAATGACAGTAATTGTCACCATTGCACAGAGCTGATAAAAGCAGTAACATATAGAAGAGACAATGAGTGAGAAACGGGAAATTATTACACAAATCTGGGGTAATCAATGCTTTCCCATTGTTCGTTTTCATTTTGGATGGGTTCAGTTTTCTATGTTTTTGATGCATGTAGCATAAAAATAGTTTTTGTAAATATTTGGAAATTATATAACGTTTATTTTATTTCCTCTTAGCTCTACTAAAACCCTACAAACTTTTAGCCAGAGCACATTTACTTAGAACTGTATAGCCATCATATATTTGCATTCACTCTTTAAAAATGGGTGAAATACAGGCAATTCATGTTGTGTGATGAATTAATAAAAACTTTTTTTTTACAAAAAAAGAGTCAATTAGCAGAATTATTTTTACTTTCATTCATTTACTGTCTATTTTAAATATTAGAATCAAATATCTTGGACTAGTTTTAGATCTACATTAACATCATGGACATAAAACACTAAAAAGACAACGTGAAGAAATTCAGTTGATAAAGTATTTTAACATAGTTCAGAATATCAAAAATAATTACAATTCTGCAATGAAATTGCAAATGAAAATAGTAATAGTTTCTATGGGTCTCAAATTCCACCATGCAAATAAAAAAATGCAAAAAATATATGTGCACTCATTTTAAAAATCAGAAAATATAATCTTAATTTAAAACCAAACTGAAGCAGCTGGTGTGGCAGGGAAGGGCATCCGCTGCATAAAACATATGCCAGTGAGTTGGCGGTTCATTCCGCTGTGGCGACCCCGAAAGGGAAGAAAGCCGACATGAAGATGGATGGATGAAGCAGCTGGTGGGGAGACATTTTTTAGATTTTAGATGAATTTTTTAAAAATTAAAATATGAATTCAGGAAATAATTTTTTTACAATCTGGATGTATACTGAAACAGATTTCATTGGTAGAGTAATAGGAAAATTAAAACCCGGTATAGCAAAAATGATCAAGAGGAGTTAAGAAGTCAGCGCATTTTGTTTAGCATAAATAGAAAAACAAAACAGTCATACACTTATATATTAGGGATGATTAGTGGAAAGAGGGTTTGCGAATATTCTATTCACAAAGACCTGTGAGCAGTTTCCCACCTTTTGACATTAACACGTCTTTATATTGATGTGCTGACATTATAAAAGGAATGTGTGTATAAAGACCTCATGCCAATCAATGAACACCTTGTCATTAGTCTATAGATCAATCTCAGTGCTCAGATGTGCTTGACTTTAATTTGCAATGTAGAGAGGTAGAGAGAGCTATTCTCTGGCATCCTGTTGTCTGTCTTGAAAAAATATTCCTTAATTCCAAAAAAATCACACAGCAATATTAATTTTAGATTTTTTAGAGCATTTTTAAGCAATGACCGATTACACAGCCCTTAATGATTGTTACATAGCTACACATTCTAGTCTACATAATTAAAGAGTGCTCAACATGCAACTTAAAGCAAAGTGCAATAAATCAGTGTGCAAATGATTACAAGCAATTTCCAGTGCTACAGCTACATCAGAACTAGACATTTTTAAAATATCCAAATTATAGTGTAAAATAATTATGTTTTAAAGAAATTAACTGAATAGCTATTTTAAGGTGTTTATTTAAATGTGTTGTCAAATATTTTATTTTAATGGTTCATTTGAACTCAGTATGAATTTCGTGACGCATGCATGTATTTATTCATTTGTTTGTTTGTTCATCTATATGTTTATTCATTATGTCACATACAGCAGTGCTTTTTCTGGAAAATAGTTTAACTAAAATTTGTTCTGACTGTGTATTTTTAAAAGTTGGAAACTTTTCAGAAGTGAGAGATTCATTGATAACTGAAATATAATATTAGTGAGACACGAATAATCAAGTGTATGGTCGCCAACGGAAAAGAAAGTCTGTTCAGCAAAATAACCCTTATGATGGTTCTTCCTCATTGAAATTAATTTGTAATTACTTGTTTTTTTTTTATATACTCCATAGACATATTTTCGTTCAAGTTATGTCTTTTATTTAGTTAACTATGAATTTATTTTTACTTTATTTATTTATACATTTTCATATTTCTTCATTCTCAACTTTTTCATTCATTTATGTGTGCACTGAGTGTTTCTACAGTGTATGGTTTTCCAATTCAGATTAAATACTTTTCAGATGCCAAATTTGTCAAAAAGTTATTTTCTCTCTATTTCCTCTAGACAATATAAACATAAAATGATCCATGATGATTTAAACTATTCCCGTCCTATGATTTATTATCTAACTATTTATGTTTTGTTCTTGTGTATTTATCTTGTTCTTTTTCAAAGTCTATCATGTGGCTGTCATCAGTTTTTGAATGGATGACTGCAAGAAAATGAGATTCATTAGGGGGTACAGAATATGTAATAATGTATGAATAGGTCAATTACATACGACAGCGATCATGAGGTTGCATGCATGGATTCACTAGATGAATTATCCCAACAAACAGCTTTCAAAGCTCTTTTGGGATATAAATTGAATGCAATTCAACAGTTACTTCTGATTTTGGAATTACAAAATAATTCTTTCCAACATTGTTAAAGTGTGATTTTTGAGAGTAATGTCAGGGTAATTATTTTCTGTTTAACATTTGAATTTTTTTTTTTTTTTTACATTAGATTTTTTTTTATGTGGGTTTCTTGTGGTCAAGGAGCTGTATTTTTTGTTGGCGAGTTTGATAAGGTGAAGTTAGGTGGTGTCCGTGTGTGCTCACCAGTTCAAACACTCAGGAGTCAGCCTGACAAATTCCATCGCTTCTGTTGACCATCTATGCTTTGATGTCATTTCATCTCTGCCCAGAGCTCTCCAGCTCTTATACCTCAGTCAATGCCTGTGAGATAAACTTGAAAGCTGGGGGTGATAGCAAGAGACAGTAGAAGCTGCTGAACAGTACTACTACACAATCTCAAGAGCCTTCCTGTCAAATTATACCATGCTGTCTCAAGGGAAGAGAGACGAAAAACAGGAATCTCTCGGTCAGATTTTTTACACAATTTCACTCTAAAAAGAGGAGAGTGATTTCTCTTCTTTAGGAAGAATTTTCACAGATCTCACTGAGAATGCGTGGAAAGAGACCCCATTCCAGGTGCAAGCGCCACCGCTGCAAATCAATCACTCCATTTCAGAGAGATAATTTATTATGGGTGCTGAGGGTTACGAATTCAATCTCCACCATGTTCTGACTGCCATGTCCAATGCTTAAGCCTGTCATCAGTCTTCATCTGGATAACTTTTAGTCTTCTGTCCCCACCATTATAAAAGTGACATTTTTCTGAATCCGTAATGAAATACGACAGCTTACATACAAATGATGAGGTGGCTAAATGTGATAAATCACTTTACTAGAACATTATTCTTCTAATCCCTTTAAACTAAACTCAACACATTGCTCAACTAAAACTGTGAATGTTGTTCCATATGTAATAATGGTGTTTAGAAATAAGAAGAAATGTATAAAAACAAACGGAGACCATTCATGTTGTATTTATCATCTATAACAAGAATCAATTTAGTTTTTACATTAAGTTTAAGAAAAGATTTTACAAGTGTAGTCATTTTCTAGTACATCCTCCTCAAAATTGTTAATATATCCAAACTATTTTATGAATATATCCAAAGTATTTTTTTATTAATGCAAATGTATACTTTCATATTATATTTTTTTTAGCTGAAAAAGATACAAACCCATTAGTGTTGGGTTTATAATTCAAATGTGAAATGTAATTTGGAAACAGCTGCTATAACATTCATCATATCTTTCTGAAAGCAAATCTGACAAATTACATAAAAGGTTTAGAAAAAAAAGCAATTAAGGTTCAGCGAAACATGTAATTTAATCAGTCAGAAATTGATGTTTTTGATGCTTATGAAATAATTACCTTTCTCCTCTTCTTTTTGAAATTTTTCTTAAATAAATTCTAAACATGTATAAGCTTGGAAAATTTGTGGTTTGAAGCAACAATTATACTGACATTTTGCTATATTTGGGGCTAACTGACAACTTAATTATACACATATATTCCACAGTGGAATTGCGTGAATTCTCTGAGCCCAGTAGGAGGATCTGAAGTCTCTCAATCCCTATCGGTTGAGCCCTAGCTACTTATCATTTGAGTACAATTATTGCTACAAGCAATAGACATCAAACTTCTCCCCATGTCAGACCACATGAACTGGATTTCTTCCAGACAGAGACCAAACTAGTGGCTATCACAGACTAGTGTGTAACCTCTGCTCACGTCTGGTGTCCCACAGGTTTATTTTGTGCCCACCCTTTTCATTATTTACCTTCTTCCCCTTAGCTCAATTTTCAAAAAGTTTGTCATTTCTTTTTGTTGTTACACTGATGATCCAAAATTACACATCTCTTCAAACCTAACCACTTTAAATCCTCTAAACAAATTTTCAGCAACAAAACTAAAATTTTGCTCGTTGGTTCAAAAAGCAGGCTGTCAAAGTTCTTTGTCACTTTGTCAACTACTCCAGTCATTAGTTTAGTTTAGCTTTGAGTTCAGCTATACCCTTCATTTTTTAAATCAACTGGCTCTGGAAGTTTGGAAAAGCCCTCATCTTGACTATTTTAAAGTTACACCTACAGGCCTAGAGTGTGTAATGTTTATATTATTGATGTTTTACCTTAATTGTTTATTAATGTTATTTTGTTTCTATTATTATTGTTGATGTTCTTTACTGTTGTTTCACGAGATTTTTGTGCTCATAATTGCCTAGTATCACAAGTGGGGTTGGCGAGAAATGTAGAAGCATACTAGGTGAATTATACAGTAGTTAGTCCGGGACCGTTGAACAACCTTGGCCCGGAGAATACCCTCCTAGATTTCCAATTATTACCGCAGTTTAAACGAGGAGTAGACGATCTTACACAAAGTGAGAAGTGAAACGTGCATGGTGAGTGGTGAAGGGTTGGATGGAGGGATAGCTTGCATGATGTAGATGTTATCTTTCTGGTCGTGTCTTATATACTGAAGATAATATGGATAGGTAGGACCATATGATTAGTCAATTATCAGCCAAGCTCCTCTTAAACCTATATTAATCGGATGATTAACATCAATATGTTTTTATATGCTTCCTTGTAAAGTAACCTTGAGGTTATTAACTTTTATCAATTGTGCAATTGTGTCAGCATAGCATAGAACCCGTATTGCCAGTAGAATAACTGACTGATACATTTGCCTGACTTTTTGGTCCCATCCAGATATCAGTGGTAATCAGGAAATTGTTGTTTACTGCCTTTTCTATTCTTTATACTCTATAATGGATTTTTATTTCTTGGTTTGAGTTGTTTTGTGTGTAATGTGAACTGTCTGTATCGTTTAATAGGATCGGCATGACACTGAGCATGTCTCTGTGAGTCTTTACAATTAAATGTTAAGCTTGACATTGTATTTGCCTTCCACTAAAAAAAAACAAATAGAACAGATCATTAATTTTTTTCTCACAATAACAAAATCTGAATGGCATATTTGAGAGATAAATAGATTACACCAATTATTTTTTTCCAAAGCTTGATGGATTTTCAAACATTTTAACAAATAAACTTACACACACAGTATGCATGCTTTCAGAACTATGCTTGACTTGCTGCCCAGTCATCTCAAGGTTTTAGATTTCCTGTCTGATTGACAGCTCTGGTACTTTTAATAGGGTTTGTAATAGATTGGAGATGCCTCTTATGCTCCTCTGGAGAGCACCCCAGCAGCTCTCCACTCACTCTTCTCATGTCAGTCATGATGCCTCAGCTTAGATTGGCTTATCTCGCTCTCACCCTGCCGATGACTCTAAGAGACAGATTAGTACAGATGTTCTATCTTCTCTGAACACACCACCTTTCATACATTCCTCCCTAAAATACACCGTTACTGCCTTTAAAATCCTAGAGTTCCTACACAAATTATTCTTACAGCATTAATAACGTGTTCCTCTATGTTTCAAAAATAAGAAAACAATAACAAGCACTTCATTTATCACTTTGTCATAAAAAATCAGTTTTAGCTTTTGATAAAAATAGCTAATTTTACAGACATTATCAAGAATGACAATCATTTAATCTTTTATAGATTATTTTTAGTCAGGTTATTAATAGTCTTTCTATCATATTTTGACATACAAGAACAAAGGGAACTTGACAAGGTGAATTCTCAAAGTCTATGGCTTTTCCCTTTCAATTTTCTGGTAGAATTTTCCTGCATGCCGGGTTGGTCAAAATTGGCCAAGTATGCCTCAAATCATCATGCATCAGGTGGTAGAATTTGTGCCTTTGATTTTGAAGAGCTACTGATTGCAGTGACAGTTCTACACTCTCAAAAATATAAATGGATATAGATCTGACTCAATATAATGCCTTCAAAATGCAGAAAAAATTCTGATCCTGCACTGCTGATTAGCTTGAACTTTTCATGAACATTACATTCCCATAGCCAGACTCATTAAAAAAAATGCAGGTTTTTATATAGTAGGTTTATTGTAACAGGCTGATCACTGTATACAGTGTTTTAAACTATATAAGTTATATAATAACTCATTCTTGTGCAAATTATTTGCTGATTAACACTGTAACCATTTCCATCAGGTAGTGACATGTTTGCATTATTCCATTAAAATTCAATTTGCAACATCACAGCAGGATAGTTAAGAATTTGTAGTATGAAAAACGTGTAATTTGTCCAGTACAGATGGAACCCACACAGTCAATGTACTTGAACCAGTAAATATTTTTTCTTTCTTTTCAATATTATTTAATATTATTATTTTATTTTCAATATTCAATATTATTTATATATTATGATCATCATAAATTTCCTATATAAATAAACATGACTATATTATTATTATTTGGATGCAATTATCTAAATAAATATTTCATCTTACATTTATTATATCTTATTAATTATTTATCTTAATAATATATATATTTTTGTTTTTCAATCTTTGTGAAACACCAAAAAAACATTTTCCAAAGAACAGCAGTGCACCTGTCCAACATGCTCTCTAAAAACACTTAAAGGTGAATCAGGAAATATATTTAACAAAAATGATGGTTAAACGATATTGATGTGACAATTAAACACATCACTTTAGGAAGCCTATAGTTTCATATAGAAACCTTTAGTCTGTAAGGACTGAAGTGAATCCATGATCTTAAGTATTTGTATGTTATTGCGGTATCAGTTTGACATACAGACATACACACATACATACAAACATGCATACAAACATACATACATATATACATACATACTACGCCAATACATACGTTTATTTTTAGTTGGTGACTGATTAGTAAACAATATTCAAAAAAAGTTTGAAGTACTGTATTGAAAGGTAATACCATGGTTAAATAAGGGGATTGTGAGCAGTATTCCTCATTCAGGTGACATACTGCTGATTGGCTGTGTATGTGAAGTCTGTCTCAGTCTGCTCTCATTTCTCAGAGACTGTCACAGACAGCCAATACTTAGTCTCATCGACATGATAGATTGCTGTATTATCACACAGTGACAACCCAGTACCACCCTCACCCTGAGGAAAATAGCATTCACAAAATGCTTGAGTCAGCTTGATTGATCCTCTGATTTTTGTGCCTGAGTACCTTAGAGATTTGAGAAAGTTTTAGACAGTTTTCCTTTGTAAGGTCAGCAGATTTAGAATAGAGTCCTGTGCTGTACGGAAACTGACAGATCATTGTCGTAATGACACTGTGCAACCCTGAAACATTGATACCATATTTCAAAGTTCATCTGAGATAACTGAGACTGCAGTCAGTGGAGCAGGTATTAGCCTTGAAAAGCCTTGTTTGATGATTGATTTTTTTCATTTATTTCTTTATTTTTGCTGGGAACCTTTTTGAATGTTAAAAAGGACAACCTAGATTGCAGCAACTTTCCAAAAATGAAAGACTAAGCTGCTTCTATTTGTGCCATTTTTTGTATAAACAGTTACATATATTTCAACCTAGACATATAAAAACAACCACAAAAATTGGAATTAGGTTTTATGATATAAAAGATGATCAATCATTACTGTATTAACCAGGGTCTGAGGTGGGCCTCACCTTGTCTTCCCAGAGAGAAAGGGCATTTCATCTTGGTGAAAAATGTAGACATTTGAAAAGGCTGTCTGTGCTTTGCATGCTCTCCACTAACACCATTAATCCTCAAATTTCTACCTTATTCATATATATATATCCGATGCCTGATACCCATACATTATATTTCAATATCTGATTGTTAATCCTCCTTATAACATTTCTCTTCTCTACAACACATTTACAACTTCTATTTTTTATGTAAAATAGAAAGGAAAAAAAAAAATACACCATAATTACAGGTTAGCGAATGAGTGTGATTTGATTGTGTTTGAGTTAATACCAACTTGCTGTAAAAGGGAACCCCCTATAGCCTAAACATCAGATCAAAGTCTTTTCTATTCAACAGATAGCGTACGAATGGTGAAGCTACATTGTCCATGCCATATTTTTTCATTATCTTTTTTACACTGCTTAAGTGTCATGCCCATTGTAAAGAGAGGGTGCCCTTTACTTCCCTGATCTACAAGTTAAAAGTTGGTTAAAAGTGTTTAGATGAATAGAGATACACCAGATACAGTCAGGCAAGAAGAGACACATTCTCTCAATGATTATTACAGTCTTTACTCAAAAATAAGGATTAATTCATGTTGTATACTTTATTTTCCAGAAATTTTCCATTTTCATTTGTTTGCATGATAATTAAACTATTGGATTAGCCTGTAACTAAAATTCACCTCTTCTTAAAATATTTGTGGAAATAAAAATAAAACTGTAGTTTATTGTTGTTCTGCAATGTTTGTTTAAATATACTATATTAGGTCTTGCCATTCTCATCTAATGTGTGTCAATAACCAGGTATGTTAGCCCAAAGACACTGTTGTTTGTTTTTACAAAATGTCTGAAATCCCTAAACAAAATAGGTTTATATAGGTTTTCTGAAATTATATTCAATATGAAGTTTCATTTAGCATACACATTTAAATTAGCTTTGATTTTTTTTTTGTTGGTTTACTCTGATGATCAACTTAAGTTACAATCTGAATCTGTTAAAACAAACATTTAAACAGAAAAGAGTCACAGAAAAAGCCCTGCATTTGCTGAAGAATGAATCTAGTGAGGTAACATTTCAGCTTAACTAATTCACAAATTTTTCAAGTCTAAATAATCAGTTTTTTTGTGTGTATGCTGGATCTGCATCAATGTTTTTTTTTTTGCAAACACACAACATGCAGAGGACATTTAGATTTAACAAAAATAAGCAGATTCAAATAGCAGATTAAGTAGGCTATCCCAGAATGAAACTGAAATTACATAACAGATAAAAAAAATCATATAAATCATAAAAACTGAATATCCAACAGAATTAAAACATTTGTCTTGTATTTCAATTGTTGCTCCAGTCACATAGATTATGTTGCAACTGTTAAATTTCTGACCTTCTGCCCAATACTTTTCTCTCCCTTGAAGGAAATCAATAATACTTATCTTTGATAAAAGAGTCTACTGAGGCAGAGTAGATCTCCCTGCAATGAAGCCATGTTTCTTTTTCTCTATCTCTGTTCTCTTGATTATTTCATTTTTGTCCAGGAAAATAAACACCACATCTCAATGTGCAATGCTAAGGAAAAACAAATGCAGTGCCTCATTTCAAGATTAAATTAGGATGTCAATTTCAATGCACAAAAGGAAGATGTAGGGATAAACAACCCAAATCATTGGCTGTTTCAACCAAAATATTCTGCTTGCAATTTATGACTTTTTTTTTTTTGCAAATGCAAAGATAAACTAGAACACATACTGTTTCAACATGTAGTTTCAGGCTCATCAGACTTCAAATGATGAGTAGATAGTGCACTCCTATACCCACACTCCCAAAAGTTACTTCACGATTGTGTGTATTTGCCTATTCTGTGTGATTGAGTCAGCTTGATAATTAGTGGTTAATCTTATGCACTGAGCACCATCCTGCTGCTGTTTCTCTCGCTATCCTCTTTTTCTTCTCCATGAATATCAAATGCCTCCATGCTGGGGAATGAAAGCAGTACATCTCTGCTGTAGACATATAAGCATGAAACGAGAGAAAGTACACCACACACTGACAAGAGAAAGCAGCAGGCTTCAGACATAAGGCAGCCACTCGTATCTGGCCTACTGTTTTCATTCAGGTATCTACTCCCTCGTTCTTCCTTTTCTCTTGTCATGTTTCAGATTCACTGCATTTTCAATTCTGTCTCTTGAACACATGCTGCATTCCAGCAAATAGCCACAAAGCCTCCCTGAACACTGGGTTAGGTACAAAAACGATGTGATTCCACATACATTATTTGACTTTGTTGCAAATGTAATCTCTTTTGAAGATGTTCAAATATTCAGTGTGTAATAATAATGCAATAGATTAACAATGGTTGTACCATCATGGGTGTCTACAGATCTGAAATTTATGGATAGTAAGTAATCTAAATTTCAGAGTTTTAGCGGCCTTTTTCCACCTTGTTAAAAAATGAAGAATGTGGCATGCTCGGTTTAACCTTTTTCTTTTTACTGAGACTAAAGGCCTCTTCACATCTAACCGAATATTCTGTGCGAAGTTATGTGCATGAACATACCTCAATCGGAAAAGCATGAGTGCTGATGGCACATCACACATCTGTCTGAGCGATTGGTGCGAACGAACAAGAGTTCAGCCCTGCCATAACCGATGGGTCTTTTGATGACTGGATGGGACATGAAAGAGCCACTGGATGTCGCTCGACACACTCTCCCACGTCAATCTCACAACAAAAAATAGCACCAAAGAACTACGAGAGGAACAGCAGAGGAAGAGACTGCCAAAGAGGAGAATATACACATCCAGAAGCTTGTATTGCTGGTGTCCGACCATTAAGAGCTGTTTAATAATCCCCTTAAAAAGATTATAAAATAGCCATATTATTTGATTAAGACATAATTGATAAAACATACTTGATTAAGATTTAAGATTATTTGTTTGTTTTTTCAGATGCTGTCCGGCAAACTTTTCATCGATGGATCTTAAGTTTGTATATTCTTTATGCTGGGGAGGTGACTAGCTCCACACTAGGACTTTGTAAAGCGGCTTTGTAAGCAACTGCTACAAAAATCAAGTTGAAAACTTGATTGCTTGATACAAATCTGTTTGAAAAAAAAAAAAATGTATATATATATATATATATATATATATATATATATATATATATATATATATATATATATATATATATATATATATATATATATATATATATATATATATATACACTTTTTTTTCTTTTTCTTTTTTTTTTGAAGGTCCAGATCCAGGTCCATTTGATAGATAGTTAAAGAGAGTTAAATAACTATATTTAACGCAATTGTAGATACTTTTCAATCAAAAATCAAAACATAAATACAATCTAAAAAGGAAGATTGGAAACTAAAAAAAGAATGTGGCATGTGTAAGGAATGACTCAGGAGGGTAAAGACAAAAACATGAATATCCAAACATACTTCCATTTTACTCAGTAAAAAAAACAAACATGGAGTAGGGCTGAAGCAGATACACAAGCGCAATTGCTCTCAAGTCTATGGAAGAAAACAGTACACAGCAGCATCAAAGAGTGACAAGGAAGGTCCAAAAGAGGGTCTTCTCTATTGTGCACCATGGGCTTCACACAGGCACACATTATTAGTTCTTGAATGCTGGGGATGGTCCTTGGCATCTTATATAAAAAATACAGATGTTTTCTGAAATCTGGTTTTGGTCTCTTAAAAAAATTAAAGGGTAAATTGACACATTAATCCATTACAAAATTGTTTAATATTGGACATGTGTTGTGTGCTCCAGCTAGGAAGCTACAGTCAGCTAGTAGTTTGATCCTCACAGTACTTAATACCCACTAACACTAGGTTTCAGATTGATGAGAGTTATGAAACTTTAAAGCAAAATCCCACCTTTGTATACTGTACAACAGTTAAATGTATGGAGGGGTGACGGGGAATTACTGTGGAATAAAGATTATCTGTTTTTTGGTCAACTTTAATGGTGTGGTGAGGGCTTTATAACCAAAATTTGATTTTATTTAAATTTAAGTTAGCAGAAGTGTTGGAGAAATCCCTAAACTGTTAAGTTTCATGGTTTATATATTGGGTTTACAATTAATTTACAGATTGTTCTTTTAATTATATTTTCATGTAATCTAATGTAAATGTAAATGTTGAATGTAAAAACACTGGTCAAAATACTATTTTACCTTTATAAAAATACTAATAAAATATCCATTTGGTGTCACAAACTTAAAAAATAAACCATATGTGATTCTAAAAATTTGTGGCTGGAAGGGCATCCGCCGCGTAAAACATATGCCAGAGAGTTGGCGGTTCATTCCGCTGTGGCGACCCCAAAAGGGAAGAAAGCCGACATGAAGATAAAGATTCTAAAAATGATATAGTTTTGAATGATCTGGAAACAAGATGGGTATGTCTTGTTTAAATTTAGAAATGCATTGCTTACTTTTTTCACTCTATTAACAACAAACTATTGACATTATATTTGCATTTAGCTCACAAAGCCTTTTGCCATAAAGACTGACTTTGTGAATGTCAACATATTGAAGAGGCAGAAAAACTGTTCCTTGGCTCACAGTCAATATAACTGTAAATAGTATACTAGTAGTATTGAGACTGAAACAGAGGGCTGTTCACTCTAAATGTAAATGAGATGAGCTCTGAGTGTGCTCAGGTAATGTGTGAGCTGAATGTGCTGGTCCATTCTGCTCCACAAACACTGTTTAGAGGAGGAAGAGGGATGTAGTAAAAAATAGTCACTGTACATATTTAGGTTCTGAGGAGGCATAGAATTCAAATATGTTGATGATAATTACTTTTAATTTGTAGAATAAAATAAAAGTTGATTTTTAATCTAAATATAATTGTAGGTCTGTTAAACCTGGACAGTTTATTCAGATGGAAAATGAACGGGGGAATCTACTCTGGTAAAGGATGGGCAGAGACAGTGAGAGAACTTATTTACACTTTGAGTGCTAACCCCATGCCCTAAACTCACTGAGAGTCTGCCAGACGGTCACCCAACTAAGTGGAGTAAGGATATAGTAAAGGTATCTGTGTAGTTTGGACATGTTCTCCATTTTGATAAACATACTGAAAAACTCTTAAGACTTTTGAAAATTGAAGTGAATTATATAATTTAGACAAAACAATTTGCAATATCATGGCTATATTTGTTAATTGTTTCACAAGATTTCCATCTACTACCCTGGACGTGATTATGAAATGAAGTATGAATATAAATACTGAGGGTGTGAGACTTGTTGCTATTTAGGTTTAACTTGTTTAAGTTTAAATGTTTTTTTTTCACCTATTTGTTTACATTTTAAACGTAATAATCCATAATTCATCTTTACATCAATGCATCTATCAATCCTATCACCCAATTATAATACACCCTAATATAATTATTCCACTGAAATGCAGGGTTTTGTACAAACATTTACAATGCAAACAATGTATTTGTTACAGTGCAGTGTTGAAAATTGTTTTTTAATATAATAAAAAACAGAAAATATGAAATAGGCTTTTTAATTGGAGGTTCACTTATTATTTTAGTATATGCTGTGTAATGTTTAACTATTCATTACCCCATATTTATTTAAGAGCCACATTTAAGGATTTTACAGCTGTTTTTCAAGCACTGTCAGCAAAAAAAAGAAGAAGAAAACAATATGAGTGGTTGACCCTTTAATGCAGCCTTTGTGTCAAAAATCAGAGGTGAAAATGTATGTATGTAAAGGGCCATCACTTTCATAGAACAGCCACCCTTATAACTGACACTATAAAATGATTATACAGATTACTAAGCCTTCTACCAGCAATGCTTGTAGTTATAGTCTGTGTCTTTAAATGGTTACAGACAATGACTACAGACTGCTTTTTGTTTCAGCTGTACGGCACAAAAGCTGAACCTTTAATTTTGGGGGTCATAGTTTTTATAACAGACTGTAGTGATTGCAATTGTTTATGAGTGGCTTTATAACATTTATTACAATAAACCTCAATCAATCAATAAAGCTTTTATACAGCGCTTTTTTTAGCATTTGCTTTCAAAGCAGCTTCACAAAGTCCTAGTGTGAGTCAGGTAGCTTAAATAAGAGTTCCCTCTGTGAGGTCCCTAGGAGCCTCGCTGATTGAGGCAGGTACTAGTCACCTCCCCAGCATAAAGAATATACAAAATTAAGATCTATCGATGAAAAGTTTCCAGACAAAACCTGAAAAAAAAAACAAAGACAAAACAGAAACTAACAAACTAAAAACAATGTTTTTTCAACAATTTGTATGTTTATAGTGCTCAGACACCATATCCGTTTAGACATATTCCAGGAGCCAATTATTTGAATGCTAGATTAAACAGATATGTTTTTAATTCAGTTTTGAACTCTGTGAGGGTAGTTAAGCTTCGGACAACATCTGGGAGTCTGTTCCAGAGCTTCGGGGCTCTATATGAGAAGGCTCTTCCCCCTCTGGTAGATCTAGTAATCTTCGAAATAATCAGTAGTCCTGCTTCTTGTGATCGAAGAGAGCAAGCTGGAATATATTCCTTATATATATATATATATATATATATATATATATATATATATATATATATAAGTCCCATGACGCTGACCACTTGGGATGCACTTTGTTTAAGCAAACCAAAGATGATAATAGGGTGGCTCCTTCAATTCAGGACACCTCTTTCATGAAAATTATGGCGGAAGGTCTACAAAGGGACTCGAGCAACAGTTGGGTAGCACCATTACCCTTTGAGAGCCCACGTCCACGTCTCCCTAACAACAGGCCCCAAGCACTGAAACGTCTTATGTCTCTTAAGCGCAACCTTCAAAGAAAGCCTGTTACAAGACAACACTTCCTCAGTTTCATGGACAAGGTATTTGAAAAAGGCCATGCCGAGTTAGCCCCTCCTCTGAGTGAAAGAGAGGAACAATGGTACCTGCCAACATTCGGAGTGTACCATCCGAAAAAAAACTGACAGAATCAGAGTAGTTTTCGATTCAAGTGCCTAACCCAGTGGTTTATCACTTAATGATGTGCTTTTAACCGGGCCTGACCTGAACAACACACTGGTGGGAGTATTGATCCGCTTCAGGAAAGAAGCCATCGCCTTTACTGCAGACATAGAACAGATGTTCTACTGTTTTTTAGTAAGAGAAGAAGACAGAAACTTCCTACGATTTCTGTGGTTCCAGGGTAACGACCTTTCCAAGGACATCGTAGATTAACACATGAGGGTCCACGTATTTGTTAATAGCCCCTTGCCCGCAGTGGCTATATATTGTCTACATCAGTCTGTTCAGATTGGCGATTTCCATGTTGACCCTGATGTCAAGGATTTTGTTTTGCGTGACTTATGTAGATGATGGCCTGAAGTCACTGCCTACAGTGGAGGCTGCAATCAGTTTGCTTAAAAGAACGCAAGATGTTCTCTCCAAATCAAATCTGAGACTGCACAAGATCGCAGCGAACAACAAACTGGTCATGGAGGCTTTTCCATCAACAGACCTGAAGGATCTAGACTTGGAGGCAGACATGCTGCCAATGCAGCGTAGTCTTGGAATTAATTGGGATCTTCATAGAGACTGTTTCCTTTTCAGTGTCTGTGAAGAGGGTAAACCCTACACCAGACGAGGTGTCTTATCCACTATCAACAGCCTATATGATCCTCTTGGATTTGTAGCGCCAGTGACAATCCAAGGCAAAGCTATTCTGAGAGAACTCACTTCCGTGAATGGTGACTGGGATGCTCCACTGCCACAAGAATTGGAGGGAGCTTGGACTTCATGGAGACTTTCCTTATCAGAGCTTTCTAATTTCTCCATTCCTAGAGCCTTCACTGAAACTTCTCCATCAGCAGCTGTCAAGAGGGAATTGTGTGTCTTTGCTGACGCATCAACCAAAGCCATTGCTGCAGTGACATATCTAAAAGCCACAGATGCTGCGGGGAATAATCACATCGGATTCGTAATGGGAAAAGCCAAACTTGCGCCCCGCCCTGAGCACACAGACTTGAGCTTTGTGCGGCAGTGCTTGCCGTTGAGTTGGCGGACTTAATTGTTGCTGAATTGGATCTCCAGCTTGATGCTATAACCTATTACTCAGATAGTAAGGTAGTCCTCGGATACATTTGTAATGAGACCAGGCGCTTCTATGTTTACGTCAGTAACCGGGTACAATGCATCCGTAAGTCCTCCAATCCAGCGCAATGTCGATATGTGCCGACAGACCAGAACCCGGCAGATCACGCAACACGTTTTGTTTCTGCAGCATACTTACGCAACACCAATTGGCTAAGCGGACCCAAATTTCTGCGCACACCAGAACCAGGTACCTCTGAGAGTACCTACAACCTTGTTGAACCAAGCTCAGACCCGGATATAAGGCCTTTAGCATCCACATTAAGCACCACAACCCTATCTAAGCAGCTCGGTTCCCAACGCTTTGCCAAATTCTCTTCTTGGAAGTCCTTGACCGGCGCTATCACTCGCTTAATTCACATTGCTCACCATTTCAAAACAGCTAAGAAAGGAAAAAGTGCTTGTAAGGGCTGGCATCACTGCAAAGCTGAGTTCACTTTGGAGGAATCCAATAAAGCTTCAGCCATCATCATCCAAGAGGCACAAAAGGAAGTTTACAGTCAAGAGATCAAATGTATCCAAAAACAAGAGAGAATTCCAAAAAGTAGTCCTCTTTATACTTTGGATCCATTCATTGATGAGCAAGGTCATCTGAGAGTCGGAGGTCGTCTTCATCGATCAAGCCTTAATCAGTGTGAGAAGACGCCTCTGATAATTCCTGGAAAGCATCACATTGCTACTTTGCTGATTAGACACTACCCATGAGCTTATCCACCATCAAGGACGTCATTTTACTGAAGGAGCTGTCCGTACAGCCGGCTTTTGGATAGTAGGAGGGAAACGGAGAGTGAGCAGCATCATACATCAGTGTGTAATGTGCAGACGGCTCAGAGCTCCACTTAGTATCCAAAAAATGGCCAACCTTCCACCAGATCGTCTCTCCACAGACCCTCCTTTTACCAACATTGGACTGGACGTTTTTGGCCCTTGGAGTGTCTCCTCACGCCGAACAAGAGGAGGGTTTTCTCACAACAAGAGGTGGGCTGTAATATTCACATGTATGAGCATAAGGGCCGTTCATATCGAAGTTATAGAATCCCTTGACACATCTAGCTTCATCAATGCCCTCAGACGTTTTCTTGCTGTGCGTGGTCCAGTCAAACTCATCCGTTCAGACCGTGGCACCAACTTTGTCGGTGCATGTAAGGACTTAAAGATACCTTCAAACATTGACAGCAAAATTGTGAAGGCGTGTCTGTCAGACCAAGGTTGCACTTGGACTTTCAATCCTGCGCATGCTTCCCATTTCGGTGGAACATGGGAAAGAATGATTGGACTTGCAAGAAGAATTCTTGACTCCATGTTCCTGCAGCTGAAAGACAAACTTACTCACGAGGTGCTGGTGACCTTTATGGCAGAGGTCGCAGCTATTATCAATGCCAGACCTCTTGTTCCCGTGACAACGGACCCCACTGAGCAGTTCATACTCACCCCAGCAGTTCTTCTCACCCAAAAGGGGAACTTTGTTGCTGCTCCTGCAGGCAAGTTTGGAGTTGCAGACCTGTACAAGTGCCAATGGCGGCAAGTTCAACACCTTTCCAATACATTCTGGGACAGGTGGCGGAAACAATTCCTACCAACCCTACAGGTGCGCAAAAAATGGCAGGCCGTCAATCCAAATGTCAAACCAGGAAGTGTGGTCCTCCTTAAGAACAGTCAAGTTCCACGTAATGAATGGCCTCTTGGACTGGTAACTCAGACTTTCCCAAGTCAAGACGGGAGGGTGCGTCAAGTTGAGGTCAAGGTCATGAAACCAGGAGGTTGTTCACTTTATCTCAGGCCTGTTACAGAGACAGTGGTCCTACTATCTCCAAGTTCTAAAGTTGATGGGTAGGGGTTTATATTGAGTGATGTGTATTCACATCAGGCGGGGAGTGTTTTGTTACATACAATGTTTCAAGTGTCTATTATTCTTTCTTTTAAGCAATTTCTCTGTTTCTTTAATTTGGTTGTGGCTTCTTTAAGAGTCCGCCCATGTGACTTCGAACCAGGAAGTAAGCCGGCATGGCACAGAGAGCAGCGTCTTTTATTGTCGTGGAAGCCTTTTTTCTGTTATATTTGCAAACATAGCCTGTTGTAGCATCGTGGGTATGTATTGAATGTTATACAATTGCAGATCACTATTTTTGAGACTATATTATATTTTTATAAGCTGGTTGTTAAAGTATAAAAATAGCGGATTTAGTTCATTTTTGTTTGTGTGTTATTTTAAAGGCAAGCTTATTGTTGATTATGCCCTTTGTTCATTTTAGTTACACCTTTCTTTGCAAATGTCAATAAACCTGTGGACGAGGAGTTATGTCTTCAGAGTTTTGATGTTGAGAGAGTTTCCCTGGCTGTCAAGTTATATATCGCACGTATACCGAGGGCAGCACAATCCTATTAAGATGCAAGCTCTGTTAATTGGGCAGAAGCTACTGTTGACAGCAAAATTACTTTGGTGTGATAATATATTACTACTAGACGTAAGTTTCATATTAAATTCAGTCTTTTACAGTTACTTTTATTGCACTTTTTCACATAAACTGTGAATAGTTGTTGTTTTGAAATATTTATTCTTTTTGTTAGTGGTATATATTTGTTATTGACCTTTTTAAAGGGTTAAAACATTGACTATGATAATTGGTTTGTTTTGTGTTATTCATTTTAGATAATATTTTATATGTTCAGTCTGTGCTGGTCTGACTTATGAGTATAATGACCATAATGCTTTGTGTTAAGTCAGAATGTAACTAAATAAAAATTGTTAAACCAATCAACAGAGTAGTATTTTCTATGCAGCACTGAAACTAAAATAAAGAGGCAATAGTGGTAGCATTAAAATACTTTTTAAAGTAAATAATGAGCTACTTTTAACAGCAACTGATAAATTTATTTTAAAAGTAACATATTACTTTTTAATGCAAGTAACTAACAAAGTAACTGAGTTACTTTTGATAGTCAAGTAACTAGTGACTTTTTACAATTTGTTAATAACTATCACAATACTGTTCCCGAGGCCCCTGAATTCAGATTTCCTATTAATTAATATATTTTCTCAATTACACATTCAAAATATTATCTAAAACAGTTGACAAGAGCAGATGGTAGTGTTGCGTGATGTGGTCTCTGTTGTTTATGTCGTTCAAACTAATTTCAGTTCTATTACAAAGTGGTCTTCAGTGTTTCTGTGTATACACACACACACACACCTGACAATCGCCAAACTGATCACTGAAAGGGAGGTCAAAATCTAAAACAACTGTGTCAGCGGGTAAATGTCTAAAACCAGCTTATCACAGCATTGCTCAGCAAAGGCATTAACCTACAGGCAAGGCCATTCAAAATTCTCTAGGTACAACACATTTTAGTAAGACATTTTTTTTTATATAAATTGTGTACAAAACTTTCAGTATAGTTGAAGTTTCCTGCTGGTGTCCTCACATCATTCTCGATAATTTTTTCATCAAATAAATCTTCTCCTTAGCTGAATTAATGCTTAAGTGACATTTGCACATGAACAATTAAGCTGACAAGTCCTGCAGAGCGAATGGCGTGGTGGTACAGAGGATGAGAACATTTTCCCATTCCTGGTCTGAACACGCTATTAGTCTGTTAAAGAAAGGTCAGATTATTATCATGAATCAAGCAGAGAAAACATCAAGGGAATTGCAGAAACTACAGGGTTTAGATTTTAACCCCATAGAGAATCTTTGGGATGTCTTTGAGAAGGCTTTTCACACCAGTCAGACAACCATCAACAATGCAAGATCTTGTTAAAAAATATGAAACACTGCTTGGAAATAATACCATAATGACAATATCAAGTTCTGTAAGGTTTGAGACCACTGCTTGCCCGAACATGACCTTGGCAAAAAAACACAGAGAGAAGGCTGTTTCTACCACAATTCTTCTTTATTGAATACTTTACTGTTTAAATAAAGTTGAGAAACTTAGAAATAAAAACAACAAACAAACATCTAATCAATAACAATCTACAAGAAATAATATAACATTTAATCAACAGATTTGGTCATCATTTACAAATTACACCAGTTACACCAAACAATTCTGATTGAATGGTGCCTTACAAAGTAAACCAATTACATTCTCAATTTAGGATTGAATAAATGCACACACATAAATACAACACACCAATAGCATCTCTGGTGTGAACTCTGCAATCTAGCAAAGACCTCAACAAAGACTCTTTTTCTTGAGCTGCCTCTAGTGGCTAATTGCTGCTACTTAGTGTCTTGGTTCCACACCAAGTTGATTATTGGTGTAATCACATGATAAATTATTTGAAATTAAAAATAATATTAACCAAACAGACAGCAGAAGCTTCTAGAAACAATCCAACACAGACTTTTTGTGCCATAATCAAAGGTAAAGTCAGTCAAACGAAATATTAAAATGTGTGGCAAAGCGGAATTTGATAGAAGACTTAAAACAAGGCTGCCTCTGAAAATGAATGCTTTTTAGACTGCCTTGATTGCTGACAAGGACCCAAGCAGTTAGTGCATTTTTAAATGAAATTGTTTCCATAACTTTGATCAGTATTCAGAGCAGTGATTTTTTTTTCTTCTGACGAGGTTGTTGTATGTTGTATAACAAAAATACTGGGCATGGCAAGGCAAAAGCATGTTGTGGGAGGTAAACAGTGCATTTTGCTAATTACACCTGTAATAATAAAAGATGGTTTATGGTGATTACTATATTTTGAAGGTTAATAAAGGGTCAGTTTTAGTACGGAGAGGTTCAATAATGATTAAAAATGCTTTAAAAGGGCTTCCCCCTAAGTAATCAACGTGAACAGGATGTTAATTTTACTGGTTTTGAACCAAAAGACATCATCTAGACGTGATATAAATGTCTATTAAAGGTTACTTGTTTGGTGGGTCAATATGGCACCTTTAAACAAAACTACAGTAAAATTAGGCAGTGTGGTGCAAAATTTAAATAACTAGGGGTAAACATGGAAACAAGTAATGCTAATAAAGAAAGGACACAGACCCCACAAAGCTAATTAAATGATCATTTAATAGTTAATGATTAGTTAGAGATTTGTTTTAATACCTATATGTACCTAAGGGGATAGAGAGGGTACGGAGACTTAGAATTCACCATTGAAAATTATTTAACGCTTTACAAAAGAAAACCAGAGAGCGAAAGAGAGACACAGACAAAAAGCCCAGAGCAATGAGTCAAGTCTGACTTATAGAGAATTTTAGCCAAAGCAAGATAAGATAGCATCTCAAGAACTTGCTCATCAGAGAACATTTTTTGCAGGAAATCAGATACATCATAATCAATGTCATAATGCTTTCGGAGGAAAATGTAAAAAAACAATAACTTGATTGTAAACCACTGCTACCTTGTTAGACAAGTAATTTATCTCTAACAATTCACCTCTCTGCCCAAATATTGTTAAGTACCTTGTTTGTTTAAGAAGGTAGCTGAATGAAATGAACCCTCTAAAATAATCACCTCAGTTATAATATATAGTTAAATATATATATATATATATATATAACTATTTATTTGTAGTTCATTTTATTTTGATATATATTTTTCTTTGATCAACAGCACTATAAATAACAACTAACATTTATATAATTAATATTATAGTCCTTAAATATTTTACTAACAATAATTTAAGATAAAGATTTAAACCAAGATCGCTTTAGCTTAAGTTGACGAACAGATGGCCGGACATTCTCCTTCAGCATTTTTTGGTAGACAGTAGAATTCATGCTTCCATCTATCACAGCAAGCCTTCCAGGTCCTGAAGCAGCAAAACCCCAGACCATCACACTACCACCACCATATTTTACTGTTGGTATGATGTTCTTTTTGTGAAACGCTGTGTTACTTTTACGCCAGATGTAACGGGACACGCACCTTCCAAAAAGTTCAATTTTTGTCTCGTCAGTCCACAAGATATTTTCCCAAAAGTCTTGGCCGTCTTCGAGATGTTTTTTAGCAAAATTAAGATGAGCCTTAATGTTCTTTTTGCTTAATAGTGGTTTGCGTCTTGGAACTCTGCCATGCAGGCCGTTTTTGCCCAGTCTCTTTCTTATGGTGGAGTCATGAACACTGACCTTAATTGAGCTAAGTGAGGCCTGCAGTTCTTTGGATGTTGCCCTGGGATCTTTTGTGACCTCTCGGATGAGATGTCTCTGCGCTCTTGGGGTAATTTTGGCCGGCCGGCCACTCCTGGGAAGGTTCACCACTGTTCCATGTTTTTGCCATTTGTGGATAATGGCTCTCACTGTGGTTCGCTGGAGTCCCAAAGCTTTAGAAATGGCTTTATAACCTTTACCAGACTGATAGATCTCAATTACGTTTTCTCTCATTTCTTCCTGAATTTCTTTGGATCTTGGCATGATGTCTAGCTTTTGAGGTGCTTTTGGTCTACTTCTCTGTGTCAGGTAGCTTCTGTTTAAGTGATTTCTTGATTGAAACAGGTGTGCCAGTAATCAGGCCAGAGGGTGGCTACAGAAATTGAACTCAGGTGTGTTAAACCACAGTTAATTTATTTTTTAACAAGGGGGGCAATCACTTTTTCACACAGGGCTATGTGGGTTTGGATTTTTTTTCTCCCTAAATAATAAACACATTCATTTAAAAACTGCATTTTGTGTTTACTTGTGTTATCTTTGACTAATATTAAAATGTGTTCGATGATCAGAAACATTTTGTGTGACAAACATGCAAAAGAATAAAAAATCAGGAAGGGGGCAAATAGTGTTTCACACCACTGTATATATATATATATATATATATATATATATATATATATATATATATATATATATATATATATATATATATATATATATATATATATATATATATATATATTTACCTGTGAAAGGGGGTGTTTTATTTCCACATTAAAGGTTCCATACAAAAACAGGTTAGCAAGATATTTCTTACTTTGTCTCTGCTTATTTTTGCCTTTATTTATCATGCTTCTGCAGGTGTGACATGATTTAAAACTGCATGTAGAGAACTGAGCCCCAACTTTTAAGGTTTTGAGTATTATTAACAAGAGACACAAATGAATCTATAGCTAAATCAAATATAACCAATTTAAGAGGAATATGTTTTTTTCTTGCTCTGAACATTTTCACACTTAAGTTCAAACTATTAAAAATATTTGGTCAGATATCTTATTTAATGGCCTCTGGCATATTTCTTCTGAAATCATTGGAAATGGCTGCATAAATGAAAGGGATGCATTTTCCAACCACATACAGATTTAGATTTTTCTTTTTTTTATGCTGGACTTTGACAAGACAAATATACACACCAGCTTAAACTGCTCTAATCATAAGGCAGCTTCTGTACCATGATTGCCCCAAGGCCTGTGAAGTAGAGGAGATGCTGCACTAATAACATCATGTTTAGTATCAGATGCAGCTCCCAAGAGGTTTGGATCAGCCTAGACAAACTGGAACAGAAATAAATACAATAATATTACATTCTAATTGCCCCAATAGGCGTCTAGCAATAATTTTAAACAGACACACATGCACACACTCATATACACACATGCATATATATATATTTTTATGGTTTTTTTTTATTCTTATGGTACCTTTTTAATCATTCTGTGACAGCGTACAGTTTTCGCCCCTCCTCAAACTTCGAAAGATTTCTGTTCACACTGTACCATCTCATCTGTTCCTGGGAGTACTTCTGTATTCTTGTATGTTATCAAGACCAGGTCCCAGGCCTAACTTGCCACTTGGTGGTGCCTATGTACTTTACTTCTCTCTATCTTAATTTAAGATTGTTCTATTTTTTTAATCCTCTCTCTTCCACGAAAAAATTATTAAGCAAGACTAATCCAATAGATTAAAACTAGGAGTTAGTTACTTTTTCAGACGCATACACATAAAATGTATTTGTTTAAAAAGAAATACGAAAGCAGTGAAGATATGAATGAAGGAGACCAATAGTTTGCTTCAAACCAGACAAATAATTGTTAACAGATTAGCGTTTTATTTTAAAGCTTATTTTTATTACTTTTGGAAGGTGTTAGGACATAAATGTGTGCACTAAAGTAGTGTATGCAACTATATTTGTGTGGTTTAATTTAATTTAATCTTTTCTGCCAAATCTGTAAAAAGCTAAATGTGATGCAATTCAAGAACTGTTTTCAACTAATCACATTATTATGTCGCAATGTGATTTCCCCATCTTAAATAATGATTGACAGTCAAGCTTACCATCTATGAGTTCCCTTGCTGCGTTTGCCATTATGTACTATTTCTGACTTCTTAGCACTGAAGTCTTCGTTATCTGCCCACATATGAGCAGCAGAGGTTCCTACATGTATGGTTCAGTTCTTTTGCTGCTTGTTTCAACTCCATATTTCTTATATCACTGACAGTGTTGGTGGGGGTGGCAGGAGATGTGACATGACAGTAACATGGCCCAGAACAGCATGAATCGGTGATGCCTCCAAATTGATAGTTTTTAACTCAAGAATATAAGTAGTATGGATTGTTTCAATCTAAAAGCTTGCTTTGTCTTGTTCAGGACAGCCAGTAGATCAATATGACCTATTAATATATTACAATAATGCTGGCCCTCTATGACATTTAAACTAGCAAGTTATTTTAAACTTAAAATACTTTTTTGTTTTTGTTCTTATTTTTTAAGTGCCCACAAAAAACGGTGAGTGTGTTTCAGAAGTTATAGTTTCTATTAAGATGCTTCACCTAACAGTCAAATAGAATGTTCTGAAAATTATTTTTAAATGAGTCGATGTTCTTTTTTAGAGGTTCCATTTTCTACAAAGTATCATGGATTGTACACTCTTAACCTTTAATGCAGTGATGTGTTAAAAGCCTATCTCCTCTATGCAGAAGTCTTCAGAAAATATGATTTCTTTTCATATGTCAGAATGAAGGTGTTTTTCTCTTTCTCATGGCTTATCAGCTCACCCTGACAGGATCAAGCCGCTTTCTCAAGAGCATTCATAAAAAGTATAACGGGGAAGAGGAAATAGTCAATATTTTTAAATATACTGACCAGTGTAGATATGAAATCTATTTGAATTATTTATTTTTATTTTTATACATTTTTTTATGCTTTGATCATTCTTGCCAATAGTTTTTTTTATATGTGTGTGTATGGTATTTTAACAGTGGCACACACTTTTAATGTCCTTATTCTTGGTAATGTATATCAAACTAAAATAAAATTTGACATTTTAACATCAACTCATGCTACTTTCTCCTTGATCAATCTTCTGACTTCACTAAAGCATGCAATAATATTTATTTAAAAATAAATTGCCTTTGTTCAACATATGTTGTATTAATTAAATTATAGAAAACTAATAAACCACTGCCATACAGAACCTGCACAGACCATCAAAGTCTAAAAAACATACGTTCATGAACCAAGCAGACAAGTTCATGTGTGTCTTAGGTTAGCAATACATTAGAAATCCACTAGCCTGCCTTTCCTCATCACCATTTAAGCATGTCAGAAGTAAAGCTTAAGCTACAACCTGGCAGACATACACAGTGTAATACCCCACATCAAACACAGGACCCGCACCTTCAGAGCTTAAGCAGGTTAGTCTATTTGTAAGCAGATTTGCCCACATATTTGCATTTATGTACCATTAGGTATAACTCTGCCTAGTATTTCTCACTTTTGCTTGATTGCAAAACTTTTGAAACTGCAGAGATTTGCTCAAAGCTTTACTCACCCACAATAATTATGAAATGTTTGATTATTTGTTTGTGTCTTTGTTTAGTGTATCGTGTGCTTTTTCTGTAATGCACCACCCTAATAACAATATAACTGTAATGATTCATGTAACATAGTTATTGAATTTAAATATATTGGCGCAGTGGGTAGCACGGTCGTCTCACAGCAAGAAGGTCACTGGTTCTAGGCTCGGCTGGGGCAGGTGGCATTTCTGTGTGGAGTTTGCATGTTCTCCCCGTGATCGCGTGTGTTTTCTCCGGGTGCTCCGGTTTCCCCACAAGTCCAAAGACATGCGGTATAAGTGAATTGAGTAAGAACGATTGCCCATAGTGTTAATGTGTGAATGTGTGAGTGAATGTTTCCCAGCGATGGGTTGCGGCTGGAAGGGCATCCGCTGCATAAAACATATGCCAGAGAGTTGGTGGTTCATTCCGCTGTGGCGACCTGGAAAGGGAAGAAAGCCGACATGAAGATGAATGAATGCTTGCATTAAGATATGCCCCAGAGAAATCTCTGCAAATTAACCTCCAATATTTGGGAGCACATCGCCATAGCTTGATGCCCCTCCTCATTGAACAGCTCAAACCAGAGTGTGGGCATGGCCTTTAAAATTAAAAACCAAACAAGCCCTCTTTTTTTCTCTTTTATTATGCAAAATATACTTTGTGAATGTATTAATTTAATTCATAATACACTAAAAGTATTTTTCACATTTCCTTACAAGGGTAATCTACAATATGAATTTGTTAAATGTTGAAAAATGTGGATGTTACAATTGAAACATATTCTGGAGGAGAATCTTACATAATAAAAAAGGAGAATGTGCATTAATTGCTGCTAAATTTTAATTTGATTAATTTACTAACAACCCCAAAACCTTGATATATTTTTATCAATATATAACCTGCAATGTTTGCCAAACTGTACCGACCATTTTGACCCCTGCAAATGATCTACCATACTTAAGTCTACTAGGCCTGTAATGTTGATAAAAACAGTTAATTAATAAAAGCGGTGAATAGATTAACAAAACCTCCATTACAATATATCTAACATTACAATTGGACAATGAAATTGAAAAAATGTAAAGTTTTACTAGAATGCAGACATTGGTGATCTTATTGAGGTCTTAATTTATTTATTGTGTGTTCTATTTTAACATTGAGTAAAAAAAAAATCGTTTTTTTAAGCTAATAGTTGCGGTTAATGGAAATCCAGATCAGAAACTTTGCATTAGAGGGCTGTTCTCTGAAATGACTCTCTGGTGGACACCCATGCTAATAGGTTTCATGTGGCTGTGAGAGATGTCACACATCAAGTTCCTCGGCTGCTTACGCTGTCTCTCTCTGTCACCTCTCTACTCCATCACAGTCTCTTATGCTAGCCAAAGTGTGTATGTGTGAGAGACATTGTGCTTACATGAGCATGTGTGAAATTGCCCAACATATTTTATGGAGCAGAAGAACATTTTTAGTAGAGCATTTTTCCTATTGTTTTTGTTAGATTCATTCATGTATTGTATTTTTGTATCATTATGTTATCCTACCTTGTAGTAAAAATATTATTTTGGTAAAAAAACAGATAATTTAGAAGTGTCAAGAAGTGTGATTTATGAACCATATCAATGTTAAATAATACAAACATGCACAACTCCAAATTGTTCCAGTGCTGACAATGAGATCAACAACATAAAAGTCAGTGGACAAATGAAATTACTGGATTTACAAAACAGCTTGGATTAAAGCAGTGGTTCTCAAATAGTGGGACGTGTCATTCTGAAAAAAATAGTTTGGGGTTCGTCCCTGGAAAAGATTTGAGCATTCTATAGTGGAGTATATTTTGTTCCCTCCCCTATCTCCACTGTTTTGTGTTAACACTGTTTTTCCCCTTCAGGAACTCAAGCTTTGTCCAAACACTATGGGGAATGCTCAGTGCGTTTCCAGGTCTGAACTATGTGTCAAATCTCATCCAATGGACCTGTGTGACGTAATCCGAGCACGACGTCGCACCCGAAATGCGCAGTATAAAGGAGCCAGAGATGGAGACGGTAACCAGCTTTTCTGTGTTCAGTAAGCACTCTTTATGTGTCTTCTTGTTCCAAAAAGTCTGGCTAAAAATTCTGGAGGCTTGCGAGCTTTCTCACCCCGAGTTCGGCATCATCATCATCCCTGAAGGCCCTGGCTCTCCCCACCAGGCCACTCCGAGCCACTTCCGCCTTGGTGGGAAAGGCTTACTCGGCAACTGGCCAGGCCGGCGGCTTACCAGGCCAAACTCCTGAGGGATCTCATTCTTGGGGGATGGCCCAGCGGTGGCTGAGTTGAGGAAGGTGACCGATCTCTCCCATCATGCCACCAAGAAGATAGCGCACTGGGGAGTTTGTGGATCGCCACCTATGGCTGACCTTGACTGAGTTGAACAACAAGGACAGGTCATCCTCAATGTCCTAGTAGTTTCCTCCTGTCTGTTCGGCAATGCCATCATGTTGGTCATTGGCAGGTATCAGGGGGCCTGGACACAGTCCGTGCCAACGACTTAAGAGTTCTGCTAAGTGCGAGCAGACTCCGAAGGTTGCTGCTTCTGGGTACAGGGGGGCCAAGAAGCAGAGTGTTGCTCCCAGTGTCCCTCCCGAGGGCCAGCGACTCAAGCCTTAGCTCAGGAAAATGGGGGGCTGAGGACCCTCATTTTCAATAAACGACTACGGCGAAGAGCTCCTGATGGCTTCAAGGGATCCGTGCTCTCAATTGCAATAGAGGCAGTTCGACATCAAGATGTCATCCTCTCTCACATGAAGGTGCTGGGTTTTCGACTGAACCCCTGCAAGAGTGTGCTCTCCCCATCCCAGAGGTAAGAATATGTGGTGTGGGATTCCACCCTATCCGGGTGTACCTGTCTCAGGCCAAGATCTCTGTAATCCTAGAGGTGGCCAGGAGGGCGAGACTAGGACATTCACTGTCGATCGGCAGTTTTCAACTACTGCTTGGCCTTAGGGCATCCGTGGCGACAATTCTTCTGCTTGGGCTGCTTCATATGAGGCCCCTTCAGTGGCGGCTGAGGAGTGCAGGGTTCTCTCCCCGGGGTGACTTGCTCTGTGCATTCTCTCATTGAAGGGACCCTGTATTTCTGTCCCAGGGACCCGTTGGGGGCACCATGTCGTCGAGTCACTATCACCACGGAAGCGCCCTGCACGGGTTAGAGGGGCGGTGCTTGGGAACCGCGATACCCATGGTCATTGGGACCGGCTCCTTCTCTTGTGGCACATCATCTGCCTGAAGCTGCTGGCCGTGTTTTCTGTCAGTTCACTGTTTGAGAGATCACTGGCCAACTGAACATTTCAGCTTAAGAACCATTACCCAGATCACTTCTGCAATTATTCACGGGATAAGTTCGAGGAACAGAAAGATTCATTTCACACTTGCAAAAATCTTCTATTCCTGAGTCAAGTTTGCAGAAAACAATGTGAAAGGATCCTCATACCTTCAGCTGGAATGGGATCTCTGTGTCAAGTGAGAGTGCTTTTCCCAGGTGTCTGTAAGCTCTGACCCAAAAGTCAGTGTCCTGACTTAGATCCATGCCTAGCCCCAGTATCCTTCCCAAAGGTTGTGCAATCTTTACACCTAAATGGCTGTGTTTCCTGGCACAGATGTCTTAGGGCTTGTTAACTTCAGGGGTGTTTTCTGATCTGTTGGTAAACTAGCAACATTTACTTCCTACAACATGGGCTTCCATGACAAGGAAAGGTTATTTCTGAGCATTTGGTGGAGTTGTGGAATAAACATTATACCCCAATAACCATTTTTTTTTTATTATTGTAAATTCCTTAACCAGCATTCTCATTGATTTATTCATGTGTATACATCTGTATTGCGTAAATACCCCATGAATCAGAATAATAAAATACAAGCTGCTCTCAGCATTTAAAAAACCCTCAGACATACTTATTGGATGAGAAACTTCAAGGTAGCTGAGGACAACAAGAATTATTGTATAGAAGTGTTGTCTTAAAACATGTGTTGTCAGTTCACATTTACCCAGTGGTCTTTAAAACAAAACAAATAGCTGTATTTACAGTTATTTTAAATAAATATGACATAAGATAGTAGTTTGATGGATATCCTTGTGACCTGCAGGCATTGTACTGTAATTGTAACTGGAATAGCCTGTGAGAAACCCTGTAGACGCAGTCTAATGTAAAAGTGGTTTTCCACAAAGCTACAGTATAGCTTTCTGACTTGAATCTTAAAGAACAAAACAATTTTAGTATTCCAACTTTAAAAGTTATCCAGCTATTTTGCTCATAACACAGAGCTTCATATGTACTAGGATGTCAAAAGCATCATAAATTGATATTATTTTTTTGTCTGATTACAGCTTAGTCATCAATATGAGTCACAAGAGCTTATAATTGACTTTCATGAAAAAAATGATCTTTGTTGTAGCACCTAATCAAAATGAACTTTTGGTTCTCACAAGGCCAGCGGAAACACTGAGCTGGAATCTTTTGTTGTTAATTACTAGTACTTCAATTTGCCATGGCATTCTAAACACACAGGGCTGTTTGGTGACTGTGGACCAATGTATTTTGTTTACTGAAGAAAGGGAGGTGGATAGTTCCCAGCAACAGACTCATTATTCCCAATTATGCCTCCCCTAACATCCATCATAAAGTCTTGTTGTAAAGCATGCGGAAGGGCCATTAAAGGGTGCTATTAAAGAAGTGTGCATTGGGTTGATGGAGATGGAGTGTGGGCTGAGTAGTGGGGCACTGGAATGCTCTCTAACGGGACCCTCTGGGCTCCTGTGGAAGCTTTTACAGCTCCTGTGTGGAGGATTGAGCTGGTAAGGCTGGCTTGAAGATACACGGCGCACCACAGGCACGGGGCTCTGGATTTATGGCTCGAGCAAGTTTAGCTTCATAATTAGGTACTCAGTCCTGGGAGTATTGAGAAACTGGGCACATTCTAATAAGTTCTGAATAATTCAGTGAGTCATCTGTTATTTTAGCTGTAAGGTGACACTGTTTCATACGTTTGCAACGAGAGCACAAAGAATGTGACATGAGGCAAGACATATTAGTTGAGTCGAAACAGAATAATGCAAATTGTGTCAAAATAATTCATTACATTCGTCAGAGTGTTACGTTAGTGCTTATTACTGTCTTTTTGAGAAGTTTTTCAGACTGAAAAGCTGGGAAGGGGCTTAAGGTGGAGTTCGAAAGTAATCTATCGATACTTAAAAGTTTCTTATGTTTTGTAATGGCAAAAATTTCTGGTTATCGTGTAACTTTTAATTATTAAGAAGAATGTATGCTGGGTCTTAAATTGTCACTATGTCCCACTTTTGTGTCTTTTACTCTTTTTTACATCTAATGAGGGGTCTGACTACAATGTGCATTTTGGTTTAGCTTATGAAATATTTTATTTATCAGTTGTGTACCCTAGGACCAACGTCATTGATATTGGCTCTTAGCTTATTATGGTGCCGGTCTGCCCAAGCATTTCTAATAATCAATCACACACCCCACCTTTAAGTAACACTGCAAGCTCTTGTCTATTTCATTGTGTTTGATGCTTGGTTTAGTTTACTTCAGATTATCATCTTGAGGAAGATATTGACTTTAATAGCTGAAGGAAATAACCACCTGGTCTTTTCAATTGTGGCTTATGCTCTGCTTAGACCTATGAGCTCATGTCAAGATGTCATAGCGTAAAATGCTCTTTGAAAAGCAGAAAGATATGAAGAGGCAGATATTTCGCATAAACTAGTACAATTGACATTGTCTAACAACTCATCAGAGCATACATTATGAAGGTCAGTTTTAGGTGACCCATGCACTGCTTGATTAATGCTTCCTGTTGCTTTCTAGCTCAAACTCTGCTGCGGTTACTCCTGTCTGGTTGGATGCCAGCTCAACAAAATGTAGCAATACATAGCTCATCAGAATAACTTTAAAAATTGTGCAAATATTCTGAAATTGGCTGTTTAGCATTACCAACAATTTAGCAAAAATGCATTATATCAATATCTTAATCAATCAGGGGAAAAATAGACATTTTACAGGAGGAGGCTGATAAAGCATATTAAATATCCTCAAACATTCAAAAAGGCTCATGGGTAAACTTAGGCTTTAGTTTCAAAATATTGTTTGTTTTAAAATATTCATGTAATCTATATTGTTTCAGTAAGTGCAGTTTTCTCTGCATTCTGAAGTGTCTGCCAGCTATAAGACCTGTTGTTAACTGCTGGATTTACTGTTAGCTTTCCAAACACATTTATTTTCACCAATTAAAAAGCCGTCCAGCAAATGTATTCAATGGTTTATATGGCAAATGGATGTTGTTAAAATAATGTCAGATAGCCTCAAAAGTCCTGGCTACACCAGACAGTGTGCTGTGAAATGGACTTAAAGTGGTTGTCAATTTCTGCCGTGAGAGGTTTACTCTGGTTTCAACATTATAAGGAAGTCTAAAGAGCTTTTTTAATTGAGGCTGTTCTGTTTCTCTATTTGGTTTCTCTAGTGGGTACAGTGTGTTAATTTCTGGAACACAAAATTGCTTCACAAAGACTTCTTTCATCAGCCTGCTGAAAAACAGTTATAATTTTTTTTTTATTTAGAATATAATGCCACGTTATTAAAAAAACATTAACAAACATTGATTTACTTTTTTTATTTAACACATGTTTGTACAAAAACATAATATTATATTATATCAATCCTATTTGTTAAAGAACATTACATTTGCAAAACACATTCAGAATAATCCCATTTGATATTTTGATACTTAATCAAATTGGTTAACATTGTACAATGTGTGCCGTTACAAACAGCCAATCTAAAGTAGCAGCACTTCTGTGGCTCCATTCTCCCTGTTCCCCAATGTAACGAGACAAGGACATGTGCGTTTACTGCAGCTCATAAAACATTTTTGGTAAAGGGGGGGTTGACCTAGAAACAAGGGTTTTTCATAAGGGAGAACGAACCCTGAAGTGCTTTACTGGGGCTGTGCTGAAATCCTAAATCTAAACAGTGGAGGGCAGTGAGCTCTGAGGCTTTTGTACACCAAGCAAAGAACAGCTGAACTACTGCCGATCATACTCATGTGTTCAGAGTGTGGGCTAGTTCCCTTCAAATGTTTAAATTAAATGAACAAATATAACAACATGTTTTTGTTTGAGCAAGTATAGCAAAATTGCAGCAAACACAGACTAATATATAAAATAATAAACTGAACAAGTATCATTATATATTACCATATGAGCAGTATGGACGAGAAAGCTTTTCCATATTATAGCTGGACAGCTAAGGAAACAGCTCTACTTGTGGCAGCCAAACATCAACCAATAAACACTCCAAAACCAAATTGTCATCAGCTTATTTGGAACCATGACAACTGGAAAGTTAGAGCTTTAGGAATTTCAAGTGGTTCGGCACCAGATACGCACAATCTTTTCTAATCATGAAGAAAGAAGGAATTTTGAGAAAAATGATCAAGATTTATTCACGGCCATTTCAGTTTCATTCAGTTGGTCAACAAGAGGACTGCTCTCAACGGGTTCTCTGTTCTCATAGAGCCATGTGAGAGGAAATGATGATGAGCAAGGAGCCATCTGTTGTGCCACTTGGCATATATGCCTCTGCCAGGGTCTTTTCATGTGGGACCTGTAGAGACTCCATCCAGTGTGGTGAGAACAAGGTGCTCACATGGTAAAATCTGTTCAGTATTCACACATCTCTTTACTTAACATCTGTGGATGGGAAGAAGGACTCCTCATCCACCTGCATATTGTATAAAGTCTGGATAGAGGATATCAGCTAAAAAACTTTTTTTTTTAAATTGTGCTAAAAAGTTTCCTTTTAACTCAAGCACAGCATGGAACAGACAATTCGTGATCTCAAAACTACAACAACATGATTGGATTGGGTTTATAATGTGTCCACCTCTACATGTGGTCCATTAGCCTCATGTAAATTATGCATCCATTTATGTGTAAAAATAGCATTTTGATGAGCTGAAGGGGAAGTGAGATGTACACTTAATCAGTGCTTTAAGTACTTCCCACTTTTATCTCTGTCTGACTGCAGTCAAGTGAGGCCTCCTGTCCTTGACAGAGGGACATGAGAGCAACATCACACTGGATGAGAGAGTTCCAACCCTGGGCTGGGGAAAGTCATTTATTTCCGTTGACCTGGTCGGTCAAGTGGATTGAAGCTGAGCCTCTCGTTTCACTCTCTTTCTTTACCACCCCGTGCCCTCGTCCCTCCCTATCCCATCTTCTTCTTTTTCCCCTCTCTTGTGCTCAGCACTGACACCATTTCTGCAATTACAGCTCATAGCAAGGATGATGGAACTAAGATTTTACTCAGCTCCAAGAGTCGAGACCTCGTCCCTCACTCTGACACTATTAAGCCTTTCTTTTGGGGGTGGGACTTAAAGTGTTCTGAGGTGAAAAAGTTGGTTTCCTCTGGCTGTTCAACGGCTCTTTGAAAGTATTGAGGTTGAGCCCAGATTACGGCACAATTTTGAAGGGTTGAGGTATTACAAAGGACACTGGGAGATCTGACCTGAGTCACTTTTAACAGGTCTCCTCCTTCTAGATTGTACCTCCTCAAGGCAATTTTTAAAAATCCATTTAGTCTTGCAAGAAGAGCAAACCTCTTAGCAACTTGTCAGAGGCCCTTTTTAGCTCTAGAGTTACCTTTTCAGAATATTTGTCAGCATTACTGAATGTATAAATCATAGAAATGCAGTGCAGAAAGCTCTTTGAGACAAAAGAAATAGGGTTAGCTGCATGGGAGTGAATTTTTTGTCCCTTGAAAGCAGAAAGTGCACAAAGGGTGGAAAGCATAGAATTTGTATAATCACTGGAGTTGCACGAACAGGTTGTTTAACGTGGATTTAATCCTGCCTTCCGTCTCAGTATAGAGCCCTTAATCTCTTTACGGCTATATTTTTCATGTGACAACCAACTGATTTTCCAACAGTAAAAATGAAAGATGAAGGTGCTGAATAGCCACCCATGGACTACTTTACTTCCTATCTGTTGGAAGTAATAACTTATATTATTTGATTCACTGAATACATTATTCTGCTTTCAGTAAAGTTTCTTTCAAAAGGATATGTCTTAAAGTTTCTTTAATATGTTTCAGATTCTCTTGCACTAAACAAGCAATCCAATAAGAATAAAGTCTCGCCAGAAAAGATAAGATGTTTTACATAAGCTGGAAGTGCATTTTAGTATTGCATTTATTTTAAAACTTTGACTATTTTCTGTTCTGTTGGCTTAGATGCTATAACTATGTGCATGTGAGACCTTTATAAAGCTCATTTTGAGACATTGAAAAACTTCTGATGGAATTTACCTGACTCATTTTATGAACAATTCCCTTAATATCAGAGTTTCAACATCCTCGAAATCTTTTGACAAGGAATATCATAAGTAGATTATTTCAATATATCTAAAAACACAACCCTGATGTGGCTGTTCTGCTGTGGAACATCAGATATGCTGCAACATCCATGTGGACAGAGTGCTATTACAGTATTACATTTTATAAAACCAATTTCTGTTAAACTGCCATTTGCCTTTGTATCTGTGATTGTCTCTAAACCCATCCATGCAGGTTACAGTGATCTAATAAAGCACATATAATAAAACTCAATACTAAATCTAATGGCTAGAGTATAGCCTCAAGGATTTGTATAGTATAGAGATAATATTTGCTTAAATGCATAATAGGATGATACAACATACAACGAATGCAGTGATTGTTGAGCAGGAAAGAATTTGAATGTACAGAATTTTTTTAGTGTGGAAATACAATCCACATTGCAAACAATTCTTTGATTTAGTCTATTAAATAGAGTCTCTAAATTGACATGTATCACTAAGGGGCAGTTAGCATGTAGCCTTGGCTGTGATAATGACAGCTGACCTGTCAAAGAGGACAGGTTCTCTTCATCTCAACTCTAATGGAGAATGACTCTACCGAATTGCACCATGCAACATCATCTGAGAGTAAACACATTGGTATTCACAGAGCATCACACGTCAGGTTTAACAAGTTGAGACCCACAGTATGTGTGGTTAGACTACAGACAAGAGGGGAGGGAGGAGAGCCCTTTCCCCTCTGTGTCCAACTTTTTAATTTGTCAATTTTAATGTGACAGCACCCCACAGTCATTTACAATCACAACACAGCTCTTATTGTATCAAACACATCGTCCTTGGACAATGTGAAAATGCATTGTTCTCAAGGTTTTTTCAAGATCAATTTGTTTAAGACATTTCTTATTCAGTGGATTTGTTTCCATTTGATGTGTAAGAGGTTATACTGTTTACCTTTAAATTGCGTAAAGGGACTCTTTGAGAGGGACTTTTTGATAAGAAATAGATAAGTGCATTGGGTTTTGCTGTTAAGGGGTAATCAGTTAAGTAAAGTGTAAGCATCAGTTTAGTGTAGTTTTCATTTATGTGTCATTAGTCTCTCACTTATTTTCTTTTTACTTCTTTACTTTTCTTTTTGACTCGCTAATTGCCATTATTGCAAGCCATTTATTGTCAAAATAGAGTATGATATGCCTCAGACAATATTATACTGTGATGTTTCTTCAGCGGGTAAAATCATTGCGGTTATTATTTTTCAAGACATTATATGACATTACAGCTCTTTGCATACCAGTCTTTTTTTTTATTAATAAGTGTTTTTTTTAAGTTATATACTATTCAATATGTTACTTTAAATTAAATCTAAAAATACGGCAGAACTTTCATAATTTTATACACTTGACATTCTCTTCTGTACTATTGCAATTTTGACCCAAGAGGCTTTGCAAGTCCACAACCAGCATTGCATCATTTTCAAATAGCCCACTGACATAGGGATGTTTGATGTATTCCTCACTGAACATTCAATTTCTTGTTGTACATTTATAATGAACCCACAGCAATGCCTGTAAAACACCCAAAAAAGTTTATGAAGTGTTGGGTCTTGAGTTCTGGACATCCATGCCTTTTCTTGAACATACTAATTTTTTAAACCATACTTCTATCATATTTAACTTAAATGATCAATGCTATAATAAATCATAATTACTTATACTCTCAACACATTTTATGCTGACTTTTCCCCTTGAAAATTTAAAATAAATTAAAAGAGTAAACCCAAATATTCTCCCTGGATATCTCTCATAATTAGCCATATGGAATTGTTCCAATCAAAGAATTCTCTCTTGGATGCAGATGCATGGGGTTATGTATTTACCTTCATGACCATTATGCCAGAGCTTCCACTGGTCCCTGGCAATGCCACCCTACATTATGTCTCCAAAGCTACTTTGGAAGTTAAACCATATGTTGCTGTGTGGCTGAATGTGTGTGAGTGTGTCTGAGTGAGGTTGTCTTTAATAGCAACTCGATGTATGATCGAGGCAAAATCCTGTACCTCAAAGTTTCTAATAATACTGTATTCTAATTAGCTAACAGTTGTTGGTTCAGGTTGGTTTGCTCACTGTATGTGACCTTGCTCAATGTTAGTAACTCATGTAACATTCATGTAACCTGTGAGGGCTAAATCCCAGTTCAGTAACTGTTCACGGACTTGCTCAATTTGGATTCTTTTATTTATTACTCCAAGCTTCATTTGTAGAGCTCCGCTGTACAGAAACATACGATAACGAAGAAAGATTTTGGTGGCTGCATCATTCAGAAAATGGAGAGCATGCAGTGATTGTTACAGTCCCTTTTCTTGTATATGTCAACTGCTTTCAGTCATGTTAATACCTTTACATTACATTGAAGAGATTGTTGTGAAATCACTGTAATAGTTACACTAAATGTACTATAATGTAATTATAAATTACTATGGGAAAGGAATTGCCAAAATGAAGTAACGTAAATGCTCCGCCTGCAGAGCAAATATTAATGGCCTATGATAATAACAGTATAATTCATGCCAAAAGTTAATACATTACAACGTCAAACTTCAGCAGTAATTTACTTTACATAGTCGAAGCAAGTGTAGACTGACGATAAAGCACTTCAGCTGTAACGTTCCCTTAATTTATTGCAGCCCAGATATTAATAATATCTTAAATTTGTGAGTGTTGGTTTAAGACCATGGGGAAACAGGACAAAAAACTATGTTTATTAAGTGGAAACTGCTATTCAGAAACAAAAGTTAAAGATAAAACACCACTGTTTCACAGGGTTTCTCATCTAACTTGCACTCCAGAAAAGCACATTCCACTTTATAATGTATATTTAAGAAGATGAAAAGAAGAAAGTGCAGTGGTGGAGTTGGCCGTCCTGTAATCAGAAGGTTGGCGGTTCAATCCCTGCTATGGTCAGTCTGCCGTTGTGGCCCTGGGCAAGCCACTTTACCCACGTTGCCCTTCATGGATGTGTGTGACTGGTGGGGTGTGCTTGGTGATTGTCAGGAGGCCGTTGGCACAGAATGACAGCCATGCCCTGTCAGACTGCCCCAGGGCAGCTGAGGGCTACCAAGGTAGCTTATCACCACCAGTGTGTGAATGTGGAGTGATGAATAATGCTATTATAATTGTAAAGCATCTTTGAGTGTCTAGAAAAGCACTATATAAATTGAAGAAATTGAATAATAAATTATTATTATTATTTTATGACAGCTTGACTACCCTTTTTATGGCATATTATTAGTAATCTGCACATAATGTTCTGCTTGATTTAAAACGAATGTAATGTTTTTGATGTAATCAAAGTTTCAGTGCTTTTTACAATTGAATGTGAGTTGGCGAGTGGAGTGGCAGGCCCTGGAAGTGGAGAGGGACATCACATATGTTTTATCTGATTACCCTGTTAATTTATAACTTTTTTGGTAGAATATCCTATTACTAAATATTCAATAGCTACAACCCTATTTGATGATCTCTCTACATAAGTATTTTTGTAGTCCAGCATGCTTGGATCAATGTTATTGGCTAATTATTTTTTTAGAGATGGATGTGAATTTTTACCAGCATTATGTTAGACTTATAGTATCACTCAAACTGAATGCCTACTACCTTTGTTACTTGGAGCATATTGCTTTAATATTTTCTCAGATTTATGAATTAAAGATAATTTAAGCCTCCCTGTTGAGCTGCAGGTAATCAATTTTTGAGAGTGAATAATAATTTTAGGTGCCAGACACTGTGTCTCTTTCTGGTCTTACCAGGCTGTGGTCTCTGACCCTTAGTGTAATTTGCATATTGGAATTATGAGAACTATGCTGTGTCTTTAGTGGACCATTAGACAGAACTTTTCTGGATTGTAATTAGTGGCTTCTGCCCTTAACCTTCATTAACATGCAAATGCAAAACTTACTTTGTAGGAAATGCTAGGCACATTGTAGCAAAAATGCCAAAGCGATTAACAGGCAATTCATTGCTAAACTGCCTATTTTTATTTATCACTTTGAAGTCACTTGATGGAAATTTGACTAGCTGTAATTGGGAACAGGGTGTGATATGTTTGTTTTGTAGCTCACTATTGTTGTTTTATTCATGATGTGCTGTTTTTGTGTCAAACTTGACATCTGAATATGAGCCTTTTATGTAATATACTTACTTCAGACCAGCAGATGCATTGATACCTGAAAATATATGAGAATAGTTATTTGTAAATATATATTTATTTGTTCCAGCATACATTTAGCTTTGCAGCTATATAGATACACATCCAATCAATCTAAACTCCATGGTAATAAGAGATTTTTTTATTAGCGTTTCAGTGAGCTGCCAACTCTCATTTTGTTCTCATTATCTGCTCTAGGCATCTTATAATGGAGTTTTAATGGCAGACTGGGAAAAGAATTGACACTTTGGGCCATCAGTAAATACTACATTTTATTAGCATCAGGCAATTTATAATGCACTCAGCTACAATTTAAATGGTATAGGACAAACAGACAAAGGACCAATGAGTCATGTCTGATTTTCATATATAATTGATCCTAGCCTGACATAAATGTCAGTGTTTTAATCATGTTATGTTGACTTATTGAAGTATTAAAATATTTCATCAGAATTCATGTGGCAGGGAGATTGAAAAAAATCTGAAACTCGATGTTATCCAACAATGTCCAGCTTACTATCAGTTTCATCTCAGAGAGAAAATTGCAAGACAGCAGATCTAGAAAAAAAATGTTTTTACGAACCATAATGCAAATCATGTTCACAAACTCTGACACGCAAACTCCCAAACCTTAGCCCTTTTAAAGTAGCTTTATTTGCAATTCAGATCAGCTCATTTGAATTAAGTGCTTCTTCGTTATGAATACAGCTGGACTTTTCAGACATGTCAGACAAGAACCTTGATAGAATTACCCCATGGACATGGACACATTAATCAAACACGGAATTGGCCATTTGACAGCCCACCGAATTCAGCCTTTAGTCCAGGTCATGGTGGGAAAAGGTGCATTCTTTAGGTCATTCTCCTTTTGTTAACCCTGTCTAATTAAAAACCAAAACGAGCCCTCTTTGACAGAGCTTTTATTGTGTTATTTTAATACACACCTTTTCCTTTTATACATAATTGATTTTCTGAACCATGGGTGCACTTGGGTGTTTTTGAAAATAATTGTAAAAGAACATTATTTGCTTTATGGTTTTACATTGAGGGGCCACACTGTAATGTTTTTGTTTTTATCTCTTATGTTTATCGTTCTGTTTTTCTTTGCTAATATCCGTCTTTAGTTTTGAAGTAAAAACTCATTATTTGATCCAGTCTTCCATCAATTAAAAAAATATAACTTAAAAAGAAAAAAACAGTGTTGTATTACTTTACCCATAAGGTAGAGTGCTATTTATTTTCTGTATATGAATTTCAGTTGACGAGTCATATAATCTTTTCTAAGTGATACTTTCATTTCAGCAGGAGACCAGTGATCGTTTTCTTTATGGGCTACTGTACACATCACTTTGGCATCCAGGAGGCAGTTAGAGTCCCCTCAACCACAGGGGGGCTGGAAAACATATGCAAGAGTAGGTAAATCACTGACACTGGTGTTTTATTAGGTTAAGCTCTGGGTGCCCAACCATTTTTTGTTGCTAGCAAGCTGTAATGCCATGCTGCGTGCTGTAAGGAGACTAGAGAACAGATGGTGTTTCACATGGCTAAAATTTCACTTGATTGATTAAATGATCGGAAATTGTCAAGGATATCTTTGACCTGGTGTAAATGGGATCCATTTTAGAAACAGTGGTAGGTAAACAATTAGTCTGACAGTCCATTAGATGATGAAACAGACATTTCCTCTCGTTAAGATTCAACAGTTTATCCCTGCTGTTTTATGAATTTAGAATTACACCTCATTAATGTGTCATTTACATAATTACAAGGAAAGGGGACACCGTGCACAACACACAATAAGACTTGATCATGGAAGAGCGTAAAGAAATAATGATGTATGTCCATGAAATTTTCTCAGATATATAAACCGTAAGAATCTCTACATGTTACATTAAATCCATGGTTTCTTGTCCCAGCATGACACTGCCAGCTTGATGGGATCCAGACCTCTGAATTAGCCACTTCCTTCGTTGCAATGAAAATTGTCTTGATGAACTCTACAGAAAGAGATTTGCAGCTGCTGATGGACCCTCTGCACAGGATGTGAGATTGTTTTGTATCTGTAATTAATCTACCTCCAATAAGGAGTCTCATGCTGTTTCTGAAACTACTGCATACATCAAAAGTGCATAATTATCAAGTCTAGTACAAAATCTATGGGGAATAAAGTAATCCATTCATTCTTTATTTTTATAACAGCATCAAACAAAAGACTCAATTTAACAAGGGCACTTCATCACTAATCTAATACATGGGGAATAGGTAAAAAGAAAAATAGGCCAAATGCTTTTCAAAACTACTGAATATAAAAACTCTTTTATTTAGCATGGTGAGGTGGTGCGACACACCTTGTGTAGGTTATTTGTAAGATAAATGGGACCACAGAAACAGATGACAGGTCTTTAGCTCAAGTATAGAATGCAATTAACCGGCAAATGAGGCCAGGCAAACCCAAATGACCAATGAGAATGGGCAATGCTTCACAGGGAATGAATATTCACATTCGTTTCCAATCTTCTGACAGCTCACTCAACCTCCCTGATAGAAGTAGTAAATGACTTGTGACATTTTAACTGCAAACCAATGATTTGAGTCTTCATTTGTATTTATCATAGTTTAAGAGAAAGCTTTCTGACTATTCCCTCTAAATGATGTCACAAGGAAAGAGAGAAAAAAACCTAATGTATAGTAATATCAATGGTATGTTCAAGAAATAGTATTTTTGGAAACGGATGCAGTTTTGCAACTAATGGAGATGCCAGTGTATTCATACTATAGGTCGGGGTCTTCAAAGTCAACCACAGCCCTGCACATATTGCAACCCTGCTCTAGTATGCATACGTATTTGGATTTAGATGAGCAAAAATTGCTTTCATTTGTAAGATCAGGTATGTTATATGTTAGCTCAAGCTAAAATGTACAGAGCTGAGCTTCTGCAGGACTTTGGACTTGTGTTTGGACCCAGAAATACTATATTCTGACCATGTGTCTTAAATCTTCTTCTAATGTCTGTATGACTTTTTGCTTGCTACCCAAACTTTTTTGCTGTCTGTTTACTGTTCACTGGATATATTGTTGTACTTTTCTCATGAAATAAGAAACTCACATGACATATGTAAATAACTGTATGGAGCGAGATGATTTGCAAAGTACCTTCAATTTTGAAATCTCCCATGCGTAACAAATGTGTGACACATTGACATGATCTCTTACTCCAGAATTTTTTGTGATAAGTAACATAGCATATTTGTTCCCGGAGGTAGGATGACACTCCCAATAGAAAGCTCAGCACATATCTCAATTCATACTGCAGTTTGCTGGAATAAGAGGTTAGCAATACTTCCCGTATTAGCAACTAAACACATTTTCCATTAGACTAAGTTTTCTAAATGTGTATAAAGTCACTTATTCTATACTAGTAATACAAAACTTTTTTTTTAATAATTGATTAATAATGTGCAGCTGAAGGTTATATATTGACATGAACCGGACAATCCTCATATATTTTTGTTTTCAAGGACTGTTTGGGCCTTCTACACATTAGATAGTTTTCATTTGTGGCTAAGAGCTAGGGGATTTCGTTCAAGGGCCAATCCCCTAAAGCAAATAAGGGTTAGGCTCCAGGTGCTTCATACCCATTCCATGTGGTCAGACCCGGGTTCCGATTTGTTGTCGTAAGATGCTAATGACAAATGCTTCCTTCCTGGGTTCAGTTTTAAATGGCCGTCCAGTCCAAGGAATCTGGAAAGGTCATCTTCTCAAATGGCACATCAATTTCCTTGAAATGATGACTCTATTTCTGGCCCTGTAGCACTTCCTCTAGCAGCTGACAGCTTCCATTTCCCTGTGTGGGTGGACAACACTGCATTAGTGATAAGAAGTTTGGATGAGTTTACCGATTCAGATCTTTGAGTCCCATTCAGCAAAATTAATAAATCTTTTTTCGAGTCATTTTGTTCATTTCCTTCATTTTAGTAAAATACCAATAAAATGTTGTGTGCCTCTTCCCTAACACATTTACAATATACAAAAATGCAAATTACACTACAAATAAGACAAAACTATAATGCTGGAAGACAAAAAAAATATTTTACTTAAGCCTACCTGGGTCTTTTAGTCTGATTTACCTCAGCTCTGATCTGTGTTTAGGTTAAAGTCTCATTTGTTCGACACATTACTTCTCTCTGATGTTAACGAGTCTTCTTGTCCAGGTCTTTTTGTCACGTGACCGCTGCCTAATATTTACCAACACAATATGAGCCAGAAACCTAAAAGATTCATTCTTTCCCTGAGTCCTCCAGGTCCTTTAGTTCTTCTGTCACGTGACACTCCCTAATATTAACCAATGCTGTTTGAGCCGGAAACTCTGGAGTCCTCCGGCTCCTTTCGTTCTCTTGTCATTAATGATTAGCGGGTTACACTCAGAAAACCACAAGAATCTTGCACATGCTCCACTGAACGAATCCCTCTCTGACACGATTCGTACCTACAGAGTCACATTAAAGAGTTGTTCAAAAAGAACAAATTGTTCATGAACGATTACACTGCAGTAGTACATATGAATGTGGGAGCAGACTCATGGGGAATGGAAACATCACCCCAAAGTAATCAGTCAAATCTGGGAAATTTATGTAGCAGAGGCTGATCTCTTTGCCTCATAGCAGTCAGCACAATGTCCCTTTACAACTCTCTGAATCCCTCAGCTTTTCTTGGGGCTGGAAGCGAAGGCCCAATTACCAATAACAAAAACGTAACATAGTTAAAAAAAATGTAAGTTACATAAAAATGACCCTGTCGATCTCTTTATACGTGGGACTCTGGCATGAACTAGCAGAGTGATCTGTGTCATTTTAATGGCATCAAGGATTTTGGTTGGTAAAGAAGGAGTACAGTCACTAAGCAATACTTTGGCTTTAGAATTAATGAAAGAGGACAGCCCCGAGACAGAAGAGAACAGCCGGAGGATCGCCTATGCCGACTCAGCATCGCTATGTCTATCTGCCATCACCTATTCTCAATAGAGTTTTCACGCAACATCTCATTTCACTTTTGCAGTGAACAGCAATGTAAACCAAGACATTTTCCTACATTTTAAAGAAACAACAATATCATCAAGCAATAAAGGAGCACACTCGTTTTGATGAGTATACAATGACTTTCTCCATAAATATACATAATGCACAAGTTTAAATCCCTCCTCTCCACTCTTATTGCTTGGCAGACTCTACAGGTATTGAATGCAGCTTAAGCAAACCAGAAGTAATTTCACTTCAATGTAGTTTTACAAAAACTCTTTATAATAGTCTTAAAGGATTGTAAGGACTACTAAGAGACAGGATAATGGTTTAATTAACTCAAAGCATAGTGTACATCACAGCACAGTGGTTGAGAAATCAAACCCACACAAAACACAAGACCGGCACCACTATTGACCTCCTTTAAAGCTTCCAACACATGCTGTTTTGTAGCTGTAATTTTCGGGCCCGGATCACATCTCAGCCATGCGATTCTTTCATGGATAGCTCACCTTCTAATACAAAAATAAAATCCCTATGTTAACTTTACTACTGTCATAAATACTGTGTTATTACATTTCTTTTTACATTCAATGCTGGACACCGACGCACGTAAAGAAGAAGAAAACGCTTAATGGGATTGGTGAATGGCACTCAAAGTACAGAAGAAGAACACATTTTCGGATTGGTGAATGCCAACTCTATCATTGTGAGCAAATTGTACAGTTGTTCAGCTTGAGTCTGATCTCACATTGCTGATGTTTAAGAAAACATTCTTGCACAAGTATATACGTATAACAGCCAAAACCAGAGTGTAGTGATTGGGCGGATGATAGTCGGGGCAGGCAGACAGGACTTGGGGAAGTCCTGAGAGCTAGGTGTGGGTCAAAAAGCAGGCAGTGAACAGTCGAGGTCCGAGGTAAGCAAGGACCAAAAAGGTAACATGGTACTAAGTAGGATATACAGAGCTTGGTACGATGCAAACTGGGCATACAATGCTATGCACTGGGCACTGGGAGAAAGGGGTTTATAAATACGGTTTGATGTGATGAGAAATTACAGTCACCTGAGTGTGATTAAGTGAAGGAGAGTGGGTCAGTATTCCGATGAAGGTTCTCTTGCTGATGGATAAGGAAGTGTGTTGGAAACTGTCTGGATCTGCCAAGTATCTTGTTTGTAGATCTTTGTCGCCAGGGGTCAGATCACTGACAGTCCTTCCCTCAGTTTTGCTTTTACCTTGTTTTCAGCTATCACTCTTTTATTTTGTTTTCCTTCACCACCTCCAGCCACATGGCTCAGGTCATGTGAGTGACGGTGGCCATTTTTTATTTGTTTTGTTTGTTTTTGCATATGGTCTAGTTTTTTCCTACCTTGCCCTGCTCTTCTCATTTGCTAGTTAGAGCTTTCAGTTAGTACACCTGTAGTTTCCCTCGTTGTGTTTGATTTCTTTCCCTTTATAAGTTTCCCTCCGATTTCTTTTGCTTGTGGTTCATTACCCTTTACCGGTGCATTGCCCCTGGTGTGTTGCCCCTGTTCGTATTTGCTCTTGTGCTGTAATTTTGTCTTTCTGTTTAGCCTAGTTTTCCGTTTGTATCTTATTCGTTGTTTTCACCCTTATGGGTTTTGCTTTGTTTGCCCTACCTTATTTGTTTATTAAATAAATTATTATTTAAAGACTTTCACGCATTTGCCCTCTGCGCCTGACAGAAACCATTACATATATACAACAAGCAATACTAATAATACTAATTTACTTACCCATTTTAACATGGAGTTTAGATAATAGCATTATTAGACATCATAATTTAGTCAGAACTTATGAAGACAGATTCAATCTTTTTACATTTCTTTAGCAAATACATTTTATTCTTACTGCCAGGACATGCAAGCCCACAGAGGGTATTTTAATAAATTACCCCACTGATCCTTTTGTATGAGTCTGACATAGTTCCATCAGCCAGGGAAATCTCTGTAGCCCCAGGACTGACATACTGAGCTGGGATCATGTGCTTCCCAAGGCCAGGTTATATAACCTTCATTGTAGCTGAATGCTGGAAGAGTCCCTGGCCACACGCCTGAAAAAAAGACATGGCATCCCCATCAGGATAAAGCTAGGCTTTGCTAACCATATTCCAGCACCTCAACAACATTCTGACACATGCAAGGCTCAAATGAAAGATGTCTTATATTTTTCTGTCAGGGGACCTTGTCAGAAATAATGAAACAGTTATTCCCATCAAGTAGTTTTCATTTTCCAAGATCTATGTCAACACATTGAGGGCATCAAAATAAAGCGTTTGACAGCTTTCTATTATACATTCACTATCCACCTTAAGATCTGTTTTAACCTGAAAAGCGTTTCCTTGTGCTCTGGTATACTTTAAATCTGCTGCCCAGTCAACACTTTCTTTCTTTCTTTGTAAATTCAAGATATCCTTGTGACTCTTATTAGTTTGTCTATATAATTTTTTTTTTATATATTTTTTATATATAAAATTACTTTTTGTTTCTGAATTTTGAGGATGAGGTGGGTCTTGTCCATTCGCAGCCATTAACAGCTATTTGGGGTCCTGTGTGTGAAGTCACTTCCTGCAGCATCATCATATATATATATTTATACAATTCACATCTTTGTCTTTAAATGTGTCACGCTCAGGAAAAGCCAGGAACGCAGGTATCCAACTCAAAGGTAGTTTTAACAACCAAAATGACTAATGACAACTAAACAGCTCAGAAGCTCAAGGCTTAAAAACTAACATTAGGGAATATCAAACAGGTAAAAAGGGCAATGGATCAGTCTGGAATCCTTGACCAATTGTGAGGGAGACTAGACTGATCCCTAGACAGAAGCGATAGGGATATCTTGATTGAGATTGGATGATTGGTGTTTCAGTGAGAGCAGGTGAATCTGGCTGATCTGTTACAAAATGAACTAAAATTACTTGTTTTTATCAACTTATACATTTCTTATACACTCTTGCTTAACTAAAATAGCAAGTTATTGTTTTGGATACATATTCTGAATTCCTTTGGCGTAATTCAAACAAGGCATTTTAATATAGATTTTAAAAATACTATATATATATATATATATAATCAATGATTTGGGAACATCAATTAAAACCAAAAATATCAAATACAAAGCCGGTATAGTAAAGTTTTGTTTGTCAGTTTCAATAAAAAAAATGTAGACACAGTGCAGTTATATAAAAGTAGTTTTTAAAGAATATATCATTAAAGATCTTCCATGAAAATGTCTGTGTCAGCTCAGCATCTATGCATCTTGTTTTAGTCAGTTTGCAAGATTATTTTTTATCTTATATCTTATGCATGCAATTGAGGTAGTAAATAAGAAAATATCAAAATAGGATTCAGTAATTTCAGTTGTTCTCAAGCTTGCGAGGTCATTCAAACAACTTCCTGAATTAAATATATTTTATTGATATAGCAAAGTTCTTCACTCTTTTGAATGCCAAGCAAAAGCTTATATAAGCATGTTGATAAAAAGTTAGTTTGTAATCTGCAACATTGAATTCTTTATTTTATAGTTGGGTACATTTTGTTACAAATGTTAAAAAAGAAGACACTTCGAGAGCTTGCTAATTGCTTAGTCATGTTTACATACAAGATCAAAACATAAAAGTTAGAAATTACATAATATAATTACATAAATGAGGAAATATAATGTTTATGGTGTGGTAATACAAATACAAAAAATACTAAATGTTGAACAAAAAATGTAGAACGCTATTTTAATTAAAAGGTGGTAGTGGTGTGTGTGTATGTGGGGGGGCGGTTGGGGGGTCTTTCAGAGACTAAAAAAATCAAGGCACTCATCATTCTGTGCAGGAATGTATTCACAACCAAAATGGAAGGCAAATTGCTTTCCTCCTCCCTCAGTGGACAAGGTCAATTAAAGGAGGACATGGATTGGCAATCAAAACTGACACCAAAGATTGACTATGGTGATTACATGCATGCAGATGGGAAGCTTTAAAGGTTATTAATAATGATTTATAGAATTAATTAAAAGTAAGAGAGGAGAGGGCTTGACAAACATTAAACAAGTTAAAGCATATGAACAGGCAGAATGTGCTTAAAACTTCAAACTGCTTTATGGTGGGAGATTGATTAGAAAATGTATTGCCCACTAGACCCAAATACAAATATACTACTTTTGGATTTAAATAACAATATTTTCTTAACAGTTGTTCTCCTTTGGTGGGAAGACTTCAACATGGGATAAAGCTTGCACTTATTTACTAAAATATATGATCAAATGAGATGTTTCTGTCAAATAGGATCTATAAGTGAACTTGTTTGAGTAAGTCTGTTATGCTGTTTTCACATCTTGAATTGAAAACATTTTCTGACACCATACCTTGTGGCACAATTACAGTGGGAAAAGCTGAGAACCAGCAACTCAATTAATCTGCAGATAGGAGTTTGATCTCCACTCATGGTAGAAATTCCAATTCTTGGTTCAGATTTTTTTTTTCAAAATTAATACACTACAGGATTATTTTAAATGTAAACTAAGTGTGAATTCATAAACAAATCAAGTTTAACATTTTCAACACATGCTAAAGTATTCAGAGTAAAATTAAAAATGTATATACATTTATTACATGCTTTTATTCAGTGCCATAAACTTACATACAACATTTTACCGCAAAATGCAGTATGTCATAATACTAATTAAAAGTAAATTCAAAATAAATGTATTATATAAACATTACAAGTGTATTTTTAATAATATCATCTGCATTTTTCAGCAAATAAATTTCAAAAAACAGATAAATCAATCAATAAAACAGTAAAAAAAAAAAAATGGAAACAGGAGGCTAATTATACACCTGCGACACAACTGGGTGTCCTGGCAGTCTGCAGATTAGAAAGTGCCACAGGCAACAGAGAGACTTTCCGTGTCTCATGGACAGAGCTGTGTTTTCATGCATGCAGTATTACCCAGCAGACAAGGGGTAAAAGCGGATCAGTCACCAGCCCCTCTGTGGATCATCTCTCTCTCTCTTTCTGAGTTCAGATCTGGAAATGATAAATTTTGCCTAGAGCAAATCTGTTCAAGGGGTTCCGACAAAATGTGTGCTTCAGCAACACGGGAGAGCCTCTCTGACCTCCATCAAACAATCCTCTAGTTGCTATCTTACACTAAGACCTCATAATGCCGCGCTTCAATTTTCAGAGGTCTGTCTCTAATGGGATAAGGGTTATACATTGAGTCTGATGACCAGTTCAGTCCATGCAACCCTCAAGCCTTACTAGTCCAGTGAGGGATTTGAATTTAGAAAACTCTGTGATTGTACTGGACAGACGGTGTGCCTCTCTCTGTAGCTGGGTTAGTATAGCCTTCAGTGATGACAGGAAAAGGCAGTGAAGGTGATTTGTACCATGTATGCAGGCTGCAATCCAGATGCCTTTCACCAAGCTGAATCTTTGAAACAAGATCACGTTTTGTCTTGTTTTCAAAGGCTCCTGCATACCCCAGTTTGACATTCAAGTAGCTTTGTCTTGTCAAAAAAGAACATTAAAAAGAATAAACTGCTCTTCCAAGAGAGATAAACAATGTATTTTTTTTTTCAATTTCAAGTAAATATTGCTTTAATTTGCAAAATTGATTGTCAATCTAAAAACTTATAATAATCATAGTTATCTTATAGTAATCGTTCAGCATGCCTTAAAGCACTGCAAGTAAGCGTGTTGGCAATTTATACAGTATTTTGCTAAACTAAATGTTATGAAATGTGTTTTTGGTTACCTCTTTTTATAAAGTTTTAACCAAGAACAGTTGCTTATTTTACTTGTATCTTTTATATAACAGCAATATTTCCCAAATTACCTTTTCCAAAAGTGTTATCTAAATAAAATTATATAAAGCATACCGTGCCAACTCTTTATATGATTTTTCAGAAATCAGTAAATCATATAGTTCCACTGCTGATGGCACATCAGGCAAATGAATAGAGGAAGGTGTGTAGGCATATTATGTTCAGGGTATTTGCACTATATTTCTAAACAGATTTAATCATCAGACGTTTAGCCTTTTGTGATAACTTGGCTCATTATCATGCAGGGTAAATCAGAGATGGTGTACATGATAACAGAACAATGTGACGATCGGTAAATACGTTGCTGCCTAGTTACAGCTCCTGCTGCAAAACTTTGTTTCGTAACCCACCAAACTAGTCTAACCAAGTTATATTGTATTGTATTTTATTGTATTGTATTTTATTGTATTGTATTGTATTTCTATTTTTGCATAAAGCATGTTGTGTTTTGATTTGACATACTGTTAAAGACAATAAGCTTAATTTCAGCAGTGTTTATAACAAAATATTTTAGTGACTTGAACAGTTTAGGAGAAAAAAACTTTAACAATTACAACATGCTTATCATACACAAGCATTGGAAGTAGGTTCTTCGGACCTGAAGGGGAAAAGATTTCCTCCAGTAAATTAGTTTAATAAGCTTTAAATATAAATAGTGATAGTAAATAAGGTAATGGAGGTGAGAAAAGATTGTAATGTCTTGTGGTTTTGAGTTGATTTGACGCTAACCACTCGTGTATTCGTAAATGACGGGTTTGTCTGACAGAGCTTTTCTAAAACCAAGTGTTGTGTCTATAAACAGTTAAAATCATGCATTTCAAAGATGTACTTGAACAACAACAAAAAGAAGTTGTGTCTCTAAGTAGATTTTGTAATCCATTTCATACAATAGCACGAAATTAAACACAATACTTTAAAAAGAAATAAATTAAATACACACTTGTTCTTTTGAAAACGATTTTATTCCTTACATAATGAGGGTTCCTTTTCATTGGCTTATAAAAACTTTTAAGAGATGCTTCATTGACTGGCTGGGCCTTACAATTTTGAATTGATAGCAGAATAATTTATTTGTAACTTCAAATAAACATGATTAGAAATATTAAACTTTAGTTTAATATTTGTTTCATAATATCACCAATGCTATATTCATTCATTCATCTTCATGTCGGCTTTCTTCCCTTTCGGGGTCGCCACAGCAGAATGAACCGCCAACTCTCTGGCATATGTTTTACGCGACAGATGCCCTTCCAGCCGCAACCCATCGCTGGGAAACATTCACACACACACATTCACTCTTTAACACTATGGGCAATTGTTCTTACTCAATTCACTTATACCGCATGTCTTTGGACTTGTGGGGAAACCGGAGCACCCGGAGAAAACCCACGCGATCACGGGGAGAACATGCAAACTCCACACAGAAATGTTACCTGCCCCAGCCGAGCCTAGAACCAGCGACCTTCTTGCTGTGAGACTGCCGTGCTACCCACTGTGCCACCGTGATGCTTACCAATGCTATATATGACAGTTATTGTTTTGTCCTTAACTTCCAAAATTTCTCAATCTTGGTTGAAGCTCAAGGGAGGGGAGTAGGGCTTGTACACCACCGTGAAATGGGTTTCTCCTTTTCATGGATTAACACTCACTAAAGAGGTCAGAAAAACAAGGATATTCAATGGCATCCCTATAGCCCAGGAACATGCATATTTATGAGGATAGAGAAACACAGAAAAAAAGAAGTCCTTCTGTTTCTCCTTGACCTCATAGAAACAGAAAAGTGCACTTAACAACTTTTTTTTCCACAGAGCCTGTGATTTTATATATATATATATATAAAATTAATGGTTAGCATTTGAATGATTTTTAACATATGCTTATTAGTACCCTGTTTGAGCCACCATGCACATTGGTTTAAATCTAGAAGTTCAGATCTGTGCCACACGCAAAAGTATAAAATGGAGTATATTTTACCTCGGATTAATAGGGTTACTGTGAATTGGCCTAGGATACTAATACTAGGATGCTAATTCTGGGGATGTAACCCCAGCATATTGGCAACAATTACCCAGTGGAGTCAGCCCTTCAAGACCTCTTCAAGATCCCTATTTTTTATTGAGTCCACCATTCAGTCTCTTTTCTACCTTTCCATAAGATTCATTTTTTTTCATAAGCAGTATTTCAATTTAAGTGTTAGTGATAAAGCAAGAATTTATGTAACTATAAGTAGGCTATAATGTTTTCTTAAGACCCATAAATCTAAAACCATACTCCCATATGGCATCGCATCATTTTAAAATAGCATCCTATGGGATCTGACTCAATAGCCTTCTTTTTAGTTAACTGCTGATTTATATATCCCTTGGTGCTACAGTAATTGGTCATAAATTTGTACTCATCTATGCATCTATCTTTAGAATGTTACCCTATAAACAACATCCCAGCATGTGTAAAATGAGTCTGGGTGAGTTTGAAATTTGTTATTGTAAGTTACAGATGGTAAAAAGGTATAAAAAAAACAAAACAGTAGTGCTCTAAACATAATTCCTGACGCATCTGTTTTGATTTAAATTGGGGGATTAATAGTTAGTTTCAATAGTAGTAAAGGGAGTAAGTAGCAGTCAGACGGTATTATTAGTATATCTTACTTAATACCTAGTAGCTTCAACCAAACTCTTAATCGGTGGATTAAAGTATATTCAGCTAAGGTTGAGCAAAAGTATGCAGGACTCACAGGTGTTACTGTAGCATACCCTTGAGCTTCAACTCTAAACAACATTATTAGTAGTACAACAACTACTAATAACAAAAAATGTATATTAGTAAGGGCTTTAGATAAGGTCCAGAATAAGCAGTGATCTGCTTTGAATAGTACTTCCGGTCTTCAAATCTGCCATGCTGAAAGTCTATACACAAACTAAAAACTAACTAAAAAAACACACACATAGATTCATACAGAGGAACCCGGTATAATTGAATATACATTTAAGCTTATAAGATTGTTCAGTGACTCCCATATTAATTGATTATTGAGTTGTTCGTACTTATCCCCTCATTTACATGACTCTGTTAAGCGTTTTAACTCTTTTTCTTCCCGAATTTTATGAGGGAAAGAACAAACAATACATCACAGCTAGTGTCACATTGGGGCAGATAAAGAGTAAAAAACAGCTAACAAAACAGCTCCGAAAGCTAGACTTCATACAGCGTCATAGATGTTTGACTGTAAATATTTGATTGTACTGAAATATTTGATTTGATTTGGTATTTGTAATGGGGGATTCTAAATATGCCTTCACATATCTTGAGATGTTGAATGAATTACTCAGAGTAATATAGAGGGCACATAATATAATCATAGAACTTGAAACTAACACCATGCTTCAGGAAATAAATTTAGCTTCATTCTAACTCTCTATCTCCAATGCTAAACATGACTACTTTAAGACATATTACAGCTAATTCATTCATTTCCTTCTTCCGTCATTCTTCTGACTCTTCTATCAAGCAGGATGCATTTTTTCTGATTAGAAGAAGAGCATAATAAATGAGCACAATATGGCTATATATTCGGTATAGGTTAAATATCAATCAACCTTTCTTCTATGGACACTCAGGTTCACCCAGAGTGCACAACATCTGTCTTTGGACAGATTGGAGTCCAGAGATAAGTGTCACTTCAAAGAGTTTTTTTCTCCAAATACCATCATCGTAAAGTGTCATGACTGTAGTTAAATCTCTGTACCGTTTCGTGCCTGACCATACATCTTGTTTGTGTTTAGAGCAGTAAGCTTGAATTAAGACCATGGGGAGTGTGCATCAATGTAAGAGGGAGAAGGAAATAATCCTCTCTCATGAGGGTGGTTGCTGAAAGTGGCATTCTTGAAATATAAAGAAGGGTTTTCGAAGGTTTCCCTACACAACAGAAAAGCAGACAAAAACAAAACTTTCACAAGTTTTGGGTGTATATAAATCCATCCAGCTTTCTAAAATGCAATTTTTTAAGTGTAGGGATGATTGAGAGGTCCCATTGAATATTTAATAGAGATCAGCTGTAAGTGGGTGGAAGGGCAATGTGTTGTTTGTTATCAAACTTAGTTCCCAGTGAGGGCCACAGCCCCACAGAGTTCACTTCCAGCCTAGAAATCAGTGGCTTTCATAGACTCTCTAATGACATAATTAGCTGCATCAGGTGCATTTCTTTAAAGTGTCAGCCCAACATAGCAGAGCTGTACACTGTAAGAAAAACATCTGTAAGAATATGATCAAAATAGAAGACATCTCTCAGGACACTGAAGTGTGCGGACTGTTCGCCTCAAAACTGTGCGACATGGAATAGATGCTGTTTTGCTGATTTGTTTACCACAACCTCCATATTTGCACATTTATGGTGTAGTTTGGAAGGATAAAACATCCTTTACTTGCCATGTTGCTGTGTATAGTGAAAGTGAAAAGTTGGCTAAATATGGAGTGACTCATACCCGAAATATGTGCTCTGCCTTTAACTCATCCCAGTGTACACACATAGCAGTGAACAAACACACCGTGAATACACACCCGAAGCAGTTGGCACTCATGGCTGCGGCGCCCCGGATAGCAGTTGGGAAGCTGATGCCTTGCTCAAGGGCATCACGTCTGTGGTTGTTGAAGATGGGAGAGCAAGTGTTTCATCACCCTCAACTATGTGGATCGAACCAGCGACCTACCGATGACAAGTCAATCTCCTTATCCACCAAACCACAACTGCCTCTAATGAACGAACGAGTGTATCATTACGTCAGGCAACCTCCTCTTTGAGCATCTGTCCCACTCATCTCTCCACTAGACTGCTTGAAATATTCTGAGACATATATATAGACAAATATTCTCTGTAAGCAGTTCTGGTAACGCTTCCTGGAAAAAAAGGAATTGTTTTCATACATGCTGCAATAAATCATTACCAGAGCCAAGGGTTTCTGGAAACAGATTGAAGACGCCAGTCTTGAAACTTGTTCATAAAAGTCTGACGTGTTGTAATCTTGTCTTGAATTAAAGTTCAAACGTAATTGCCAGTAGCTAATGTTATAGTGGCCATTGAGCAGTGCTAAAAAGCTCAGGTGCTCATCACTCCAGAGTTTGAATCCTAACCATGAAGATGTTCCTCTTTACCACCTACTCTCCCTCAAAGTTTGACTTCTCCCTGCACACTGTTATTTCTCATTAAAGGCAAAATCACTTTTTTTGTGGAAAAAAATATTTAATTAGACATTGTACAAAACAGAAGTTTTCATTGCATGAATAAATGTTATGTAAAATACATTTTACAGGTCTTGTGAAGGAACATACATAGCAGAAATAGTATAGGCCAGTTAAGCTTAGGTCGACCTGACAAATGAAGCCTGTCAACTTTCCCCCCACAAGGATCAACAGCCCTTCCGCTTCCTCTGGAGGCCTGGCTGGGCAGCTGGATGGCCCATTGTGTTTTTGATCTTAACTTTCATGATGCCCACGCCCCAGGACAATCCATCTTTTGAAATACACAGGGGATGTCCTTTGATAGCATTAAGAGGCCACTGCCAGGAGCTGCATAGGTGTTTTCTTGACAGAGCAGACCCAAATAAATAAACAAGCGCACTGACATGCTGAGAGGCTATTTCTGCTACAAGACTAAAAAGCACGCTATTCTATGATGTCCTTTCACTGTTTAATAAAGCTGTTGATTGATTCCATTTAGATAAAGAACCACTCTGTCCATAAAGATTAGCCTGAGATTTCTTCTTTTTTCATGACTCTTTAAACCATAAAGAATCAATATGTAAGTACATATACATATGGTACACATGTGCAATATGTACACACACACACACACACGCACGCGCACACGCACACACACACACACACGCACACACACCCCACACACACACACACATATATATATATATATATATATATATATATATATATTTAATGATGATTAAGCATACTATAACTGATTTGATTTCAGTGGTCAAAAAGTAGAACCTTAGGCTTATTCTTCTTTTAAAGTGCACTCTTTAGGTTTGAGGACATACCCGGGACACTTCTAAAATAGCATATGCTCTGAAGAAGGCTTGTCTTTACGTCTTCTATACTTTATTTTTAATAGATGATAAACAACTTCCTATTCCAAAAGTCATTCATGTTCTTAAAACAGAGATTTGGGTATGACTAGAGTTTTGAGCTCTTTTTTTTTTTTTTTACAAGATATAGCTGACAAACAACAATGGCGTTGCACAACATTTATTTTCTATAAACAATGTTCCTTTTTTTAATACTAAAAAAAAGCTAATTACATCACTAAACTAATTTATTAGAAAAAGCACCTTGTGAACTAGGACAAAAATTATTGTTTGATGTTTTGGAATAAGCGTTTGGTACAATAAGTCCAATAGAACTTAACTAACATGTCAAAGAATAACAATCTATCAAAACCCAGCATTTAAATTTAAATTGTGATAAAAAAAATCTTTAACCTCTATCTGGAAGCAATGTATCAGATTTAATCCATGTAGACAGGTTTAAACATTAAAATACAAAACACCAAAAGCTTCAATATGAAGCAAGACTGCCATCTTTTGGTTTCAGTGGATTCATGCATTTCTTCAGTGCTCAAGATTTAGGTGTGCCTAGGACTCACCAGACCACGTCACGGACAAATTAATAAATATATACATGCGTCTCAGTAGAACAGAGGGAAGGAGGGAGGGAAGGAAGGAAGGGAAAAAAGCCAGGAAAATATTAGATGAAGTAAGGAATGGATGGGGTGAGAATGAAGAATGGAGGAAGAATTAACTAATTTTCTGTCTCCTAGGCTTCATAACAAATGTAATCAATAAGCTGAGGGTGCTATATCCAGTAACCCATAGAAATTGATAAAAGTAATCTGAAGCAGGTCCCTATAATTAGAGATTTTAGAAATGCAATTAATTCACCAACTTTTAAGTCTATGACATGCCGTCAATGGTTCATAAATCAAACTCCACACAATTCCAATTTATGCAGTTTAATTTAGAAAATGCAAATATTGGATATGACTTTGTTAAACTTTAGTAAATAATGCAAGAGTCATTACTCACTGTTTTGTTTTCTCAAGCTTGCTATCATATTAGCATGTGATAAAATGCGTCTGAGATTTGATTAACCTGGAATGTAATAGGAAGTGTCAGAAACAATGATTTATTGCAATGTACAATGCCATTTTCTGTAATGTATTTCAGATTAGCTACCATGTTTCAGTTTTATTAACCAAGAAGCAGTTTATGATATCTCATAATTGGAACCTGTTAAATACCGTTCTCTAAATTTAAAATAATATAATGAGCAGGGGAGATTCTATTTGTTGAAAAATAAGTAACTCAACAATAGAATAAAAAGAACATCACTACAGATGGGCTTGTCTTGAAATAGTGATTACTTGTCTGAGTCATGCCCTGAGGTTAATTTATAGAGTGTGTTGTGTGGTTGGGTGAAAGTTAAGATTCCTGTTGGGGACATCTTTTGTAAAACTTAGTTTAAAGGCCACGAAGATACCTCTGACTCCATCATGATTAGTTCTGAAAATCATAAAAAGTAGATAACGTAATAATTGTTTGTAGCAATTACTACAACAAGGAATTAAATTTAGTGCAAGTTTTATGAAAAGAAGAGGTAGATCAAATATCCTATAGTACATTCACAGATTACATAAAAAGTTTTATAATTAAAATGTAGTTTTTTTTATGTTTTTTTTGCATTCAAACCTGCAATATGTTGTTTTTGTTTAACTTAAAAGATAGTTTGTGCATTTTCTAAATTGATACAATTTTGAATATGTTTTTGTCTTCATATTGACAAAAAAAAAAGAATATAACAGGGGGCAGATACCTGTATTTGTCATTGGCCAAAAAACTTATAATAATTTCCTAAAACATGGGTGTCAAACAAACGATTCATAGGCTACAACCATCTAGCCCATCGAGATACAAACTATTAAAAAACACTTCCCTATTTGTAAGAAACTTCAAGCTTACATAACTCTTTGGTGCCTTTGATGATCACTTCCAAACCAACAAACCAACCAGAAGAAGAAGAAGAGGTACTTTCCATGAAAAAAAAAAACTAAACAAAAACAAACAACCAACCGGTCAAGGTGGTTTGACAGATAAAATATATAACAGTATTCTTCAAGATAACTAATTTCCCTCAGAGAAAACAAGATCCAGACAACAATCTTACAGTTCTTTTCACGCTATGCATCTCCTGAGGCTGTTGGAGTCATTATTCTCTATGTTTATGTCATTTTTACATACAATGTCATACACTAATATATAATGATACAAACATATAAAATCATTTAATACTTCTTTGTTTTCTTAAGCTAGATAGCTTATAATTATACCAGGGCATTTTTAAGAGAAACTTACTGATCATATTTAATGAAAAAAATCTTTTAAAAAATCCACAACAGTAGATTTTATATAAAAAAGAAAACACATTGTATGTGATATTTTATATATTTCATGTATGCGTACTTATATATGGTTAGACCTATACATCCATACTGAGTTGGTTCTACACTACTCAAAGTGCTCACACACTAAAAGCGTGAATGATCGGGGAAGAGCGGTTGATTTCTATGTAATATGGATAAGGCACCCTGTGGCATGAAAGGTCTGAACACAGCGATGCGGGGGAAGCGAATGCCAGGAGAGGCGAAGCACGGTAAACCGGGCTGATCACTTCAGAAGAGAAATGTTCAACTCAGACAAATTTCAAGTGCACGGCAACCTATCAGGGGCTTGCACTTGTAATGACATGATTATTTGATCAAGCGGGAACATTTGCAACATCAATGGAGGAGACAAATATCAAAGTTTGTGACCACCCAGAACTAAATTACTTGTAGTATTATCCATGTGGAAACTTGGAATAAAGTGTGTGAGGAGGTCACTGAATCTGGTAAGTTATACATTTTTTTTTAATAATCAACTTGATATGTTTTAATATTGTGCTGATGTTAGCTAAAGCTAAGCATGCTAGTTAATTTATTTATCTGAGGGAATGTGCAGGAAGAGATCGAAAGAGTTGAGGGACACATTTTTGAAGGAAAGGAGAAAGGAATAGGAGAGTGTGGGTCAGCAGCTGTGGTCCTCCAGCAAGCTCACACCTAGTTCCATCCCATTTTCGGAGCGGACGTCTTCACGCGAGTGAGGCAAGTGAACACCGAGTGAACTAGAGAACTTTAAAACGTGCTGCTGATGAATAACATAAAATGTATGTATATAAAACATAGATGCAAAAAATGAATGCATAAAGCAATGTGTTAATGACAAATTATCATATAAAAAGCAATTTCTAAACCAAAAAAATTTATTAAAACAGCCTAAAAGTGAAAACCTATACCTTTTGATTACATCTTTAAAAGCTTAACCAAAGAATGTTCCTGTAACAGTAAAACTTTATACAACTTTATTTTTTCAATAGTACATTATTAAGGCCTACGGCCTCCTGACCACCACCGCCAAACACTCCCCACCAGTCACACACATCCAAACATGGCAACGCGGGTGAAGTAGCTTGCCACAACTGCAGAATGGACCTAGTGGGGATCGAACCGCCAACCTTCCCGTTACAAAATGACAATCTCCACCACTGTGGCATCTTTCACGCCAGTTGAATAAGTTATCTAAGCAATTAATGTTAATGTTAGTGCCACGAAACTTAAATAATAGATAATTTAGCAATATCGGTTTATGGTTAATTATTTATTTTTATTTGCTGTTACTAGTGTTGAAATAATTTTTTGCTGCTATTATTGTTATAGAAATTATACAAATGAAGTTTATATTTTTACGTTGTGAGGCACTTTGTGAGGCACCTTAGGTTGTTTTTGAAGCAACAATAAAGCTCTCTCGCCATTGTTATTTGCATTACCGCACTGAAGCAAGCACTGAATAATTCTAAAAGGTTAGCAGCAAGGAAAAGCAGAACAGTATTCATGTTTATGTTCCTATGGTTACAGTCTCCAGAAAATGGCAATTCCATACATTAACACTAGATGTCAGTATGAGAATTTGGATACCATCAGGTTTGGCGATCAATATTTACAAATATCACAAGAGACTCTCGGGAAAAAAAAGATGCTAGAGGCAAAATCTAATTATTTATTTTTGTTTTCTAACACTAAAAGAGGATGGAAGAGAACAACAAAAATGTGTAATGGTCCATGTTTTGCTGGTTATCTGACATGGAAACACAGCACTGCTTGACATGCAAAATCACTTAAAAAGTAAATCATCCATGCTTTATATATATATTATATATATATATATATATATATATATATATATATATATATATATATATATATATATATATATATATATATATATATATATATATATATATATATATATATATATATATTTTATTTATTTATTTATTTTTTTGCAACACATTATGTAGTAAGTTCCATGATTCTATGTTTAATCAACTAAGTCAACTTGCTGTTACATTTCAGACTTTGTTGGATGATTTTGTTTAAGGAAGTCTCTTGGCTATAAGTTGCCACCTCTGTCTTTGAGTGAGCCCCAGATCACACTCATTTGAGATGTTTTCTTCCAAGTGCTGTCAGACATCCCTTTGGGTTTTACAGAGTATTTTACAAGACAGGGATGTTCTTTCTCTGGCTCTTCCCAGTGGTGGGTCTGGTATATGTTCTGTTACCATGACAATGATCCATCATTCTCAGAGTTGAAAGGTTTCATCTTGTGGTTGCATGGAATGCATTCTTTGGTTAGTGTTTAACTTTCCTTTTAAACAAGTGGAGATCTTGTGATCATAAATGTTTTATGTATCACCTCACAAACAATGACAATCGGTACTAATAACTAAAAATGTGATTGAACATTAATATTAAGATGGTTGCCCATTGGTTAGTATGTAACTACAATGAATGCCATTTTTTGTGATTTCCTAATTTAGTTTGAATGCTGTGGCACACTTTAGATGAGCTTTGCTATCAAAATCAGTCCAGTGGCAAGTTTATGTGTGTTAAATATTCTACAACATACAATGCTGTAAGAAGAGAGCATTGCAAAACTATATTTGACACAATAGTTTTTTTTTAGTTTGACCTTATTTCAATAGTTATCCTAAACGCAACATAGAAATTGAAACTTTATTTGAGTAAGATACACCTTTACTACATTTTGGCACATTTTCAACCAGTTCTTGTTTTTGTATTTTTTTTTTACTTGTTGTTATCTTGCCTAATGGCACATTTTTCTCAAACTGAAATAAAAATATCTTGATTGTTTTATTCTTATTCATTTTGTGACCATGCAACCACTACTTCACATTCCAGACGCAGGTCAGATCATGTAATGATAATAGTTCTCATAATCTTCTGAGACCCAGACCAAATATGTGGTCAGATGTTTATTAAAAATACTTTCACTGCATCAGCTGAGATCCTTACAAATGTCACGATGCTAGCAACAAAATGTACTTTTTTTAAACAGAAAAGTCTTAAAAATAGTAGATTTTTTTCACACTGGCAGCTGGCATATCACGCTATCCTTGAATTTGACAGAAGCTCATCACTTTAATAGACATCATGGCACACCACTGAAATGACCATCTTTCTTTCCTTTCCTATTATTAAGTGATGGGTTTTCACAGTTGTTTTGCTGTCAAAAGTTTGATTTATAGAGTTGCCTGGAGATTTTGACAGAAATAGAAAGAATTTGAGTTTATGTTCTTATATTATCATTTTGCTACTATATATTTCAAATATGTAGAAATGTGTATCATTAAATAAATGAATAAAATGACTAACTTACAGAAGCATGATAAGCATGCTTATGATTACCAACATTCGGAAGTTGTCAATGGTATGACTCCGCAATGCCAATCAGAAAACCTAGCATTTGGATCATCCCTAGATAGAAAGAAATTAGCCTGAAGCAATCAGCCGCCTTTTTAAGGGCAAAGTGAAAAATGTTCTGGGCTTGCATAATCACTTTTATGCTTAACTTCATGAGGTCATCTTATGTTGCTACAAAGCCAGCTATCATTGTTAGTCATACAAAATTATTTGAAAACCAAACAAACAAGTTAAAACTAAAACTTGACACTACATCCATTCCAGATACATGTAAAATAATAATAATTGACAATTTTTTGGGAAAACACAACAATGAAATCATACCCCCAGTCTTTAAGTCGTCCTCAAGAACAAAACTAACTATTGTGATTCATTTTAGTAAATCAACTCCGTTTGTCCATTTTGGTTTACTTATTGGATGTGATAGGGTTAGTAAGATGTCTTTTGTTCGAACACGCTAACACGCTTTACTGTATTTGAGAAGCAAGAGAGATGAAAGAGATGAAGTTCAGTTAAGAAGAAAGGAGGGAATTCTTGGAATTGACGCATCTAAACCCCACAACAAGAACACAGTAGTAGAGACTCTGTCTTCCTCCTGTGTCTTTCTCCTTAACTGACTTGATCGAATTGAGATGACCCAGGGCACAAAACTTTCATGTAGATCGACACGTGAAGCCTCACCAGAACCATGCGATACAACAAACAAACAAATGTATTTGACTCCCCATCCCAACTATTCTTGAGTTTCCGCTTGCATTCAAAACCATCTCCAGATTAACCCTGTTCACCTTCACCAGAGCTAACATTTCTACATGCCCTCCAGAAGCCTGCGTTCAGAGAAGGAGCAGCATCTTATGGTTTCACACAAAAAAAGCAGAACTTTTTCTCTCACTGTTTCTAGCTGGTAAAAAAAAGCTCCCCGATCCAGTTAGGAATGCAGCATCACTATCAATTTTCAAAAAAACAACTTATTTTTTTTTTTAATTACAATCTAAAAAATGAATTTGAATGAAAATTATTTTACACTTTGTCACAGCTTTTGCTGCAGAACATAACTGGTGCTCTTGAAAACACTGGTTTCTTTAACATTGAAAAAGAAAGTATTTACCTTTAGGATGGTAGTTAATCCCTCATCCATCTAGCCTGTGTGAGAGGTGCACATGCTCTCTTTTGTAATTGTTGTATTAGAACAGAGTTTTTTTTTCCTTTTTTAAGCACAATTTTTTATATACGTAATTTTTTTACTCAAGTAAAAAATTGGACATTTAATGTATACATTTTATTTACTACAGATTAAATCTTTGCACGTAAAAGCACACCCAAGTAATCTCTTGGTTCTCCTGTGTTTGCCTTCGCTGCCCCGTCGCTCTGGAATAAGTTACCCCAGAAATCCGGAGCATTTCAGACTTGGAGAGTTTTAAATCCAGTTTAAAAACTGATTTGTGTTTAACTCTGATGATATTTTATTTGTTTTTATCTTTGTATGGTGACCTTGAGGGTCTATGTAAAGCCCCTAATAAATGAAAGGTATTATTATTATTATTTAAAACTACTTAAAAAAGTAAGAGTACACAAAAACTACTATATTGATTCTATTTTTAACAAGTCAAAATAATGAGGGGGTAATAATTTGTCCTTGTAGGAATATTAAGTATTTAATTTGGGAGTGTCTTTTTATCTGCCATGTTCTTTAACACTTCTCTTTTAAAGCAGTCTTTTGCATTATGTGCATTTATATGTGAGGGAAACCACAGCCTGACTACTGTCAAAGAGAGAACGATCAAATTAATGACTTTTGGGGTGTTCCATTTAACATCAACTGATCCTCTTCACTTTTAATGCATTTTTAATGAAGAGATCTTTCATGGTAAATCTAAAGCTAATTTCATAAGTTATAAATCCAGTGCAGTGGCTTTCCAGTTCACAGTTTGCCTTGATTACTCTTCACAGATGTTCTACTAGCAGAGCAAAAAGGATCTCTCAAACCACCGGCTATGAATTAAATTAAATGATTGTTTACCATTCCCAGTGCAAAACAATCTGCACTCATTCCATGTCCAACAGATGATGATTAATAGTCAGGTTACAAGATTTGATTAGTCACTGCAGGATGCTACTTGGTAATGTGGACTGTTGTTTAGACAATCCTGGACATTTGCTGTGATAATAGGCTATGATTTATTAAGCAAGCAGAGTAAATCTTTTCTTGTCTCATTGCAAAAATAAACAGAAACTATTTAGATAAACTTTCCCAAAATGCAAAATTAAAAGCAATTAACACATGATGTTAATTGTGTCAGGTAAAAACTTGATTAAAAACAACCAATCAAGTTGTCAGCTATGTGTCTCGTATTAAAAATACCCTGTTCAGTGAAGGGTGTGTTTTTCTTAGCATTTTTACTTTTATTAAAATGGATGAATTAACTGTAGGAAATTTGGAAAAATAGGAATTTGTCCAGGAAGTGGGGAGAGCAGGATAAAATAAATTAACTCTTAAAATGTGAGCATTTTGATTCTTTTTAAAAATGAAAACTACATATGACCCTGCTTTGGTTTTCAAATGAAAAAAAATATTGCAAACAGGCAAAATTTTGTTACACAAACATGTTACAGAATTAACCTACTTCACCGACAAAAGGTATTTATGAAGTGTCTATGTTGTGAAAGGTACTAAACAACAATAGTTTGCCCAAGGCATCTGTCCTGGATCACTTATTTTTACAATCCATCTAATCCCACAAATGTTGTTCCTACCCCTTGGACAAGCAGTAAGGTGCTAAAAACACAAAGTATATAGTGCTCTGAAAAAGACAGCTATCGTTGTAAAATGTAAAAAATGTTTCCATAAATGTACAACAATTCTCTCTATATATTATTCTGGCCAGCTGAAAGTGACAGGGAAGACGATGAGACCTGGGCTACAAGAAGTGTAAAAATTAAATATCTTTTGTTCTGTTTTCTTTCATGTGTCATCAGCACATGTACTGCTGTATCCTGGGTGGCATGGGTCAAGGATAGTTTCGCTCATTTAAATTTAAAGGGAAATAATCCCCAGTTAAAGTAATGACTCTTGACCACACATTCATCAGTCGTCAAAAATTATGTGAAATTATGTGCATTTAAAATGTTATATTGTGTCTCTTTGCCTTTTCATCTTAAATACATATAGAAGTGGTCAATGAATTTGGTCCTGGAGGGCTGTAACACTGTCAGTTTAGATTGCAATCTATCTCTATGCATATTACTCTAGCTTCAGACAAGTTGAATCTCTCCCTCGTGTGGCCTGGTTTCAGCAGTCGTGGCATGAAGCTCCGCTTGGTATACTTACATTACCGGAACCCCTCCAACCCAGCGTTCTCACCAAAGCTCAGGCTCCACCCCCTCAGCAAGTTTCTTCCAGGCACTGCTTCCCATGAGCTCTTAGGGTTTCAGTAGCCCCTCTCTCAGGCCACTACACATCTATCCGAACTGAGATTCACACAAATTTTGGAAAACTTCTTCCGGCATGCAATTCACAAGCTAGTGTTAAAGTTGATGCAGTGATGTTTCTTGCCATTGGTTGTAGTAATATGTCATTAGTGAAAATAACAAATCTGATTCGATAGCCAACATACAAGCAAGTTACGCAGACATATAAAATAAATAGTCCATCAGATCCAAAAACCTGCCTCCTCCTCTCCCCTCCTTCTCTTCTCCCACCCAGTGTTCCTGGCCAGATTTAATGGAACCTCGAGACCCCTTTCCTTAATCCCAGCTGGGCCGCCAGTGGTTCCTTTCAAACAACTGCTACAAGCCCATCTCCTCCCCTCCGTTACCTCACCCGTTGCCCATGATTTCTGCTCGCTATTTAGCTACTTAAGAATAATCCTCTTTTCATCTGACAAGGTAATATCCAGCTCAAATAAAAAAAATAAAAAAAAATATTGTCTCCTTTCTATCCCCTCTCCCAGCAAGGCTTGCAATCAGCAAGTATTGGTGCAACACTTATCTTGATCAGCAAGCCTGGTTTGAGTTTGGGTCAAGAAAACCATTCTCTTTCCTTTCTTTCCCCTTGCCCAGAGTGTCTGGTCAAGATTGAAATCAGTGTGCATGGGTAAAACACCCATATTGATTCAGTAAGTCCAGTTCTAGTTTGGGTCAAGAAAATCACTCTTTCTTCTTTCTATCGACTTTCCCAGCTTGTCTGGCCAGACTTGCAATCAGTATGAATGGGCGCAACACCAATTTTGATCCAGCAAGCCCGGTTCCAGTTTGGGTTAAAGGAGCCATCCTCTTTTCTCCACTCACCCAACATGACTGGCCATGTTCGCAATCATCGTGCATGGGCACAGCTTATCTTGATCAGCAAGCCCGATTCCAGTTAGGGTCAAGAAAACCATTCTCTCTCCTTTCCACCCCTAACTCAATGAGTCTGGCAACACTTGCAATCAGCGTGCATTGGGGCACCACCCATCTTTATCAGCAAGCCCAGTTCTAGTTTGAGTCAAGAAAACATCCTCCTCCTTTGTCTAGCTAGGTTTGCAATCAGTGTGCATGGGGCCAACATCCATCTTTATCCAGCAAGCTTGGTTCTAATTTGAGCCAATACATTTTTTTTTCCTTTCTATCCACCCACCCAGTGTGTCTGGCCAGGATTGAAATCAGCGTGCATGGGTAAAACATAGATCTTGATTCAGCAAGCCTGGTTCCAGTTAGGGTCAAAGAAACCATCTTCTCTCCTTTCTATCTCCTCACTCAGCATGTCTGGCCAGGCTTGCATGCAGTGTGTATGAATGCCACACTCATCAGCAAGCCCAGTTCCAGTTTGGGTTAATGAAACAATCATCTCTCTATTCCCTTGCGTAGCGTTGTCCAGTAGGGCATCCCCTGCCGTCTCCAAGAGTCCACTCATAGAGCCTTCCTAACAAGGCCAACTCTCATCAAGCCAAACCATCCTCCAGACTGCGAGCTTTGTTGAATTTAAACATCTGGCGGCTGTCCTCACGCGTTTTGGGGGCTTTCGGCCCGGGTCATCTCTCAGCCCCATGTCCCATGGACATCGCGTCTAGTACACTTATCGCATTCTCGCCCAACTTCCTTTGCATTCATGAGCTAATTTTATGTAAGCCAGCTGATGAAATCAAAAATAAGCAGGACTACTTCCCCCAGGAATTGTATTTGGAGACCACTGCCATTCAATAATTAAAATTGAGATGTAAGATGTATTACATGTAGTTGAAAACTATAGATTTTTTAAAAGAATGAACCCACACCTCCATCAAAGTTATTGATGACAAAAAATATCAGTGAAGGGATCTACTCTTTGTAATGTTGATGTTCAATTGATCATCTGATTAGTCATAGATGTCATGCACGTGATGCAATTTATGTCAAATGTTCATGTTGACTTTCCAGATGTAAACTTGCAATGTATTTGTCTTTGATCTAATGGCAACACATGCAATCTACCACTAACTGGTTGAACAAAGACTTTGGATAAAATATTTGAAACCCAGAAAATTGTGGTAATTGTATGATTACAACACATTTATTTTAGAATTACTTAGGGAATGCTCTCTCTTTTGTCTAGTTCATTTCTCCTGTGACCAACAGATAAGAGAACTGCGACCTATGTGCACATTGTGGAAGTTCTAAAAGCTCATTATTCAAATAAGAGCTCTGAATCATAAAAAAATGAAAGTGATCAGGTGAAAATGAAATTCTAGCAAATAATGACCCTATCCTCTAAAGTGCACATTACCTGCTTGACAATTTCACATACAGTCTAATCTTTGTCATAAATGTGCTTGTTTCATACCAGTAATAATTATGATACCTATTAACAAAATGGAGACATTTTATAGGAGTTTCTGTTTTATTTGGCAAGTTTTTTTCCTTTCTCAATTGTCATTCTCATTGTTTATTGCTCACATTTGTGGTTTAACTTTCTAATCTCTGCCTCATTGGCTGTTAATTCAATGTCTGTATGTGGATTTAATACAAAAATATACTATGCTGACCAGTTAAATGAAAAGACCCAATAACATAAATATTTTGATCCTTGTTTTTTATCCCAAACATCCTAAATTATGTTACAATGAGGAACCAAGCATGTATGACAACATTGGGTGAATGATTCCTCACAAAATGTTTGCGATGGAGTGTTCTTTTATCTGCAACCTTCAGGAATCCCACATATAGTGTTAGGAATCTCCTACTCCACTCTGGTGCTCAGGTCCTTCACATGTGTCTTAGAGAAACCAAGTAACTTGCAACTATGCTCTTGTCCTGTCATGATAATGCATTCTATGTTGTGTGATATATATATATATTTTTCTTTTGGTTACTGTCATAGTGCTTTTAGAGAATGGGCTATTCAAATTATTCTCATAATTTGTTCTATGCTGCAAATTAACTAACAGATGTATTCCTTAACATTTTGAAAGAACAGATATAACAATATAATTGTATAAATATTCTTCAATACATATTTTGATTCAAGATAACATTAATCTGACATTTTAGTGTTTTGAAAGCTTATTCAAAAGCAATTAATAATGAATTAAAAAAAGTAATAATCTTAAATAAAGAACAATGTAGGGCTTCACAGATAAAGACCAGTGGGTTTTTTTTTTTGTTATTTAGCAACTTAACAGCTACAAAGACATAAAAAACAGTGAAATGGCAGCATTTACATCTCATTACATGCAGATTTACTTCCTGAAAATCTCTGTGCAAATCGAGACAAAAGTATTTTTAATTTTAAGGGGTAATATGCACTTAATAATCTGACCAACGAGCACTTAAAGGTATCTTTTTTTATTGCACATCTGAGTTTAGTCTTTTTCCAAGCCTTGAAACTAAATTGATAGAAAAGCCCTTTTTAGGTGTAGATAGATGAAGCAAGCTAATCATGGATATTGTCAGGGCTGAATAAATTGTTAATGGCTGCAATAGAGCATTTAGAGAAGTTGTTTAGGCCTATTTTGGTAGTTAAGCAATCCACTTTTGGGAGAAGGCAAAATATGTGGCATGAGGTGATGTCATCAACCTTTCTTACAATAGTTTCTTCCCTCAGTTCATTCAGCAATTTGTCAGTTCTCCCCTTTGGCATTGTACATAAGTGTTGTCAATGTATGAAATTGATGCAATTCATCACTTCATTCTATTTTAAGGAGTATACATTGCCGAGACACTACATAGAATAAATGAGCAGATATCACACCACAATTTACATAAAAGACAAGATAATAAACAAAATATGTGATGTCTTTTTGAGGTAGTTATATTTTATAAAACTGTAGATTTATCAGATAGCGCAATGATGAATGTGAGCTTCAAAAGGCTTACAAAGACAATAAAACCTCAACAAAAAACCTTTGATAATCATAGAAACAACAATAGGTCTTTAGGTGCTTACCATGCTTGAAATAGGACAGAACCTTCTGCACCCCCATCTCATCCCATCATACTGGGTCTTCGTCAGCCCCTACTGTCCACATATCACCCACACAAGTATGGCACAAGTATCACCAGGCCAAATTAAATGGGCATTGTCTGTAGTGAGGCTTTACCTGGCATCCATCTTGTTATGTCAGGGGAGTCTCTGATATTGAAATAATTGGCCAAAAAGTATTGAAGTAAAATAATGTTTGGATCAATATAAATGAGTAACTGTACTACATTGAACTACAAGTAAAAATTTTTTATATAAAACATTTTATATTTTAAGCACATACATTATTTAACTAAGATCTACATATTATTAATTTATGAGGATAAAACAATTAAGGGAAGGTTGACTCACTTGTGTGTTAGAGGAAGGTTGAATTATTTGGAGTTGTGTTAACATGAAATGTGTGCATTATTAGTGATAGTGTGTTCATACTTCTGTTCCTATGATCTCCTGCGTATGTCATTGCTATTTAATATGTTCAAATAATTCCAGCTCCCTGCCACAGTGGTTTAATTTTCAATCCTTTCTTCTGTCCTCTAAGATAAACGATAGTTGCTTTGTCAGTTCGTGATATAATTAAATAATTACATCACAAATAAATATAATCTCCCTAATGTTTTTTTTTTCAGCAAACCTCTTAAGAGTGTTCGGATTCATTATGAATCATTGTTCATTTGCACTTTTAAATTGCACAAGGGATTGTTAGTCAATTTCTTCACCATACCTAAATTGATGTTTACAATTTCACATTAAGGATTTTGCTTAGCGGACAACTTTAAAATTGATTTCTTGGCTAAAGAAAGTAATTCCTTACACTTAAAGGATCTAATCAGACATGAGGAGATTTCAGAGGACAGTTCCCATGGTGAGCGTTACTGGTGCCTCCTTATTATATCCAAGAATTTTGACAAGTTCAGCATGAGGAAAATATCATTCTCAACTCCTCACATTTGATTGAACTGTTACCCTCTGGTTGGTGTTGCAGAACTCAGATCAGACAAAAGCTACACAGATTTTATAAAGTAATACAACTCTCAAATTTGTAAACCTTTGATATGTTTTCAGTCTTAAATGGCATGTTTACATAGTGTTTCATCAGCATTAAAATTGCTTTCCTTTTTATTATCTTCTTTTATTAACTTTTTATAATACAAAATTATTGTGCTGCTTTCTATCACATCAACCATGCATAAGTTTTTTTAAAACCAATATCAGTTCAGTGCTGTCTGGATAAAACATTTATCTATCTAGCTTTTACAATTATCTAGCTGTATAAGGTGTGGGCAAAAATATTCCTGGAGGCTGGCAGCTCCTTCTGTTTTTTGTTCCAACCCTGTTTCCAACCAGTACGTTCGACAAGCCAATAGAAGCTTTATCTGTAGAATGTGATGTCTTAAGTTATGGCAGGAAGACATTGCCAGTGTATAAACAGTAAAGATTGTTTTTCTGCAAACAGTTCCCACATGTTGGTCAGGGTTTATTGTGAGGACATTCGGATTGCCCAATCAAAGATTTTGCAGTCTTTCTCTGCTGCTCTGCAACCTTTTTGTGCAAGGCAATAAAATGCCAATTTATACAGTACAGACCAAAAGTTTGGACACACCTTCTCATTCAAAGCGTTTTCTTTATTTTCATGACTATGAAAATTGTACATTGAAACTGAAGGTATCAAAACTATTAATTAACACATGTGGAATTATATACTTAACCAAAAAAGCATGAAACAACTCAAAGTATTTCATATTCCAGGTTCTTCAAAGCAGTCACCTTTTGCTTTGATTACTGCTTTGCAAACTCTTGGCATTCTCTTGATGAGCTTCAAAAGGAAATGGTTGGAAATGGTCTTCCAACAGTCTTGAAGGAGTTCCAAGAGATGCTTAGCACTTGTTGGCCATTTTGCCTTCACTCTGCGATTCAGCTCACCCCAAACCATCTCATTTGGGTTAAGGTCCGGTGACTGTGGGACCAGGTAATTTGGTGCAGCACCCCATCACTCTCCTGTCCTGTTAAAATATAAATGATGGTCCAGCTAAACGCAAACCAAATGGAATAGCGTCCCGCTGCAAGATCCTGTTGTAGCCATGCTGGCTAAGTATGCCTTCAATTTGGGAAAAAAAAATCAAATAAAAAATTCCCAATAGTGTCACCAGCACCCCCACACCATGACACCTCCTCCATGCTTCAGAGTGGGACACAGACATGTCCGTTTGTTAACTTTTTGCTACATCTCACACAGTGGTTGTAACCAAAGATCTCAAATTTGGACTCATCAGACGAAAGCACAGATTTCAACTGGTATAATGTTGATTCCTTGTGTTCTTTAGCCCAAACAAGTCTCTTCTGCTTGTTGCCAGTCCTTAGCAGTGGTTTCCTAGCAGATATTCAACCGTGAAGACCTTATTCACACAATATGCGCATCTGATCCAGTATCTTTGTAGCACTTGATGGTTTTTGTGACTGCACTTGGGGACACTTTCAAAGTTTTTCCAATTTTTTTGTCTTATTGGCCTTCATTTATTAGAGTAATGATGGCTAATCGTGTTTCTTTACTTGGCTGCTTTTTCTTTCCCTAATACAATTTCTAACAGTCTACTCAGTCGTGTATCCAATTGCCATCTGCACAATACAACTGATTGTCCAAACACCATTTATTGATTATAAACACCATTGATTTCTTAAGGCAAGAAATCTCACTTATTAAACCTGGCAGGGCACACTTGTGAATTGATCACAATTTCAGTTGACTACCCCGTAAAACTCATCAAGAGAATGCGAAGAGTATATACTGAATGCATATAATGCATTCACAGAAGCATAAAGATCACAGAAGTTGAAAGTTTGGCCTCTTTCCTTCCTATAACCTCAAACCACGTGAGCGTTGGTGCGTATGCTATAGAAGTGTTAATTTTATTGTGGGAGTTATCTGTGTAATGTAAAAAAAAAAAATCTGCCATGGTCCTTTGTCCTGATCCTGCAACTGAAGTATTTTCTATTTGAAGGGATCACTCTTTTCTATCTCGCACAATGGTCACATATAGCTTCTATATTTGACTTTAACTGGCCTTTACATGCCACTCGTTCGGGCTCTTCTTAAATATTTCCAAATTGATGGATTTTTTGTGCTTTATTTGTTTTGGGAACATGTCTGCTTAGTTTGGACCACCTTGTGCCTGTCCGGACGCCAACCATTATCTTGGAGGCGGACCACTTCATTTTGCTTGTGAATCAGAAATGGCAGCTGGAGTTGAAAATGGACGCTTTAGGAGCTTGGGCTCATTTTGAGGAGTGGCTTGGAGAAGGTGGCTCCACTCCGCTGGCTGCTCTCTCGTGCTTGGGCTAGTTGTTGTTTGTGTTTGAGTTTCCCTCCATTTGTGTTCCTGTGTGTTTGATTTTATTACCTATTGTTGTCATGTACAATGTTTCTGATATCCAGGCTCTCAGAGGCAGCGTAGCATGTCATTAGACATATATCTTGCAGGTATGATAATTTTCTGGTATACACACTAGTTTAGTGGTGTGCGCCAGGTTTGTTTATTGTAATAATTTTCTAGTAAGTGTAAATTAGTTTACAGCTTTTTGTGTTCTTTAGTTAGCTTAGAATTATGCTATATACCTTCGAGTTAACCTATTGTTTTATTTTACCTGGTGCCCCCTAGTCTCTGTCCCTGGAGTGTGTGTATTTGTTCTGTTAAAATTTGTTGGCACTATTGTTTAATTAAGCACATTTTGTTTAGGTAAATTCAGTCTTTGTGTCCTGTTGTTTCCAGTTGTCATTTCTGCCTTTTTCACGTTTTTGTTACATCCCGAACCTAGTTGGCATCACCATTTTGAGGTCGTAACAATTAACACATTTTATGTATAAAAAAAAATATATATAAAAAAAATTGCACATTCTGAAGTCTTTTCATTTAGTCATTTAATGATAAGATAATTTGTTGTTTTAACTGAACATTGCTAGAGCCCAGAGTAAACCCTATAGTAGAAAGAAACTTAAATTGAGGGATGCATGTAAAAAGTAAAAAGTGATTCCAGCATGACCATCTCAGGCTATGTTTTGTAACATGGTATTAAGTATAAAAAGTCGACCAGCTCATGCAAACCATGACCTGCTTTAACCAGTTACCAAATACAAGGTACTTTTTGTTTAGTGTATCTTTTGTATTTAGCGCACGGCAACATAATTAGCATACCGAATCTGTATTTAAAGGAAAGAAACAAGAATTGTAAAATTGTAGGTCTGATCTCAACATAAAAACCTCCCTTAATATAGAAAATGCATTTGATTTGTGGAAAAAAGGGGAAAAAAGGCATTGTGATATTATTAACCTTGAAATAAAAGCATTTTAGAATTTTACTCTCAACCTCTCCTCTCACTCATCTCCTTTTCTTTAATTTGTCGATTACTTTCACCTTGCAGTCTGACTCACTATTTAATTAGATTAAGACATATAGTACTTTTCTGTCAAATCTCCAAAGACCTAAATGGAACATGAATGATTGAATCCCTATTATCTGAAGCAATTATGAATTGATACCTGAGGGAAGAGACTTCTGACTTAAAACATTCAATATTCTACTCTCCTGTGGGATCTTCTATTAAGATGTTTACATGCCGCTCAGTTTTTGCCATCATTCAATGTGTTGCATTCCTGTTAAGATGACATTTTTACACGGGGGATTTAATTTAATAAATGGACAAGGTCACATCGATACAACAGGGAATAATAAGGTTTCCACTTCTGCTACTCAGTTTTGAATGTATTTTGGGGGGAAACTAGAATATAGAATTAAACAAACTATGCCAATTGCCATTTTAAATCTTTCTACACTCGTTCGAAACTCACTGTTTTCAACTCAGTTGCTTTTAAATCATCAATTCAGAATTCTGAATACTAATATTTTCTTCACACCAGGTTAAAAAATCTAACACTTTCTTTTAATATGAATTTTAATGAAACAGTAATGAATAATATATTTCTATTCTCAAAGTTGTTGCAATGTATTATTGTGGATTTGCATTTTCTTAATCATTTCGGTGTTAAATACTTGCCTTGAAATATTAAGCTATTAGGTATGCTATATGAAATAAATAAAATATTTTCGTATCTTGACATTCTTTTCGTATCAAGAAACAAAACATTCTTCACGTGGCCTTTCGTATCTTGAATTTTACACAACGTGAAGCATTCATATGTAAATAAATGTGTGTGTGTGTGTGTGCGTGTTTGCATCTGTGTGTGAGTGATGTAAAAATATATAAGGGGTGATAACAAAAGTGTAAATTAAAGTCAAAAACTACAATTCCGTATTTAAATCCATACAGTGGATCACCACACAAACCTGATCAAAGTGCTGTTTTACAGTGATCTCTAAAAAAATGGAAGTAGAGACCAGGTGAAGCAGCCTTTTGGTAATGGGGTCACCAAGTAAAACTCCAGAGCCAACTTGTCATGTGGCATACCTTTATAACAAATGACAGGTGGGGCTGTGGTCAAGGTGGAGTGACCCAGAACAAACCTCCCTTTGAACAACACCTTTGAACTCAGGACATTATTGCCAGGCATAGCAGGGTGTTGTTTTTCATCGAAATATAGTTACCAGGCACAAACAGAAACAGATGAAGGGTCTTGGCTCTGAATCTCTGGGGTTGGAGGGTGGACAGGTTAGAGGAAGAAAACAGCTTTTTGTTCCAGGTGTAACTGTGACCCTTGTTTGGCGTTCTCCCCATCTTACACTGCTATGGGCCTTAAATATCCCCATTGCTTAACATTTTTTTGAGAGAGTTTATTCATGTTTTATGGCCTTTGGACACACTGCAGGCTTTCTCCATCTTCCATCTTTCATTCATGAGCAGCTGTTGGCCTGTGTTGTTATTTGAAATTTTCACCGAGGTGTGAGTGTGAGTGTGACTCTGACTCGTCCCAGAGAGCATACTTTTTACAATTCTATAGAAATTTATGAATTAGTCTGACATATCATCACATACTCCTTTTTTGAACAAGTATTCTTATTTAGTCCTAGACTAAAGGAGAGGATTTACTCATAAAGAAAACACAGTTTTCGATGAAATGCATTTTAAGGAATTGATAGATCAAGATACTGTGAAATAGGGCATGTAAGGATAAGACACTGCAAAATTAACATGTCACAACAGATTATGACACACCTTTTTTAGGCATAAGAAAAAAAAAATTATGTCAGCCACAGATGATAGAAAATTAAGAATGGAAATAATAACTCACTATATCATTGCAGAAGGACTTTGTAATGATCCTAAACATTATTGCCATTTCAACACTTACTTGTTAAAATGTGTTAAGGGCTCAAGTTCACTACTTTTGCAGTTCATTTTAAAATAGTGAAACACAGCCAGAAATAAAAAAAATATATATAAAAACTGATGTTACAGTGTATTAAATATAGTTCAATGTAAACAGATATAACAGATAGTGTTATTTCTGAAATGCCTAAACTTGGATTGTGTTTTCAAAGGAACACATAGTTAGTGTCAACAAATTAAAATTGTATTATTTACAATAAAATGGATAACAAATTAAGACAAGATCATCTTTAATAAAATGACCTTGAAATGACAAATGTCCAGTCTGAATCTTTATGATGCTAAGGGGACTGAGAAGAAGAATGCAAACCTGAACACTTCTCATGTTTGATCCTAAACAGGGGTGACATTTCCAGCTGCAGACTGTGGCTTTACAAATGTCTTTAATCCTGCAACGAAAAAATCAACTGTCATTGGGAGAAACAGCTTTGTAAATCTCAAAATACTTACACAAAGAAGGTAAAAAACAAGGCCACAAAATATTCAAAAGTGACATGTTTTTTATATTAAGGAATGGCTATCTTACCATTAATTGTATTATCCACAAAATGCATGCATCTTTTAATTAGGGAAATTCTTTCTAAAACAACTTCAACTTTTATTACCTTCAGTGTAAATATTTGGTTTAATGTCTTATTACAAACAAAGACCATTTTAGTTCACATTTGTGTGGTTCATTAAACCCCAAAGATCCTGAAAGCTGTCAAAGGTTCACACAACACCAAACTAAAAACAACATATGAATGTAGTTCACAAAAATCTTTTCACAGAGGATTACATTTTTTAAATGAAAGAAGATCAAAGACATGTCAAGTAAGCTAGATTAGCTTTTTAGGAAGCACTTAAATGTATGTAATGTTTTCGTTCTCTTCTATTGTGTAATATAGGCTTTTTATAATAGGTTCTTTTTCCATATTTAACTTGATGGCGCAATGTTCTCACCAACCATTTGGAGTGATTTCAAAGTAATCTATTTAATAGATATATCCAAAACTGTGCTTACCATGTTGATGGGTTTTACCAGTTTAACTTGTGCTATGTGGGAGGAATCACACTAACCAAGCTGTGCACTTTACCCTGTTTATGCTGGTCTGAAGTTAAAGGTACGCCAGGCTTGGAGGGCACAGTAGTAATTTTAGGGGTGCTGGGCTTTGTGTGTGGGAACCACCTGCAAGAGGGAGGTTTTGAAGTGTACGAGCACTTTGGGAATGTGATTTGTGGTAGTGTGCAGTGCGGTGTAGCGCTGGCCCTCCAGTTTAGGCTACCGATCCTGGGTAACAACCGGTTTGCATGACTAGCTACTCCATTGCGACCGCTAGGACTCCACGCTTTCTGTCCTGGGGTGTGTACTCTCCTCTATCCCTCTTTGAAGCTGCTTGGTGAGCGACACTGGTATTTTAACGATGTGTGGATTGGTGTCTAAATTTAAATAAAGTATTGTATTGAACTTGAGCTTTCTAGTCTCTGCCTCCATTTATCCTTTTCCATGAGTGGGCGATCCCGGGTATTCTTCTAATTCTAGTTAATCGGACACAGAACATCTCCAGGGCACCAGGTGGGCCTTCCTCCCGGAGCGGACAGTAAGCCAATCTCACCTGCCACTGCCTCGCTTCCGGGGTTGGGCAACCCCTGGGCCCCTTACAACACTTGCAAGGTCACACTACATTTAGGCCTGGAGGGCTAGTCTCTCTGTCTAAATCTTGGTGGGAGGAGGCTGCAGATCTGTGGCACCTCCCACAATATACGACGGAGAAGGCTACCCTCATTTTAAATACACATTAGATATGTAGGGCGGGGGGTGGTGCCTGGACATCATCCGCCAAACGACGGTGACACTCCAGGACACCATTCCCTCTTTTATTGCATTTTATCTCTCCAACACACCCACATATACCTGCATTACATGACAACTGGGAGCAGATGTTGGGGAATGGGTGGACGACTGCCCCCGTCTTCCCTCTTGGGGGGTAAGGGCCCACCATCGCGGGGGTGTGGTTGGCTGCGGGGGTGGGTGCGGGCTGCAGGTGAGTGACTGGCTACTTCCCGGGACAGGAAGACTGAATGAGTGGGTAGATGGATGGATGGATGGATGATTGGATGACTGGATGGGGTTGATTTAGTGGGTGGGGGGGGATTGCTGGTAGGGGTTTGCGTGGGGTTAGGTTTGGGGGGCTGCTGGTAGGGGTGAGTGTGTGTTGGGGGACTGCTGGTTGATGTGTGCATGGGGTCGGGGTGTGTCCGGGGGGTGGTCCTGCCGCGTCTGGAGTGGTGTCCCTACCCGACCCCTTCTGGTCCCTTGGCCGTCCTCCCTTTTTCCTGGCGGTCCACGGAGGTGCCCGGGACTGGGGGCCTACCGCGGGGGGGTATGGGCATGGCGGTGCTTGTGGGTGGGGCCTCCCAGTCTCTGCCCGCACTGTCAGGGGCTGCATTCCCATTTAGCTTTGGGCTGGTCGACCTCCTGCTGCAGCGGGCCCACTGGGGCCCCGGGCATTGCTCTCTGGGGTTGCCGACTTTACCAGGGGAGGTGGGGCGGGTCCGGCTCCGGTCCCAGGCCCCAAAACTTGTCGTTCTGTGGGGGGTGGGCTGGATATCTGGGTAGTTCCTGACCATATATGGGACTTGGCTTGAGGCAGATCCCACATTTCATTTGGGACATAGAAGGTTAGTCACGACACCTGGGATGTTTGGTCGCTGCTAGATGCTTGAGGTTTAGGTCACCTGTCCTGTAACACTCAATTACTTATGTGTATGTGTATGTATAAGTGTGTATGTATGTATATGTATGTATGTGTGTGTGTATGTATGTATGTATATATGTATAGGTGTATGTATGTCTGTGTATGTATATGTGTATATGTATGTGTATGTATGTATGTGTGTATGTATATATATATATATATATATATATATATATATATATATATATATATATATATATATATATATATATATATATATATATATATATATATATATATATATATATATATATATATATATATATATATATGATTACTAATTCTATTTATTATTATTATTATTATTATTATTCTGCGTGTTTATCTGCATGTATGTATGTATGTATGTATGTATATTTATATTTGTATGCATATCTGTAGAAATATGCGAACTACTTGGATGTAATAAGGTAGGTATCTAATATTATTTATTTTACTTATTCTCATTTTCAACTCTATCTTGACTCCTTCCCCCACAATTACCTCTCACCTTCTCTTTCCCCCTCCAAAACTTCTCTACCTCTGTTTTCCCCTCAATTACTTCTCTCCTCTTTCCCCTTTTTTTATTAACACCGTCCTGTCCTGATGTATGTTTATATGATTGATTAATGTAATTATTGTGATGAATGCGAATGAAATAAATTAAAAGCTTCTATCCAGAGGAATAATCAATATATAATATCTTCAATTCTCTGGAAAGAGCAAAACTGACCAACTCATACGAAGCCCCTCCCTTCTCATGGGGCTGCTTTGAAGTAGGACAGGACAGGTAAAAAAAAAAACAAAAAAAAAAAACAAAAAAAAAAGTTAATCGAGATCTAAGTCTCAGCGGGGGCCTTACACCCTCGGGTCACATTAACATTAGAGCTTCCAGTACTGTTTTATATAGAGCATGAGAAAAAGCAGGCTCAAACTAACCAAGATTTTACACATTTTATTCATTTTTTGTGCATCATTTCTAACTGTTATTTTTAGTCATGATGCAGTTCCATTTAGAGGTTTATAAGTACACTGTTACCTACAGTTTTTTTAATTGTCTGTTGTTTCTATCGCCAATTCAACATATTATTTGTTAAATGAATGAAGCAAATGTATTTCACATTTTCCTCACCAGTTACTATTTTCTCTGTACCAATGTGCTTGATAATTTGCTAGACCCTAATCAATGGTATTCAATGGTATCAAGCATTCTATACTTATTTCAAACAACATTTCTATAATCTATATATGTATCTATAATCCCTGTATTGTAAAGCTACCAAAGTAACTACTGTGGTCGTTTAATGTGTATATTCAATTTTACTGTATTAACGAATACCTAAACCACTTGGTACTGACGAACCCCAACATTTTACTTGGTCACCCACTTTTAAATTTCAAGAATAAGTGCAGTGCATATTTGCATTTACCCCAACAGGATTGTTCAGTGATAGTCATAGTATATGTTTATTGACTCGTTTGTACTAAGCTCCACCTTTGCATGATGTGACTGCAGTTGTCGCATAGCTGTTCTTTTAACGTCTGCCACAATGTGACACAGGGCAAACAACTCAGTAAACAAATGAAATGGGGATCACTGAACAATTACAATATACCTAATGCCTATTAAAAAAAATCAAACGTGATTTTTTTTTTATCTTGGATGCCTGTCAATCTCCCAAAACCAAATACTAAAACTTTCAAGATCACAACAAAGGCTCTTTAAACTTTGACTAAGCTTCCACTTTAAAGCCACTGATTTTGAAACATATACAGAGTAAAGCATTCTAAAACTTTCATAATGTCAGAATCAAAGTAGAGTTTATGAAAAGTTCAAAAAATCAGCTAAAGGGAGTCTGGCAGGAGTTCAACAAGAGATTTCTCTGATCACAGGTCACAATGCTTGGTCGCTGATCATTTGACTTTTCCTGGACAGAAGGATGATTATTGCAACAAAAGTATTTTAACATATTGCAAAACTGATTGATTATTTGGGGTAAAGTCAGTTTTAGGAAAATGGAGAGACGTATGGCCTTTGAATTAAATACATATATAGTTGAATTAAACTGTCATGTTTTTTCATGACCATCAAGCTTTTTTGTTTTGCCTAAACGTGGAAGTAAGTGCTGTATAACTAGCCTCTCATATTGTACATCAAACAAAGACCAATATAGTGCTACATATGTGTCTGGGAGCTGAATAAATGTGTTTAAAATATTAATGTATAGTTAAACTGTGTTGAACTATGTCTAGCAGTCAAAAAAAAATCCACCATAAACAGATTGCATTTTGCAGGATTGCATCTCTGTTGACAGCATATCTCACTCCTGCCATTGGCAGTCCCATGGGTTTGTTTCCAAGTGACAACAGCTGAGCTTCAAAGCTCCCCACAATTGACAGAAAGCAGACTAAAACCTTTTTGCCATAGCAATTCACAAATAATAATGTAACAACCTTGTCAAAAACAGTAGCAAAAATGTTTATATGATATCTAGAGTACCGGTACATTTGTGTTGAAATTATTACGACGGAATTGCACTATAGCACAGCAATCTTATTTTATTTATACATGTGTCAAACTCTGTATGTGCTCTAGCTTCATTAAAAAAAAAAAGCTAGAACAACCTGTTCAGTTCAACCCACGTCCATGTACTAACCCACTACATAATTCTGATGACATTAATTAACCGCCGCTTCTTTCTGTTCGTGTATCAAGAAAGGGAGAGGGAAAACTTCAATAAATATTAAACAATACCAGGGAGAAATCTCATTGGCCGGTCTTTCAAACTACCACTTCATAGCTCATGGCTTTATTTTATTTTCCATCATTGCCCATTTAATTGTCTGGTCTATAGTTTTGTATTGTGAATTACAATTCAATGACAGAGATAACATAGGCTCCACTTAACCTTCAGCTTTATTTTGAACATTTTAATGACTGTCTTGCTTCAGCGACACCATCAGTGTTTATAGTGCTATCTGCAAAGCAGTATCTGGAGACTGACGAGAGGGATCTCATTTATACACACAGCCAGCCCTGCATTTATTTTCACTCTAAATTACCTGGCCTTCTCTCTGTTAAACTAGCTCATCTGCATTGAGCCAGGCTTCTGTGGACACAGCCCTGTGCACGTGTAAGAGTCTTTCTGTTTCAAGCCCAGCTTGAAGCCCTGGAGTAACACAACAGAAGCAAATCACCCCAACACACAACAGTAATTCATCTTAAAAGAACACCAAATAGGCCTCAGAATTCATGGCATTCAGAAATCAGGGCCCTTTTGAAACACAAACACTAGGATAATTTAATGTGCAACAAGTACAAAAAGTGCAGCTCATTCTTATGGGAAGAGAATTGTTTTTGCTTTTTTGGTAGTAAATGTGTAAAAGTTGTGTTCTTGTGGTTTTCACTCCATATTAAAGTGGTTTCTGAAAGAATGGAACTTTTAGCTTTACTTTACTTCATGTCAAAATAAAAACAGAATTGAGCTTTCTAGTAATTAAAAAAAGTATTTGTTTATCTGTACTTTATTTTCCATGTATTTGTCTATCAACCAATTTTATTTATTTATTCAATTTTTGTTTTCCTTATTTATATATTCACTTAAGTCTAACTTACTGAAGGAATTTGTTAGATTAAGCAAGTTTAGTGTTGCTTTAAAAAAGTTTTACATAACACATTTAGCTTCTCACGTTACATATTCTTAGGTCAAATTATTTAGGCTGCAATTCTTCACTTTAATATATGATAAATGATAAATAATTTTTTTATAATATTTTCAGGCATTAGGCATTGCATCGAATATCAGCCATTTCAAAATGTAACACATCTTCAAAACATTTCAGTCCAATCTAAAATGTTTGAATAATCTAATTTTAATGATTTCAAAAACAAATTACAGAGGCTTTTTAACTTAGAACAAGATATTGTGCTGAAGTGTAAAACATGCGGTTCAAGCTTCTGTGTAAAACACACTACGCTGTTTCTTCGTTGTTCATATGTTGTGTCCATTGCATTAATGTGTTGCTTACATGTGTGGTGCTATTCTTTTTTATATGGATCACAGAAACAAATGCAGAAAATTCTATAATGTAGGTGATCAGGAAAACTAATAATGTGCACACAGAGGAAAATGCTATTCATCATTCAAAAACAATCTGGCATATCACACAGGTTTGATTGCGTTTCAGGCGTGATGGGATTTCATCTCCCTACAGTTGCCTTTGAGCACCATTTATAATGTGCTCTCCCTCATACACTCCAAATTCAAGCAAAGTAAATGAGCAGACAGCAGAGCTTTGATCTGCTTCTGATATCTGTCGAAATTTTCATCCCACAACAAAGGATAGGGGGGGAGAAACAGGTAAACCCTGGCCTTTTGATCTGTACGGCCTCTGAAGTGGCATGGGTCATTAAAACTCTTCTGCCATGGAGCTCACTGGAGTGCAGATGAGAGAACAAGGTCACAGGAGACAACCGGCTGTCAAAGACTTACGGCAAAAGGGCTTCCAACTCTCTGGGTCTTAATCTCGATCCATTATCCACAAGAAGCATATTCAGTGCTCTCCTGTGGCCCCATTCCTTTTGTGATTCCCTCTGCTGCCTTGGAGGGGGCTCGATCTTTATTTGCCATCCGTGAGATTAGGGCTCCCTTCTCCAGGATAGAAGCACTCAACACTTTGGACATTTTAGATCTCAGTTCAATTTAGCCAGACCATCAAGAACATTGGGTTAGATTTTGCTCCACCATTCAGACACAATGATTCTTCACTGGGTAGTGGGTTTGTGGGTCCATGATGAAAAAAATCAGTGAAACATTCTTTGTGGTGTACATCTCTTCCAAAGTAGACATGTTAGTGATATCAGCTCTCAGATTTTCAAGAAGATTTGCCATTTTCTTCTGATAGTTGTTCTACTAGAATCCAGATGTTACAGAATGAATGCATCATTTTAAATATAGCTGGAGAGTGATTGGTTGCTCTAAAAGTATTCACGTAGTACAGTCAATAAATCACCATCCTCCAAATGATGAACAATAGGTTATTAAAGTAATTCAAATATTTTGTCTTGAGCATTGTGTTGGGCTTGTGTCGAGATGAACAAGTGTACGTTATGACAAGTGACATATCATTATTGTAAAAATGGTGGGTGTTATAACATCCTGTAAGTTTTATTGTATGTTTTTTTCATATAAAAAGAATGCAAAAAGACGGGTTGGCCACAGTTTAAACATTTCAACAGAATCTAAAGCTGAACATTTTCTGGACAACAATGAAGTGAAATAGTCTAAAAGTGTCTGGCTAGGTCAGATGAAAGATCTGAAAGCAACGAGGTCAATGTGAAAACTAATCTTGAGGTGATGTAATGTTTTTCATTCATCTTCATGTCGGCTTTCTTCCCTTTCCGGGGTCGCCACAGCGGAATGAACCACCAACTCTCTGGCATAACTCCATTGCTGGGAAACATTCACACACACACACTCATTCACACTTTAACACTATGGACAATCGTTCTTACTTAATTCACTTATACCGCATGTCTTTGGACTTGTGGGGAAACCGGAGCATCCGGAGAAAACCCTCACGATCACAGGGAGAACATGCAAACTCCACACAGAAATGCCAACCAACCCAGCTGAGGCTCGAACCAGCGACCTTCTGGCTGTGAGACGACTGTGCTACCCACTGCGCCACCGTGACTCCGTAATGTTCCTCATGAATATTTGAAACGTGAATGTAATTTGAGCTGTAAGTTTAGTAAATAAATTTTTATTGGTTATCAAATCTGTCTTAATCTTTCATTTATTCATTCATCTTCATGTCGGCTTTCTTCCCTTTCGGGGTCGCCAAAGCGGAATGAACCGCCAATTCTTCTGGCATATGTTTTACACGGCAGATGCCCTTCCAGCCGCAACCCATCGCTGGGTTATCTTTCAAGATAAATTTTAAACAATTGTGGGGTGATCTGTAGTTTGGCACACATTTTGGTAAAATATTTCTTTGTCCAAATAGTGTCTGTAGAATATTTTGTTATTTCATAACAAGATATGACTGATTTTTTTTCTAGTGTAGTTCAATTAGAATCATTTGTTTAATGACCCAAGGTTTCAACAATTGAAAATGTGTAACAGGCTTCAGAAAACATTTTTATTGTAGAATCTCTTCTTTTTAAAGGGCAGCTTTCAGAGCAGAAAATATTTTGCATCATGACCCTGTTCAGTATTCACTTGACATTGCAGAGAGTAAATAGAAAACAATTAAATGGACAACACTTGGAGCAGCTGAAGAAAGGCTCTAAATGAAATGGGTTTCAAAGCAGGGTGTCTGTGACTGCCTTTGTTACCTTGAAATTGTATCAGGATGAATAAAAAACCTTGGGTTTATTGTGTGAATATGCACTGGCTTACAACAAATCCCAAGGCTCTGTCAAGAGATCTTGTTTGAGCCGGTGTGCTTTACAAAACAGGGCCCCACTGGGAGCAATGTTTTCTGCATAAATGTCAACAAGTTAAATTAATTATCGATGACAATTTGTGTTCACCTATTCCTCTGCTCAGTTTTTCTTGCCGATTGTTAACCAGTCTCTGGTCAGTCCTTGTTTCGAATGGGTTTCTAACAGCTGAAGAGTTTGGACTATATTATTCATGAGTGCAAAATTGTAATCATTTTTATTCTTAGAACAACGAACATTGTAGTAGTAACAATAATACTGATGATAATAATAATAATACCAGTATTAACAACAAGAGCAACAACAATATTAATAATTATAATAATATATTTATATTAATGTTAATGAGATGATAAATTATTATTTTATTAAGTAAGTTTGCATTATGTATTTATAAAGCAATTTTTCACAGAGGAACTGCTCAAAGTGCTGCAGAGTCAGCTACATAATTGTAAAATAACACTAACAGTAAAGATAAAAAAATAATAGTAAAGATAAGTAAAAGATAATTAAAACCAATAACAAAGTTAAAAAACTTTTTTGTGAGCTCTGTTAAATGTTAATGCTTTACAAAGCATAAAGTCCTCACTTTAAACGAGCTTACACAAGCAGTTACCTAGCAGCTAGTAAATATTTTATTACTACCGGAACTAATCATGAGCTACAGTAGGATTTTCTCTTTTTAAATAATTTATTATCACACTATATCTCTAAATAACAAGATGTATGAATTTGCTTTTTTAATTGCTATTTTAATAATAATTTATTAACTTGTTCTAAATAATCTCATTAATCGATTACAAATAATAAATAACTGTTTTTTAAATCATGAAAAGCTTCATTTATAAATGATTAACTGATCCTCAATTAAACATGAAATTAATGCTATTAAGCATATTTTAAAGATGCTTATAAACCAGGAATAAAGCCTATAAAGTGATATTTATAAACGGCTTACAAATTTGTAATAACAGAAACGTTTATAAATTATATTAATAAAAGATGGGTAGTGTGTAGATATTATAAAGTGCTACCTAATAAGTCTATAACCTAGTTTTGAATCACAATATTCACTGATGGATACCTGGAGGCAGATAATTCCAAAGGCTAGAGTTAACCACAGAAAAAGCTTTGTCACCCCTAGATTTTTTTCAGAATGAAATTCACAAAGCATTGCCATTTGTACTTTTATCTTTTACATGTTTCAGAATGTACCAGCTTTTTTGTTGCAAAGTGTCCATCTCATGTCATCTGTGCACCATTGTAAATGAGCAAAATCTAATCCTTAACAGTGCTGAAATGTGTTCAATGACACTGTAAAGAACAATATTGCTTAAAACAAAGTTCAAGCAAACCATGCTGTTTTAAAATAGCTTGCCTTTGACATTCTAGAAAGACTCCTGAATAGATTTCTCTCGACCTCTCTCCCAGCAGCTCTTCACTAACCTCACGTTGTCTGCAGACACGATGGCTATGAAAAGCAAACTTAGTATCTTCACCTGTTTGCCATCGATTTTTCTCTTTCCTCTCATCTCCCTACCACAGAATGGTTGCTGTGATGCCATTGGTTTTCTAAAAAAAAAAGAAGAAAGGCTGAATAGGCTTCACAACGAAACACGTGCGTGAAGATGCTATGACATTCAAGTAGTCCTGGTATTCTTTTTATGAATTAGATTTGTCCTTCCTTTTTTGTCCTTATTTTGTTATGCAACAAGGTAGGTAAGTTTAAACAATACAGCTCTCTTATTGAATATACAGCTTCAGTTTTGTCCACTGCCATAAATTGATCATTTGAGAGTTGTAGACATCCATTCAAATTCCTCCCATTCTGCATTAATAGCTAATTTACACATAACCACTGGGGGAAAAAAACGTGACTGTAGATGAACTAGCCAGCACATGTACAAAATAGCTTCAGACATACACATATCTGCAGCAAAAAATATTAAAAAGATATTGTAAGAGTAAATACAATTTCATATGGTCAAAATCTGGAATCTTTAGCATTTGCAAGTTGTTCCCAAACATTAGTTCTAGAGCGTGGAAATAAAATAAATACATTTTCATATAGTTTATGGAAAACATAGCCATCATAATAGTAATAATAAAGCAACATAATTTTAAAAATACAACTCTTATGGTCCATTACTTTATACTGAATTTGGGTCACACTGTTCTGCTGATCTGTTGGTACCCATTACAAATCATATGGGGAAAATGGATAAATGATAAACCACTCTCAAAGAGTTATCATTTCCACTCGTATTCTCTTCAATGGACAATTTCACCTGATATCCAGAGTTGTGTTTTTTGTTATTGGGAGCAAGCATTGAGAGCCAAAAGTTAAACTCCAGCCCAAGCACGATGAGAACTTGCAGTCTAATTTGAAATGCCCCAGTCAGACTCAAATAAACCCTGCTGCCTGAGAAGAGTGCTTTTTGATTTCCATACATTAAGAAATGAGGCATTAATGATGATTAGATGCGAGAAAATCCCAAATTCAAAATCTGAAGTCTATTTTGGTCACAGGTAATAATCCCATAATCGATTTTCCATAAGACACAATACCTGTCAAGTCCCTCTCTTTGCAAGCTGTGATATGCTAGCCCATGTTTTCACAAAACGCCACATTTCCATTCAAACCAATAAAAAAGCAGCATATGTTAGCTTTTTGCTGTCAAAAAATCCAAACGAAGATGTTCAAAAGTTTAAATTGACTGGTAAAAGTAAAGTAATTTTACAATGGTATACAACTTGCAGACTATGCAACTAAGACTGTGGTCTGCAGGGCCACCTTGTGCAGCATACGAGGTGAGGAAATTTTAACCTTTTAGCCTGTGTGAAGGTATTGATATGCAGCTAATAGACTAAACACTTCCTAATATTAGTGCTTCTATGTTAAATAAATGTAATTTATTTAGTAGTTTAATCGTGTTACTTATGAACCAATAGAGAATTTTCTATTGAAAATCTATCTAGAAAATCCTACATACACTTCATATATATATTATAGATTAACTTAATAACGATTTCATTTGTTTAAAAGTATTTTGTTTGTTGTTGCATGTGTATGAAACATATCATGGATTTATTGCATTTTGGTGATCTGTCTTTAAACTAAATTCTTTACAAAAAACACAAAATAGGGGTTTTCATCAAAACACTTTTACTAAAATTCAACAAAATAAATCTATTGCATTTTGGAAGCAAACTCTTCAAATAAACACATTTCTTTTTTATTTACATTAAATAGAACTGTATGATATTCTTTTAAGTAGACTGTGCTTTGTATAGGATGCAGAATTGTTAAAAAAAAAGTCAAACAAGCTACAAAAAGAGCAAATCTGGCAAACGATTATCAAGAGCTGCTAAAGTGTTCATGTGCTGAGGAGAGCTCTAATGTTTTAAACATGAGGGCAAAGGTCACACTCACACCTGTCCACTCACAAAACTCAGAGTTTGCATGAGAAAGACTGCTTTTCAGAGAACTATTAGCAACATATCATTTTTATACTGCCATCGTACTCTCACAAAACCTTACTTAAAGTCTTTCATCATTCATAGGTCCTGCTTTTTAGCTTGATATTTTGCTAGTCTATTTTCTACCTGTGTGCATCATAGTTTAGACTATAATTTTTATTGACAGGGTCATAGGTCAACAAAAACCATAGGATTAGAATCAATCCATGAAAATCTGCATCATTTACTTTGGTGACTGAAACACCTGTGGGCCAAGATGCTCATGGTCATTTATCTTCCCACCGCTAAAAGCTGACCTAGCAATCAATACGACCAAAACACACAGGCATCAAAACAAGCCAAGAACAAGCTGTTCTCACTGATTTACTAACCATAGATACTTTTATCATATGCGTGCTATTGACTCCACAGCTTTAACAAATGCAATGGCTGTACTTTGAGATGCACCACTAAACGTTTAAACATTTAAAGCATCAATGGGAAAAACATCAGAATCTCTAATGCAGGAATAATTACCAACCAGAGCCCTAACTGAATACAGTGGTGATAAATAGCTTCCGATTAATCCCATAAAAGAGGGGACAAAAAATAAATAGAGTACAAGTTATATGCTTTGGATCACATTTGTTCCCGGAGTAGCCTCCTCAGCTGCATCATCTGTTCAATCACTTGCTAAGCACTCGGGACATCTCTGAATACATTAATTTTCACTGATGTCAGCCACAAAGGGAGACAACATGAAATACGAGCAAAGCCTTGGTGAAGGGCTTTCTTCTTTCACTCAACTGAAACCAATCGTGAGTGCATTAATTCTGCCCAGCTGCAGAGCAGAATTGTAATCTGCTCTCACTCTTCTTTCGTTTTTCTTTTGCTTTCTGCCACCCCAAGCAGACTTAGCATAATGCTGCTGTGTTTAAGTGAGAAGTCTCCAGGCAGTTAGCGTTGGTTATTGACTTGAAGCTATTGTCTACCTAGAAGATCCTCCCCAATAAAAGGCTTCTAAAATTACCATCTGATTCTTAAGGATCTCTAAATATATATTTTTGAGCTGTAGTTCTCAACAACTCCACCACAACGTGTTAACCAATCAAATGCATTCATACTCAAATGTCTGATGTCAAACTAACAAATAAAAAACAGACAATTTGGCATACACAATTACATGTTGACCTTCTTTTAAGTGAAGGTAGTAGAGGATCTACTGAAGTGTTTAACGATGGTGGTATGATGGGCACTTACTCATTTGTGCCGGTCATTGCATTTGGTCGGAAAGTGGATCTGAAGCAATTTTTCATGCTAGAAAATATGAATAATAGCAGTCCCTGGTGATACATAATTACAGCAACCTTGTAGACCACAGAAAGGGCACAGCAGCAAGTGCTCTCTTCTGAAGTTGTTTACCATACTTAAGATTAAACTGTGGAACACATTTATGTCAGAGTTTGGCTCATTACAGACACAGAATGCAGAACAATTCCAGAGGTATCAGGCAGCATTTTATAGGGGAAACTGTCTCTTGGAGTTTAGCGACAACCTGCTCAAACACACCTGGGGTTTATTTCTCAAAACCTTTCTATACCAACTAAAGTCACATATTCAGTTGTTTTAAGTAGCAGTATATAATTGCCTGACTAAAAAGCCAAAGAGCTAAGCTATTAATGTTGCAGATAAAAGGGTTTAAAAAGAATATGCACCACTCTCAAAAACATCATGACTTGATTTTTAATTGTTTATAAATGATTACTCCCCATATTGCTTTATCTTAGCAGTCTTTGGTGTGAAATGAATTCTCAATTTTATGAAATTCAGGGCCACATTAGCTCTCATAATAACTTTTTGAAGGAATTCAGAGGCATCAGTTTAACTGGATTATGTTTTCAATAGTGCTATCGAGTCTGTAGAGGAACTCTATGAAAGTTTTGGGAGGAAATACAAATTCCACACAGAAAGGCACATCACACCCCACAACATTGTGACCTTCAAAATAGGGCATAAGAGAAAGACTCGCATCACATATTGGTTGCCTTTTGTTTGCCTGGTTGGACACTTTTTCTCATTAATCACACAAACAAAAAAGTGCTCTTTCATAATCATAGTTTTTACTGTTTTAATTCTGCCTGTGCACTATTCAACTGATGACCTTGTCTCAATCACATTGTAAACACATATGTATTTGAAATAAAATCTATAACCCTATAGATTAACTCTCAATATATATATGTATATATAAATTGAATTCCCTTTGTTTCAATTGCCCTATGTTTAAACCCTTGGTTGCATTGAAGAAACAATAAACAACAAAAGCAAAACAAACCTAACATTGTTTGTCAATACACTGGTGAATAACAGTTAACAGAATACGACAAAAAGAGAAACCTCAGAAACGGTTATTTATCGAGCTGGCTATTATGGAGCTGCTATCTTTTATAGATGACAGTGATGCGAAGCTTTGACCTCTGTAGCTGTTTCTCCAGGGTATTTCTTGATTTTTGTTTTCAATAACATAGGGGACTACGGGGAAATAACATTTTGAGTCTTGAAAGACAGACAAGAAAAATAGGCCAATGAGATTCTTTATATCAATATGCATATTTGCTCAGCTATTGTCAGATTGCCAGCGTTAAAAGTTTTTATAACATGGGAAAGTAACGATCTGCAGTTAAATGGTGATTGCAACGTTAACAGGTTTTTCAGATGAAAAAACTCCAGTAAAGGGAGGCATATTTACTAGAACCTTCAAATAGTTGTAAAACATTTTTTTTGTAAAACATTTAATTTTACTTAAACACATTTGTTTGAGGTGTTTGCATTTTGTTATTAGTCTGTAGTTAGACAACAATAGATGTTTTTTAATGTTTCTGAAGTAAGTTAGAAAGCCTTCTCTTTTTTTATACATATGTCTGTTTTCTCAACAGATAATTATTTGAATTGACAGAAGAAACATTGTTAAGGAATTATGTCCTCGGATTTGCTGCTGAGTTCAATTTGAGTTTATAAAGTCATCGTGCACTAATTTAAAAAAAATCTTCAACTTCAAATGCACTGATAGATACAAGATAGCTTGAGAATAATGCAAATGCTTCAAACTTTGCTATTTCTACTACTCTTACCACAACTACTACTTAAAATAATGCCTGAAAATCCCTTCAGATCATTTGCATTTGCTCTTGAATCCCAATAATCACTTGACAAAAATTAAGAACACTCCCTTGTCATCCTATGATATTACAACTTTTAATGGATGTCTGATTTTGACTCTATGATATGGTCAGTGTTACCTACTCAGCTCTAGTGTTCAATCTAGAGTCTCTGTGTGTACATGACCTCTGCGTTTGGATAAAAGATGGTTTGGCTACACTCTCTCCTCCCCATTAGATCCCCATAAAACTGACACACATTCAGGCAGAAATAGATTAAGAAACCCATCGTTTTGTACAATGTGAAAAGTTCAACAAACTCAGACTCTACTGCGCACCTCCACTCTTTCCATTTTGATAGACATCATTTAAGTTTGCACTCAAGAGACTTGACTTACTTTGAGTTGAGCCTTAAGGGGGAAACCTTAAGGATCCTTCCGCTGATTTCCCAAACCTCTCTCTATTGTTATCAGCCTGACCCAACCCTCTTCCCTTGACAGAGGAATACTTACTGTAGATGTGTCGCTGCAATACGTGGCTGTACACATTCTGAAGGAATCAGACTCTGATCATTCAGATGTGAGGTGGAGAAATATTATTTATTCATCAGAAGAGAGCGGGTGTGAACTGTGGCACTGCCATCTCTCTGGCCTGGGGGGAGCTGTGTCCTTGTAATGCAAATGAGGTATTGTGCCGCCTGAGCTTCCCAAAGCAACACGGGGCAATACCTGTTACCTCTGGGCACATGCCTCATTTGCACATATTTAACACAAATGTTATGTCAAGTTGAGCAAGTTCAATGCAAGTCACCTTTCCTACTAAAATGGTGTGACCTATTTAAAAACATGTTGCATCTAGCAATTGAACTTTGATTTCCAAACTTTTATCCTTGTCTTATTCTCTTTGCTTTGTTTAGTAGGACTGTAGGATTGTAATAGTATAATAATCCAGTACCTACCTTAATTTTGATAAGTTTGTTTGTTCATTCATGAAAACAAATTTATGTTCAAAAGATAAATTACATTTACAAGATTTAAATTTAAATTACATAAATTACAAGATTTATTTCCCCACAAGATATGTAGTACAGACCAAAAGTTTGGACACACCTTCTCATTCAAAAATTTTCTTTAGTTTCATGCTTAAGAAAATTGAAAATGGTAGACTCACACTGAAGGCATACAAACAGCAGAAAATATATCATTCTAGCTTTTTCAACGTAGCCACCTTTTGATTTGATTACGCTTTGCACACTTTTGGCATTCTCTTGTTGATCTCCAAGAGGAGGTCTCCTGAAATGGTCTTCACTTCACAGGTGTGCCCTGTCAGGTTTAATAAGTGGGATTTCTTGCCTTATAAATGAGGTCGGGACCATCAGTTGTGTTGAGCAGAAGTCAGATGGATACACAGCTGATAATCCCACAGAATAGATTGTTAGAATTTGTATAATGGCAAGGAAAATGTAACTAAGTAAAGAAAAACAAGTGGCCATCACTACTTTAAGAAATGAAGGTCAATTAGACCCAAAAACTTTTTCAATGGCCACTTTTTCAACTTTTTCAGGTGTGTCCAAACATTTTTTTTCTGTACTGTACATAGAATAATACATGTTTGTGTAAGATTTGTGTAAGAAACAGTCTGCACAAGAGTTTATAATACCCTAAAATAGCCATTTACATGATCTTGCATTGGTGATGTTAGTGTTTTACCCTCACCAATGCAAAATCTTGTAACCAGGATGGAAAAAAAATGCTGAGGCGTATCAGGGAGCAGGCTTCAAAAATATTGTACATGAGAACATATTAGAATTACACTCACTGATTTGAGATAAAAAGTCAACAAGTACCCATTATTATTAACTGGGGTGAAATGTATAAGGATGAAAACAAAAGCTGTATTGTTTTTTTTTTTTAACTTTTTTTTTATTTTGATAACTGAATGTTAGCATGATAATGTTTTTTTTTTGTTTGTGATTTTTGCCTTGTCTTTTGACTGCTGTGATTTTTTTATTATATCAAAGCTATGATACTAAACTAAACAATTGTGCAAAACTTGAACTATAATCTGAAATCATCCACCTAGCATTATATCAACATGTCATGATCTTTGGCCAGATATGACAGTCATTTGTGCAAAATGTTTTTGACTGATCAAAACAGAAACTAATGAAGGAATACTTATAAATCATGACAGAAATAAGACATATTTCTAAAGTCATCCTTTTTTTCAGAATCATTATAGATGACACTTGACATTCTTAGCTTTCATGATGCCTCATGACATTGCATGTACGACAAAACTGCTGGACTTCAGCATGTTTTCAATGCACATCGACTTCATTGGAGCAATGCGCTTATTTCCCATGAGTTAGAGACCCCCTATCGATCAGCCTTGATTTGCCTTACTCCAGAGATAGAGACATGGCATATAGCTGCTTTCATCAACGGCTAGAAAATCCTGATGCTGGCAATACTGCAACGATGTCCCTCAACACTAAACAATTTCATGAGAAAGAAGTTGGGGGGTTTCCTCTATAAGTCAAATCACACGTCTTCCCAGCAAGAGCATGAGCCATAAATATTTTAGACTTGTGATAACTAAAATATTTTAATGATTAAAAAATAGATAATAAGATTTATAGATTATTTAAGATATTTAAGATTTATAATACACTCTAAGAATAGAAAGAATGATTCATAAATTATCTTTACACAGTTTGAAAATGTAATCAAAATGAAACAGTTAGAATACTGAACTCATTTAACAATTTGGCATTGTTTATTTCTTTCAACTAGAAAAAGGATATTTGTGTTTGTAGTTGTGTACATTCAAGACACATTTTTGCATAAACAAACAATGCTTCAGATATGGAACCTGGGCAAAAACTAAATAAATAGCACAGAAGGAAACTAAACTCAAACATGTAACCACCATACTTGGTGCAAATGAGATTTTGTTATGTACAGTAACTTTTTTGTGAACTCATATTTGCCCTTCTGTCAAACCAGACATTCTAGATGTTAGACAGTTTTTTTTTTAGCTAAATGCATCATTTACAATAAACAATGATAAAACATGTGAAAAAAATACTGACTGTAAGCACTGCCATCCATCAAAGCTGACAGCTCACAGTATTGCCATCCACACCCGTCCCATTATAATCTTAAAACAAGAGAAGTCACTCCTGACTACCAAAACAACGTCTTACTCTTTAAATAAAATGACATTATGCAGTCAATTCTAATGGAGTGTCTATGAATTGGTCATATTGTATGCATGTTGACTTTTCACGGCAACACCAGAAACATGCAAAGATTTTATTTTGGAGCCTGAACAAAGAAAATGGAGCACCCTTTAAATAAAGTGAGTTATGTCTTCAAACACAATAAAGATATTTGCTGTAGTTAGTGCATGAGATAAAGGTATCAAAAAATGACACCACTGTGACATATTGCTAGTTTCTGTTGTTGAAGCAGTGGGAAGCCATTATTCCTTCTGACAGGTTTCTGAGGGCATGGACTTGTTTTAAGGCTGTTATGAGGCAACCGCTCCAATGTAGTGGGTATTAAATGTGCACTGATACATGTTAAGAGCTGTGCATCAGTGCCAATACTGTACCTTAAGGTACAGGGGGCGCTCAGTGATTCTGTTGTTGTTATTATTAATACTATTAATATTATTTGAGCTAATTTATTTAGACAATTTTCCAGAATTTTCACAATACTGATTTTGTGAAATCATACACTACTTAAACCCTTTTTTTAATCCAGATTTATTGAGTCAGTCTAAGAGTCTCATAACTTGTGTTTATGTACATCAACCTTCACAACAACGGTAAATGCCACTTAATGGTTACCAATGTAGAGCGAGGATACATAGAGGGATTTGACCAACTGAGACCTCCTGTGTGTAATTGGGGAAATAAACAGTACATGTAAGTCAATCAGAATTGAGTATTGGGACAGACCATGGGCATACAATTATGTATTTTTTATTTTACTTTTTGTCATCTTTTTTTTGCATTCATATAATCATTTATATTTCCTCTTATACTTCTACACATTGTTTACCCAATGTAATCCTCATCATGAAAATTTTATGTTAGTGACAAAATTTACTAAACATCATGTTGTTTAAATACTTATGGGCTCATGTTAAATAATGAATACGTAATGATCATCCATGCAGAAACCTTTTATCTATAAATATTAATCATATTAACCATAAATACCAACATGGGAGAGAAGGAACATTTTAGTCCACTTCTTACTAAATCCCTTCACACCCCAAAAGTTGCAGCATACATGGAGAGTTGTAGTTTTTCTAAATCTTGTTGTGATTATATGAATTATTAACAAAAACATATATGGATCATTAAATGAAAGAGTTACCCTTCCCATTATCCTCTGAGAATCAAACACTAAGTTTGTCACACTTCGACAGTGTGCAGGTTGGGCAGATGGAAAGGATCAGCTAATGATAGCTGGAGTCAGATCAAACACACAGCGGCTACTTCAAGATGGATAATCGATCATGCCCCTTCGTCTTTACAGTGAAAACCATTTCAGTTGTTCATCTGCAGTATCGGACAAAGTCATTACTCTTTTATGTCAACGTTTTATACACCATATCTATTTGTATTCATAAAGGGGTCCTTTAAATCAAAGCATCCCAAATCAAAGCAACGGAGGGGACAAAGAACAAAAAACAGACCCCTGCCTACTCCATTATTTCCCATCAACTACAACCGAAAAAAGCATCTCATGTATTGTCACATGCATCTGGGAAGCTGTCATACTTCCAAGAAGATAAATGCCCTTAACTGATGGCAGGCAAAGCAGAGGACACAATCAGTCATAATTAAATGTTTAGAAAGCTTGAGGAAATGGTCCGTTGAAAATAATTTCCAGGTTGTTCTATGCATCTGCTTGAGTGTTAGTGTCACAGTTCTGAGGGTCATTGTTGACTTTGCTCAGAGCCCCCAAATGAGCACACACATTGTAGAGTAACACTATGTTATTATTGTTTTATTTGTTGAAATGTTAAAAAAAAAAAAAAAGATTGTGCGGATTTTCAAGAGCTGAATTTGACCGTAGCTATAATATTTTAAAAGAGGAGATGACAAACATCCATCATTAGACTTTTCACATTTATTTTTGATGAGCATAGAAGAGTAACAGCATCATGAAGCAGTCCCGGAAAAATCAGTTCTGCTCAACCTAGGTAAAAAAAAATGGGAAGATTTTTAAACTGTTGTTATCAGTGTTATATAACAAGTGATGGCCAAAAAGTCATCATGCAATGTCCAAAGATTTAGTTTAGCGCCACATATGCAAGACTTTCCTGTACAGTACAGTAATGGGGATGTACACAGAACCTTAGAGATAGGAATATTCTTAAGTCATGTTTTTCATGACTTTTCATTATCAGTGCATAATTAAAGTGAATTAAATACAACCTATTAGATCATCTAAATACCAAAATATTCTTCTTCTTTTTTATATTCAAAATATTCTTCAAGATGTTCATCGTTTATTAAACGTGCTTTTGAAATATGAAAGAAAATTAAAAAAACACATCTATATTTGTTGCAAATATGCAAAATATAAATAGTAATATACTAGTAAACATCTTCAATTTAGATGTTTTTATTTTCAGTTATAAACAATGTTGTGCTGACTTTGTGACAAAATTGTCCTGTGCTGTGTCTAGATTTTTAATTGAGAGATATTTAGTCTGTTAGTGCATTATACTGACAACTGTAAAAGCGGTCATTGAAACATCTATTAAACTATATAAAAGGAGTTTATTTTCTGCAACACAGAGGAAGTTGCAGTAAGCCTCATGGAACAGCCTAGAATCTTTGAAATTAAAATGTGATTCAGTCATCATAGAAAGACAAGAGAATACGTGTAAATGAATTATTTGCCTCAAGAGCCAAGTCAGCTCTGAATCATCAAAGCTATTGGACCATAAAGGGTTCTCTTTTCCTTCATTGTCGCATTCTCCCACTATCTTTCCCCATACCACCTCCTGTTCTCTCACTTTGTTTGAAACCATTTCTCCCAAAACTATTTTGAAAGGAATCTTTGACAGTAAAGGGCAATCTTTCATGTTAATTTTCATTGAATGCCCAAAGCCTTTTTTACTGATTTCGCATTCAACTGCTAAAAATCCCTAAAAAACAGTGTGGCTAATTACAGCAGAACATTGTATTCTCCGTGAATTCAATGATAGTTTATCCTGGCATCCGCGGATGTATATAATGACCCAGTTCTTTTATGAGGATAAAGCATTGGCTCATTAATAATAGAAGACTGAATTCCAATTAAATTTTGGATAAGAAGCCTTCAACTGGTCTGAATGAAAGTACAAATTGTTTTAACCTCGAAATGAAAAAAAAAAAAAAACGGTTGATTGACGGTCTGAATGCTGAAATAAGTTCATGGCTGCTGCTAATGGGAGCCACTGCTGATTTATTCATCTTCTAAGGAATGGAGGTGAGAACAGGAATTTGACAATATGCCTCCTGTCAGATTGATTCGACAGATTATTCAGATGGCTTCTGATCTGATTCCAGGCATCTTAAATTCAATGACCTGTGAGAGAATCTCAACATTAGTATCTCAAGCATTATGTGGAAGTATTGAAGAATGATGTTTTTTTTTTTTTGGTTATTTCAGCAGAACTTCAAAATGTCATTGAGTTTTTAAAATAAATAAAATCCAGCATAGAGAGTTATGTGAAGATGCTGAACAACATACGATTGTTATTATCATATTTTTTTTAATTAAAAGTTTATTAAAAGTATAAATGTAATGTGTGATGTGTGTGTGTATGTGTGTGTATAAAAATGGAATAATAATGATAAAAACACATGTTAACTATACATCATCTATGTATGTAAATGATAGTTCTTTTATAGATTTTTTCATGTCAGATTTGGCTGTGTCCCAAGTTACAATTGTATACATATACATAATTTTGGGAGGGGACGCTCAAAAGTGCTGTTCCAACCTTCACTGTGTTAATTTGGGTTTTAAGGGCTCACTTCCCTCTTTAAATCCGGTTTATGACAAAAGAAGGTCACTAGAAGCAGTATATTGTAATTAGCAAAGTTTTCTAACCTTGTGAAGGTCATTTAAGTATGAATATGTTCCAGTATGTCCCAGCTGCTGAAATCTCAAGTCAGTTGCCTTGTGTCCTATTATAAATTTGAATCCCTCTGTTTCACTGGGTACTCATCGTTCTGAAATTATTTGACACCATGTAAAGACTTGACACTTTAAATGCCATCAAGCCAAATCACAGTGGGAAGGACTAACAGAGGATGAGGACTTACTCATCTAATCAGTAACTTTCCACCTTTAAATTCAACCTATATCAAATGGCTCACACAGCACTTTCCGTATTTTGTTATTTCTGATGCTGTCAATCTCTCCTTCTATTGCACAATCTATTATCGATCGTGTGTCCTCAGATGGCAGTCCTGACTGGGTAGAAGCTTGCATCTCCACAGGCTGTGCCTTCACTTCACCAAGAAATCAATGTGCCACTAATGCAGAACTCAAGCAGTTGACAGAGAAGAAGAGAAGACAAGTCTTCCATAAGAGCTGAACTTATTTAATCCACACTGCTGGCTGTATATCTGCTGGAACCATCTCAAAACGGTGACATGGTAGCCAGCTTTTCCAGATCCCATTTATTCACTTGAAATCTACTACAATGTTTGACATATCAAATTGTTGGAAAATATTTGAGAGGGAAAAGTTCCCTTAAAATATTTGGTGAACAAAACAATTGTTCCAGAAGAGCAAAACTTATTTACACTTATCCAGTTTGAAGAGAGTATGCTCTATTGTATTTAAATATACAGTGGGGTCAAGCTTATCTTTACTTTTTTTTTGTTTACGTATAACACTGAAATAAACAACAACAATACAAATAAATGAATCAATTAAAAAATAATCCTGGCATTATCCCCTTATAGACCCAATCAATTCCTTGTATTCACTAATTTTGAGAGGAGAAACTACATTTTTACTCAGAAAGTAAAATCTCATTCAGATGATTTCCTTATCACATAATTTAGGGGTAAAAGAATTTTCAGACCTTCATTAAAAATGTAAATTCAGTCAGATCAATAAAACTAATCTAAATAGTTATTCTCAGTGAGAATGAGTAACACAAAACTTACTTTTAAAAACAGAGGTTAAGACTACATTATATTTTGAGATAACATAGATAATGAAAAATAGACTGGATTACTAATACACATTCTTTATAATCTCTAATCAAGAAATGTATAGCTCTTCTTCAAAATATGGCAGTCACTGTTTTCTACTTCATTGAGAGCCACATGAAATGAACCCTGAATGCTGTTCAACAGAATGAGATATTGTCCAACTCTATGGTTTATGTGGTCTTATGAACAGGATTCGTCCACAACTCGTATCTTAAATCACATTTACAGATCTGTCCTCATATTTAATTACAAAAACAATTTTTTTGACAAGACTCAATCTCAAAATGTAAGCACGTTTCTGTTCCTCATCATAAATACTTTCTGCATATTATTTCTAGTTTGCACATGTAATTCCAGCTAAGCTCATTTTAGGACCTTTTTCATCAAAGATTGAACAAGAATAATGATGGATTGACTGCGGCTGATTAATCGCTGGGGCTTTGGATGTCAGTGGATTAACCTGGTACTTCTGTGTAGGCATGAGGTTTTCAGTCATACGACAAGGATGGAAATCTCATCAGAAATTCAGGTTATTTGTAAGGATGAAGCAGTTGATCTTGACAACGGAATAATTGTATGCCTGGCAATTGTAAAACAAGTTAATGAACAAAAATGTGTGTCACTGTTAGGGTATTCCTCACTGGTATTGAAATAAAGTTAAAACTGCAATGTTTAAAGATTGTTTTTAATAATGTTGTTTAAGTATTACTGTGGGTTGCCACAGTAGAGAGTTAATTTGATTTTGGAACAATAATCATGGAGGAAAACACATATTCTCCATCTGCCTCGCCGTTTCAATGATTTATGTCACTCTAAAGTTTTATAAAGCGGTTGTAAATAAACACTTTATGTAATAACAATATATTCCAGTTAACAGACAGCAGCATAAAAATATTATCATTTTAATTTGTCTAATGTGGAGCAGTGCTTATTTTGAAGTAACGACCATGAACGTTTAAGATTGTGAACTGACATTTAAGAACCATATCTCTTATGTTACTAAGTCTGCCTCCTTTCACCTCAGGAACATTGCTAAAGTACGGAACATGCTGTCTATTGTAGATGCAGAAAAATTAGTTCATGCTTTCATGACCTCCAGAATGGATTATTGTAATGCTCTGTTAGCTTGGCTCCAGACTCCTGAGCAGTCTCCTATCAAAATATATTTCGACTCACTCTCTTCGATCACAAGAAGCAGGACTACTGATTTTTCCGAAGATTAGTAAATGCACCAGAGGGGGAAGAGGGTTCTCATATAGAAGTTCTGGAAGAAATTCTCGGATAGGTCAGCTACGCTCATAGAGTTCAAAACTAAATTGAAAATTGTTTAATCTAGCATTCGAATAATTGGCTCCTAGGATTTGTCCAAACGGAAATGGTGGCTATGTGCTATAAACATACAAACTGTTGAAAAAACAGTTCGGTTCAATGTGCCTATCTAACCTATCCCCATCATTTATCATCCTGCAACTGATGCTAGTTACCTGTTTGTAGTCTGTTACATTTTTCCAAGTATTTTTTTGTCATTTGTTAGTTTCTGTTTAGTCTTTGTTTATTTTTCTTTTTTTCAGGTACTATCCGGTGAACTTTTCATCGATGAACCTTAAGTTTGTATTTTCTTTATGCCGGAGAGGTGACTAGCACCTGCCTCAGTCAGCGAGGCTCCCAGGGACCTCACAGAGGGAACTTTTATTTACTCTACCTGATCCTAAGTAGGACTTTGTGAAGCTGCTTTCAAAGCAACTGCTATAAAAGCGCTACATAAAAAATGATCGATTTAATTTTTAGATAAATAATTACTTTTTTTTCCAATCGATCGACAGTGATAATATATTTAGGTCTTTCAAAAATTAAACAGTGTTGTATGTGAGATATATTTATTTAATAATAATTAAAAAACAGTTATCATTATTACTTCTAATATTGCCATGAGAAACTTTTATAATTTGATAAAAAAAAAACATTTTGTAAACTTATAAGCAAGAAAGATGCAGGCGTTAAATGAGGAGATCATAATTTGGTGAGAAGTGTAATCCAGTTACACATCCTCGGTTTCTGGATAAACATCTGAGGTGGATTGGTTGTTGAGCCCAGGGAGACGACTCTGAAGCCAGTTTAGTAATCACTTGTTTTACTGCCATGACAGCTTGGCACCAGTAAAGACAGTTTGTCTCCCACCTTGCCTGTCTGAACCCATTCTCTAACCCAAACCCACACTCATCCAGCTGAGACTCAGCAGTTTACATGAGCCCACATGCAGCATTTACTTAAGATCACAGTTTATTATTGGCACAGTAAAAACAAGATTATGATGTTCATGTCCATATGACTAAATAAAACTGTAGGTGTTCTGTTTTTGTCTTTGAATAGGACTTCTATCAACTGTCTTGGTTTGGGATGTGTATAGCTGTGAGAATATGGCATTTCCGTCAATATATTTTATTTGGATTACCTGCAACTCTGCATTTGTCTTAATTTCTGCCTCGAACCTATGGATAGAGGCAGAAAGTAAATTAATAGAATGTTTACTGCTTACGGCACAAAATGTAATGTAAAAGATGCAGAACAAAAGACTGGCATGAAGGCATTATATGTGTTGGGGAAACGAGGAAACACAGATCCACAGGAGTCAAGGTTGTATTGAAGACAGGTGTGCTGTGATATAAATAGTTTAATGGAAATAATCCTGAAATTAAAACAATTTGTTTGTTACCACCCATGGCCATATATTACAATATTTAATAATTTTTTTACAATCTTTGCATCTTACTGTAAAATACTCTTCTGCAAATATACTATTTCTAAATATTAGTTTTAAATTGACAGTGTTGGTTAAATTCAACCAAAAATATGTCAACCGATGAACATATTCTGTGATTTGAAATCAAGTGTCACAAAGTGTTTCTTACATTAATACGCATTTATGTTTGCTTTAATCTTTTGTTGAATGTATCTGATTCCCAGCAAAGACCACAGTGGCTCTGAATAGACAAGCACATCATGGTGTACTGTACTGTAGATGTGCTTGTAAAACAACTTTGTTTAACCTAATATAACTTCAATCTTATTTAACTTAGTTCTTAAACATAAAATAATTTTCTCAATAAACACTCCAGGATAAATATATTCTATTTATGCTTAAACTCTTGATTTCCACAGCATAAAAAACTCCAAAATTAAGCTCTGAACCTGAAAAAAGCAATAAGTGTCTATGCTTTAATTGCAACAACATAAAACATGCAACCTGAAAACTTTTTCAAAGGAAAAAACACAATCATTCTTACAGATGTGTTACATATCTGTGAACTGATTTAATTTAGAATGATTTAATTTTTAATAATTTAACAGAACTTATACAATAAAAAATATATAATAAATGCTTTAATTCCATTCTGCTGTTAAAGGGTCAAAGTGATTTAGCGATTTGGCTAACATGTCCAGATCTGAACTACTTCACTCTTGATAATTTATTTAATTGACCTAGTTTGTCTTAATAATTTAAAAATGTCCAAACTGGATTTAGGTTAATAATTAGCATAATTAGATACAAATGAGATTCTGTCTTGTTTTGGCAACATTAGTTCCTTGATTAATCATGATGATGTCTGTCTCTGATATCAGATATTGGGTCATTTCTTGTGAATGATTTAACTGGGGCCATGAATTCCCCATTTGACAAGTTAGAGCATTAAGAACAGTAGTTTTAGAACAGGCATTGCAGCTTTGATTCACATCAGCATGCAGACTCTGTCTACTTATTAAGAGTTGGAACGATATATGTTTTAATTAGCCAGGCCTCTAGCGATTAAGACCTGAGAGACAATTGAATTAACTAAAATGTTAATTAAAGTCCCCCAAAAAACTTAATTGTTTTCACACTGTTGGTCCTATGTGAGTCCAGACATAACTCTCTGAAGCTTTCCCCAATCTGGCATACAGTATGCTGCCCTAAATATTAAAACTCCCATCTCTCAACTGATGTCACACATGGCACGACCAGATCAGATTGCTGAGACAGATGCTACAAACCAGACATAATTCCTTGGTTATGGACGAACAGTGCCTTGGCCTCTTCACAAACTCTAAAAAATGGCTGGGTTAAAATAACCCACTTTGGGTTATTTTGGTAACCCAGCGCTGAGTCAAATATGGACCAACCTAGCGTTGGGTTATTTTAACCCAGCACTGGGTTGAGTAATTTTTTTTGACCCAGCACTGGGTTACTTTAACCAAGCACATTGGGTTACATTTTTACCCAACATGCTATTATTAGTTATTAGATTTTTTACATTTCTGATTTAGAACTGTTATTTTACTTTGAAAATAATTTCAAAAATAACAATAATGATCATATTCAAAATCATCAATAATTAGACACAAATGGTCAAAAGGTGGAGAATTATTATTAATAACATAGTATTTACACAAATACATAACTCCATTACAATTAAAAAACAACAATATAACATTTATACATTTTGATACAATGCAATAGAATTTCATTTTCACAACCATTATTTAATCTATTTCATCAAAATAAACTAAATTGCATACAAGATCCAAATTTATGGAATGCATTCAGCTTGACAATACCCACGCAGTTGGGGAACCGAGGGTGATTCCATTCCTGGAAGTTCTTATACCAGTCTGCAGAAAATCCCAGACTGCATGGGGCTCTCAGCTTGGGATAATGAATGTCTAAAACACAACAAGAAGATGGACAGCTGTCAACATGTGATCTAAAGCTAGAAGCAGGGACTTCATCACTGTTGATCAAGATGATTGATCTTTTAGCAGCGGTAAATGCAAAGCACTGGTTTACATGAGAAATTGAAGTTTTAAATAAGAGACTAAAGCAACAGATTGTTTTCAGTCATGTGATTTACATGAGGCGCGAACTCGTTTGGCGGGCAAGTAAAAGAATGAATGAATGGTTTTGAATTCCTTTGAACCCAAGGTCTGTAGCGAGTCGTGGGCGTGCCTGCTGCGGTGCTTAGGGTCAGCCAGCGCTGTTCCTGGGGCTCCGAACATGAGGATCCCCTCATTCACTGTTTATCCCATCATTGTTCCTATGGACAAGAGAGAGGAGTGCGATATTTGAGCAAAATGAAAGTAAAGGTATGGATACTTAATGTTAAACTCAACATAAAAGTATTGCAAGTACGCGTGTTTCATGTCATTAAATTAACACATATGGTGTTACAAAACAAACATGTAATGCTAAATAAAATGAAATAATACTATAAACAATGAAAATGGAATGACATTTTACTGTTGCTTGAAAATGAAAGGTAAGCTCTGTGGTGTTAAACTAACATTAATCATGTCTTTAGATCAATTTAGATTTCACAGATTGTGTCAAGAAATTAATATCTAAAAAGTATTATTTAGGCTACTGTTAGTCTACCTGAAATACTATAGCATTTCAGGCTACTATTTTAATGCAAATATGTAAACAAAACACTTTATGCTACTAATTTCTTTGTAATAAATCTCGGGAATTGTGATAATTGTGGAGAAAAATAACTAATAGAACATGTAATACTTAAATATAAAACAAATGAAATAGAAAGAAAATAAATGATGAAAGAGATTATGGAAATAATAACAGAGCCTATAATAATTATCAAAAAAATGTATAAGGCATTCCTTTTATTTCCTGATAAGACTAATAATTTTATAGTATAAATTAATACTAGGAAAGGTTAATTTTCACCTCCTTTATATTTAGTTCATAATACTTTCCAGTTGGTGGTGGTAATGCACCATTAAGAAGACTAGCAAACTGCAAATTACTTTTACTGTAACCCAGTAAAGAAAAAACAACAAAAAAAAAACAAACAAGCAATTTGGTTAACGATGCCAAACTCTGATAACAACAACCCCTAGAAAATAATCCAACATGCTCAACCCAGCTTCTGGGTTAAAATAAATAACCCAGCTTTTTTAAGAGTGCGCACCTGGCCCTGGTTTGATTTTAACCAGAGATGAGCACTATAAGGATTAATATCAGCTTTGAAGCCAGCAAAATTACTTGTACTGTATATCTGTTATTACACCTTTTCTGACAGTAAAATAATTACCCATGTTTTCATTTGAGTGTGACTGTTAATTACCTCACTTGTTCAAATTTTCCTTTTTACCTAATTCCTTAAAAATGTCAATGCATTATTTTATCTATTCCTAATAAAAATTAATCATATAGAATGTTATGATCCTTGTGTAAGCATTTTCCCACAGATGCTGTTATATTCTAATAATGAATACCAGTAAGCTAAACATTCCATCTTATCATGCAATGAGGTAAAGTTTTGTTGAGTGAGACATTTTGTGAAACACAAAAAATGAAAGGGTGCTATACAGTTGGAGTGGAATGCTTTCTTTCTGCATTTATACTTGCAAGTGGCAGAGGGACACAAAGCAGAAAAGCAATATGGCCTTGCAGCTTTTCTGGGATTCTGAGGTGAGTTATGAAAGCTAGCCTATTGCTAGTGTTCTATGACACACGGTAGATCATGAAGCAGGTTTGAACCTTTTTCATTTATTTCCAGAACCCTCTTTTTTCAATCATTCAATACCAAGTAAGAGACGCATATCTGCACATTTACTGTTTAAAAGTCATCCTGAACATGAAAATGATATAATCTTTACTTGTCTTCCCCTCAAGGTCAAATGTTGAGCAGTTGCTTCATTGACATACTTTGTCTTTCTCTTACTTTATAGTCATCTCATGCAACTTATTTTGACAGTCATTGACTAACAAGTATTGTGCATTGGTACAAATTTCTTTTGAAGGCGACAAAAGGCTAAATTTTAAACACATTTTCTGAGTTTACTAAAATAACAGCCAAGGTTAGTGTTGCCACTAAACAAAGCCTTCCTTAGGATTAGGAAGAACATGCATTCCTCATAAATCGTAAAAATAAACCCAACATTTGGTGACATTGTCATGATATGTTCATCAATTTGAAGTATGTATTTTTATAACATAAATGTCCATGGATTGCAATTATGAAATAGCTGTGCTGTTGTTTGGAGAATAGATCTTGTTCCTCAGTTGATAATTTTTTTGAAGGGTCAGTCAGTAATTCAGTACCTGGGAATCAGATCTGCAGGAAATAAAGCTCTCTAAAAATTTGCATTGTGAAACAAGTTTGTAAACAGTGAAAGGAATGCATGGAGCAAAAACAACAGTGCACCCGCACTTTAACTCCCACAATCATATGCAGCTCCAGACACTGTTTAAATCAAACAGCCCCTTGGCTATGGAATACAGATGAGCAATATGTATACAACTAAAACAAGTCAATCTGACCCTGCAGCAAATTCATTTTGATGTAGCACCCTTATGGGCATGAACATTGTTTTAGCCACTAATTATTTGTGCTTTTGAAGTTTTTAATGTACATTTTTAAAGCAAATCTAACATTATCACAAGAACATAGATTCTGGTTAAATTTGTCAAATTATCTTATACTGAGATGTTTTTTTCATTGATTAGGTTTATTTATATTTATGTGTCACAATCATTCTAAAAGATGAAACAAGTTACATTTTAAGGATAGATTTTACACAAATAAAAATTTTGATAGCATTTAAGATTGGAATGAAGGTGATTATTGATGACAACAAACACCTATTGGGCAAGTGCAACTCTTATTGGTTTTGATGTTGAATGAGAGGATAGTATATCTTTTTTATTATTTAAATTTGTATTGTTTTTTATTATGTAAAATAAATGTAAAATAATGTCTCCTTGACGTCTTCAAATATAAATGTTAAATTTTTCGAAACTTTGTCTTCCTTTATTTTCATTTAGATATAAGTATATTTATACATCACAATAAATACAAAAACAAATCTAAAAAATTATATTATACGCCCAATTACATGTACTACAAAAAAAACTAGCATTTATACAGTGTATATGTATATTTATATGTTTATGCATGCAACTGAGTTTCAAGGAGTGGGGGGCTGTGCCCCAGTAGAGCTCAGGTCCAGCAACACCCTTGGTTCTGTCTTTTGGAAAGGTTTCTGAGGTCTGACCTTATCATTTCATCTCCAACAATTTCTGTTCTCGTGTAGCATACTGTACATTTTCATGCACTCGACCACACTTAATGCTTGCAGCAAAAGAGTCGGGAAGAGAAGTATTGATTCATAGTTTCTAGGGAAGAATCTGGCACTTTATGTATAGATCCCTGAGATATGATTGCACCTCCTACCCCCAACTGTTCCCCAGATGCAGAGGGGGGGGCAAAGGGTTAAAAAGGCATACAGGTCTTTATAATAGGAGCCTTTTATAAAAATTCTTATTAATGTCAAGAGATTCAAAATAATATAAGCTTGGTTTATAGTCTTTTCAGCTGAACACGTTTATACTTTTTTAACTACATTGATATGTGTACAGATAAATTTGAGTACTCAAAATGTGGGTATTTTGGTAATGGAGTATTTTAACTCAAGTCATTCAAGTCATAACATTGTCTTAATTCTATGAAAATATCCGTCTGGCTTCTAAGAACAGTCCTTTATCTAAAGAAGGTTTTGTATCTGGCCTTCAAGTGTGGCAACATATCACTTGCGTCACTTATGATATCACTGATATCACTCCCGTATAACGGCTCTCAGTTACCATGAGCTGTATGGTTCTTATGCTCCTCAAGATCCACGAATAAAAGAACCTAGATTGAACATTTGTGGCTGGTCTTTCTTTCTGAGTGTCTTCTGAGAATGCTGGGTTAAAACCGACAAACAAAAATCATTCTTTTAGATTAGTACTGCTGATGTGGACCTGATGGTGGAAATAAAATAATTAACCTTCCATAGTGTTACACATGGGAAATGTCACATAGTTAACTATAAATACATAGTATTATCTCTGCTCTTCTTTAAGCGTGGAATTAAAATTCAAGTTCACTGCTTTAGTCATTTAATAAAAGTAAACAAAACCGTCTCTATACTAATTTCTGGACACACAAATAATCATGAACTGCTTTGCAGTGTCTATATATGGACACAACTGTTAAAAAAGGCAATCCAGTATATTCACACTATTTTGAAATCTGTGATTTCTAAATGAAACTTTGCTTGTAGATGTGCAATCACATGATTTTACAAAATTAATACAGCCATTTAGCTTTTTTAACTTTTGGCAAACATTCTTCCCAGTATTTTATAAATAAGGCCCCAGATCTGTGCTATTGTGAGGGACACTTTATGAGTGACAGATAGGAAAGAAGGTGTGTTAATTTTAAATCTATATACTGCCTGTCTTGTTTTTATGCCAATTATTTTATTAAAATGTAAGCATGATTTCAGATCAGCTTCTACTTGTCTAAATCAACAGCCTCAGGGGATTGGGGAAAAATGCAAGAATCTTTGATTTTAAGATATTTTAACCATCCATCCATCCATCCATTTTCATGTCGGCTTTTTCCCTTTCGGGGTCGCCACAGCGGAATTAACTGCCAACTCCTCTGGGACATGTTTTATGCGACGGATGCCCTTCCAGCCACAACCCATCGCTGGGAAACATTCACACACACTCATTCACACTTTAACACTATGGACAATCGTTCTTACTCAATTCACTTATACCGCATGTCTTTGGACTTGTGGGGAAACCGGAGCACCCAGCGAAAACCCACGCGATCACGGGGAGAACATGCAAACTCCACACAGAAATGCGAAATGCCAACCGACCCAGCCGAGGCTCGAACCAGCGACCTTCTTGCTGTGAGCTGTGATATCGGCTTTATTCCCTCTTGGGGTCGCCACAGCGGAATGAACCGCCAACTCTCTGGCATATGTTTTACGCAGCGGATGCCACAACCCATCGCTGGGAAACATTCACACACACATTCACACTTTAACACTATGGGCAATCGTTCTTATTCAATTCACTTATTCCGCATGTCTTTGGACTTGTGGGGAAACCGGAGCACCTGGAGAAAACCCACGCGATCACGGGGAGAACATGCAAACTCCACACAATATATATATAAATATATACAGGTGGTACATTAGACCAGGAACTCATCTCCTGTTTCCACAATGCATCACAAACTGCTTGAAAAAGCTGTTTTACTATGATTATTAATCGGTAATAAAAAAAAATTAGATGTTTTTGTGTCGTGAAGTTCAGAGTTGGCATCGGTGAGCTGTACAGTAACACTGAGGTAATGTTAGTTTTTCCTGTTGACCAATGGTCCCTGCTGGTCCTCGCAGGTAGTTTGTAAGTGAGAAGATTAGTTAGCTCGCGTTTGATGAGGGAACTTCACAGTTGCCATACATACAGGTACAAAGACTCTGTATACATCCGTGCCAAAAATCAAGCTCCGTAGTATAGACCAATTTACCATCCCAACTTTGAGAATGGATTTACTGCAATATTTTTTAGTATATTGTTATAATTTTTATATTATATTTATTTTATTATGTTATATTTAGTTATAATATTTTTATTGCCAGATAAGAGTCTTACATTGATGCAGTACGTTATTAATGATAACGGCCCTCCAATATTATGTATGTGTGTGTGTGTGTGCGTGTGTGTGTGCGTGAGTGCGTGTGTATGCGTGTGTATGCGTGTGTGTGTGTGTGTGCTCAGAAATTAACTTTGCAATCTGGTTCTTCCTGAACTGATTTCATGTGTTGTTCTTATGATTTCTTTCCTGTAGTTTCAAATACCCTTATCTCTTCTATTCAATTTCATCAAAAGTTATAACCAAGTTAGAATATGTAGTTTAATCTGCAGAGGGATTGTTTTGTAACTGTAAACAACACTCTAAAAATAAAATGAAATAAAAATCAGCCATGTTGTTTGATCTCTTGAGGCTGCAATTGACATGTATCAACAAATCAGCTAACGAGTACATGCCACCCACTGTTATTGCGCCTCTGATGAGTCTCATGCAATCGAGCTTTTTGACAGAACACTTGTGACATCAGTTCAAGCTCTAATCATGCTGGGCTGCTCAAATGAAGACTTGTGGGCAGCAAGAAATGAAGAATCTGGAAGAACTGTAGCAGATCCTTCAGACTAAGACAATGAATGGAATCCATTTTTAGTCATTTTAAGGGCTTGGGTTGTAAATGTAACGTGAATAACGTATAAAGAGTGAATTCATAGAGAAAATCTTCATTTTGTGAAACTCATCTGTATTTTATAGTTCTTCTTATCATGCATAGTCCAATAGTCAGCCGCTGTGCTCTTCTGTTTACTTTCAATCCCCTTCAGGGAAATCAGTGTCCGGTCTCATTCAGGTAGGCTAAGGTTTGGATTTATGTAACACTATTTTTTCAGTCTTTTTTTTCAACAAAGTGCACGTTGACCTTTCAGTGTGCAGCTACCCTGAGAGACGAAAGAATGCAAGTCTCTCTGGTGGATACAATGGAGACCCACCACTGAAAAGAACTGAATTCACTGTGAAAAGCTCGGCACGTCTGTGCCACAGTGAATACAACTCAAGTGAGGCTTCGCTCGAAGCCACTGTGTCTCCATTCAACCTTTGTGTGTGTGCCTTAAATGTACCACAATGTTTAAACATTGCACTAAGCACCAATGGACACAAATTCATTACCACTATCCATCTTCTTTTTTATAAAAGAGCATTTATTTCAAATTGTATGCTTCTTAGATTGAAGCATTATAAACCAAAAGTACAATGTTCATAAAATATAAGTGTGGTGGTGTAACATTTTGCTTACATGTTGAAATACTGATATTTGCATGTATACTAAAATAAGAACTTTTAAAAATGTACAAATAGTTACCATAAATTTGACATAAAAATTAGCTATTTCTCACTTTGACAGGACAGAATAACAAAAGATTGAGAAACAAATACAACTGAAAAACAATAATAATTATTATAAAATAACAATATTCATGATAAAAAGCACATCATATATTGAAAAATAAAATTGGAAGCTATCCACAACTGATCGGTGTGATATTAATCAAGAGACATATTTTCCACAATGTACTAAACATAAAGATTTCAACATGTATTAGGATATAGCTTTCAAGTAAAACAAAAAAAAAATGCACTATTTTGCAAGTGTCCATTAGTTAAGGCGAGTTTGAGCACACAGATATTTTTTTGTGATTGTTCAAAGGTGAAATTGGGCAGAGGTTTTTTTCCTTCCTTTTTTGAATTCTAGATACCAGTTTATTTTTGTTTGATTCACCGACATAGATTTCTAAAAAATGACTTAAAAAGCAACCAAACAAAGTCAGACACAATAAAATAAGATGAGCTGTCTCCACAAACAAAATGGAGGTGCTACAGAAGTTACAGAAGTATCAGTTTGTTGACGTTCACTTAATAAGGCAACTTTTTTTGTTTTTGTTTCTCCACGAGCTCGTTCACAGTTTCAACAAATCCATGTCTCCCTGTGATCATTATCCTTGACCTACAGACATCAAAAGTGAAACATGATGTTCTTTAGGTTTTTTTAAAAAAATTTCACACATTCCTTCATTGCAATCACTCAAAACACATCCACCACAGATGTGTCTGTTCATTTTTATCATCTCCCATTTTTATCTGTTTTTCAAATTTGTAAAAAATCTATTCTCCACAACCCCCATAAGACATTTTGATTGCACTTAAGATGCTCCCAGCATCTTGTACACTGTGTGCATACTTATGAACAACCTAAAGTTTACTATAAAGTGATAAATTCATGGAATACGTATAGTAAACTTCACAAAACACACAGTTATTGAGAGGGCGAAGTAAAAGGGGTTATTTTAGCGAACGTTAAGAGTTGTCATCAGCGTAGTCTTTGGTGCCGTACAGATCAGCTAATTTCTTGAAGCGTGGCCCCCAGCTTTGGAGGTAATCGTAGTCCAGGTCTGAATCTGTGGTCACTGACTCCAATGAACTAAGTGAGCCAGCAATAGAGCCTCTACCTTCATAACCATAGATCTGAATGGAGTCATAGGGTGGTGCTGTGGGGTCATTGTCTGCATCACAAATGCGGTTTTTGATGAAATCATCCACATCAACAGTGTTGCCCATGGGCCTCATTCCAGGGCGCAAGGAAAATGCCAATTCAGGTTTGATGTCCTTACGAGGCAGAAAACCATTGGCACCATCTGGGTTTTGTAGGGTTGCGATGTCAAATGCTTCAGTATCTTCCTCCCCACCTCCCTCGTCATCATATGTGATGATGTTCTCCCGAATGTCTTCCTCCTCAAATACAATTAGAGGCTCTTTCTTCTGCCGCCGTAGAGCCACAAATAGCACCACAATTGCTGCAGACATTAAAAAAAAGATTAACACTAACCCTGATTGGAAGATAAATGTGCTACTACGTTTCAAGGTTAAAGCAAAATAAAGCACCAAATTCTATGAACATGATACCAAATACAGTGGGATCAGTATATACATTTCTATTGGTGATTTGAAGGTTATAAACAGCTATTTATAAATATATATATAAAAAATGGATTTCTCAACAGCAGAATATTAAAAATTTTACTACCTTAGAAGTTACTTTAGCACACACTCAACAGTTGGAATAAAGCAGTGGTCTTTAAACATTTAGAAACTAATCATTGTAACAGCCTATTTAGTTTTACAATCCATATGGGATATTTAGCCCTTTTTGTAAAAAAAAAAATCCTCTGCTCTTTGTAAATCGCATGCTCTATAAACAAATTAGTCTCTGTAGCTGTGTAAGTGTATAGGAACTGCATTTGAGAGTTAAATGCTAATATTTGACATGTGCCAGGTCCCTATGGATGTATGAACCGACCAAGCTAGAGTAATTTACTCAATGCTCTGTTGCTTCCTAGAATATTCAAATATGCAAACATAATCAGGCTCACCCAGTAGAATGACAATGCAAGCCAGGATTGCAATCAGAGCACCGGTGCTGAGGCCTGCAGCCAGAATGAATGGCTCCACGTTGCAGGACAGAATGGTGTCTTTGCTGTCACAGCTACACACACGGATGATGAGGGTGTTAGTGCTGCTCATGGGAGGCACACCGTTGTCATTGATCTCGATAGGAAGATGGTACACATCTTGGGTCATTCTGCTGAAACCCTTTCGGATCACAAAGATGCTGGCAGTGCTGTCTGTAGAATCAACATTGATAGAGGAATTAGCTGATAAAGTGTCATGTTAAAGCTCATCATAGACAAGATAAGAGAAGACTGTCAAAATTGTTGTCATATCATAGTTATTACAAAACAATTGAATGTGTCTGTGTTGAAAAAAATTACATGATTTCATGAATCAGTATTCCCACCCTAACTTGATCTGTTACCTAATTGCAAACAATTTGTCAAGTTATATTATAAATATATGTTTTCCCTTAAATAAGTATGTTTTCTCTAAATATTATTTTGTCTTACATGACAAGGCATCATTGGTTCATTTTAATTAAACTAACTACATCATCGGCAGTCCTAGTTTTTAGTCTCACATACCTGTCTTTAGAACTCTCTTGTCCTGTGTATATATATATATATATATATATATATATATATCTATATATATAATATATATATTATATATTATCTATCTATATATTCTATTATCTCTCTATTCTATCTCTATATTTATTCTATATCTATATATATATAATCTATATATGTATATCTCCTATAAAAGACACAAATATGTCTACGCTTTATGCTAAATAATCATAGTCAGCATTGATATCACCAGACAACATTTTTTAAACAACTGGTATTATTATAAAACCACATTCCTAATAAACTAACACAGTGCACTTGATGGTTTAATCATGTGTCTTCATTTTAGAGCAAAACATTTGAAAAATTCCACTTTCAACTTCAGCTCTTTTAGTGTTAAAAATGCATATCTTTCACTTCAAACAGAGGAAATGATGGAAGTATCTTTCCCATTCAGCATATTCACAAAAGAGCTGAAAATATGCTGAACGAAATTGGAAATTTCTCTACTCCCTTGAGTTTACATGCCACCAAAGGCACCCACAGCCACCATTGAGAGGCAGTGAGGTGCGAATCCTCTGATATTAAATTCATGTTTAATATTGCGAACATTTATCAGCTTTTGGAAGTGTAATCAAAACTGGAGCTGAGGGCGTGTTGGTTTTATTTGCCACTGGGAGGGATGGATGTGTGCCAGCACATTTTCCTGACTCATTGCAAGGTCACGATGAAGCTCGAGAGAAGTGAGTTCATTTAGAGGCCTGGGTTTCAGTCATCTTCACTCCCTCTGGCTCTAGTTTCTTCAACCTTCAGTAGCTCTGTCAGTAAAGGCCACTAATGATGCTGCTGCTACGCTTATATAGCATGACGCTGCTGACAGGCTCTATCAATCTGATTTAATCCATTATAATTCTGTATGATAAGCTTTCTGAGAGATGGCCATGAAGTAAGTGAAGTATCAACTGGCTAGATTTGAACCACAAATTAAGAGGTCCTATGGGTCGGCCCATTCTGTAATTTAGAGTTTTTTGCAATGGGCGTTGCTAGACAAAAGCACCTCAAAATTCATTGTTTTCTTTAAATACTTTTAGATAGCTGCCGTCTTTAACAAAACTATACATTCTGTATAGAATCCACATTCATAACAGCAGAATACTTTTTACTTTTTTTTCTTCTTTATTTAGAGGTCACCCACATGTAATAGGCAGGCATTCGTTATTGCTATCTGATAAAAGAGGAAAAGTACAGCATAATGGAAGCAGAGAATAGCATAATGGAGCTTCAAAAAAATGGTGGTCAAAGCAACTGCAGATAGTTTCTATTTGAAAAGCCTCTGATTCTGATAAAGCCAGTCTATCTGAAAAGCCCAATCTGTCCCCCTAATAATGTTAGCTTTTGAAATTGCCTGTTAAAAACTGTCCATCTCTTTTCTCATTAAAGCTGATCAAATAAGACAGAACCCTAACGTTCTCTCTCTCTCTCTCTCCTCTCTCTCTCTCTCTCTCTCTCTCTCTCCTCTCTCTCTCTCTCTCTCTCCTCCTCGCCTCCCTCTCTCTCTCTCTCTCTCTTCTCTCCTCTCTCTTCTCCCCCTCTCTCCTCCATCTCTCTCTCTCTCTCTCCTCTCTCTCTCTCCTCGTTTGTCTCTCTCTCTCTCTCTCTCTCTCTCCTCATGAAGTTGAGATTCACGGATGCATTTTGATTCCAGATTTGCCTCTGATGAAAAGTTTAGCTGTATTCAACTTTGATTTGTGATATTACACAATGTATCGATACTACATTTATCGGATTGGAGACTTGAGGCCAAGGGTGTACTAAAATTTTGACTGCATCGTTTCATGTGATTTATGTGAAACAAAAAAGATCATCAGGACAAATGATGAAAGACAGCCGTACATTTTTGATCTCATGATATCAAATTTCAAATCTTGTTACCTCAACAAAATAAATTTCTATAAGTGACAAGAAGTTTCAGTTGCCATTTTTACTCATGTTCCTTTTAGTTTCACAAAAGTCACACATTAGGGATGCTCCGATTGGTGAATCCCTGCAAATGTAATAAAAGAATGTGCATTTGGCTTAATGACATGATAGTAAACTCCTTGCCGGATAGTAACCTTGTTTAGTTTTATAGGTATTCAAACATTTCGAGCTTTCATCCTGTGACAGTGTGCTCAAAAAAAGCTATAGTTCAGTAAAATGATTCCATTATGTGGTGTTTTGTAAGACACGCACCTCTGTTGTCCTTGAGGGAGAAGCTATGGTTGTTAGCCACCTCAGGGGCCAGGCTGAAGTGGAAGTGTTGGCGGTGGGCCATCTCGTCCTTATCTGTAGCACTAACTGTCTCAACGAGCTGGAGAGAGAAGAGTTCATATCAGGTCATGGTGAGCTCTTTAAAGAAATCCATGTCTTGTTTAACTCATGTTTACTCTGTGTTTTTCTTCTAAATTCCAACTGTCTAAATGAAAAATTGAATAAATTAACGCTTTGTTTTTATATAAATTATGACCCCTTTAGTAATTAGGCAGTAATTTAACAAACACATGCACTCAGTTTAAAACAGTCTTGTATTTCACATGTATTGCAAAAAAAGATGTTTAAGCTAAACCTCTATATTATATATATATATATATTTATATGAGTTGAATTAACATCCAAGCCCGTGTTAAACTAATGAAAAGGTCTAAATTCAACCGTTTAATGTTAATTCAGCTCTAAAAGTGTTGATTCAACTCTCAAAGTGTAATGCTAAACATGTTGGCAGAGTTGACCATTAACACCAGGAGAATTTCAATTTAATCATATATCTTCACATTAAACCAGCCTGCAGAGTGTAGATAATTGATTTATTGCCTTCGTGTTCATATGTTTAACTTAACAGCAATTATAAACCTAACACAATCTTAATACAGTGAATTCATCATTGTAATTTCATGTCTCCATTGCCTTAATCCAAATAAACAAGAGTAACTGATTCGATTACTACGTAAACGTTTCAATGGTTCACAAATAACCAATGAGCTGGCTTACCTTTCCAGGGGTGACATTCTCACAGACCAGCACTTCATTCTGAGTGGCAAACTCCGGAGCGTTGTCATTCACATCCTTGACCTTGATATTAACCCTTACTTTTGCATCTTGATGATGGCCACCTGTGATAAAGTGATGAAATGAAAGTTTATATGAAAACAAAGGGTATTGATGCATGTGAAGATAATGAACAACCCTGAGCAACTTTTCTTTTCAATATAGCTTTAATATAAAGTGAATGCTTTAATTGTATATGGTTTAAAATCACATTCAATGAGTCATGTACATGGGTAAAATAATCTGAATTGCTTGAAAGAAAGTAAAACTGTATTCAAATCCCAGCTTTAAACTAAAATAAACCACACAAACTCAATAATAAACATATGAAATAAAGTTATACAGTATTCTTTGAACTTAGTTTATTGTTTGAACTTTTAAATGGTAGTCTGTGGCTGTCTCTACTGAAATCATGCAGAAGGCATGGCGACACGGAAACCACATAAAAGTAGGGTGAGAGTGGGAAACTTTGGTCAGGGAAAAAAGGAGGAAAAATTGGAAGGCAACTTTGTAATTTAAAATCCCAGAACGGAAAGGAGTGACTTACCAATCTCAGTAGCACTGACAGAAATGTTGTGCCATGCCTGTGCTTCACGATCTAAGGGCCTTGTGGTCTTAATAAGACCATCTTCTGGATTAATGGTAAAAATCTCTTCCAGGTCCGTGTACCGTAGGATCATGTATCTGAAAAAAAAATACTTTGTAACTTTTTGTGGTTTTTACTTTTACAAAGTAAATAATCAAATAAGAAGAGCAAGGTTAGCTAATTGATCACAGATCTACGTAAGTATTTTTTTAAGCTATGCTGACAGCTTCACCGTGGTGGAAAAATATTAGTATAAGAGTAAAGTATTAAAAAGAGCCATTGCAATTCAACTTACTTCAAATTAGTGCAGAATAACATTAACTTAATTTACACTTGTAACTTTGACTTGCAATTATTAGCCAGTGCAATTTTTGTATGTGGTTTTATTTATTTGTATTTTATTTTTGTGTCAATGAACCTACCTGACAGGGTTGTTCATCATGTCTGTGTCTTTGGCGTGGACCCGGCCGACCACAGTGCCTGCTGGGGCATTCTCCTCCACCTCAAAGCTGTAGCCTGGGGCCAAGAAATTTGGGGGCTCGTCTGCATCTTCAACTGAGATTTTAACTATAGTGGTATCTTTATATGGACCCCAAGCAATGAAACGAGAGTCCACATGAGGGTTTGATGCTTCTACTCTCAAAGTATACGATCTCTTTGTCTCAAAGTCCACAGGCTGAAAACAAAACAAAAAAAAGTATAAAACAACATTTAATTTAGAGGATTTTAATAATTTTGAGACACCAAAAAATGTTTTTTTTTATCTGCTTGATCAGTTAAACATAGTGTACAAAACACACTTTCCAGATAAATACACTGTAGTGAAATATACATGTACTAATCTCTAAAATGGAACAAAGTGAATACCAATGAACATCTTAGCAGTAAGAAAAAAAGAATAAAAAAACAGGAAAAGTGAAAGAAAGAGACTAGAGGGCACTGTTGCCATACTTTTGTGAAGCACTTCATATGAGAAAGCATTGTTTCCACATTTTAAGAAGCTTCTAAATCCTCAAAGGCCTCAACCTTTGTAATTTTGTAGGTGCAAGTTAAAAATACAAATAAGCTATAACTGGGTAGAAATAATGATTTGTTTGTTTGCAACAACTGTGATCAAATGATGTCTGGACATGTCTTCATGCTTAATTTTTTCACAAATCTGCATGTTTTGTTGCCTCAACCATCACACCTCTTGGTCACAAATTACAAAGTGAGAATTACACATAAAGGGTACACATCATCCCAAACACACTCACAAGTCCCCATATTGGCCAGTCTTGTGTTGATTGGTTGGAAGTTGTTTTTTTTTGCCCCCTCTTTCACTTCGCTCCCCTTTCAATTCTTTGTGTTTCTATAATAGAGCTGCCAACACTGGAAACAAGTATGACCCAGTTCTTTCTTCCAACAGGTCGGAAACCATTCTCTGTTTCTCTTGACAACAGCAAACTCTGCTTTCTCTTTAACTCTCACTCTCCCTTTTGCATCCTGCTCATTCAATCCTTTATTTATCCCCTAATATCTCCCAGCTGAACCTGATCAGGAGTAGATAATATTCACAATAATGCTATATCTCATCTTAATATTCAGTTCGCATTGCCCGCCTCAGTTGAAACAGAATACTTGATTAAAACCCTGGCAATTCCATCAGTAATTTCAGCTTTAATTTTCAACATGCTTTGAAGAGCAAAAGGTGATGATTTCCCAAGAGGTGTATAAATGAGGCATTGTGTTATTGAGTCAAGCAGCGTTGCATCAAGCAGATTGTTGTTGGCATTTCCTATTGTCTGCTCTCTTGCCCTTCAGCCTGATTCATCTCCTCTTTAAATCCTTCTCCACAACCTGAAAAGACACTGCTGCAGCCATCACACCTACAAAGAATAGCAAGGCTGACAATCCCCCGTCTGTGTCATACAAAACCCTCTAAACAAGCAGCATCCACAATGAGCTGGTGCAGATTACACAGTTTGAAAAGCAAGGGTGCTTGATTGTATTCATTTTCCTCTCTTCAATAGGCTTCCCTCTAATGATATTTTGTGGAATGATCAATGCATATGGTTTGAAGGTTAAATAATCACCAGCAGGTGGCAGTCTTATAGCTCAATAGAGGGTCTCTTTGGCTCTCAAGCTAAAACTGGTTGGTGGCAAGCAGGATCCTTGAGGCGATGTCAGAATTGTGTGGCCAAGACTGTCTCTTGGCCACAAGAAGAGCAGGCTACAGATGGGGGAGGGGAGCCAAACCCGAGTGACTGTGTAATTTTCTGCATAATCCAGGGCCTCAGAGCAGGGGAAGAATACGCTGGGCAGAAAGGCCCAGATGAGTTCCGTTTACAGAGATAGAAAGAAGAAGCCATGAAAGTCAATGCTCATCCCTAATATAAAAGGGAACGGAAGGCCAATGTCATTGCAATTAGAGAGTGAAAATGACGAAAGATCTAACCAGGTTTCCAGCAGTGCAACACCTTCCCCTATAACCTCAAATATAAGACAGCTTATACAAATAAAAATACAAATGGATAGGTAAATAAGCTATATGCAAATGACTCCTTAAGAAAAGCACTCAAGAGTCTAAAGGATGATTCACTTTTCTTATTCCCTTTACCTCACAATTAGATTCCACTTACAATATAAGGCTACAGATTTTCTTTTCTCCCTATTTAACAATTTACCTTTTTCAGTTTTATCACTGCCTCATGGGTCTCAGAGTCCTTGCTGATTTCAAAGAAGTTCATGCCATCTCCTTCCAAGATGCGATAATCTACCAGTCCATTCTCTCCTATATCAGGATCTCTGGCTTTAAATCTGCCCACTTCCTCTCCAGCAACTTTATCTTCAGAGACCGCCATGGCATAAACACCTGTGAAAGTGGAAGGTTGGTTACAAAAGGGGGTAACAGGCAATGCAGGTCTCAAAATCTTTGAGATAGAGGTGCAGTGAAGAAGAAAAAAATCATAATCATACTGTCTACACAAGAATAGATAGGAAATCCACTGTGTGATAGCAGTACTACCTTCAGTTAGCTGCTTGCCATCTGCCAACTATCAGCTGCTGAGAAAAAGAGTGCATGTGTGATTTTTATATTTGTGAACCTGTATGTGAATATCGGTGGGTGTATGAAGACTAGAACAGACACCTGCCTGAGGCTCAAACTCACGGAGGGACCATATGGCCCCACTCCCTGTCTGCCGAGAGCCAAAGCTTCAGCTGCTTATACAAAAATAACTCCCACATGGGGAGGTAGTCCTTGCAGAGAGAGTGCAGAGATCTTCAAAAAGGTGTGTCTTTTCAATAAGGACCTTTAGAATTCAGCCTAAGAAACTTCACATTTATGCATTTTTTTCTCATACTTTTAGTAGTGGTGTTTGCTACCAAAGCTGTTTTGGTAATGGTAAACACCAATCATTATAGAGCTTAAATAAGAAGATAGGCTGGCAGGGATTCATTTTCAGAGAGGAGAACAACATTTAATTTCTGAGGCATAGATTCTGAACTGTTCTCAGAGTCAAACTGCTGTTTCCACTGGAGAAAAAAGCAGCTCTGAAATGTTCCGCCATGCAGTCCACTCAAACTAGAGCTGAGGTAAATTTAAGGATCTGCTAGCCTAAGCTTCTCATTGTGGACTATAGCCTTGCAATGCTCAGTTTATTTTGGGTCCATGAATAACAGTTTCTCCAAGCACCAAACTCACAGCTTGGGAAAGAACTAGAGCACTGGGACTATAGTGGATTCTGCTTATGTCAGGGAAAAAGCTTGAAGGCCCTTTGCTACTGAGCCTGAGGCTCACAGTGAACAAAAAAAGAGAATGCTTGGAGGAGATTTATAGGGCCGATTTCTGAAACAAAAGACAGATAAAAATCTGTGTGCTTAGTGTGCAGGTAAATGTCACATTGGCAATGGAAGAATGCAAGCTCACAAAAGTTAGTAGAAGCTCCCTTTGGTATACGCAAACATTTTAAATATTTCATCTAGCATTTCTCGCTTGAGAGATTTGATGTCATCTTGCTTTTGCTGGACATTTAAAGAACGTTTGAATAATTAAATTGTGTTTTTTCCATGTTAACATCTGTAGTTTATATTAGTAGATTTAGAATTGGTCCCTTAAGGCTTGTCACTGTTAATATGTGGTTTGAGGATTGAAGTGTGGAGATGAAAGTGATGTACGCTGGTTAAAAGCAGGGTTCCTCCCTGGTGCATCTGTGGCAGAGGTCAGTGTGATGTTGTGTGTAGCCAGGCAAAGAGCGAGCCATGGCCAGTGACTGTAATAAAACCTGACAAGGATAAAGGGGGACTAAAATGATGGATGAACCAGAGATGGAGATAGAGAAGGAGGGAAAGACAAAAAGAGAGAACATTCACAGCTGGAAGAATAGATTTTCTCACCCTGAGCGAACTTTGGAGGGTTGTCATTGACATCTGTCAGGGTAATTTTAACCTGAGTGGTTCCTGACAGACCGCCCATGTGTCCACCCATGTCCTTGGCCTGGATGACTACATCGTATTCCTGCCTGGCCTCCCTGTCCATGTTGGGAAGAGCTGTTCTGATAATTCCTGTTGAAACAAATACACATGACTAAACATTTTAAAGATAGAGCATTTGAAATAATTATCGTCCCTCTATACATCCATATATCAATCCACCTATCCATATCTCTTTCTGTCTGTATGTAGTTCGTAAAATGTAATACCAACTTAAATTTTGCAAACTATTATAAATTATAAATATAAATTACACCACGCAGTGGAAACCCATTTAAATAATTAATAAAAAATTTAATAAACCACAATCTACTCAATTCAATGAAAACATGCCTTTAATTTTGATGAGTCAGAACAACAGAATATAGAAGCCAAATCTGCAGTGTGGCTCACCACAGTATCTCTCCAAATAAAGTCCTTTACTGACAAACCGTAACATAAATCACATTTGCTTTATTTTAAGAATTTTGCTCTTCATCAAATGTCAAGGATGTTTATATGCCTTTATTTTTATCCCACCTCCAAACATGTTCTTGAAATTGTCATTGGTAGTGCACAATGTGTCAACAGCATAAGTTCTTATACCGATATTTGGTTTTTGTATCACACAAGATTATTAGCAGCATATTCTCCATCTTTTTGACTGGTGGGTTTCCTGCTGCCACTGAAGCATTGTAGTACTAATGTGACCATGGGATAATTTAGCTCAGAAAAGGCAAGGTGCATTCATGAACCGTGAAAGGACTACCCCCTCTGTTCCCAATTCTCACACCGTGGTAATTGAATTGAAGCCAAACATGTCTAGAAATTGCACAAAGTGCTTCTTTAATGCATGGTGAACACAAAACTAACACAGAAGCAGTGAAAATGGAATTACTGATGCTTGTACCTGTTTGTGGCTCCACAGAAAAGTAAGGCTGGCCCTGTAGAATGCTGTAGACAAGTCTTGCACTGTTGCCATAAGTGGGGTCATCTGCGTCTGTAGCTGTGACCTTTATCACTGACGTTCCTAAAGAGAAAAGAGAAATCAGTATCAACTTGACCTCTTCTTGAAAAGCTGCTTTTATGTAAAGCATAGTGTGTCACTGAAAATTACTTAACTGCTGCTTACAGTAGGGGACATTTTAAAAAGACTTTGCAACTTGGCCATTAAATTTGAGTTAAATAAACAGAAGCATCCCAGTGTTGGCCAGAAAATACACTCTTTTGTCTTAAGTTTGTATATGTGCAAGGTTTTGCCTTCAAGCCAGACTACATTTCCATGAAATCTGATTGTGTTTACACAGTAAAATCAATGTAGCCATGTTTACCAACCTGTTTAAAATAGTAGGTAAGTGAACTTCAAAAAAAAAACCTACAGCAACTAACCCTCAAGATTCCCAGTAGAATTAGTTTAGATGCAAATGTGGGGTATCAGGGTAACAGATCGTTACCCTGTGACAGGAAAGCATTACTGATGATGTATAGCTCAGTGAAAATGCAGCAAACACAAACATATGCAGAAAAACCAATGCAGGCAGAAACACAAACACATGCACCCACACACATCCAGACAAGTCCGCAGTCACAAAACAACAGTTGCAACAAGAGTCCAGACTCACTTTCTGAGAGTCAGATTTCAGCTCTTTTGAATAATGCATGAGGAACAAGCTGTCAGGCGTGGGCTCATAGAGAAAGAGATGAAGCTGACAAATATGCTTTTCCAGAGGCTCGCAACTCACCAACATTGGACATTTCTGCCACTCGAGCATAGTAAGGGCCATGGAGAAACTCTGGAGGATTGTCATTGATGTCCTGCACCTTGACAATGAACTCCGATGGAGGCTCAAGAGGTTTGTTTGTGTCTCGAGCCACGGCTTGGGCGGTCAGAGTGTACTGGGCCTGTTCTTCTCTGTCCAGAGTCTTTGTTGCATGGATGTTGCCTGTTTTGTCATCGATGACAAATATAGTACCTGCTCCTTCCCCTGAAAGGATGTATTTAATGTTGCCATCTCCTGAATCTACGTCCGAATGAAGCTGAAAGAACAGAAAGTATACTAGTGAACAATTTATAAAACAAAGAGCAGGTCAAATAGAGTCATGCCTCTAAGCTAAAAGCTTTTTGACTGCTTTTGAAAGATTTGGCATAATAGCATCTTCAAAAAAATACTCTAAAATTATGCAGCAAAATCCATGATAACGGCTAGCTGCAGTGAAAGACACTTCATGACGATATTTAATAGCTTCCCTAAACACATATCTGCATTCCTCTTGAGTGAGTGTCATCTCTTTATATTTAAATGAGAATGCAACTTTATTTTGCTGTGTATGAATATGCTGCCTGCCGTACTATATAGAGCTGATGTGAATCAAGGGACGTTGATTATGCTGGTTAAAATGAAATTAAACTCCTGACACAGAACATACCCATTCAATAAGTCTAAACTTTCAGCTGGGTTCAGATGGGAATTTAAAGGCCAATGTGTTTGCGGGTTTGCGATGTAGCTATCCGGCAGGCCCATAAATCGTCCATTTCCCCTATGCAAGAACCATAGGGGACTGCAGCGTTATTAAAAAGGAAATCCAATTTATAACCTTTAATCAAGTAGGCCACTGATTGCTTTTGTGGAACAAATGTAGGATATTGCAAGGACTCTGTCTGTATTAAAACCTAGTTGACATTCACTTGCAGCATAACCTTAAAGAAAAAGGTGAAAAAATAGGGAATAGCGCTCACTCAACAAGCAACTATTGCAGTGGAAGTTTTTACTCACCCGACCTACTAAGACTGGATCTGGGCCTGTGTACTCCTCAATGACAAAGAACTGGTTCCAGACCCATCCTCGTTTGGAGCGGTGAAGAACTTGACCCTCTTTGCCTCTCTCTCTGTGTCTGTGTAAAGAGGAATGGTATCGATGGCCTCGCTCCCGCAAACCAGAGCTTCTGTGTGTTCCTGCTGCTACCGTGGGTCCATAACGCGGCACCCAAGCACAAGAAAAACACGCGCAATCTCAGTCCTTCCGGCATCCTGCCTATACTGTCCACTTCCCTTGGCCCTTCTTGTTCACACCCCGCCTGTGGGTTTCAGGGTCCTGATAGAATCCCAAAGGCTGTGTCCTATGGTCGGTGGGTTAGTGGATCAGGAGAAGGCCTCTCTGGATTTGACGTGTCATGATGTGATTAAGCACAAGTCATGCTTTACCTCTCTTCTCACACTCCACTTCTGAAAGAAAATAGAAATCATTATCTAAGTTTTCATGGACACAGGACTTTCATGATGAAACATGGATTTAATAAATATTATGAAATATTTAATACTTTGTTATTTGCAGAGGTAAAGGTAAGTCAATATTGATTTATTGATTGTGAACAAATCTTAAAAAGACTAGTAACAACTTTTCCCATAACATAATTTATTGACTTTTTTCCCGCTTCCAGTTATAGAGTTGAACAAGCTCTTCAGGGGGATTTTTACATGTTAATCTAAAATGTCAAATTGTTTCCTACAACATTCTAATTGTTATACAATCCATACTCATTTCTACACTTACTTTTCTTTTATTTTCTGAAGAAATGTTAAAAGTATAATAACTCTACTGAACTAACTAATCATACCTATTACACTGGGTGCAGAAAAAAATTATTTCCTGGAAAAACTAAGTAGAATGACATAGCATTCATCTGTATGCTATACAGTTGTTATTTCTTAGTTGGTAAATTTTATTTATTTTTTTTCTGTTTTTGAAAATATAAGATTAAAAGATGCACACAATAGGTTCTCAACACGAAGAAAAATGTAATTTGTGTGTAGGTGGATGTGGAGTTTCATTGGCAAAGGGGCTGCTGCGTGTTTTATTATCCACTCAGCTGCTAGCAATCCTCAGTGACAACAGGCATCAGGGCATGTCACGTTCATATACATGCAAACTGTTTATTCCTTTCCATAATAAGTTTAAACCAAGTCAAAACATGGTGTTATGGTGAAAAGAACCAGAGTAAAGGATAAGCGAGATGGAAAATCAAACTCATGTAACTGCCAGTCCGTACAGCAAAGCCTGTAAATATCCCCCAAATAAAGTGCATTGAGTGGAAAATCTGTAGAGTGCCCTAACTCAGACAGGCTTACCTTCTGTCAGCCCTATAATGATTATGCTATATTGTTTCACGCTCTTCTAAGGATTGGTTGTAAATTGGGAGCAGTAGTAGGAAGAAGACATTCTATCCGCTCCTTTCATTATTGACTGGTCACCGAAATGCCAGGATGCCCTGTTAGGTGAAATGGTTTAATAGGATCTTGATTGTTTCTTCGTCTCAAAGGGACTCGCGTGAACATAAGAAATGATCTGAATCAAGCTAAAGCACACAATCAGTGTGCACAATCATACAATCAAAAGATAGAATTGCAAGGTCATCTTATTTAATTAAAGGAATTTGAAGATCATATACCACATTATTAAATAAATAAACATATAAATTAATACAATTCGACAAAGAAGACATAAGGCATGATTCACTGAAAATGTACATAATATACAAATTTATGGAACGTACATATATGAAAAATCATGAAAATCTTTGCTGACAAGTACCTTCAGTTTATTTAAATAACAGTTTACTAAAGCTGAGTTGAAACTCAAGTTTGAGGGTTGCCTGTTGGGAACTCTCAGCATGTAGCCATTCTTAATCAAGAGCGTATACAGTTTACTTCTGCACTTTGTCTTGCTTTCTCTGCAATAACACTTCCTAAAGGCTAGTTTTTAAGATTAATTTGTGTTAGCATGTTGTTTTTCTATGGTTGAAACACTGGCAAATCAATAGCGACTTGAGTGGACCAAACACAGTTTACAGTTACTGTTACTTCAAGCAAGTAATTCAATTAATCATGTTGAAATCTTCCTAAATTATCTGTCATCAATGTTGGTCACATTAACCAAGTGGAGTTACTGAGAAAATATTTGAACACACTAGCTGCAAAGCTGTATTTGAAAGCAGTGTTCTGATTGGCTCACAGTGTTCGTCTTACAGGAGCGTTCTCATTAACTATCAGTTTTTGCGTGAAAGCAGTGTTTTCATTGGCTTTATTTTCTTCTTGTTTGTTGTATTCACAGCGGAGACAGCTGGTTATGTATTTGACCCTACACGAGAAGTGGTTGTTGTGTACCATGTCACTAACCATGTCAGCTTGCAGTCTGAGAGGCTTTGTTGTTTACTTACAGATTTTATGAAGCATGTGTTAAGCTTTACATAAAGGTCAGCAAAGTGGACAATTTGTAGGTTTGATGTTCAAGTAAATATTGACCTTAACATTTTGAAAGACAAAATAACATGTGTATCACTAATGCATAACTTGCTGCCATGATTTAGAATAGTATTTTATATTCACAACGGGTGTAAAGCCATGCACAACACAGGATACAATTGGTGAATATTACAGCCAATATCTCAATGTGGTTAAACATGCTAGATTTTATAAGAGAACAACAGGTAATTTATACTATACAGCTCCCACACACATATGAATCTTAGGTAGAAACAGTGCTGGTATCATACATTCCTGATCCCAGTTTAGGTTAATCTTAGACCTTTAATAATTGTGAAACAAACAAACTGCAGATTGACTCAGCTGACTCAAAGATGGAGAGTTATTCTCCACCCCCACAACATCTGCAAAAATGATTGTGCTATTTATCACACACTCTTATCAGTCAGACATCTGATAAGAATGTCTCAGTTGAGCTGATTCAAGCTGCAGCATCCACATTCGTCAAAGAAATAGAATGCAGTTACAGCATTTGCAGATTTTTAAGGACAGTAATTGCAGTTGTTTCAGGCTGCTAAGAAACTGCTAGTAATTACCATTCCACATAATGGAGGGCAAGGGAAGAAAATGGCTCTGTGTTTTGGAACCACAAATGATCGCCCTGCCTCACAGACTATAATTGCTGGTTTAGTGGGGTATATTCACTTGAATATATTGTACATGCCTTGAAGTAAACACAGCATTTTACACTATAAAAATAATAATGCTGTTGAAAACTGCACAATTCTCTGAATACAACAAATCAAAGAAAGAACACAAAATACTATGAAAGAAATAATTTGCTCAACTCAGAAAAAAGATGTGAGTATAAATTATTGTTCGAAAGAATGTATTAAAAAAATTCTACTTATGTAGAACTGCTAAACAGATCTTCTAACTCTGTAGCGGATTGCAGCCTTAAATTATTCTTAATAGCTGTATAAGTTCTAATTAGATCTCCAAACAGTGGAACAATTAGAAAAATGAAGTGAAGTGAAGACGACATTAACAAAGTGACACACCAAATCAAATTAAAAAGAAAAACATCTTTTGAAGACAGACCTACTTTCTGTTTTCTTCACAATATAGTATAGTATTTATCAGGTAACAATTCAATTGCCCTGATTGTTTCTGAAGTGAAGAAGATATCACTAAATAACAGATGGACATTACAGCAATTCAGCTGCAAGCACACTCTGCCTCGCTGTATCTTCAGACCAAGTTTGTGTTTGATAAAAAAGTGCTTTGAGTGTAAACACTAATGTGAAAATTGAGTGGTCAGCTCTAGTCAATTCCTTCACTAATTTTTTCTCACTTTTTCCTTCTTCAAAAAAATCCATAGTTAAAAGACCAAGAAAAACAAGAAGTGCTGTAAAGCAATACATTTTTATTCATCTGTGAGTTGTGTTTAACAAGCTGTGCATGTATTCTCCGTGGGTGAGCTTGTTTTCAATCTAATATAGTTCTATTTTATGGGTGACCATACACTTCATATATTAAACGTGGTTTTTTTTTTTTGCAACATATTCAGCATATTTCGTTTTCCTGGCATATCCATTATAGGTTTTCATTTACTCATGACAGCAGAAAGTACTCACACAAACACATACACTCGCATTCCCACCCACAATTGTATTTTTTTTTTTTACATTCAAAGAATTTATAGTTACAGCTTATATAGTTTCGATATACGCTACTGGCAGGAAAATGTTCAGATAATGCTTAATGTAAAGATTTCTTTAGCCTTAGTAATTTTTAAAATGTATAATATGTGTATAATATAACATTAACATTATCAGGAGCGCCTTTAGTTAAACGGTGCAGGATACTTTTATGCTGCTTTCACATGTAGGTGTTGAGATTTACACCATGCTGACTATATGTCTGAACATAATCTCCTTATGTTTCTTTCCAAGAGCTACATTCAAGTGTTTTCGAGCACGGACTGTGCGTTTTCTGCATCATCAACCTTAAAAGGGATAAAAAGCTGAATGTTTGACGAGCCATATTTATACAATAAGGCTATTTTTCAGAATTCAACCTTGATTACTTTATTCCACTTACCCATAGGTAAATACACAAATCAACTTAATCACAATTAATTTGATGCAAAGGAAATATATTTAAAAGATTCTGTAAGAACATCTTTGTCAACAGCAGCATTTTCACATGAAAGTTGACAAAACACATTGAAAAAAGTGAACGAACCTAAAATAGTTTAACCAAACAACTGACAAAATAAGTTTGATAAAGCATAGGAAAAGAAAATCTCATTCAACCTCGTGGGCACAGCATGCATGCCAAAACTTTATTGACTGAACTATAATAGAAATGAGAAAAGATAACTGTTGTAGGAATAGGTCAACATAGCTTTAATAGTTAGTACAGGGATTTTGAAACCATTTTCACGGATTTATGAAAATATTTTTTAGTTGTGCTTTATCAGCACTTTTCACAAATGTTTTGTGTATAGATTTGTTGTGCAAATGATGTAACTGACAGACTACTTTTAGCTCTGTCCTTTCAAATCCAAGTTCTCAAGCATCTTAATATTCTCACGTCTCTCAAGGCTCAGATATTTGAAAATGATGCAAATTCAAAAGCCCTATCAAAAATAACGTCAAGCAGTTAACACTATCAATGTCTAGTTTAGGAATTTCAGAACCTTTTAAACAGTGATATCACTAAGCCCTCAAGTAAAAAGAACATGACAAAAAAGAATGAAACATACCACCATTCTCAGGTCAAAGGTTACTGTAAAATACTTCCTCAAATGACTAATGGATCTCTGAGGTCAGAGAATCTCGAATAACATGCTTTTAAAATGTGGCAATGTAACAGGAAGTCATAACCTCTAAACACTACAGAGGTTTTTGATGGACCTGGCAATCGAGATGCATATCTATTCACTTCAAAGTTCTGCTATCAAAGCCTTTCTTGATGCTGTCATGGAGAAAAGAGCTTTTTGGTTTCTCATTACCCAGCAGTACTTCCCCTGGTCAGCGATTGTGCTCAGAGGGCGAAACCTGATTCTTAATTGCCGTTCAATTACAAGGACTAATCGGTGGAGGTGTTTCGCAAACAAAAATCTCTCAGCCTGGCTCACTGCATTGCATCACTAAACAGCTGATTTGTATTCTAAAAACGTTAACTAATACTCTGGAGTTTTTCCTCTTGTCGTTCCTCTTCCTGGGACAATGATTATGAAAATGCTATGCCAGTTACAGGGTTAGGAAGCATGTAAGTCTTATGTCTGATCAGAATTTGTTGCTTTGTGGATAAAAGACCACGATTCACCAACCAGGATGCGGATGATGTTATAGGTGAAACTCCAAATATGAATGGGGCCACACTTTCCCTGATGTTAAGAATCCAGGGCTTCACCACAGTCGGCTCTCCAGTGAGTGCCCTTGGAGTATCCGAGTGCCATTAAGTATCAACTTACTAAAGCAAACCAGGCTCAGCACTCGACTTATATTTCCTAGAACAACATGAAGGTTAGATGCCTAAAGGCAACAGTGTTAACCTTTTTGCCAACAAACACCTCTGTTATCCCCACTATGAGGTGTATTAATTTCTGATAGAACATCAACTTCCGTTAGATAGGTGAAACAGCAATAAAGGTCCATCTTGCACACTGTATAAATACTGTTTCAAGAGTGAGTGTCATTGCTTTGTACTCTCACACAGAAGGATATGGACATTTGGTCCAGGCATGTGTTTCAGTCACACATTCAGATTAATAAAAGTCATTATCCCTTCAGCTGTAATTATTAACCACAAGAATCAGCTTTTGCACATGGCTGGTAATGATAATTCCTCTCATTATTCATCTTCACAAACACATTATCCTCTTGTTTATTCATGCAAGCACAAATATGAGCTTATTAATAACAATCTGTATATCCTCCTGCACCCAGTCTGCGATGTTCATTGCTATAACTCTTGCATAAAAATAAATAAATATATAAATAAACAGACAGCCAGGAAGGCAGACATAGAGACAGATACACTTCCTCCAATCTTTGAAAATACATGGATGCCTTTCAGTTGCCTTAATCGTCATTAGTTCTGATCTATAATTGTATAAGAAAGTTTTCTTTTATTTTTCTCTCTATTTAACGGATTCATAATGTTCGAATTATGCCTTTGACATGTATGTCTTTTCAGCTTGCGCTTGTTATCTTTACAGTATATTGAAGAATACAGGCGACTCAGTTACAAAAAAGACAGCTGCATCCCCTCCAAGCCTCGATCACACACAACACAATTCATTCATTATTAAAATACACATGACTAATAAAGACTCATAGTCTACTCTTTTGTCTCATGCACAAGGCCACAGACAAATTCTGTCACTGAGGAAGAAGCACTTGCATATTTTTCTTTGAGAAGCTCCACTACAAAGCAGTGAATGGAGAAGCCCTGCCAAAGTCTTTCACCGCCAAACCTTTTTTATTTCTTGGAAAATGGAGGACTAGTCAGGTTTTTCAGACAGTCCCATCCCAGAGGATCCGGGGAGCAGGAAACTGCGGTGTCTGGGATTGATTGGAGGCAGAAGGAAAATAAAATACTTGAGATTCTTGAGGTTTGGGGGACACCAAGCAAAAAGTCATGAATCCAATGAATGCTTTGTAGGGAGACACTTGAGATAGAATGAGAGAAATGGGACTTTTACTCTGTTGAGACAGACTTGTGAAAGAAGGCCATTTTACGCCTTTCACACTATATAACATATTAAACCTATCCACACATAGCCCAATCTCAAACACCTATAATTAAACAAAATAATTAATTAGCAGCACTGACTCATAACTCATCGCTGAATCATAATCTGAGAATGAACCGAATGCACTTTTACAACATTTCAAATAATTAGTCAAACAATTTCCTCAAATCAGTACTTGCAGAGCCACATTGTACCAGTTTCACAACAGGAACCATCACCTCCAGCTTCCCAGTGAATGGAATTTACATAATGTGTGAAGTTTCAAAAGTATTAAGAGATGTGTGGCAGGTAAAAAAAAAATTATATAACAACATAGTTAAACATGATTACAATACAATTATAGGATATATATGTACATTTAAAAAAATGTTTTGCATTTGTTACTGCTTTCATAAAAAGCACATAGATGAAAAATAGTTTCTATTACTTTAAACACCCAGATGGTTCTTTCAAACAAAACAGTTAGATGAAAAATATACTAACAAAGAATACTACACAATAATATTTAATTATCATAACCAATGAGCATCTGTGTAATTGGGAAAAGTTTTTATAGGGTGCTCTTCTTTGCCCTTCTGCTGTTATTCTAACTTTTAAACTGCAGTTTTTGTCCCTGTAAAAAAAACTAAGCTGCTTTGGACCATATCTAAAGGCATTATAAAGGATGCATCTGTCTCTCAGCACAAGCAATTTGAAGCCTGAGCTTCCCTCTTACTATGGCTTAGAGACCTTGAGAGGTGGTTAAAACAAGGAGCCGTCTGTCCTCAATCCTATGACCCAATCCGGTCCTGTCACGCACCGCTGACTCGACAAAGACACTCTGTCTTCCTTAAAACATCTGGTGACAACTACCTAGCAGCAGGACTCCTTTGGGAAGGCCTCAAGCCACAGATTAGGTGTAAATGATTTAAAATGGGAAAAGTCAGTGATACAATAGCACAGACCTTGGATCTGTAGGTCAGAGTGATGCAAACAAAGGAAGAGGTAGTCAAGGGAGCACAATCACACTGATTAATCTTTCTCAGAATTTTGTGGTTGAAATCGCCGGCTGATAATGTGCACTTACATTTTAGACTTGTCTATTATTGAACAACATTCTCTCATACATCTCAAATAGCACAGCATTTGACAATCAGGGCAATTGCTCAGTAAATTGTTCCTTTTCAATGTTAAGGGACTTTGTGATGAGGTCATTTTAAATCACCACGATAACTTTCTCTAAGGAAGTTGGTATGACATTTTTGAATGATTTAGATGTCTAAAAAAATGCGAAGGTGTTAAAACTTTAAACTATTATCAATAATCATTCTTATTCTAAATGAATCATGATTAAGTTAAGAATATTTAAATGTTTTAAAGGCATAAAAAATATAAGGACATTTATAGCGAGGTCCTAAAACTAAGGAAAGTAATATTTTGACAAATTGATAGTGGCGTGAGTTTGTGGAGTCTGTTGATGAGAGGTTGTGTTAATAATAATTACTTTTGAGGGGTCTCATTATAAAAATAAATAATAAAAGTAAAACACACAAAGAAAACTGGGTTTCCTTTATTTGTTTCTTTGTTTAGGTATGTACAATTAAACATATTGTACTCATTACATTATTCCCTTTTTTTCAGGATTCGTTGGTGAAATTTTTATTTTTTTTTTTTTTTTTTTTTTTTTTTATATACATTGCTTTCAATTCACATTTTTGTTAATCTGAATAAATCTTTAAATTAAAAACTGTATTATCTTTGCTTTTGATTGATACAGGAGGTTGACAATCGCATATGCCAATCTTGCACTTTCATTTCTTTTGGCTGACAATAAAGCAGCAGTTAAAGTAAGATTCCTTTGTGATAATGATTATCAAGCACTTCTTACACACTCTCAACAATAGCAAATCCACATCAAATGAGAAGAAAGATCACATATAAGTTCCACGCTAGCAAAATAACTTTTAAATTACTACAAGTCAGAGGACATTAGGTTATTTCAAGTCACGTCTGTGCAAGATATTCTTCTGCAACTACTCCTTCTGTGAATTGGACAATACTGCAAATAAATCATGGCCAGGAAGTCTTTCACCTTTACATTATGACCTTTTAACTCTCTCCTGATTCACGCAGACTCACACAAACCACACATGCATGTGCCTCCCTGGATTTCTATGGCAGTTGACACAATTCACATTTGAGTAGCTAGCACAGCAGGCAACAGGCCTGCCTGGCTGTATTTGACCAGAGCTTGCGAGCTTCAGTGAACACCGTCACGCTAACCATGCCACACAGACAGAAAGAGGATCAGCTTCTGCAGGTATCAGAGGAAGCAGGCCAATCCTTTCTTTATTCTTGCACAAAATGAGATTGTTAATCCTCTGGGGCTGGCATTTGGATCCTGTGTCTCTGAGTTTGATTCCTTTGGGATTATTATGGTTTGAAAAAAGTACTGATGTATTATTTTTCTTATTTATTTAGGCTAAAAGAAGTAATGTATATAATGTTTTGCTTTACAAAAATGGCATTCCATGCATTATCAACAGAATATTTATAAAATGTACGTAAGCCCAATTAAGCAACATTGTCCAATCTCAAACTAATCACGTCTGCCAAAAACCCATCACTATTAGACACAAACAACATTTTACAAATGAAAGTATTCGATTCTTCTTTTTTTCCACTAGCATTTGTGATTATTTAAAAATAATTACTATCAAAGGAAATTTGCAACAACATAAAAATGCTCTTTACCTCCTTTTGAAGTACACAACTGAAGTAAATTAAGTAAGTAAATAAATAAATAAACCACAAGTCAATGATTTTGACTAAAATGAAAAATGGTTATGTGTTTGAGAGCCCGTTCTGTCTATTTATAACATAAAAACCAGCTTGAAGCTAAATCTGACTTGTACCTTGGCAAGAGACTATAAATTTAATTGTTTAACCTAGATGGCTCTTAAACTGAAAGGGTCTGTTTCAATTCTAAAATGCCAGCGGTTTTGTTATTTTGGGTGATATATGCTATATATAGCATATATATCATTTGTGTAAAGCTGATACCATATGCGTTTGGTCAACAGTTAAAGATAATATAATCATTATCTTCCACAAACAAAGAGAACCACATAAATGTCACCAGCGTACTGATTTATCCAGTGCCAAGTCATGGGTCAGAGTTTAAGCCTCAAGGGGATTGCTAACTGCTGCAAATGTTGACATTAGTATCCAACTCCCAAGGTATTTGCTTCATTCAGCCTTCTCACTTTCTTTCCTTTCACAATCATGACAGATGGCAAAGGTGAGTTTCAAGCTAAACCTCTACATTATTCCTAGATAATAATAAAAAAACACTCAAAGTCAATAAACATTAATGCCGTCTGCTTTTTGAGAGTTGTCACATCCTGATGCCGTTACATGATTGAAAGGGGATGTTTTCTTAAACGTAGAAGTCATTTCCTTAGCACTGCTTTGAGGATGTGCATCGTGACAGCTATATTTATCAAACAGTCTATATAATTAAACTAACAACTTCAAAATGATGAATATGTGCATTTGAATCGAGGATGTATCATTTACAGAGGATGCACTTTGAAGAAAAAAGTTGTAACAATAAAGCTAAGAATTTAATAGCTTTGTCTTTGATTCATGAAAAGTCATGTAGGATAAACTTCAACCGAAAGAATGAATGTTTTTGTTATTTATTGATGTATTAGTATATTAAATGTTTACTAAACTACTTTACAAAACTACAACTACTAAATGTTTTTGTATACAGGGTAAGATCAAATTAAGGCTAGGTTGAAAAAAATGCCATATGTGGTTATCTAAAAATGTTTAAATAGCTATATGAAGTGCTGCTACACTATCACTACAACTGAGCTTTTTCAAGAAATCTAGCCTAATAAATACACCGTACCCTAAATACTTTGTATTATACACTGCAGAAACCTTTAGGTTTATAACCAATTAGAGAAACACTTAGAGAAGCTCAATAGTGAAACTCAATTCATTCTTTTACCCTGTTACACACTAGAACAGTGGCTAAGAATGTCTAAAGGTTAAACTATTAAATGCTATATGCTCAGGGACCACAAATGACTTCTGGTGACATATTGAATTTCTTTTAGTGCTATACAAATCAACGTTAGGAACCAGGAGGCAGACTCACAGTCACTTCACTGAACTGGCTGAATATCAATGATGAGTGATGATTCTGTACAGTAATGAGAGCAGGAAAAATCCTCTCTCAGTAGGAGGCATTGGAGGAAGGGCACAGAGAGTAAAAATTAACTGACATTTCAGAAGCTGTCAAGAAATGTGACTGTTCAGCAATAGCAATTTGCATAACCTAATAAATTAAACTTTGTGAAAGTGAAACAAATTTTGTTTTCAAGTCCTACCCCATGACTGGCTGCTAATTTGATTAGCAATCTTCACATATCAGAACTGACTTCAAATTTCCCAAAATAAGTTCATTCATGTTCTAAGGGTTTGGTAGATAAGAGTGATGCATTTGAAAGTCTAAAGAAAAAGCTTTTATAAAATATTTAACACCAATGTCAGAGATCTAATTAAATCTTTAATTAAGAAAACTTAAATGTTTGTCTTTACAATTTGAATAGACTTGCTAAAGGGGATTTTTAAAGGATGGTAAAATTAACATTGTTAATTTTTTATAAATTAATGGGTTTTTTAATGTAAATTTGACAAATTAGTCTATGTTATTTTATTCCATTTTTTTACATAAAAACAAATTCACTAAAGACATGTATTTAAATGAGAAAATGTGTATCCTTCATGAAATTTGTGTTGCCCTTTAACTAATTTTTAATTGATGTTTATTTACAATAAGTATACATTCATATCCAGAATCATCTATTCATTGCAATGAGGGTAGAATTCCAAAGAAAAAAGCTTTGTATTCCTCTAAAAAGGGCACTTGTTTCCTGAAAAAATAATTTACTTGACAAAGTCAGAACTACTGTTCTATATATAAAATGTTTGTCTTGAAGCTGCTGTTATATGAAACTTCAACGGCATGAAAAACATTTGAAACTGCAGCCAGAGACAAACCACTTCATTTCAGTAATGTCTTTTGGGTGTTTTTAAGCTATAAATAACAAATTAAAGTACAAGTAAATGTGTCAGAGTTATTAATTGAAGCTATAGTATATCCATGTTTAGAAGAATAGCAGGCAACAGATGAGCTTTATTGGCATAGTAGTGAAAGATAGAGCATTACACCATCAATGGTTTGAGTCTGCAGCTTTTATTGTAAAATTTGTAGCATTTAGTTATTTGTTTCTTAAGCTAAGAGAGTCTTCCATGTGCATGTAAAAAAGTACATTTTTGTAACCTGTAATTCACCACTACATTTATAGGCAATTGTTTGTTATATATTGTTTAATAATTTATCCAAAATTAATCAGCTCCACATGAAATATTTATATACAGTACAATCATCATAGTGTTGTGGGGATACACAAAACCTGCCCAAAATGCACTTTATGGTGTAATTAATTTCCTTAATTGCATAGCAAAAAAAGAGTTCACCTAAGAAATATTCCATGTATGTCTGTAGGGTATTTTTAAGGTGTGAAAGTTGGATGAAGCGTGAAGTTCTAAAGTTTTCATCTGGGTTAAACTTACTTCTTTTTTTTCGTTTGTGTTAGCACAACAAAGCTGTTTTGCAAGAGAACTTTAAAGGAAACATAACAGCAGTGAGATTTCAGAATCTAATAACATTTAAACTGTAATTGGATGCACTCTACTAAACTATGTTAGATGGAAAATTTACTTAGAAATTTAAAAACTTCTTAGAGCTTTTATGGTAATTCAAAATGGACTGGGTAGCAATAATACTGCTCAGAACTATACCTCCAGTGCTGTTGTTTCAGCAATACAATTGACTTTGGAAACCCCAAATCCTCAAACCTTTTTGGAAACAGTTTTGTGACAATGCTTTGTGAAAAGCAAATCAGTTATGTATAGACTTGCATGAATATGCGAATTCTGCCAGCACACACACACACACACACACACACACACACACACACACACATATATATATATATATATATATATATATATATATATATATATATATATATATATATATATATATATATATATATATATATTTGGGTAAAAAATAAAAAATAAATAGGAAACCAACATGTCAAAAATACATGAAAAACTTTAAAATGAGATTGTGAATGTATGTACATTTTTCTGGTGTGAATGTGTTTCTTTTAAAATGTTTTATGGGGCACAGTTCAAACTAAGACAATCAGGATAAAAGATGAATAAAACATAGATGGAAATATTATACTTGCTTATTTGGTAAACGGGCAGGTCACAGCTGGCTGCAGTTGCTGCTGCAATTTTCATCTTTGTCAAATTGTGATAGAGCCTCTTGCCAGACACTAGTGTTATTCACAATTTTTTTTTAAAAACTAAATTAAAATGTTGCATTTTGAACATAGCATGTAACAAACTCTCTCTCTCTCCATACACACACACACACACACACACGCACACACACACACACACATATATATATATATATATATATATATATATATATATATATATATATATATATATATATATATATATATATATATATATATATGTAGAGAGAGAGAGAGAGAGAGAGAGTTATGCAACATTTTAATTTAGTTTAAAAAAAAATTGTGAATAACACTATTGTCTGGCAAGAGGCTCTATCACATTTTGACAAAGATGAAAATTGCAGCAGCAACTGCAGCCAGCTGTGAGCTGCCTGTTTACCAAATAAGCAAGTGTAATATTTAGTATAATATAACAAACAATTTTTCGAAACTGATCGCAATTAATCGCAATGACAAGACTGAAACTTTTTTAAATCTATAAATGTAAAATGTAGATATTTAATTTAAATTGAAGACAAAGAGACTATTTATATTCAAAATATGATTGTTTTTTTTATTTTTTTGTTTAACTTTTTTATTTCACTTTTTTTTTTTTTACTTTTATGTAAACAGCATACCTGCAACAAACCATCAATATCCTCCAAATTTACTTTTTGATTTGGTGACTGGTAGTTTGTGGTCTCTTTAACGTTTTGTTTTCCAGGGCTCTCTGCCATTAACAGCTTGCTTTGTGAAGAAACTCTTTAAACCTTGGATCAATTGCAGTAGCGATTTTCATCCGTGTGATACTAGTGATGTCCTTCCTTTTAGATAGTCTGAAGTAAAATCATGTTTGAATTCAACTATGCGGTGATCATCCTCTGTTGACTCCACAATGGCTGGCAACACCATTGAGCAGGAGAAAATGTATTTTACTTACATTCAACACCATATTTTTTACTTCTTCAACTTTTTAATATTGCTTTTCACTACTCTGAACTTATTTTTATTTTATTCAGCATACCTTGACAGTGGACACACGCACACACACGCAAACGCGCGCACACACACACACACACACACACACACACACGCACCCACGCACGCGCACACACAAACACAAACACACAAAAGATGGAACTGTTCCATTAGTTTGTGAGCATTGAATGGACTATGCTTTAGGTGCCCAACAATCTAGCAACGTTTAGCTAGTGCACTTTCAAAACTGCTGACAGTGCCTCAGCATAATGTCGTTCCTCAGTTTTACACAAAGTTAGACAAAGCAGATTTAAAACTAAAACTTTTTAGAGTAGTGTGAGAAATACAAATCAATTTCAGTATTTAGGGGGCATCTGACATTTCATGGAAGATACTCATCACTGGGAGCACAACGAGGGGAAAAAATTTAATCGACAGCCAATCTGCCACAGAAAATGAAAAACAATCAGGAAACTTCTTAAACAAATTGCAGTTGTCATCTTTGATTGGCTGTTACCATGCACTTTTGAGAGACAGAAGAGGAATACAATTTTCCTTCTGTTTAGAAGACAGTTTACCTCTGTTTTTTTAGAGAAAGGAACTTTATATACTGTAGTAAAGGGTCTGTCTTAAGACAGACAGATTAGGCATATCTGACAAATAGGGTACTAATAGTTAAAAATGGGCATCGACAATGACAGTAACAATAAAATTGCTGCATGAAGATTACCATTTAAGCTTTTTAGGGTAACAAAACAGCAATAGCATTAGGTTTAGCCGACGTGTTGAGGTGCAAATATCTGCAAACACGGATTCTTAAAATAACTAGGTCAACAATTAAATAAATTACATCCATCAATTCATTTTCTAATATCTTTTTAGTGGCAGGGTGTTCAGCTGGTGCCTATATCAAATAAGTACACACAGGACAGGTACCCAATTCATCATAGGGCAACAGTGACTCCCCAATCACTCTGAAAATATAAACTAAGGACAATTTAAAGTCTTTGGTTCACTTGAAGATTTTTTTTTTGCTGCCCTATTCAATATTAAATTTCTTTGTCTATACTGTATACAATCTGTCAAAATATTGGGACATTATGGATGTAGTCATTGGACAATATAGATAGCACCTTTTAAAATCATATTTTGCCTCACAAAGGGACTGTATTTTTTAAATCTTGGAATTTCTTACAATGACTTGGTTAACAACTCTGGCAAAAACTGCTGTAAAACAATGGTTGAGAATAATAAACTGATGAATATCTTACCACTTTTCACACATAATCATCCATCCTTTTTTATTTCATCTGCAGAAACTTCCAATACAAGTAATCACCCTGTTGTCAACAATAGGAAACATCTTCAGCAGCATAAAAAACTACTCATCATTTCCCTCTCAGCCAAAAGGCGATTACAGAAACATGTCTAGCACAAGTGTGGATTCATGTGCTTGTGTGTGTCTGCATGTGCATTTACAACATGATGCAAAAGTGATTGCATTAGTAATGTATGTAAAAGGGCAGAGCTACAGAAGCTTGAGGGAAGCATGAGTCAATGGAATGCTGATATTCTTGGCACCACTTCTATCTCGAGGGTGATGTTTATGGATAAGCTCTTTAATATGTATTCCACAGATTATGAGATGTGCCTCCGAATGAAAGTCCTTTATTTCCTGCAAAAAGGTTACTGACCCTCCATTGCCAGATATCACCTGACTAGAAGAAAATTAAATCACTCCATTTTTTTCTCCTTGACTGTCATTTATTTTGAAGAAGAGCCTACTAGTGCATCATATTACTTGTGCAAAAGCCGCAATTGAGGGGAATTCAATACGCTTTCAACATGCATTTAGCCTCTGTGGGACTGGTGTCAGGTATGCTATTGTGTATATCTGATAAAAAAAGCAACGTTTTTTTCAGTTTGCTCATTGAATTGTTGCAGTTCCACCTATCTGACCCTAATTTTGTAAATCATTAGGTTAGTATAATTTGTCTATAGTTCTCTGCGTCAAACTGCAAATGATTTTCTCTACTCTGGTGGTTTCTGATAGGATTTGTGGAGCCGCATATTTGATTGTACTAATCTATTTACAGAAATATTTAGAAATGAAGAAAGCTAGAGAAAAAGCTGTGAAAACTGTAAATTGGTATTACGTGAGCCTTTGTGTCTGTGTAACATTGATAGCCTGTTTGCATTGCCAAGGTGCATTTCATACTCATTTAAAGAAAAGATGACCGTGCAACGAGTCAGGCGATGGAAATGGAAGAAAATGCAATATTTCAATTGATATGTTACAGGCATTTGAAAAATGAATCTCTTTTCAAGCGTTCATGTAGGGATAAAAAGAAAGAAACTCTATCAGGTTTAACTCCTGAACTGTCAAAGATCAAAACCTTGCTTTTCATTTTAACATTATGCTAATTATCACTTGAACTTGTCATGTTTTTGCCTTGAACGCCTTTTTAAAAGAAAACCAAGCTATTTTTCTTCATTCCTTGGCCGTTGTCATTGGAAAGTGACCTACAGAATGTGTTTTAAAGAGATTTATTTATTTATTTTACTCCATTTCTTTCAGCGTTCAAAAGCTGTGAGCAGCTGAATGGTTATCTTGATAAGAGTGAGCCCAGAGCTGCATGCCTAGTGACAGCCTCCAATGAATATCAAGTGACGTGAGCCACAGTCTGGAGCCATTCCGCAGGGGATAAAAAAAACCCTTCTATTATAATCGCTGCCTCCTTTTAAGCAGCCATTACCTCAGGACACACTCGCCTAAGGTGAGGTAGTGGCGCTGACTTACACCAAGTGTCGCTCGCCAAATTAAAAGAGGCTCTGGCCTGTGTTAGTGAATTCTAAATGCTTTTTGCATGTCTAATGTATATATGTTTTTGTCACTTGACCTGCCAGAAGCAGCAGGAGTCCCTTTACACCCCTCTGAAAATGTAATAAAAAAATTATACAATTATTAAATCAATTATTGGGATCAAGCTGAAATATCAACAAATGGAGGTTTAAACAACAATAAAATCTAACACCCAGACAAACTGGAATTGGTAGAAAGATGTGTTTTGTTCTGTGTGCCACAGTCTCAATCAAGCTTGATTAACAATTGTATCCTAGATTCAAGTCTATTAACATTTTTTGTATAGATTCCCTCCAACGTTCTTTCTCTCTTCATCATTGTGAGGTCTTAGAACAGCCCTCACTGACATTTTCCCCACATCTCTTTCTTTCCATAATCATTTACCCATTTATTATGCCAAGTACAATAAGGAATTATTCATGAAAATGAATTATTCTGTTGGTTTAATGAAAGTGAGCATAGACTCAATTACTTTGACTGTATGCCCACAGTAATCTTTCTTGGTTAGTACAAGAGGTCAGTATAACGAAAGAACACTGAACAGCCATAGTGTGCAACAGCTGCATAACAAACTACATGATCATATTTAAATGGTGTTTTGCAACACTTTAAGTAATTGTTTAAATAAAAGTAACACCTGATCCCCAAAACCAGGTCAACCCTGCACAGTTTTTGTCATTTCAACATGTGTGGTGAAGATGACATGGAAAGTGTCCGAAGTTGAAATGTTAAAGTTTGTGCAAACAAATGACTGCAGACAACAGCTGCCATTTAATTTATTGCAATGTATCCACTGTATAATTTTTCCTCAGCCTAAACTACAATATTTTGATTACATTGAAAATCTCAAAAAGTCCAGACCGAAACCTGAATATAATAAATTATTTAGATTACTTTACAATTTTAGCTGGATTGCTCATTGCAATATTTTGTTTTGTATCAAGGAATTTGGAAAAATACATCAACTATTTAGCCAGAATGAGCAATTAATGGAATTTAATTTACTTAAACTACTGTATGTGTTACTTAAACATACCAGTGGAAAAAAAATGTGTTTAGTATTGTCATGTCTCATTCGACGTCACGGTGGCGCAGTGGGTAGCAGTGGGTAGTTGTCTCACAGCAAGAAGGTCGCTGGTTCGAGCCTCGGCTAGATCGGTTGGCATTTCTGTGTGGAGCATGTTCTCCCTGTGATCGCATGGGTTTTCTCTGGGTGCTCCGGTTTCCCCACAAGTCCAAAGACATGCGGTATAAGTGAATTGAGTAAGAACAATTGTTCATAGTGTTAAAGTGTGAATGAGTGTGTGTGAATGTTTCCCAACGATTGGTTGCAGCTGGAAGGGCATCTGCCGCGTAAAACATATGCCAGAGAGTTGGTGGTTCATTCCGCTGTGGCGACCCCGAAAGGGAAGAAAGCCGACATGAAGATGAATGAATGAATGAATGTCTCATTCAACAATCGGCCAACTGAAATACTGATATGATGAAACGACTATATGACGATAGCAACAATGGTTCATTTTATTATTACCATTAAATCAGAAAAACATAGTCACAGTTATCAAAGCAACAACTGTATAGTAGAGAATAAAAAGTACCATTACCTTTTAGACATTGAGAAATAATTGAATGCATCTTCATTGCTTTATAACAAAGCTTTGAGTTTTTCAGTAACAATAAAGAGAGTGAAAAGACTCAGCTCTTCATCTCTCTCACTCTATCTCAGGGAATTAAACAAGAAAAAAACTCATGTAAATCCTTCAGATTTAAGTGTCTTAAAATTTTTATCCCTAGACTCAGTGAGGTGCCAGTAGCCAGTCATAATCTGTTATTGTGTGCCTGAAACCATGTGTGATTAATTTCTCTTTTAAATGAAGCGTCCAGCCTGGTTTGGCATTGGGGCCATGATGGAGCCCCACTATAAATGGTTTATGTCATGGCTTTTGTCAAGCTCCTTTCCCCCGCAGCCTTGCTCAGTAATTGAAAAGCCACCTCAGATGGAGGGACAGAGAGACTGGGTTCGGTGCATACTGACAACAGAGAGCAGAGCGGAGAAAGCTGGGTTTTCCCACCTTTGTGTGAATGGCTACAACAACAAAATTTCCAAGGACACCTGCACTGACCCATAATCACCCACTGAGCACCCTCCATCAACATATTAATGTGTCCTGCCCAGTCTGGATAGGAGGTGGAATAACTGAATGATGGAGGGAATAACAATGTATATAATGAAGCTCTTGCTGAGCTTTGATTTAGTATGTGATGCGATCATTGGGATTTTGATTGAATCTCAGAGGAGAGCGTATCTCTCAGTGTGACCATAAAAGGCATGAAAAATGCTCTCTTTCCCAATCTTTCTCCCTTTTCTTTGTAGGATTTGCTTTGCTTGCATAGGCTTATGATAGATGAACGAATTTTACCACGTTCTTCACCACCTCCATTTAAAATATATATATATATATATATATTTTTTTTTTTTAGGTCTTCAGCAAGAAAAAAGTTGCACTGTTGGGCATATAGAGTTAAAAGTTGAAAATAAAATAGTATGTATTAAAATGTGTGTGTGTGCGTGTGTGTGTGTGCGTGCACGTGTGTGTGTGTATATATATATAAATATATATGAATGATACAAGACATAATACTCCGTCAACAAAATCACTCTTGTAATGGTGTTCTCTGGGTGAAATATATTCGAAACACATCTTTTTAAATTGCATTTAATGAAATGTAATTGCATAACACTTAGACAAAAAAGAAACCCTTTTAAATTACTATTAACTGACCTAAATAGAGCCTGAATGGCATCTAAATGATGAAGCTTTGAAACAACTGACTCCATGGCTATTGCTGTATTTGACATCATTTGACAAGGGTTTGGAAACAAAATATACAACCTTCTCTATCCACCCCCTTACTTTGAAAACAACATACAGTGTTGTAAACAGCCTTTGGAGGAAATAAAAAGTAAATGTGGTTTTAAATATATAGCTCGCCATCTTTGATTACACTCAAACCTAAAAACTTAATGAGAAAATTTAAGGAGTACTTCTCAACAATGAATCCAGTCCAAGAAACTATTCAAATTGGCTTAAGTTCAATTGTCTTGGGCACACAAAAACACAGTGAGAGCAAAACAAATGTTCTGCCAGTGAAACATTCTGCAACAACTTTTATCCTCAAGCCTCAGACTTAAGAGCAGCATAAAGAAAAAAGAAACTCAAACAATTACTTTTTTGAATTTGTTTAAAATGCAAAACGTGTCAATGGCAAGAGTATATGATGAAAACCATGCACAACCAAGTGTTTATCTGTGAACTATAAAAATCTGGATTTAGCACTTCCCTTTAGACTCTTACCAAGGCACTGAAACAGCACACATGTACACTAAAGAAGCAATGGCTTTCTCTGGGGTAAAAGATGGACAAAAATTTGAATGAGCCAAATTAGAATATAAGTATAGGAAAGAGCCTTTTTATAACGAAATGAATGGGAGTGTTTTACAAGACAGTCAAAGAAATTATAGCATGTTCGCTCCTAGTGGAAGAGGTTGGATGATTTAAATGGAGGGTGGTCTCTACATTAGGGCCCCCTTTACATTGCACTGTCTTGGTTGCTCAGCAGGGGACAGGCTCTTCCATTACAAGCTAGTTTGCTTTACAACACCAGGCTAACTGTCATGTTAATGAAGGCATAGCTACCCACTATGAGCTCTGTGTCCTTGTGGAAGTGACAAGCAATGTACAGCTTTTTACCATCCTCACTGAAAAGGCTATAATATCTCTTCTCCTCCAACAGTTGTGCCGCCAATATTTAACAGGGTAATTAGAAAGGGAAATGGCGGTTTGCTTTAAAGGATGGTCCAGCCATGGGCCACCCAGGCTGTCTGGCAGCTGGAAATAATTCCTGTCTAACTGTAACCTAGAAAGCCCAGGGAACTAGGGTCAACCGGCATGGACATAGCCACATTAAATTATTACAATTAAAACCTCAGGCAGAATGAGTCCCTGAGGCCCAAAACTATTTACAACAGAGTTTGTTCATGACAGAAAGAGGTCTAAAAAGATTTTTTCTGACACAACAGAGTCTTCAGTGGTGTGAGCTTATGTGCAAAATTGCTTAGGGTGAACGTTCGAACCCTAACATGAAATTATTCTGTGTTGTTGTTAATGCATGAGAGAGTAAAAGATAACATAAGATACAAATATTGTAAATCTATAACAGGGCATTTTTATTTAAAAGTTTATGATTTTTTTTAATATACAAATGCTGTTGATAGATCATGCTCTTGAAAATAATAATAATAATAATAATAATAATAATAATAATAATAATAATAATAATAATTTTAAAAATACAAATGAAGTAACTAAAATGTACAGTTTTACAAAAAAAAATGAATTAATATACCCTAAAATAGCTAAACAGTATATATCAACCAATATGTATAAGTGTGTTCATTTGTATTTGATGGCATCTAAACGTTTATGTAAACTTTGACTACTTTTTTAATCTTTTTTTGAGAGGGTGGTTGGAATTAGAGGCTGGTCAGTTTATGGCATGCTGTCCTTCCTAAGATCTCACTAGCAAGCCTGGGACTGAACTCACCAATATGGATGCTTGATAAAGAGATTAGGCTAGGGTGAAAGGGGGAGGGATTGCGTCACTCTGCATCTGAGATGCTTGGCTGAAAGGCCCATTGTAGGCCCGGTACACATCCTGTCTTCCCAGAGTACTTGACAACCTAAACAGCCAACAACAGAATTCTTGTGTCATACAAAACGTTCCTTGTTTGCCCAGAGGTTTATCTGCCTCATTTACAAATCTATGCCTTTGTCACCAAAGCACTTGCCATTAACCCAGCCACTAGAAGCAGAACTAAATAGATTATTCATTCATTCTAAGCTATTTTGTGTTGATCCCATGGTTAAAAAAAAGAGAGTGACACAAAAATTGTTTAGTGTGATGGACAAACTGAATGGCATTGTATTTCTTTTTCAAAAGGAAGTGAAATCGGGATACAAGAAAATGTGCAGGGACTGCCCTGGTGCATTTGACGCAATTCTAAAATATGAATAGCAAATCAGTTTATCCATTATAAGAGCAGATGTTGTTATTCAATGCATTTCATTAAAGGTATACTCAGTTTTTTCTTTCCTTATTTTATTTAAATATTAAGTGATCTGCTTTATTGATATGGCTACATTTTTAAAAGGAAATGAGCTCTTTCCATAGTTAAATTGAGTAAATGGAAGTAATCAATCATGCATCTTGCCTTAATATAATAGAGACTATAATATGATTTACATATCTTTTCAAGTGCTGAGATTCTGGCAGAGCAAGAGCCTGACTCTGAATTCTTGTGATTGGTTGAAAGTAAACTAAATTCTTAGTTAAAGTTCCCCCTGTGGATATTTTTGCATATTAGTCAATCTACATCGATTTCTATCCAAAAGTTATTGTGGGACCTTGGAGATCATTGATACACGGATTTGAATGCCAAGGACGGCAAAAGGTCGACTCGTTGCTTGTTCAAATCCCAGAAGAGGAAGCTCATTTATTGAACTTATTGCTTATGAACACAAAAATTGGAAGCGTTTATCCATATCCCACACCTGAAAATTTGGTCTACCAGGTTGTTCTGCGAGTCTGAGTTATCTTGCGAATCATCTGTTCCAGAAACCTAGTTTTCCCTCACCGTTTGGGAGTATCAGCCTTTTCCCCTGCTCTTCTGGTATAATTCAGTTGTAATTGGCCTGCTTGTTATTCACTGTTGACAAAACCCCAGTGCTGCTAGATTTGGACTTCTTGTTTTCTCTGAGTGAACCAGCCAGCTGATAGCATTGGGGCCAGGTCTTTAGAGAAGCCTGCCAATCAGATGCTCAGTGGAATGGAACATAGCCTCATTCTTCACACACCATTGTGTCTGCTTAGGGATTAAAAGGATGAATATTTTATCCAAGACACCAAAATGCCATGGATCACACAATACTGAAGCACTTAGTCCTGGAGGTGAAGAGTAACATCTTTTTTTTGCCAGAATAACTGATCATGTCATTGAAAGTCAAGAAAAAACAACAAGACTACAAATACTCTTAAAGCTCTGATGAAAAAAAAAACTGAAAGAAAGCATAACATTAACTATCCATGACAAAACGACCTATATCACTCTATGACCTATCAAACACCTTTCAAACTTATTTAATTTTGGAGGATTTCACACGTTTAAGGGGAGAACTTTAAACAGTGGTTGAGTGACAGATAAAAATCCTTATGAGGTGGTAATAAAACAGGGACAAAGTTCAAGCTAAGGACTAGGAGAGGCCAGAGCTCTGAGACGAATCCTGGTAGAGAAATTGAGAGTATAAAAGTGATGAAGAGAAATGAGAGAAGACTGACTGAGATAGATGGGGGAAAGTTCAGCCTCTTTTCTCACAGCTCATTTGACATTTACAGGGCAAGTTTGGAGGAAATAAGCTGGAGGAAACTCTTGACCTCCACTTCATTACAAGACCAAAAGAGCCTCCACCACATTAAATATTGAGAACAGGTGAAGCAGCTGCTCAGAGGAAATACAACAGAGCAAAAGGACAGCGAGCAATGAGAGATGCATTGAACTGTGGGAACAGCGGTGCACCTCTCCTCTCTCCAACCCATTCTCTAGCAAACTTAAATTCCAATTTCATGCCTCATGTCTTAAAGTGAGCTAATTTTATGAGATTTCCTTTCACCGTTTTATTTATACCAACAGTCTGAAGCAAAATTCATTATCATTTTGTTCGAAGAAATAAGGTACTTGAATAGTGCTAGGAAAAATTAATGTTCTAGCAATGTGCTAGCAAACCATTAGAGACAAGAAGCTAGGGATAACAAACACCAGGCATTAGGTACTGCCATCACGACTGACATTCCCTGCCTTGATTTATATGCTTCATTCAAACTAGAGACAATCCCCTGGTTCATGTAGAAGGAAATTACAACGATCAGGTTATAAGGCAAGCTACAATTTTTTTCTGTTGTTTCGTTAAATCTGAAGACTTAATTAAATGAAAGAAAAATGAGTGTTCATCTCAGGGAAAGCTTTAATTGCACCAAACTGTACATTGCCAGTAGCACAGTGAGGGATAAAAATGGAAAGAGTTGGAGTAAGTATTAGCACATTATGAAAACGCATCACCATATGCTACCAGATAATAAACCCAGAGCACTTAATGCTCTGATTCCATGCTACAGCTGATCTGTGAATTGAAAGTCCTAAGTTCTCTATGAGAAGAGACAGGTTGAATTTATTTTGCTGGCATGCTTCAGTATCTTGAATATTACTGTAATTGTGCTTTGTGGCTACTTCCTCTTAAACAAAAGACACCCAACAATTAGCTTTACTGCAGATGCAAAGAAAGAGTAATGGAGCGTGTCATTACAGATCAGGTCATCCTCCCACCCTGTTCCCACTGCAAAAGGATGAGTTGCAAACCCCTAGCAACACTAAACAGATGGCTGGTATATAGGTTCAACAATGACATCGGGTGGTTGTGGGAATTTATGGAACGACAGAAAGAACAAATGGTTAGAACACTATATTCATTTAACTACATCTTTTCTTCCATATGGAAAGAACAGAACAGTTCAGTGCTTCTTGTTTCTGAGCAACAATATTCTTCTATACAACACATCAAGGCCATTCAAATTAAGTTATTGAATTCCTAGGACCATGTTACAAAGGAGGAGGTTGTCTGATTTGCATGTTATTGTGCTTTCTAGAAACATGTTTAAGATAATGCTATACCTACTTGTTTGGTGGCAAAGTGAACCAGAGAGAACAATAAGGGGATTTCTGGATATAAATTCAGTGGTTTGCATTACAGCTTACATCAAAATAATGATCTGGCAGATGTTCCGACAACATTAAAATTGGTAGACTATGGATCTCAAGGTCTCCCCCCCATTACAGGTTGCCAGATTGTTGGTACAGCAACAATACACAGTAACTGTTTCACTTATTACTCATGCGTCAGCTTTAGTTGCGAAGGTTAAGTACCCCCTTTTTACCTAGCAGTGTACTTTCAATAAAGTATTCACTTTTTTTAAAGACACAAATTAATAACGGTTAAAAAAAACAGGTTCAAGCTAGCATAATGTTAATTGATGGTACAGAAAATAAAAATAATCGTTTTATGTCAATATTTTCTGGTATAGAATGCAAAGAATACTAAATGCAATAGTATACCAATACCAAAGTTCATCAAAATTCTAAGTTTTTAATCCAACATGAGGAAATACAGTTAGATCTTACAGTGGCTTTAAAAACACCAACGATGCTATTTTGTATAACATACTTTGCAAGACCTGTCACATGTAAAGCTTTACATGTATTAACATACGAATAGTCTTGTTTGGGTATATGATCCAATTCATTATCTGAGCTACACTCTACCTCTACCACATCGAAAAAAAATAAGTGTTTTAAATAAATAAATATGTCATATTTTATGTTTAATGTGCAATTTATGTTTAAGTGGCGCGAAAAACAGAAAATAGTTAGAAAACGTGCAATTTTCACACTTTTTAAAGTCCCAGGTCCAGTAGACCTGAACACCTTTTATATAATATAGATTTGGTTTATGGTGTGTGGCAATTAAAATTGTGTTCTGATAAATGTTCTTCACAGAAAATTAGCCTAAGATTGTGAGTCTCAGTTTAAAATAATGACCAATTTACTTTTGATGAAAACTGAAAACAGCTCTGAAAGACCCAAACACCATACAAGGTTTAAGGTGTTCTTTATTAGATATTATATAACAGAAAAATAATAAAAAGAAAAGTTTTTCAGTGCATCACCTTAGAAATGATGCTGCTTATGTCAGTGCAAGACAACTGCTGCTTCAAAAGTTAGGATAATAAAGGTTGAAGGATTTTCAGCTTTGCTAATTGCTACTCGCTGGGGTGAATGGATGTATTCCAGTCACCCACGCAGTGATTAGTGCAACCAGATTCAGCTTGAAAGCTCTTTTGTACAAATGAAGCTACAATTCACCACTGTATGAAATACTCTATTAATAACTCTTTAAGTGGCTTTGCAAAAGAACAAGTAAATCAACTTTCCATATTTAAACATAACCATTTAATTGTTTGACTGGTTGTATTTGACTGAGTTTGGTTTATCTGGATTTCAAAAAAGACAAATCAAATGAGATGCTCAAAATAATCATGTTGGAAGTCTTTTGTCATCATTTGCTGCCATGCCACAAGACGGAAAATTGTATTCATGTGCTCCAAGGTCACTAACACATGGCACTAGGTTCCAGCACTGGAAACTGTTGGCATGAACAACTTCTGTCTAAGAGCCAGTACAATCATTATTCTGGGCCTGAGTAGAAATCCCTTTGAAGAGACTGTTTTATGAAAAATGTTTGTCTGCAGAATTAGAAATATCACCCTCCATTAAAGTTATTCAGTTAATGTATTATTAGATGGTAGAACATTTTTCCTTTCGTCAAAATGATATTGAGCAGACGAGTACATGGAATGACTGAGGTTTGATTTTCATACTTGAAATTAAGCTCAACAAAGTGCCCAGACTTGATGTCTCTGGTGGTGAAAGAAGAAGGCCGCAACAGTCACCATAACGAATGTCTTTATTTGCTGAAAATGACTGAGTCTCTTCCTCTATCGACCTGCAATGATGTGCGAGCAGAGCAGTGCAGCACCCAACACAATGCAAGAGCAAGATACCAGTGCTTCATTTTTTCACCCTCCACAAAACTCCAAGGTGGTAATGTGACACCAAAGGTAACAGAAGCCACTGACTAGAAAGATGCTAATCCTGACAAAGTGCCACAGCATTAGCCAGAGCCTCGACTAGATTGAATTTTGTATCCCTAGGGAGCAGGAGCAACACAGACGGTGGCGCTCAATCTTTTTGAGTGGCCCTCTGAGACAAAACTGTGGCGAGCAAACTGGGCCAGGACTGAAAAGAACAACAGCACCCTCTATTGAATGCAAAAAGAGCTGTACATGATTTCCTTTTAACTAATACAAACAGAAGCTTAATCACTATTTTTTTATTTATTTTTTAATTGCTTTTGTAAAAGTTTCATTTTATTTTTTTGTAAAGACAATTTTTGCCCACCTTGAATGTGATTAAACAATTATTTAACAATAATTGATAGCATCTTGTATAAGAAATAAAAAATGTAAAGGAAATTTAGTTAACATGTCTAGATAACGTTGGATTAAAGAAAGAAATGTTTACGCTACGTTTACATGTCTTCTACTCACTTAGGTATTCTTAATTAAACAATCTTAAAGTTTTAATTATCTAAGTCCTACAGGTAGAAGACGGTAAAAAAGTAAAACGCTGGTGTGTACAATGACTCACGCTCTGATCTTCACCGTGAGTGCTTTTGAGTTTTAATGCCTGGGGTTCAGTTCTCTAAGCTCTAAGCGCGGATGCTGATCAATGCTTGTTGATTCACTTCAGTCTATTCAGCAAAGCATCCCTTCCATAAACCAGAATCAAGTGATGAAGGATAACCTCTAGAATTTTGCTTCTACACATTATATTAACACAAAATATCTACGTTAATAAAATGACTCTAACACAATTACTGTAACAAATCAAAGGAGTGACCCCGTCCACATGATGGACACCAGATTTCCACAGAGGAAAACATGTCCAAAAGATTAACGCAATCTTTACAAGATGTGAGAAAGGCGTGATCTTTAGGTCTTACTTATGTCAGATGGTTGCTGGCTTTACGTTTTAAAAACGGCATGCAGTAGGTTCTGTCATTTGTTGATAAAATCATAAATAAATAAATAAATAAATATATATATATATATATATATATATATATATATATATATATATTATATATATATATATTATATATATATATATATATATAGTCTATATATATATATATATTATCTATCTATCATATATATCTATATATATCTATATATATATATAAAACGATGAATAATAAAGGGAACGGTTGTAGATAAAGAAAAAAAAAACTATTTCTCGACCTTTGCCGTTATTCCAAGCACCGTCGAGCATCGCAAGAGTAACTCAACTGAAAGTTAAGCCAGACACTCGGTGATCATGGCACGAGAGACCAAATGTCTAGCCAATCTTCAGCAAAAAGAACAAATCCGCCCTCAGAACCGTTTGTAAATGCGTTTATGGCTTTATGTGTTCAATCAATTGATAAAAACTGCTTTGGTGTTCATAAAAGATCCCTGGTGTTCCCGTCTGAACATTCCTCGTGAGTCGTAAAGCATCTCTTCGCATTTTTCGTTGAAATAGCTCTCAAAACCCAGTTGGACTAGAAACCAATGTAAAAATCTCTTACCTTTTATCCCTTTCAGACACGACTCCAGTTAGTTGTCAAGTTATGGTCCTGACAGTGGCAACATGCAGCCACTTCTCTCTGGCCAACGTTCAACATCCAACAAGAGCCGTTAGGGTTTTAGCACTCCAGGCGCTAGGTCCTCTTCGCCAAAAGTCTTCTCCCAGAATTCAAGGAAAGCGGAACCCCCCTCTTGATTTCTTTCTATCTTCTCGACCGGTTTCCATCTAAGGAGCGACGGAACAGTTAAATGAAGCCTGCTGAAATGAAGCTGAGGTATATCCACGATCAGTCAGGTGCAGCTGTTCTCCTCTCTCTTCTCTGCGCGCGCGCTTGCACCGCTCCTCAGCAGAAGCCGGAATAATGATGATGAAGACCGGAGCGATCTGCGTGCGTGCGTGCGTGCGTGCGTGAGTGCGTTTCTTTCTATCCTCGCGACTCCAGATAAAAGCAGTTCTCATCTGTCCTGACCAGCGGTCCCATATCTGAAGAGCGCTAGTGTGACTGTTAAACCGGCCTCTATAAGATCCTCCTCCAATCAAAACACGCGAATGAAAGATGACTCTTTCCCAAAACGTTTTTAGACATTAAAAGTTATATTTAATCTAGTGTTCAAAATATTTCCTGAGTCTGTTTGATCCTACTCTAAATAGTTAATGTAACAATGAGCCCCTCAACTTGAAACATGAAAAGTTCATTTAAATTTTAGTTTTTTTTTACATTGTGATGAGGAAAATAGTTTACTGAATTGAAATTCACACTTTTATCACAAAGTACATATTTTAGCTAAATAATCGTTGTTTTAGATGATAACCTCATTTGTATTTTAACTCAGTGTTGTTTTTACTCTATCCAGAGTGTATTTGGTCCTTTTCTGGGTAGAGTTAATTTTACTGTCAGGATTTTACTGTGTGGCTTTTGTAACTCTATTTTCATATTTTGGGAGGTCTAAAAGGCTTGATGGTCATAGCATCCCATTGTTATAGCACTTTGCCACTGACCAGTTAAGTGAACGCTCTAATGTTGTCTGACCTGGAAGTGTAAGAGTAGCAGAAGAAAAAAAATATTCACCAGAAATTGGTAGATTTTGTGTTTCAACAAGCAAAACTTCAGGAAGATGACTTGTATTTGTGAGTGGGACTTCATATTGAACTGGTTTTCTAAACAAAGTATTATTTAATTAAGAACTTATAACAAGGCTGAATCTGAAAGCAGATGCCTTTTAGAACGTGGCAAGTGGCATTGGGAGGAGAATTAGTAAATGATCCATCTAGAAATGCTCAATCTGAGGTGATTCAATTACATTGTTTACAATTTTAAAAAGGTTTTTTGAAGATATTAACAGAGCAGTAATGGTATAGAGGGGTCATATATTTATTCTAAATTATTTTAAAAGGGCATAAGATTGCACCTTTAAAATAGAAAAATAAATGTAACAACAATAAAAAAACTGACATGTCAAACATATTGAGAAAGCCATGAATAAATTAATTTAAAAAATTGTTAAATTAATTTGCTCTTAAATGCTAAATTTTAGTTCAAAGAGCTTCATTGTTTCAAGTGTGGAAAAATATCCCAAATATAGATGACTAGTGTGTTGATCACATCCACAATGAAAATCACAGAGGAAGCAAACAAAGCTCAACAAAACTCATTTTGGGAATAGGTCATTATGTTGGAAGGCTATTACTCTGGTCATCATGTCAGAGCTTAATTATAGGTTTAGTCTATAATTATTGTATCCATTGCTGGCTTGCTAATTGGAATGTCTACTCTTACCATTGTGCCTTGTTTATTTCAATTGCTAGCTTGCTGAAGCTGAATTCCAGGCTTGTTAGCTAAATGTTCAAACTGAGACAAACATTTCCCAGGGAAGGTATGGATAATGTTGAATTTGTTTTATTACTTGGTCCTCCACACTTTAGAAAGATCCAAGTTTAGTTCTGTGGTTTGTAGGTCTGAACAAAAAATCTCTCTGTCAGACTATGGATATAGTGAACAATCAATTCAGTCAGATTATTAGCTTGTCTATTAATTGAATTGAGCTGTCGCTTGGGTAATGGATTCACTGCTCACAGAGTCGCTGCTTCACTGCTTCACTGCTTCACTCAAGGATGGTTTAAGGAAGTGTGCGAGAGAGAAATTTTGTTCAGGAAGCTGTGTATTGGATGGAATAAAAAGATAAAAAAATAAAAAGGTTGCATTGGCGGTGATACCTCAGGATGACAGAGCAATCAGATACATGTCAGTATTTAATCAGCTCCCTTGAAGGTACAAATAATCCATCACATAAAGAAATCCACCTTTGCCTTTTCATATCACACATGTTCAAATCAACTCAACTATTTTGCATCTTATACTGTTAAGGCTCTTTGGAATGATTTCATGGTTCAATTTATGCAGTTTGTCTCATTAACTTTCCACTAGCGATTATATGACAGTAACAGACAAAAAACAAAACCAACACTTAATATGCAAAAAAAGTCTAAGATGAATGTGTCTCCTGCTGTTTTCCCATTCATTTGCACAAACAAATGACTGCCAATTTCAATTGCATGGTCTAACAAGGGCATCGTTGAGTAAACAAAACCAGACACCCATGCCAATGTGCATTTTGTCAAGCAAGTTTTGCTATGGTTGAGATTCTGATAGACTTCAAAACTATTAAAACTCAGTGTCTGTTGTTTTAATTATCTATCTTCAGCAGAAACAAAGGATGCCGCCAGACACATACAGACTTTGATATTGTATCCATTTTGTCTAAATCTATTTTAATCCTTCAGGAGACACTGATATCCATAGCTGGATCAGAAACCTGGCAGGGGTCTTGGTAGAGAGCACGGAGCAGGGCTGATAACTCACTCTGCTTTGGTGGGAGTTCAAATGAAAGAAAAACAGAACAAGCTCTGTCACAGTAATGGAGTGTTATATCTGACACCTTATCAGTTTGAGGTGCTCATCAGAGAGAGCTTACTTTATTTGCTTTAAGAGATTTACTGAGATGTCATTGTGAGTGGGGTGCCTCATTTCTGCTTCAGATGGTTCCTAAAAAATGGACTTCTCTGTTTGTTTTCAGGACATTCTTGATCAATCAAGACATGGGGAGTTTGAGAACAAAGGAAACAAATAGCATTATTTTTGTAGCTCTTTAAATCTTGATTTTGAAAGATCTGTTCTGATTCAACATACACACATCAACAACTGAGAGTTACTTGAGAATTACTTTCTTGCAGAAAAGATGCAGATTTTCATCTTCAAAATGAACCTTGTCATTGTGAAGGGAAAATAGACAATACTTATGAATAATTTAATAAGAAATCAGAAAGACAGCCTTTCACATTATTGCCAATGATTGTATTTTTGTGCTGATATGAGTCTTTATGATGAAACAGGCTAATTGCTAGTGCAGCTGGATGGCTGTTTTGCTTTCAGTCTAGTGTGCTAATAAGAAAAGGTTCCAGTGGTGCCACTTTTTCAAATGAGAAATCCAAAAAAGAACACAGAGAACTTCTGAATAATTTTCAGGCGGAAACATGAACGGATAAGAGTATTAAACAGTCCAGACTGTTGTTAGACAAGAGCTGTTCGAAATTCAATCCAACTAAGAAGACACGTTATACTTGTACAACCAGTATTGAGCCTCTTTTTAACAATTTTCATTATATTGTATTTGGTGTGTGTGGTATGTGGTTATAAGATAAGACACCCTCTAAGTGTATTACTTGTATAATCTTAGATAGCATTATTCTGTCTGACTAGCATCCTTCAACGGCAATATCCTATAATCAGTCAGAAGAGAGCAGGTGTCTTTTCTCCTAGTGAAAGCTACAGATATGAATGTTGGAGTCTTTCTTACTTCTATCATGGACATCTACTAAAGAGAGTGCATCCTCCAGCCAACATGCGGTGTAACCAATCACACAGCCTTGATAAACTCTCTTTAGTCTGCTCACAGTCATTAAAAGGAATAACCACTTTGTGGTCAAAATAGACTTGTTTTCCTCCATAATCCTTTTGATTCATCAACAAAGTCAAATACAATAAATCAGTTAGAAAGAGTTTACCACATTATTTGGTGTCAGGATAATGTTTGACCATGTCTGCACCAGGAAGTCATCAGGTATTCCGATTGCAATGGCATGGTCTATTGCTGGATCTAAAACCATTAGGATGTTGAGAGAATGGCTGAAAAGTAAGATATGAAGAAAACCCCTCGATTAAACTGGACTCGAGATATTTTCATTCTTCTGTTTGTTATCAGCTTGTTTTGAGTATCTACTTAGTAAAAAGTGAAAAGTCAACCAACTGAAAAAAATTAAGATATATATATATATATATATATATATATATATATATATATATATATATATATATATATATATATATATATATATATATATATATATATGTGTGTGTGTGTGTGTGTGTGTGTGTGACAATCACGTTTAACGTTTTTCTTCGAATGGAAGATTCCTGGGAATAATTGGCAACAAGTACAACTCATTATGGATGCCTTAAAAATCACTAGTTGCTTTGTGTATAAATATATGAATTTGTTATTTGTTTCATGGAAATGTTGGAAATAAACAGCAGAGTGTTAGTCGTTGGCTTGCCAGGTCCATCATTTAAATAGTTAAAAGTGAGATCCTCTTTTGGAATGAGTGCAGGTCACTGGCAGGTAGCAGATATAATTGAATGGGCATCTGCTGCAGCAGCTAATGGAAAGGAAACAAGATGCTGGGCTTAAAAGGGAGTTTTTGCCACCATACGGAGAGGTCCTGCTGCTACGATGATATGCAGTAAATAGGATTGAACCCAATGGGGTTTCGTCTACTAGATTCCACAGAGTCTCCCCAACTCTTTGGCCATGTGTCAGCTTCTAATACGATCACAAGATGTATGATATCCCTAAACCACTTTTGAGGATCAAAACATTGGATCATCCAACTTAAATAGAATGGAAGAAAAGGGTTATTAGTACTTCTTGTCCCTAAACTTCGGAACAGTTGAGAAAAAGTAATGGAACAATTGTAATGTTTTAGTTCAGACTTTAGCTAAATTCACATGAATACAATCAAATAGAAGCAGTTATGTGTGATATATGTTCATCGAGGAATAGTCAACATGTTCTTGCCATGGAGTCTGAGAATACTTTCTGGGGAGTATTTTTAGTCCAACCCTTAATAGCTTTGAGCATAAACTAGTTCCTGTAAGCTCTCAGTGATGTTGATTATTCTTTTATGAAAACTGGGCCTTGGCCTGAGGCAAACATTTATTCTGAAATAGTTTATGTATCAGTGTCCATCTAATATGAGGCAGTTTATTTTATTGCTAGTAAATGTAGCAGGATTTTATTTCACCATCCTTTCATCTTTCCATTGCTGTTGAAGGCAATGTACTAAATCATTCTATCATTTACTGGATTGAGAGAAATATTCAGCAACTAACTTTTTCAAAGTGTATATGTGCTGTGAAAAGCTGATGGTGGTGAACTCTTTGTTTATATATATATATATATATATATATATATATATATATATATATATATATATATATATATATATATATATATATATATATATATATATATATTTGTCCAAGGTGGATTAAATTTGCACTTACTTTTAAACACTGAATCCCGGAATCACCTTTCAGGCTGTGTCTGGACAAAACCTGTCACTCAGTTGCCTTGTTTTTCACCAAAGTGTCCCTTTGCCCGGTGGGGGACACTCAATCGAGCCACGCTGTCACAACCTATTGCCCCTTCTGCCCAAATCATCCATCAATCTATCCAGAGACATGACCCACCACAAATCCAAAGACAAAGAGGAAATGAAATGCATCTGCTAGTTACTATCCTGAACACTGCTAAAGTTAACGATAAATTGGAAATAAGTAAACTGAGTTTAATATTCTGTATAATATCTTTATTTTATATATTTGACACTGAATAATTGATTTTATTTAATTAGTTGTATTTGTGATGAGTTGAAGTTTAGTGTATGTTAGTTTTGAAGACCATATAATTTAACTTTAAATATATTTATTGATCATGGACCCCAAAGAAATGGCATGCTGGTGCTGTCAGTAGTCACCTCCTCTCAACCACAGTCTCTGTTTTTCAGCCAGCTGTAGGTCTTTCTGAATTACTTAAATAAAAAAAGCAGTTTAAGTGAGTTACACTGTGACTCTTCGTCTTCTTCTTATGTTCAATATAATTTTATTGTATTGTTATTTTTTAGCAGAATTAGTTTTTATATAGTTGTGAGTTTAATGAAGATCAGAGCACATTTTATGACCAATTCATGCAGAACTCGTTGTAATCTTAAAGTGTTCACATATTTTTTCTTGTAACCCTGAAACAGGGCTGTCTGTCCATGGCCAGCTGGCTTGCTTTACTGTTCGTTTTTAATGCCAAAGAGAGGGATGGGATATTTTCGTAGCGTCAAGTCTTGACCACTGTGGATAATTATTCCACAGCTTGGCTACAAAGATATATTGAGAGGTTTTTTTGCAGACAAACAAAACATCACATTTCGCAGATCTGCATGTGATCCTTTTCTTTCTTATCTTTTATATGCGCAGAAGTTATCAATGGTTCCCATTACAGGATAAGAAACAAAAGTCTCTACCTTTATAACACTATAGGTAAGTTTTGATAGACAGACAACAGTTAGAAACTTTTGTGCTGAAGTTAATTTGCTATTTGCTTCTTGTCATTGTATCAGTTGCAAAAGTCAATGCTCATCAGTGACTAAGGTCTGGGTCAGGACTGGACACAGATGTTCATACTCCTCAGTTTTTGTTCTGAGTGGTGACTTTAGTCTAATGGCTTTTTTAAAAAGGGCCTCTCAAGTGCTTTGAATTCTGAAAAGAGCTTAAAACAGTCAGCTGCCACAATGAAAAGGGTCAAGGCCACAAATTGCATAAAAACCTAAAGAGCTTTTCACTCCCATTAGAAAGATTTCACATTGTGGGAAGACATTCATTGTGACTGAATGGCCACATATGTGATGCAACTCTTCCACCAAGGCAACTTAATTTTGCGCACATTTGCTAAGGGAATCAAGACAAAATAATTTAATCATTTAATTACTTTCAGGGACACGCTGATGGGTTCAATCAATCAAACTCCCAAGGCCTTGGTTTAGGTATGTATCTGGATAAGGCAAGTTAAGTTGGAATAAATAAGATAGATAACATTTTGTACACAACTTTCATCACCTTAAAACAAATAAAACCATGTTAATGAAAACAGGTAACCATCAAATCGATTAACAATAAACTTTTGTACTTTTCCAGTACAAGTCAGACAAATATGCTTGCTTTCATGTTAATAAAATATATGTGTTATGTCTATGCTGATATTGTTTAAGCATATCACATCAAAAACATCTGCCTTTGTTTCTAATTGCAATATGCTGATGTAACTTCCTGTCAGAACTCAAGGCTATGAATGAATCATAGGCTTGTTCAGTTGAAAATCTGCAGACAGCTTCTGTACACATTTACAATCATGATTCTTACCATCTGCTTCAGACAGAGAGATAGATAGACACAGAGAAAAGAGAGAGAGAGAGTAAGAGAGAGTGAGATAGAGCGGGGAGAGAGAGAGAGATTGTCTGATGGGTCAGAAAATGAAAGCTTGACTTTTCCTGAGGAATTCACAAAAGAAGCTCATCTGATGTCTGGAAGGACTTCAACAAGTACACTCATGTTTTATTACATAATAAAATATCAGCTTTAATAATGGCTTCCTTGATCAGAAAATTTGTTTGTGTATTTATTTCCTGCATCCATACTTAACTAAAGTGATTTAAAATATAAAATAATCAAAATGGTCGACTTATGATGTTTGCTATCTCTTTATTAGGAAAGAAATTCAGTAGAGCTTTCGGTTGCACTTTATATTAACTACACACTAACAATCAATCATTAGCAAATAGTTCATTAGTAATATATAAAGCATTGTTTCTATGTGATTACACATTTGTAAACAGTTTATAAATATAACTTTAAAGGCTTTATTTTTGGTTTACAGACATCTGTATAATATGCAAGATAAAATGATGTCCATGCTTAATTGAGGAACAGTTAATCATTTAAAAATCTATTTATGAATCAGTTTACAAAAAGTTGTTTGTTGTAACAATTAATGAGATTTTGACCATTATAATAAATTATTATTAATCTTTTCTGATATACATGATAGATGTCTGTTTCTTTTTAAGAAATTTGAATGATGGATGGATAACGAAAGTTGCTATAGAGAGGGCTATAGGTTATATAAACTTTTTTGAAGTGTCTTAGCTTTTTAATTTAAATTTCTTTTTCTTTCCCTGCCATTGTAAGTTTATTGTTGTATTTAATTTTAGGGGTGATTAAACTTTGTCAGAGAGAAAATTGAGTTGTCACAGTAGACTCTGAATCAAATTTAATCTATGTATTGGAAAACAGCCATTCGTGTACTAACACACTCTTAATATACCTTGTCGGTTTTCTGGTTACGTCTCTAGGCTTTCTGTAGTAAATTTCATATCCTGCTCATATTAATCACTGTCACAATGCTATAGCTCTTAATGAAACACAGTCAAAGCCGGCTGTCTCTCAGAGATGAAAATCCTACAAATTTACCTTAGTCTGTTACATTCAGGAGCAATTGTGGATGTCTCATTGTTATTTAAGAAAAAACACATCAGGGGTGTTTCAGATAGCATCTTATGTGTTGTAACATAAGCAAACTAACATGTTGAAACAGTAAGAAATTTACAAGATGCATCATCTTGAAAAAGAATCCTTATGAACTATTTAAATAACTATTTATAGCAGGGTGATAATGATTCTGATGTACTTGTTTTGTTCAAGGATGTTGCATGATGCAAGGAACTGTGCAGCTGTTGTTCGTGTAATGAAATTTTCATTTGGTGGTTCTTGATGCACTGAGACCCACCTCAGTCCAATCTTTGTGAAGCATCCTCAGATATTTGAAATGCCCAGACTTGCAGATTGTCAATCATATTTGCCACCATATTTAGTAACATTTTTCCTTCTTTCTCAATCTGTTAATATACATTTGATACCCTTTAAACATTCAACTTCTTTTCTAATTTCCTTTTGAGACTTTTCCTCCTTATGGAAGGTGTTGGTGGTTACATTTTAAGGCCTAATAAGTCAGACTGAGACAATTCTATGGCTTACAATTTTTTTACATTTTATGCGAAGTGCTAAGCGTCACGGTGGCGCAGTGGGTAGCACGGTCGTCTCACAGCAAGAAGGTCGCTGGTTCTAGGCTCGGCTGGGGCAGGTGGCATTTCTGTGTGGAGTTTGCATGTTCTCCCCGTGATCGGGTGGGTTTTCTCCGGGTGTTCCAGTTTCCCCACAAGTCCAAAGACATGTGGTATAAGTGAATTGAGAAAGAACGATGTGTGTGTGTGAATGTTTCCCAGCGATGGGTTGGGGCTGGAAGGGCATCCGCTGCGTAAAACATATGCCAGAGAGTTGACGGTTCATTCCGCTCTGGCGACCCTGAAAGGGAAAAAGCCAACATGAATGAATGCGAAGTGCTGACTACATTGGGACACAATGATAGTGTTGATTTTAGAACATTGCGGTGGGAAAAATCATCATCTTTCACTGATCACATTTTCACATTTCACAAATTATTAAAAAAAAAAAAAATAAGCAATTTAAACTTTTCCTATATATTTATATTTTTGGCACACACTTGTATACATATTTAAAGTGTGCCCTTCTCTTCAGAAAGAAAAAAACCAAAACATTTGAAAGTGTCTAGCCTCTTTCACAGATGGCTTCACCATCCAACCTAATTTTTGTTTAGTGTGAACGAGAAGCCAACCAGTGCTTATTACTGGAAGAGTTTTACATTGACTGGATGGGTGGTAACAAATTAGGGGATGTCAGTGTGGGAAATGAGCTAGCCAAAATGATTAGAGTTGTTTTACAGTCTAGTATCGTTTACCCTTTTTGAGCTGGCATCATTTTAAACTAAAGTGATGTTGTGAAGAGGGCTGGTCGTAGAATGGAGATTGTGATCTATTAGTGTCTCAAAAGTCAATTAATTTCACCCGCTTTAGTTTTCTTTATGAACTAGGTTGAACACAAACCTCATTTGATGCCAGGGTTAAAGACCAAGAGAAGCTTTGAAAACCATAAAAAAACGTAACAGATGAGTAACAGCACAAAACAAGAGAATTGTACGTGTGAAATGATGTGATTATACTTATTTATTACTATTATACTATTATGGAAACTATATTTCTGGTCAGCACAATGCAATATAGTTCTAGTGTTACCTCCTCCCTCTCCACAAAAGAGCAAAAAAAGCACTTTCCCCTGAGACACCCAAGGCAGCAAATTCAGAAAAAGATGGACACCACAGGCCTAACCCCTGCCAGAGTTAATTGCCTTAAATTATTCAATTGCATCCGAAGCCAAAGAGGCTGCAGCCTGTTGGGTGTGCAGCTGCAGGGGTGAGTGACCACTGTTCTGATCCTCACTCACACACTTGCACAACTAAGAACAGTTAAGAAAAGTAAAAAAAAAAGGTTTTCATCATTGGTTCAAGTACATTGTAAAATATAATTGCTTTAATGATTTGTATATATGCATGTATAAATAACCTAGTTCTTGATAGGTTTTTATAAAGTAACACTTAATTGCATAGTGTTTTACTTAATTCTAAATGGCTTTAGTAATGTTTGCTCGCTAGTATTTTTTTGAGTCAATTAATCAGGGCTTAATTTACGATCACAATGGGGGTGAAGTTGCCCCAACTCTTAGTCACTTGGTTTATTCTAAATCAATCCGATGTACGCCTGTTAGAAGGCAGGGGACATAAAACCTTCAAAAATTGTATTTTGCGTTATAGGAGCCCTTCAAGTCTTATTTTAAGATCTAAAAAGTATTGGATAGTCAATGGTTAAGTGGGCATTCTGTTTTCTGTTCAGACCATTTGCATTTTTATCAGAGAGACATTTTATTTTTGGATGCTTTGGCATAAAGGACCGTCAAAAGAGTGCACCAAAAGATGTCAAGATTAATCGTTTTCCATTTTTATAACAATTCCATATTTTTCATGATATCTAAATCATTAAATTACTTTAACACATGGAGCTTTACTATGTAAACAGCAACATCGATTTACTTTAAATTAATTCCCTTTTCTCTTGTACAGCAAGTCTAAAGTGTGTATTTTAACATCACTTATCTAACCCAGTGACCTTCCATGGCAACAAGGGTCTTGACAGCATTCTCCTCCTGACTCGGAGGAAAGATATACTTCTGCATGAAAGATTCACAAATCCCTTTTTTATGCATAATCACGCTTTACATTTCATTCTGCTTTCAAAGCTGTGGGAAACAACATAGTTTTCAGAAGAAGGCATACATTCCTATCCACACTTAAGTGTGCATCAATGCATTTATAATTTATGAAAATTTCTTCCATACAAGAAATATGAATTCAGGCAGAGTAAAAAGGGCACTTTTTAATGCATGTACCATTATCAGTGCATGATGGGAATATCATTGAAACAAGATACATTATAAAATTGACTTAAATAATGCAAATTCAGTTTTCATTTTGCTGAACGCCTTTCAACATGTTTGATGGCAAAACCTTTAAATATGGACATGTTTATATTAATGCAATTAAACTAAACTTAAAAATACTTTCTCTTTAAACTAGTTTAAGTTTGAAAAACATGCCAGAAATCATAACTTAAGGTCACTTTGGTCTACATGACCTCACCTCTGTGTCACTGCTCTGCATCTTCAAGGATCTCAGAGCAGCTCTGGGATCTGTACCAGGAGAATGTGCTGATGGACACTGGATTTCACAGCTCCACCCAGAACATTTTCTCAGTTTTTGCAGTGAACAGAGTGAGAAGGGTCTGAGAGTGGTGCCCTCTCATCTGAGACTGCAAACTTGCCATTTGGACTGAGTTTTATGGCCCCCTCCTCAAGAAAACTAAGCTTTTTGCAACTTGTGACACAGTATATCACTCTTTCTTAGTTTTGTGTGTGTTTTTCCTTATAAATTGTTTTTGAACCTCCAACTACCAGGCAACAATCTTTCATTTCTATGGGGAATTCTGACACAGCTTCACTTACTCTCCAAGGTATAATGCTAAGGTATTTATATGTCTGAAATTAAGCTTTCTAAGTGTCAGGATTGGACATTCATTCTAATTGTACAATAACTGTACATTAACTCTGCGTCTGAATTCAATTGATTAATTTGTATCACCTGTTCCCACACCACCCCTGCTTCATAATCAAGACACTCTCCTGTACTTACTTATTGCCATTGTCAATGTCAAGTGTGGACTCGCTTGTGGCGTCACTATGGCGATCCAGACTTTCAGTTCTACTAATGTTTATCTGTACCCATTTTTCTACTGGCTTCCGTTGTTCCTCAGACTTCCCTATAGAGCAGAAAGGTGGCGTAGTGGCCGAGTTGGTTGTCCTGTTGCTCGGAAGGTTTGTGGTTTGATCCCCACCAGGTCCTTTCTGCCGTTGTGGCCTTGGGCAAGTAAATTCACCCATATTGCCCTGTATGGATGTGTGTGACTGGTGGGATGTGTTTGGTGTTGGACTGGAGGACATAGGTGCGGATTGGAAGAAAATTCACCACACTTCAGCCAATGGTGTACAGGAGCTATGGGAAGCCAATGAGAGTACAGAGCTTATTAGGAGAGGAACACTACATTGGTTGGCAAGTGAAAAACAGATAAAGTTTTAATGCAAAATTACAATAAAAGAAAACCACAATAAAAAAAATTTATAAATAATTCAGAAAACCCAAAATATTTGAAACCAAATGAATAATTCAGAAAGCCAGAACCTAATTAAAAACTCAGCAAACACAATGATAATTCAACCAAAACAGAAAGGGATTGCATAGTTTGAAAACCAACAAATAAGTTCTGATTGAACGAGACGTCTGTCAGTCATGACAAGTGCAGGCAATCGTATGTAAGCAATCCTTTAACTATTTTTGAAGTGTTCGCTGGAATAAGGTTATAATAACTGACATTGAATGAAATAAAGAGTAGGAAACTTAGTTGGAAATACATTATTATGAAGAGGTTGTGGACATGTTCTCAATCATGTGAATCAGTTTGTGTTCTGATAAAACATGTTTGAAACTATGCGCCATTGTCAGTTATATGGATTGGAATACGATCAAAATCAAGAACTACTTATGGTTTTAACTTTTTTGGGTCAGGCCATGTTTAAATAAAGCAATTCTGCAAAATAGTGTTTTTGTTCATTTATGTTGAGAGGTGGTTTGGTCTGCAATTACCCTTGTTCATGCCAGTGAGTTGAAATTAAATTGAGAAGTACAGCTGCAGAACACAGCAGAGGGCCTAAATCTGCTTTGCACTCCAACAACAAGACTCTTGCCACTCATATGGGACTGTTTGTCATGCGACTGAGAGTCAAAGCATATTTGTGGAAAAACTCTTCCGGCTCATCCTCACTCTGAAAGAAATAGACAGTGACAGCCAGCCACATCCAGAAAATAACTTGAAAAAGTCAGATCTGATTCTGTCAAGCAGAAGCCTTTGGTCTCTTGTGTGATTGGCGGGAAAGGGTGGATCTCCTTCATCGAGTTAGACAATGACGAATTGCTCTGTTGCCCTGAAAGAGGTTTAGTAACATATAAAACAACCAAGAGTACAATTCCCTTTAGACTGCATGATTATTCTGCTTGACACACCACTCTCACTTTGTTTGTCCAACAGTGTTGTGGGGGCACATTAAAGAAAACAGGGAATTTGAAGTTAATCCTCAGTCCTCATTCAAGTGTGGGTGGAAAGGGAGTAGTTTAAGGTATTGAGGTTTTTGCATGATTTAAGCTACGAAGCCTGTACAAGCTTCCATCCATGTTGTGATAAATTATTCCTCAGATTGTGAGATCATGTGAAGACCTTAAAACCACTTCTAAAATGAAAAGTTCACATTAGGTAAAATACTCAAGTTAATTTTATTCTCACTTGATCTGACACAAGTTAAGTGTGCTTTATTCTAAAAGTAAGAAAGTATACATTTTATTTTTAAAAATTACATCGAATTGGTCATGCTTATTGCATCTTTGAAATCTCATCTCTTCAACCTCAAATTACTGTTGTTTTTTGCAGAATGAAGAGATCCTCTCTCGAATTGTCCTTTATTGCTCCCCCAAAGCTCAATCAAGTGACGGAGCTGAACACTAAACTGAATGTTTTGTATTTTGAAAAAAATTTAAAATACTCTTTTGATGTAAATACACATATTTTAATGCATTTTTTCAGAGAACTGCTTGTCACAAGTTGACGTGTGTAATTAAGTTGGATTATGAAATTTCAATAGTAATCTGCCTTTCAATATTCAATGATTCCTTATAATAACCTCCCACAGGACAGTTGATGTATCAAGGCATAGAAAATCTGACAATACAACTACTATTACTATTGCTTCTACTACTACTAATGATATTATATCACTTTTTTACCAACACCAAAAATACTACATTTTAAGTTATTTTGTATTTCAAAAGACGATAAATCTTTGTGCTCAGTGAAGAGGATAAAAAGAAAATCTCAGGGGGAGCCAAGAGGCACAGATTCTAGGGTTAATATTCACACATTACCATTGAGGAAGGACTACAGTAAAAAGACAGCACTACAGCGCAAGACAAAATTCTATAAGTAAAAATCTTTCATGCCTGACAATGTGTTGTTGGAAACTACCAAAACCAACTTATGTACCTTTCAAAAACACATTAGAGACACTTTAAAATTCCACCACGAGCTTCCACTTTGAAGGGGCAGGAGCCTGCATGGGATTTAAGAGTATGGTTTTCTTAAAAATACCACCCACTACTAGTGATTTGCATGCATATATCAGTATCATGGCATTGTCTTGGCTCGGCCTGAAAAATGCACCCTAAGACCTTTGATTATGGATGACTACTTACCATTTAGTTTAAACACTATCAAAAAGGTGATACATGTACTTTGAACAATCACTGGATTCGAATGACATTGAGTCTCTGTCTGATTGGTGGAAGTGTGTTATTTAGTTTTCAACATGACCTGGAGACATGGCTTTTAACACGACACAAGCCTTATTTACAAAAAAGGTTAAATTATTTGTAAACAAGCATCAGTTGAAGTAAATTTATTCTCCTTGAGGCCATGAAAATGTGGTCCGTTGTGATTAATTAAAAATGTTAGATCTGACAATTTCATTTTTATATAAACAGTTTAAGTATAACATAGACAAGGTGGATTGAAACAAAATGTTTCAGGGTCAAACATTTTAACTGTATGCAAATATAAGAAAAACAGCTTTACTTGACCTGCTGGTTTGTAAGAAACAAAGAGCAAAAGATGATCAACTCTTACTAGGGTCCATTAAGCCTCAGTTATCACAGGTTCTACAATGGTGCTTGTTTCAGGTAGCTTGTAGTAATGGACCAGGATTTAGGAAGAGTTGATTGTACAATAGCTACAGCAAATAAATAAATACATTACAAAATAGAGTGTATTTTTTGTGTGTGATTTGTTTTGTATTAGTATAATTATATTTTTTACAGTAAAAAATATGAAGAACGTGTCCACATAATTCCTGTCCACAGAGAGGCATCATCAACACCGTTGAATCACTACCACATAATCAATTGTTATGTTTCTATTCCCCTGAGTATGATAACTCATTGTATATCACCTCATTTACTGCCCTTGCATTGAAAGCTGGCCAACAAGGAGAATTCATCTTCCTAGAGATGCTGCTCTTTAAAGTGTTAGCAGGGACAAGATGCACATAAACTGCACTGTAGCATATTATCTATATCTGCTTAGGCTGTGTGAATGACACATCGTCGTGATTTAAAACGTGACGACAGGAACAATAATAAAATGTGCATGGATTGTACCCTGTCAATAGTTAACATTATACAAGAAATATGAGTAGCAACTTTAGAATATAAAATATCAAATGTAATTTTGATTGTTAAGACACAAATAGAGTTGATTTTTTTTTTTGCGCAATTTAAGCCATGTACAGTTTGCAACAAAAACTGAAGTTTAAACTGGTTTAAGTGATGCTTATTTTAAGCAAAAGTAATGACTTGTTCCTCTAAACAGATATACTGAGGGTCATGATAAAATGTAATTATATAACATTTTGTGTATTTACATATTAGCAATAACAACAAAAAAGAATAAATAAGTTCAGCAGAAAAAATGTAATATATAATATAAAAACTTTTCAACATAAGAACTTTTCAACCCTTATGAATTAAAAAGTGCATTGAGGAGCACACTTGCAGATTCAGTTATTATGAAAAATTCAATTTTTATTCTTTTCAATGCAAAATATGTCTTTAATGAACAAACAGATGACAGATGCAAAAGAAGTGAAAAAGAACATAATGTTCTCTCAAGTACACAGTGATCAAATCACTCATCTCACTGTGAGAATAATCTACTGAAGAACTCAAGTCTAACATAGGAGCTTATTTTCCACCCAACAGCAACACAGATGTGGTCCTTGAACATGTGTTGCTTTAGCCACCACAATTGTAACTGCTACCCTTCCTCTCTTTGCAGAGATCAAATACAAATAATCTGATCCCAGCAACGAGAATAGAAGCTGGGAAAGGAGAGTTGATGGCTTGTTATTCATGCCAGCCTCTAGTATGTCTGATGTGGAGCCATCTTGTCCTGAGCCTACAATTTGGCTGCTACAGATATGCTCAATGTCTTCTCTGAAGGTTTTCCAGCAAAAGGCATTGATTTCTGTGCTACAAGTGCCTGACATATATGCAAATGAATAGCATCAGACATCTAGAGTAGATGCTAAGATTAGGAATTTTCATTGAAACCACTGAAAGTGTTTAGCTCTGAAATCAGAAACACAACTTCCCCTTCATAAGTGAAAGCTATTTGATATCTGCTATTTGATCTTGATTAAATGAGATAATGTCAGAGTATACATCTGAACATTCATTTCTGTTGTAAGTAGATACATCTTACAACCAGACAAGAATAAGGCCGCATTTAATGTTTTGTATCTCCTTTCAATCTATTACACCTCATCATTTAGAAGCAGTATGCAGAGGTTAACTTTAAAAATAGGCCACCACAATGAAGCTTCTCACTGCATTGATTTTTTACAATTCAAATTTAAAGTTCAAGATGGGTTTATAATATATATTTTTTTCAAATGTGGCCTTATAAAGGCCTGTTAAATATATTAAAAATGATCTTTTTACGTTTATGAATGTTTTCAAATGTTGGATACCATTCTTAGGTAAATAGTTAACATTTGATGTAAACAATTAAATGTATCACGATTTTGTAGGACACCGTAACATCTTGTTCCAATTTCATTAGCCCATTGTCATCTTTCATTAGAGCTTCAGGACATCCCTTAATTTCCCATAAACACAACAGAAAGTAGGGGAAGGGGTAGAATTGGACTTAAGTTATGTTGCATGCACTATCCATTTTATCAGTAAAATGTTGTACTTTATTGGTTAATTTTTGGTGTTTTAAGCTACCTTTGTTTATGCTTATTTACTTAAACAACATGTAGTTAAATTGAGAGTGAAAGTGACCAGTTGACCAGATATGGAGTGACCCATACCTGGTATTTGTGCTCTGCATTTAACCCATTCCAGTGTACACACACAGCAGTGAACAAATACACCGTGAACACACACCCGGAGCAGTGGGCAGCCATGGCTTTGGCGCCCAGAGAGCATGCTGTCGGGAAACTGGTGCCTTGCCAAAGGGTACCACAGCTGTGGTTGAGTTGGGAGAGCAAGTGTGTGATCAATCAAACCACCCCCAACTCTGTGGATCTGGGGATCGAACCAGCAGCCTTCTTGTCCACCAGACCACAACTGTCCTTTGTTCTTTTAAAGTTTAATTGATTTTACTTGTTTCTACCTGCTGAAGAAAACCTCGTCATGAGTCAGTAGAACATAGCTTTGGTGTTAAATCTCAAAGATCCGGTAAAACTATAGAGTTTATAGTTATGAATGATAGAGTATAGTGCATCATATTTTTCAGATGTTGTCTCAACTCGTGTAAAAATATGTAATAACGGTTTAGCATCTGCTCAGTAACCTAAATTGAACAGAAACCTGTCATATTCTTGAAAACCTTGGTGGGAGATGGTACTTTCTTTATTTTCTTTATTCTATTACTTTAATTTATTTAATTCTTATACTAAGAATTGCATAACCGGTAAATGGTCACAAAATATTATCTTATTGTTTATTTAATGAAAAAAGTTCAAACAGCAGTTTATGTCCTGCATTTTTTCCCAAACAAAGTGTTACTGCAGGTCTCAACTGAAAACCTTTTTTCCTGATGATTTATTTTTATTCCTCTGTGCCCATCTTAGTCTCTGAGCAATTCTTGAAAAGTAAACAAAGACTGGTTTGGGTTTGTAGCTTGACTTATTTTATCCCAGTGTTCCATTTCAAAAGTAAAGACATCACCCATACGGAAGAAAGCCTTTTTAATGGATCCCAGTCTCCCAAGTGGCTTCATCTATGTGAAGCTTTTGCTGAGGAATATGATTCATAAATATAAAAAATGCATGTTCAAATTGGATCCTATCCATGTGTCATACATCCAGCTGTGAGTTAATCATTTATTTGAAGGTTACTCTTCAAAAACTATGCAAGTAATTTCCCTCAAGATAAATGCAAAGTATTGATGACTAAATGTTGCTCTGTAAATGGAGGAAAACAATTATATATGGGAAAAAAGTTTTGTTTTTATTTTTCATTTTTCTTTTCACTCAATCGGAATGTGAAAATTGGTAGAGGGCAATTATTAAATCTCTCATGATCAAATTAAGGAAGTTTCAAAGAAACAGAACACCTCATTTATCAAAAGAAACATAATCAATAGTGATTTATGAGCATTTGAGAAAGAGCTAAAGCAAAGATACTTTGAAGGAAGAGCAACAGATATTATTCCATTTTAACACTTGAACCACTGACTTTTCAATACATCTGGGATGGTCAGGATATATGATTTTGCTCCACCTCTACAGCATTATCAGTATTCAACTAAAATTTGCTTCAATAGATGTTATTATTATTAACATTGGTTGTCTTTATTAACTATGCATAGTAAACCTGCAAAAATAATTTGTTAAATACACTTGCTTTATTATTTGAAAAAGGCAAAGGATTTATTGATTTTATAGAAAATCAGTTTTTTAACAAACATAGAAATATTATTATTATATTATATTATTTTACAAATTCTATAATATTATATTTTCCCTAGTGCTCACTGTGTTAAATTAGCCTTGGTATCGCAGGTAAAATTGGCATGTATAAGCGTATTCCAGGCGAGCTATCCGTAAGAGGGCTTCAGGTTCATGAAAATGCTACGTTACATTACGTTGCTTTGTATTGCATTGTTTTATATTATATTATATTATATAAAAACATTTTTTACATGATTTACAAAAAAATGCTGTTTTTGTTTTTCTTCAGAGGGTTGGAAAAAGGAGCACAGCACAGCACTCCAGAAGCACTGCTGTATAACCTGTCAATCTGTTTCTGTCTGTAGTTGGTTTTAAAAATCATTTATTAATGGCACTAAAAAAGGTTCCACTATGATTACATATATTTATGTAGCACCATTTTTTAGATTGGAGCAAAATAGCACAATTCGCTCCCAAGACTCTCATACTCAACAAACTTTCAAAAATTAGCCAGATTTTACTGGACTAATTTTATGTAAGGAAAGTGAAAACAGGATTTGGTCAAAATGACCTACAATGCAGCTCTAGCATTAACTAAAATACTTGCTGCAAATCAAGAATATAAAGCACAAGAATATTGGTAGAATAGAAATGGCACGTCTATTAAGATCATTGCAATCTTTTGAGTTGTCACTGACTCATACAGTCAATACTCAATACAGTCACACAACAAAAAAATCTATACAAATAATAACAACAAACCCATGTGAGGTTTGTGCTATTTTGAAGTGTTTCTCACCTCCAGACTAAAGACCACTGAGGCAATATAATGAGAGACTGATTAATGCATTTTTGATTAATTATTTAATTATTTTAATTACGATGATGTCTCTGTGATTTAAATGGGGCTAAATTAATTACCACTTGTACATCGAACAAGATCTCTCTAAAACTTAATGCTGTAGATTATCACTATAACAGTCACTTGGTAGTGTTGATGGTTGTAGCGACTAATCCATTGTTTCAAACAGGAGTTGCATCAGCAACGCTCAGTTAGAGAGCAGACAGGCTTGCGGCTAATTGGAGGGTTTGTAACTTGTTAACATGCTGGATGAGGACAATCCACAGGTTCATTATCCATGTTTGTTAGCTTGACACTGTGTACTGTGTCTATTAAAGGCACCATTATTATTACAAAAACTGGAAACTAAATATGACATATTCTTTATAAATGTTAATCCACTAAAGGACGATCTTGAATGAAATATGGGCCGTCAACAATCATACTAAGAAGTGCATATCATTCAGTGTCAAAAGAAATGTATATGATTTAATGGACAAATTAAATGTGGAGTCTCTTTGAGTCCCTATTATTTCAAATTTGATTAATTATATATATATATATATATATATATATATATATATATATATATATATATATATATATATATATATATATATATATATATATATATATATATATTACACTAAAACAAACAAATTCACCTTTGGCTCTCATTATGATATTATTCAATTAAAATTGTTTTTATGGCTAACAAGCTAAGGTGGTAAAAATAGTGTATTTTTGTTATGAAGTCTGTTTGCAGACACTGTTTTCAGCTAGACTATTATTTTTTGTTGTTAATGTTGTATTTTTGTGTTTTGCATTTATTTTAAGTTGTTGTAAGGTGACCTTGAATGTCCAAGAAGGCATCTAAAATAAAATGTATTAATATTGTTATTATTGTTTAACACATTAAGCAAATGACAAGGTGTTTAGAAAATAGATGTGTCAATTATAGAGCACGGAATTATTATCTATAATAAGAGGGAGAATGTTTATTGTGATCCTATTATGGGAATTAAAAGATTTTGAAAGTTTGCAGCAACAGCTCGAAATACAAGTTTTAAAAATACTTTCTGTATTTATATGGATTTCCCTCCTTCACATCACATTAAACTGGGGTAATTGGTAGTTAGTTGTTGTTGTTTTTTATAGTAGATAATGTGTATAGCATGAAGAGATAGCAGAAATTTAAATGTGATCCACAGAGCAAAGCAGAACCCATTTTTTTCTGGTCTCTCAGCTCTTCCTACCATTTTCAATGATTACAGCAAGTCTCCCTATGACAAGAACTCAAGTTAAGAAAGTGATCAAGTAAAGTTAGTTACTATAAAACTGAATGTTTCTCAAAAAATCCCTGGTTCTGGATTTAATACAAACCAATTCCCTCTTTTTCAATATTATTAATAAAAAAATATTACAATTTTACCAAAACAACCAATGTGCTAGATTAGGTGGGTCAGTAAAAAGAGTGGTACAATGGCTGATAACAGTGTTCCAGAAAACCCAATGGCATGCAAATTTGTATTTTGAAAATGCATATATAATTTAATTAAAAAATAAGGTAATTTCAATGGAACTTTTTGGATTTAATTATATATACATTAAATACATCGCAATAGTCAATATTCTGAATGTAATAAATACAAGAAGCATTTTGTCCAGACAATGCAGGCTCATTGGAAACACATGAAATAGTGAATTTGAATTATTGTTATTGTTTGTGTGATGACAAGACTGATATACTGTGGTGTTATAAAACCTTGAAGGTAGCTGGAAGATCTAAATCTAGAATTTAATGGTGGCTGCATAATACTGACTCGCACGTCAGCTTCAGTCAAATGTAAAAATAATCATTAATCAGCTTTGGTAACGCATTCTCCTCCTGAGTTCTGAGTAAGTCTATAAAAAAAATGTATTGATACAGTAAACACAATTACAAGTTTAAATGTACACCCAAATGGATAAAACAAAGAGATTGAGAAGTAAGCAAAGCAACAGAAAGTTGTTCAAGTGTTTAATGAAGTTCTATCAGTTATATTCAGGGGGAGCAAACAATATAATTGGCCTATGCTCACTGTATGGAGCCAAATCAATCCAATAAGTAGCTCTTAAACTCTAGATAATCTCTCTACCTTCATCCCTTTATCACTCCAGAACCAGTGGTTCTAAGTCACTGGGCTGTCCTCAGGACAGCTTATTAACAGTTCATGCTTTTAATGCAAATTCATCCTTGTGATGCTAGACACATCTTTGGAAGTGTGAACTCTTGAAGTCAACATGGTAAAGAGGTGGAACATGGCACGTGTTTTGATGTCAGCATGCTGAAGTAATTGTCAAAATTGATGCCTCTAATGACAAATACAGATTGCTTTATTTTCAAAATAGCCCTGTTACCGATCTTGACTGTTAGATTGACAGTCTCTACTTTACTTTACAATGGTAGGAATCACTGGTGAGTCCAAATTACAATAAAATCAGGGCTAAAAATTGTGGACTTTATTGTCTGAACTTGATAGTTCCTGTTTTGAGTTACAGATTACCACATTTTAAGTCTCATTTTGTGAAACCAGCTTGATATTTATTCACAGATCTTACTCAAAATAAATATTCTGTTTTGGGAGGTTTAAAGGGCTCCTGGCATCTTGCAGCAAAACAATTAATGGTCAGGGTAAAGAAAGAAGCAATAGGCAAATTTCTCACTATTAAATCATGTTGTGAAGACCTCCTATTAATAAAACATGAGCATTATAGTCTTGAAGCATCCTCTTTGCTTGGGATGAAAAATTAAACAGAGAACAGTGAAGGAAGCAGGACTCTTGAAATAAAACACTGTCTGCTGGAGCATTAGAGCTATCAATAAACCATAATATGACAGACAACTTTCAGAGGAAACAGGATAAGAGTTATACTCAACACTAGCAAGGTTTATTTGAAGTTTGGAAGAAACAGTTTTCTAACTGCCACTAGCCTGACCCCACAATGAAAAAAAAAATGCTATTTGTCCAGTTAATGCTACTTTTTTTATTTTTAGTTATAGGTAGCGGTAGATAATCTGAATCTCTCTCTCTCTCTCTCTCTCTCTCTCTCTCTCTCTCTCTCTCTCTATATATATATATATATATATATATATATATATATATATATATATATATATATATATAGATGTTTATATGTACATAAACATGCAGGTTAGCTCAACAGAAATCTCCATAATGTTTAGTAACATCTTTATGAATATTTTCTGAACAGTCTTTTTTTATGTTGAAACAACAGCTTGGACTGAATTTTTCAGGAATGAAAATAAGCCATGAAAAAGTGCTAATCGGAAAAGGGATTTTTTTTAAACAGCAAAAATAATGAAATGAGAGTATATTTCCTACCTATATTGGTCTGGAAGATAGCATTTCATTGTCCATTAGATTTAGTACATGCAATGTGTTCAACTTAACAAAAAAAAATAATGAAACTGTGATCATTCAGTGTGTTTTATTCTAACTACAATTCTATGGTCAAGGATCTATGCTAAGCTACGCTATGGGTTCTATTGCAGTGTGTTGGTTTTGTATGAGCCTTTGCCTGATCTAAGTTAAATATACTAGGGCAACCAGTTGAGGCACTTTGAGTTCTAATTTGAGCTCTGTGATGTCACGCACTGTTTAGAAAAGGTGTTGGGTGTTGTTATGTGCATTAAATTAGGTTCTTAGAAAATATTTTTGTTTACTTATGTTATTTTGTTCAGTCTGCTTTGTTGTTTGCTGAGGGTATACTTTTTAGACAATGTTACACTTACTACTTTTGAGGATGATGATAGTTTGAATGCCAGACACAGCAAACTTAACTGTTAGAAACCTAGATGACAAGTGATTTAAACAGTCCCAGTACTGTGATGCTAAGAAAAGACTGTTAAGAAAGACAATTAATTGCAGAAAAAAACTGCCCTTAAGTTCCAAAAGTGACGTTGTATTTATTTCATTGAAGATAACTGCGAGCTGTCACTTTGAGACGCCTGCTATAAATAATATTGATTTTATGATTAAAATAGTTATTGTTTTGCAATTAAATTTTATTCAGCCAGTTCTCAGAACAAAACTAATTGGCTTCTGCATTTTTTTCTGTTACTGTCGCTGAAATATATTCATTGACAAAAAAAATAAGATATTCATGATTGTGGCAACGACTTTGGTTAGGTTAGCTCAACAAAGAAATCTTATGTTGACTTATTTTTTTGTGGTCACCGAACACTTGAAATTTTTTTACAGTGGATGAGCTACTTATGTGAGCTGTGCATTTGCTTGAAAGACAGTGTTCAACAACACAGATATGTTAAACATTGGAAACAATTGCAATGTAATAATAATGCAGAAGTGATTTGTTCTGGCATTTGATTGCATTATTAGTTTCAGCAAGTCTTGATAGTTAATCAAGAATCAAGTTTGATCCGTTTACCTTCATCGCAACCATCTGCAATTTACAATTAAACATTATAAATACAAACACTATCATTGCCTTTCACACTCTTGTACATGTATGCTTCCTAAATATGCAGACCTAATTACACACACATATACTGTAGCATTTTAACATTGAATAACTTATTGAAAATGTTAATGCTTTATTGATTTTGACATCACTGATAATTATTAACACTGATTAGGTAACCTACACAGTGAAAAAATTTAAATTACATTAGAATAAAAAATGACATTGAAAGGATTTTTATGGATTTTTTTTGACAATCTCTCGCTTTCATTACCATGTAATTTTCAAATGAATACTTCGTTATTTGTGCTTCTGAAAGTAGTTATCATCATATCAAAAAGTAGTGGTCCATGTGGAATAATTTGAGACATTGTGCACATCATAAGAGACATACCACATGGTCTTATTGACTGCTGGGCCATTTGCATGCAGTATAAGTTTACTGCCTGGAGCAACAGTGATCCATTCTGAGCAAAATCAAGCTTTCACACGCTGCTTGAAATCTGGAGATTCGATAGTAGCAGTAGATCAAAGACGCAGCACAATTACATCTGACAGCCTCTCTGTGTTTTCAAGCGAGACCTCACTTTTTTGTTTTCTCAGCACAAGTGATTCCACATGCAATATATAATGAATTTTGGCAGAGACTGTTGGATACCATGTAAACTTGAAAGAAAGAACGAAAGAAAGAAAGAAAGAAAGAAAGAAAGAAAGAAAGATGATGGACAAGCTTAAATGCTGCAATCTGAACCGTGTGTCAGAAAGATGGAAACACAGAGTGGCTGTGTAGTGAAGCAGGGAAAAGAAAGCACTCTGACAATAGTCCCATCATCACTTTCAGATGTTGTCTTGGAACTTGTGTATGATGGCCCCCTGTCAGTGTTTACGGGGGCTTTCTCGACTCAGATAGCCAGGGGGGAAATGCATTGCTGCTCCAGTGAGCTTTATAAACAGTTCTTTTTCCTCAACACAGCCCTTCCCCTCCCAGCACTATAGGGTGCTGGATACCTCCATTTGATGAGTTTCCAGGAAATGGGGTGCTGTGAGAAAACACGAGGCTTGACCAAACCTCCCATGGGCATGTTTTACAATCTCCGACGTTCATTAGCCAGAAGTTGTTCTCCACTCTCCAGCGCCAGAGCTTTGATCAAGTTAGCATGTCACTTGGACATTAACAGACATGTGGGACAATTCACAAGAATTCTTTTGTTCCCAATAAGCATTACCTGACACTCTCAAATAATTCTAAACATTGTTTTGTTACCCTCCTGAGATCTCCCTTTGTTTTTGGGTCACCATCTTGAATAAATGCTCAGAGAGAGAGAGAGAGAGAGAGAGAGAGAGAGAGAGAGAGAGAGAGAGAGAGAGATGCAAATCTAAACGTTTTTGTCTCCTCAGAGGAGAAAGCTATATTTTCATCAGTTTCTAAATTGCATAGTACCTCCCAGTGGAATAACACACTAAACATGCAATCAAAACTTGCACTGTTTTGTAATTATTTCACTATTTTGAGGAAGCCACTGTAGCCTGACGCAACCCTCTTGGGTTTAGATATACAGTGGAACAAAAATAGTTCTAAAATGTTACATACATGTAGGGCAAAACCAACCACATTTAGAGATAACAAAAAAAGCCCTTGTGTAATCTATATATATTTTAGTGGTTCTTTTATGTGTGTGTGGGGGGGGGCAACAAGTTGTTCATCATAACATAAGAAGCACTTTTGAAGGACAGTTTTAATAGCACCATTGGAGACACACAAAAAAAACAACTTCCCCTTTGATTATAGTCAAAGAGCAAGATTTGGTGATATGTAGCACTGTTTTTTTGAGAGCATAGCAATTTTTTCTTGGCTCATAAATAGCTCAAGCTTTAATATCAACGTCTGGCCCATGTCTTTTGTTCCACAAAATACAATGCCACTCCTACCAGACCTGGGCAAAGTTTGGTCCACGTACAGAACGCCAGCACTGAAAAGATGTCACATTATATAAAACATGCCCTAAATTGTTTTGTCTGACTAGGTTTATACTTTGACAAACTTGTCAAAATAGTGGTTTCAAATGCCTTGTAACACACAGACAGAGGGAAAACACCATCAAACATATTATGGATGGATAGCTTACAGAAAGATTAGCATGCCATGTTACTAGACATGTGATTCGAGCTGAATCGAGACACTGTTATTTAAACTTCTGTTATAAGTGTAGAAATTGCAAAGCATTAGACAGGTCATGAATGTCAATACAATGAACACAAATGTTTTCTTTACAATTACTAAGGTTTATCCGTATTTGTGTTTGTCTCCAAGTCAGTCTAGGACATCGTTTTAACAATTTTTTTCACCCAATGAAGCTTTGACCTTATATTTAAAGCACTTTTTTGTACATTCTCAAAACAATTACTCCATGTCTTTGTGAAAAAAAGCATGAATGATTGTTATTGAATGTGGATATTTTTGTAAAGCTGGAATCAGGCAGGGATGACAGATTCGCTAATGAGAATTTAAGTTTGGAGGTAAGGATACTTTGGATTTTGAAACTGCAGTTCAGGCAAATTTGTGTAGTTAGAAAGTTCTGCAGTCATCAATACTAAGATTTTTTTTTGTAAATGCTGCCTGGTCTACCCTCTGGGAGTGGCATAAGCAGCTCTGATAGGGCTACCAGCTTCTAATTGGTTTAATATCATTTGCACTAATCTTAAGTCCATCCTTCAGTACAGCATACTAAGTGCCATCTTATTTTTTTTGTTAAACTTATATAAGTACACATTACATAAACATGTGCCTCTACCATTACTCAGTCTACACATCTGGCTATCCTCACTGTAATAACCAACAGCAAAGTGAAATGAAATAAGGAGTCCGAGTTTAAGTTGAACTTAGAACTCTCTATGCTGGTCCAAACTAACTTTGACAAAAAAAAAATCCATCCATTGAACCACACACATATGCTTTATTACTAAATGGGATTGTGAACATTTTATTGAGTAGAATGAATTAAAGCTAAAATCAAAGTTATCTATGAAGGAACACTTCGGTTGTGATAGTCACAATTATTACATTGGACAAAATCAAGAACACTGTAAAATTTGTCTGTGAATATTACATCATAATGCGGGCCTTTGTAATTTTAGCAGCCACCACTACTTTCTATTTCCATTTGTCTCCGCTCCCTCTAGACTTAACCCATGTTGTGTAGAGTTCAAAAGGTTGTTAAAATCTGAGCCAAGCAGTACATTTGAATGAAAATGATAAAAAAGTAGTAAGCAGAAATCTTTAGGTGGTTGTTATACTAGCAGTGAGATTCTTTAGTGCATGAACACAATTCATATTCCCACAATGTAATACAGTAATCAGTGCCACCAAGTATGGAGCAACTATCTATCACATTTTAACATGGTTAATGAAGTATAGTAACTGTAACTCTAATGCTAGTGGTATCCTTACTATGTAGTAGGCACTGCATGACTGTCGAGAGGTGATTATGTGATAAAACAAAGTAGCTACCTCTATAGTATGTGGTTTCAAATAAGCTTTCAGTGTTCTTTGTATCTCAACATTATTTCCGTGTTGAAAAATGTTTTCCTATGATTTATCTCCTCGTCACTCTAAGCCAAGCAAACCCATAACACTCAGATTGCACTTTTCACAGGTATTTAATCAGACAAACCTAATACAGAGTTTAATATTTAAACTTGAGCTAAGTAAATGGCACATAGTCCAAAGCTGTCACACTGTTAGGCAAATAGCAAGTATTCTCTTTTTATCTTCTTTTTTTCATTTACAAAGATTAAACAATTGTTATATAAAAAACTAAAAGAAAAACTATATTCACATTATGCTTCTAGACTGAACAAAAGCTGAGAAAAGTATTAAAGAGCCTGTATTGTGGTTCTGAAATGTTGGTTAGTTGTGTGTGTTTTGGTGTCTCAAACAATAGTATGACATCAATGTAAGGTTGAATTTTCTTTTAATATGCATACATTTCTACCTAATGGTTACTTTTGTAACCCCCCCTTCCCCAAATAGGGAATGGAAACTTATGTCGTTGGCGACTATGGGAAGCTCCACCAGAAGCGTTTAACTCTTTCCATGCTCTTAAACTCCCAATCAGCGAATGCGCTGATAGTCACGTGATCACCCTGTCACATAAATGCAAACATATCAAATAAATAAAATGTGAATCCTTCACTGAAGAAAAAAAACTGTTTCTTGCTTTGATGCAATTGAATCAGAATCGCAAGTTACTTTGGGGCAACACCTTTCCTGGAAACCTTGCACAAGCAGTGATAGGAGCTTAGTAAGTTTTGTGTATTCCTATTTGACGTTTTGAAAAGACTCGCTTGCTTTTTAACATATCTTGGCACACCAATACTTTATATGAATAAAACTCAAACTGGATCCTCCTCAGACTTACTGCTATGTTACCCATGCCATGAAAGATTATTTTCAAGGAGTCAAAGGACTTAAAGTAAATCTACTTTCCCAAATCAGTGTTAGGTTTTAGACATACTATGGTAGGGCCTAGTGACAACATTAAATATAATTTAATGACTCCGGTATTGATTCAGTTAGCTACTAGAACTGTTTTTCCTAAGTGTCTCAGCAAAACAACATCATTACTTATGTAATTGAGGCCAATTCTCTTCATCTTCCAGCTCTTAGGAAGCTTTTATCCTTATTAGAGAATAGGTGGCTGAGGGCAGTGAACAAGGCTTTCGGTAACCTCTTCAAGAATGGCAGTCAGAGTCTGGAACACTAAACAGGGGACATTCTTTGTATGTCTGTTATACAAGACTATGTCTATATGTCCTGATAATAGGCTCATTACAGATGCAGAGAAACATTGATTAATTATTTACTGGTTGTATTTCCCTTAGCATGTATTTTGTTTACTGTGAACACCACTCCAAACTTATAATAGTTAAATCAAATAATTTAATTTTAAGAATATAATACTACTGAAGTAGTCCAGAAGAGCAATTAAAGTTAATGTAAATCTACTTCCTGTAGGGACTAAATACTCACTTTTTATTTTTTTTATATTAGTAAAAAAAGAATAGATAAAAATAAATAAAACAGAAATACAATTAAATAACAAGGATATTTAAACTAGAATTGTTAAATGGGTTTTATATGCTCTGAGGAAAACCTTTGTATTTACTGTGTGTGTGAAACTGTTTTTCAATTGAAATAATGTCAAATTGTCTTTGACCAGGGTTTCCTGTCTAGACAGTGGCCTGTGAGTTGTGAATTTTAAGATGACTAAGGCAAAAAAGAGAAGAAACAGAAGGGATTTTACTCTGACAAATATATATAGAACTTGTAAAGGAACAAGTAGTTATTTTATCTGTGTGTGCGCGAGTGTGTCTCAATGCATTTAGGGGATCAGTTCCAGATGTTAAATCCCAGAAGGACAAAATGCTAATGCAGTCCCAGAGCGAGAGTACAATTCACTGTTGACGCATAAGCTAGCCTTGACTTGACTTAAATGTATTTGTCTCTCAAATCCACTAAACAAAAATGAAACAGCTCAAACTTCATGTAGGGAATCGTAACCATTTCTCAAGTTTGCCTTTGCTTCGTTAAGGGACCAACAGAGGTGACTTTCAAGCGCAGATATCTGCCTGAATTGGATTCATTTGTTTCCTCGGGATGAATTATATGTTGCCGTGGACAGGCAGAAAGCTCTCCCATAACCTTTGCAGGTCATCTAAACATCGAAGGCTGCTAATAATCTCAGATTACACAGTCACTTCTGACATTTTCCATATATATTACGTCCTCATAGTTTCCACATATGCTCAACTTGCTTGGAACTGGGTTACAAACCATGTGTTGCTCGTAATTCCTTCAAGAAAAGAAAAAAAGGGGGGGGGGAGGTGCAATGGAGCTGCTAAACGAAAAGAACGGCCATTTGGCCTTCTGAGTTTTCATGTGTTGAAACCTTATTAGTGCACTAAAATAGCTACTCACACAACTGTCAAAAGATATGATTCACAAAATGAAAAATGGTACAGCTACAACATATTAGTATCTCATCAACAAACCTCTCACTGAAAAGAAATCCTATGCTAAAATTAAAAAAGTAAATGCATCTTTATACATTTACAAAATTGTATCTCTAAATAAATGTTTTTTTTTTTTTTTATCACAGTTAAACCTTGTAGTATAACATCTTCTCTAAAGACAGGCATGGGTTGTAGCGCACCACACGCTCGCACACACTTCTTGTCACACAGTGCACTCAATCCATTCATGTGGTTTGCTGTATGGCTCTCTTTGAAAATCAAAAATTTTCAGTCTCAAAGAGACTTTAAGCCAGAAAACAATTGACAGTTCACACAAGACTGGCAACAACAAAGGGAAACAAACTGTTATTTGTTTTCAAGTTTAACCAGAACTTTATTTTGATGATTTTTGTTCATTCCTGTGGATTATTCAATAAAGGGCACTTTATCCATTTTAGTGTTGCATCAAGTCAGTAACAATGTATTATCCAATTTTGTAGTCTGTAATGCATAATTAAAATACATATGTCATGTTAACACAGCAATAAAATACTATTGTAACATGTTACATTTAAAGTTGTAAAATTAGCTTCCTGCAAAATAAACTTTACTTTTAATCAGTAATTTATTAAGTCAAGAAAAAAGCAATACTTTTTGTCAATCATAACCCCTTTGCCACCAAGAAAATCTATCAAGTCCCAATAGCAACAGTTGTGGATAAGAGGAGCCATCCAATACATACAATTATCAACCTCATTTCTCTGCTGATTTTATACAAATGCAAAATTATCCCTTATAAACATTCTGAATGCTGATGGAGGTCTTAGTGGTCTGACAAAAAAACATTGGCCACAGTTTAAAATCCAAGCAGCATCTCATGGAATTGAGATGACACATATTTGAATTGAGACGAATCCTGCAGGACACAGCTGAGGACTATAGTCTGTGGATTCAGAGCATCAAGCATTTGTCATGGGATAAAATCAATTTCAACCAAACTGCATAATAATTATCATTCAATTGCCTGGTTCCCTTGCTGGCCACTTTCTGGACAGACTTGGGTATTTAGTTGAGCTAAGAGAACACAATAAAAGTACCTCATTAAGCTACTCATAGAGATTCAGCAGGGATTTGATTGAATTTCATCAAACCTCTGTTCAAAATAGTCAAAGAAAGACCTGCTAATACTGGCCATTAATTTGTGTGTTCCTTCAGGCACTTTCTGACTATAGTGTCACTTACTTTCTTCTATTTCGGGTTTATTAAGGGTTTAGAACAAAGTGGTCCATGTCTGTTTGTGTAATTGACCCCTCAAAGTAATTGACTTCGACAACAAGAAACAGAGTAATGCTATCTCTCATCTAATGGCTAAGAACGTGTTCGATGTCTGATACTGTAGTCTTGAGCTTCTCAAGACCATTTGAGGTCATGGATGTGATAAGGTAAGATCTACACAGACAGCGGTTAGCAGGGAAGTGAGATTGGAAGGCTGTCAGATGTTTAGACACTGAGTGACAGTCTCTTAGATAACCCAGTTTCAAGAGACAGTGGTTCCTTGGTTTCACTCTGTGTGGAGCCATGGATTAGAGTTGAAGGTCCCTGGATGGCCTTAGTTGAACTCCACATTTTGCTCATGCCAATTATCTCCTGCATGCGGTCTGCCTCCAGTACTGCTCAAATCATACCAAGAGCCCCTGCTTTTTAACAACTCAATACTTAATTTACAGCTTTGGGTAAAATGAGCTTTATATCTTTAGAGACAAATATTGTTTTGTTTCAGTGTTAATATAATTAATTCAAAACATATTTGGAAGGCATTGTCAGGCAAGATCTGACTGAGGTAAGTAGTTTTGCTTTGCCCAAGTATTACAATGAATTATAGTACATGACCTGACCACTTATGACCCCTATGACTCTTTTCTACGACAAGGGTTTTACAAATCATTGAACTTTTGCCAGACTCTGACTTTGTTTGCTTCACACAATGTAGGTCAATGCCTGACGAATGGCAGAAATATGGCAAGTATAACCACTTTGGCTAACAGTCTGTCACCTCTCTTCTAATTACAATTCATGGCACGTCATCGTTAAGGTTGCCAGTTTATGGTGAGCTGTATGTTCTGGTTAGAAATGTCTAAAAGTGGGTTTCCTTGTAGGTTTGCCCAAAAACCAAATCAAATAATAATAAATCAAAGAAACAAGAACTTTTATGAACTTTTCCTTTATTGTTCTGTACTCATATTGGATCCTGAACCTTGATCAATTACATGGTAAAAATAAATAGTGACTCACAAGATAGTTCTTTGCACATTGTGAAATTACAAGGTCTGTTACAAAGATGATAAAACCATACACAAAGTTTTTGGTAGTAGGGGCAAAACAAATTAAACCAAGTTTAATTATAAAGCACCAAACGATCAGGGCACTGAAAAATAAAATCATAACACACATGGGTGCTGCAGAGGAGTCTTAAGTAACATCTTTTGGACTGTGAAAAAGGTCTCTACACAACGCTGAAGAGCTGTCTCCTGTATACAAGGGCACTATCAGACTGGCAATGTCTTATCTGTTCTATTTCAGAGAACGGACGCTCCCCTTCCTAAATCCCCAGCAGGTTTTTGTTCTCACAGTATTTCTGATTCATTTTTAGAAACGCCTATGTAGTCAAATCACTGGAGTCATGTGAAAGAATACTTTCACGTTGTCAGTGTTCAGAAAGTTCGTCACAAATACTGCGCAACATTATTTCTACAATCTTCATATTTGCACATTTTCTTTGCAGCTCTGAAAATGAAAACATCCTTTCCCTGCCATCTTGTTGAGTATAAAGAATTATCAAGTCTGCCAAGCAACCTTCTTTTTTTGATCCCCATGTCTTGCCCTACTCTCCACTAGACTCCTTGAACTGTTTTCAAGACTAACGGTTCCTGGAAGTAAAATGATTGCTTTCACACAAGTTTTTTTTGGAAATGTATTACAGGTACCAGTCTAAAAGGGCCCTAAGTGGTCTATGAATGAACACACAGCCTCTCACAAAGCGCCTCTCTTCATAGTGGAGCTAATAAAGAAATAGACCCCAAATCCACGTATGTTAATGTATTTTTTTTTAATAAAAAACAGAGTTCAAAACATCTTCTGAAAATATGGTGGTTTGGAAAGCATAAAAAGACCTATTTTAAATATTTAGGTTTTCAAATTTCTACAAAGACCTCTGTACTTTTACAAAGACCTTTTTCCTTTAACATAATGTGCTTTCAAAATAAATTGCATGAAGATAAATATGATGTTAATTTCAATGAGCCTAAAGACTAGTTTATGTCAAAGCATGGTTTTAAAGTTTCAAGTTCTGAAAGTCGTGTCTTGGTACTTGCAAATGAATAGTTGGAGGATAAGTTCATTTTGGTAAAAAAGAAGAGAGGGGAAATATTTGACTTTCTTCCTCTGAAAATTCATCTGAGAACTGGCCTCACTCTCTTATCTAAACTCTTGGTTTGGGTTTTGGTTCACTTGTTCCATTTGAATGATACAATTGTACTAGGCCCTGAGCGAGATTGGATTTAGAATTACACTTCCTATTCTCCTGTTTCAGTCTCCTGCTTCATTTGCCAGGCCACAGCTAGCCAGTTCCATTCCTCCAACCATCAACAAATAACAATTTCCTAAGGCTAGCTTAGCACTGAACTTCACATATGAAATGTAAAACTAAAGTATTTAAATGTTGACAAAATTAAATATGAAAAAAATTAGCTATTGTTGCTTCCACTGCATCTGTGAATATTGACTATTGTTTTTTTGAGGTTTTCTTTTTTCTTTTTGTATTTATCTGAATGTGTGTGGTTATCAAAGGCTGAAATGCCAGTGCTCTACATCTGTTTTATAGAAATATGAGTTCGGAAGATTTTTGTTTTAATAATACATTCCTATAAATCATGGAACTGAAATTAATTCAACAAAACCCAGCCATTTCTACAAAATAGACAACTAACATCCAAGCTTCCTGATTTTTTCTGAGATTTCTGCCAGGTCGATTTAAGATGTAAAATCCCTGTTCAGTCTTGCCATACTTAACACTTAATTTTTCCTTCTTCTTGGCCCTACCCCATCTGGAACTGAACAAGGCATCACATTAACCTGCATCATTCGTTAACACCCTCAAAGGACAGTTTAGTTTTTACCATGCAATTAAAAAAAATCTGAAATGTCTTTATTTTTAACTAAATCTTCCCTCGACAAGTTCAGAAGAGTCATTAAAATCACAGCATGTCACAATGGCATAATAGATGACAACTAAAGTGATTTCCTTTGCAAACATAGTGTAATTTTTGAATATTTGTTAAGGACATAAGAAAGTTTGACCTCTGTCTTCAGAGTGAATTCAGGTTTTTTACATGACACAAATATATATATTTATTGTTTTTAAACATGATTTAAGAGAGTATGGAAATGGTGACATTTGTACAACCTAATTTAAAACAGATTTGTATGATTTATATTAAATGTACATAGTTTTTTTATTTTAGAATAATCAAGGAGAGCCTCAGCATGCCGTTAAGGGAACAACAAACCTATCATGGCATATGTGTTTGAATACCTGGGGCCATCAGATGGTCTCCTGATTCACCTCTAGAGCTGAGCGAGTAGCACATAAACAGACAAGAGACTGAACATATTGACTCAGAGGCAATTAACAAGCTCAGTATGGAAGACAATGTGCTCAATCTGGGATGCTATTGTGCTTTTATCGCACATGGAAAGGTCTAAATTCCTTCCTCTCACATCACAAATAAGTCATGACTCTGTCATCTCTGTCAAAGCCTAAATTTATCTTGAATAAAAATGCACTTGCTAAAATAAATAACCTGGTTAAGGATTTCAATCTATGTTGAATTATGTCTAAGTTAATATGTTTTTAATAGATATGATGTTTTTGCTGTGTTCATTCACATTACTTGTTGTTTGTGTGTGCTCAAAAGTGACATACATGCACAGAAGCAAGACTCAGAATGCACAGTTTGCAAGAAAACATTGACATAAATTTTCAATAGGCACTTGTCTGGCTTTGTTGACATTAATGACTAATCAGAGCCAACTTTATATCTGATAATATTAAAAAAGATTGAGATGTAAGAGAGCAATAATTATAGTTAAATGTTGAATGCAGGATTTTAATGCTGTAATACAAAAGGTTTAAACAAAAAAAGACTTAATTTAAAGATTTAAATATGTTTTTTGATAGCACTCAATAAAATGTAACACTTGAAGATGGCCAAAAACAGGCAGCAAAAACAAGAACGTGGCTAGGAATAAGTTGAGGTGGTTTTATTCACAGGCAGTGTTGTCCATCAAATGTTAAAACTCACAAGATACAAAGTTCAAAGAAATGTAACCAACAGAAAAGAAACTTGTGACTCAACTGAATAAAACTTGTTTGGCTTCTCCAACAAACATTCAAGTCTAGGATATAATCAGTGGCAAACAAAGGCCATTCATAGGGAAAAACTCCTCCCCTTAAATTAAATTTAATAACAAGAAAACATAAATTATATATTAAACAAAACACAAAGACATCTTTAAAATGTAACATAACGTGTTGACAAAATGATAACAAACACATATACAATTGAATACAACATTCAAATACAACTACTTAATAAACACACAATTTGGTTATATTTTACACTTTTCCTTGTAAACTCCTCTTCCTTTGGAGGAACAAAAGGAACATCCTTGTCACCAGCAGATCCTTCCGTTAGGAAGTTTGGAACAGCTAAGACAAAAACGTGTGAATAACCCAAACAAGTACTCTTTTTTAACCAAAAATACAACTCAAAATCTTGAAAATGTGCACCTTCCTTGTGATTTCAAAGTGAAAAATAAAAGAAAACAATTGAATGAGGTTAGAATAAAACACAAATGTAAATCTGGTTACTTTATTACACAGACGGTCTTCTCCAATGACTCGTATGTGTGACAAAGTGTGGGTAATCCTTGTAAGGAGTGGGGTATTCCCATTTGAAAAACAATTAAACATAAAAAATTTACTCCATAACACATTAACATATATGACTTGCAGAAAAATTAGTGCATGCTTTCATGACCTCCAGAATGGATTATTGTAATGCTCTGTTAGCCGGCTGTTTGGCCGCCACGCTACAAAAATTACAGTTAGTCCAGAACAACAAGAACAAAGAAATATGACCACATTACACCGTTTTTGTGCTCTCTTCATTGGCTTCCTGTACAATATCGTATTGACTACAAGATACGGCTTCTTGCCTTTAAGGCACTGAATGGCTTAGCTCCGGCCTACCTGAGTAGTCTCCTATCACGATATATTCCAGCTCGCTCTCTCCGATCACAAGAAGCAGAACTATTGATTATACCGAAGGTTTGTAAATCCACAAGATGTGGAAGAGCGTTCTCATATAGAGCCCCGTAGCTCTGAAATAAACTCCCGGATGTTGTCCAGAGCTCAGCTACGCTCACAGAGTTCAAAACTAAATTAAAAACATATCTGTTTAATCTAGCATTCGAATAATTGGCTCTTGGTATTTGTCTAAACAGATCTGGTGTTTGAACACTATATACATACACTGTGTTGAAAAAACAATGTGGTGCAAGGTTCTTCTCTAACCTATCCTCATCATTTATCTCTCATCCTGAAGCTGATGCTAATCACCTGTTTGTTGTCTGTGCTATAGTTTTCTAACCGTTGTTTTGTTAGTTTCTGGTCTTTGTTTGTTTGTTTTTTTTTATTATTCTTGTCAATTTGACCTGAAGGCCAAACAAGGGTTAAGGGTAACTCATTTTGCATGCACACATACATTTATATTACACAACATGGTTGCCTCTCCTGGACATGGACATATGAAATCGTGAAAATTTAAATTAGGTTCTGCACTTTTTCTTTCTTCCCAAAAAAACATAAAATGCACATAAAGAAACAAATATTTGATTGCGTGAATTTAAACCCCCAAACTCCAATGTCATACACAATGGGTAGGTTAAGCTTTATGATGTAAAAGTCAGATTAATGTGATATGGCCTATGGTTATGGTCACATCTTTACAATAAAGATGTATTGATATTGTAAAATTGAGATGTAATAATGTATTGAGAGTGAACAAATAAACACATACCTACGTTTCAAAGTTCCCTGACTTCAGTTGTCAAATCTATGATAAATGTTGCACTTATTACTAAATTAAGCTCTTTTCTGGAGGTGTCTCAGGGGAACAAGTAATTAACAAAAAGAAGCACGGTAAAACCTAGAGAGAGGCTTATCTGAAGCTGCACACAGCTCTCTCTCTCTCTCTCTCTCTCTCTCTCTCTCTCTCTCTCTCTCTCTCTCTCTCTCTCTCTCTCTCTCTCAAGGGAGAGACAGTGCCACAAACAGATTTAGAACAAACTACAGAAATCCCCCAAGTCATTTTGCCCCAGCTAACAAGAGCGCGGTTCTGTGCTAAAGCCCTGTGCATTGATTTGATGGGGATTCTGATGTTGGGACACCTGCTGTGCTGGCTAAGGCCTCTAAATATGCACACTTCCCTTACCATTATCAACACCTAATGCTCAGTTTAGGTTTAAAACCTCAAAAAACACTTTTACCAAAACTGGCACACTGTAGAGATTATGTCCTTTCAAAACAGTAGTTGGAAATTGGTTTGTTGACTTTCTTTGTCTCATAAAAGAGGCTCCCCATAACAAAAAAAAGCTTTGCAGACTGTAATTGTGGCCAACAAATATTCCAAAGTGTTTTGTTTGGTCTGGAATATTTATAATATTTTGTTTGAAAGGGTGATTTAGTTAGTTTATTTATGTAATGTAAAATCTTTTTTTGATACTTGTTTTTTTTTACTTGCAAGTGTGGCTGCATGTATTGTAAGGTAAGACTATTTATGTTTTATTTTTAGTTGCACAATGTTTAAAGTTTAAAGCAACTAATGAAACCTAGACAAGGGGTCCTGCTACAGAAAAGTTAATATCTACAATAAAGGTTTATACAATTTGTTTCTCTGAGAAGTTTAACAGCATCAATGGCTTGCTAAACAGATTGTTAGTTGTTACAGATAGCATCATTTATTAATTATATGGAGCTACCGATTGAAAAAAAAGTCGCATGTTGTTGTTTTATATTTAGTTACCTTTGCTATATGTCCAAAACCCCAACGTAAGCTTGATGACATAGTTAAAACAGTTGTGTATTGGTTTCATTGGTTTACAGTTTATTTTTCATTATTTTATTTAGTTTGTACCTTCATATAAGATTATTTTAGACTACACACCCTTAAAAGGATTAGCATTTTTTTGAAAGAAAGAAAGAAACATGATAATTTTAAACAGACAAATCATGTTAGTTAGTCTGTTATCAAATCTCGACTCGGACTGTTCAAAATCCATCTTTTCGGTTCTTTTTTTTGCTTTTGTCATTGTAAAAACAATGACACGAAGGGTCATTACTGTGATGTTTCCCCCTTTCATCCCTAGCCATCAGAGGGTAATGAATCCTACCAAAGACCTGTTTGTGTTGGTGCTCTTTATGGGATGTCAGTGATATGACAGGCTTGTGGATCTGACAAATTTCCTAGAACACCACTGACATCCATTGCTATGAGCCAGCCTGATGGACAGAAGCTAGATCTTATCTTCGAATGGCTATCAAGCAGTGCGACAAGGCTCTTTATCTGCCAGCCGCACATTCTCCCTTGTGACTGGACCCTGGGGTGGAGGGTGGTGGGGGGAGAAGGAGAAGTGGAAAAGAAGACAAGCATGCCATTTTAAAACTGTCTCAAAATAAAATGAGGATGTATGATTCATTACCCTAGTGGCACTGAATAGACAATCAGAAAATGTTGGCTAAATTTATCATAAGAATAATTTCTTGTTGTAAATGTGCATTGGTGGCACTTCAGATTATACATGGTTCTCTGAGAATTAAGCTTAAAATGTCAAGTTTTAAATGATTGAGGATTTGGGCTCACTTAGATTACATCTGTTATCTGTGAAAAAGGATTTTACATATCTTATGGAAATTTTCAAACTCTGGTCATCATGATGACCTCTGCTCTTAAATAAAAGCTGTTTGGCCTGCGGTCGATATTTGTAGGTTCATTTTAAGCCCCTTCAAGAAAAAAAAAGAAAGAATTAAATAAGATTTGCTATTTAAAATCTACATAACACACATACACACCCACACACAAATGTTATTATTTTTATGAAAAAAAAATTATGTAAAATAAACATACTTGGGTGTTTTTTAAAATGCATCATTGACCAAATATGGTAGGGAGTTTCATCATTGCTAAGACAGCTCAGTGAGTCAGTGTTTCATGAAACAATCTTCCCAGCAAATGTTTTTAAGATATTCTTTTGTGGTATGACATCTTTGAGGGTTTACGTATGGCTTAATCCATTTTATTCCTTCACCATTTATCTTTGAAATGGAAATATTTTTTGTTTTATATTGTATGAGGGACTTGTGATATAATCAACCAATTAATCAACAATTGCATGCATCTCACTCATCTTTATGCCTTCTCTCAGATAGTCTTGCCAAGCAGGATGCTAGGCTATTTCTAAGTTTGAGCTAATCTGCCAATATATGCAAGTAGTCTTTTTCTTGTTTATACATGTCTATGTACACATTAATTCTAATTCAATTGTAATTCAAGGAATCTCATAACTGAAAAGTTACAATAAAGCCAATCACCAGAGTTCTAGCACTGCCACCCATCCCAGAACTTTACCATGAGCACTTCCATTACTTCAGTCTACTGTTCAATGATTCACGTTGCACGCTGACTCAAGCAAAGCACACCATGTCAGGAATTAAATCAACACTTGTCTGTTTTCTAATATCCATCAACTCTTGTCTTCACATGTCACAACTACACATCTCTTTGTCTCTTCTAGTCCTTCTGTGCTTGATGTTGTAAGCTCTCATGTGTTCTGGTCCTTGTTGATCGGCTGGTTCCTGATAAACACTTCCAAGCCTTTTAAGGTACATTGTAATTACCTCTGGTTTTTGATCTATAAAACTTGTTCACTGATCGTAGCTTCATAAAAACCCAAAATCCATCCATTTTCATGTCGGCTTTCTTCCCTTTCGGGGTCGCCACAGCGGAATGAACCACCAACTCTCTGGAATATGTTTTACGTGGCAGATGCCCTTCCAGCCGCAACCCATTGCTGGGAAACATTCACACAAACACTCATTCACACTCATACTCTATGGACAATTGTTTTTTCTCAATTCACTTATACCGCATGTCTTTGGACTTGTGGGGGAAACCGGAGCACCCAGCGACCTTCTTGCTGTGAGACGACTGTGCTACCCACTGCGCCACCGCGACGCCCTAAAAACACAAAATGTGTCGCATAATGAAGGATTTTGAATTGCCCCCAAAAAGTCAAAATAACTTATTGCACAGGACTCAAAATAATTTATTGTTTCCTCACCTGGTTTTGAGTGATATTAAGTGTACATATTTATGTACAATAAATAAATATATATATATATATATATATATATATATATATATATATATATATATATATATATATATATATATATATATATATATATATTAGCCACCATACAATGAACAAATTGAACAATGACAAAATCCCCAGTGTTGACGAGAGCACTGGGTTAATGCATCAACATTGCATTGGAAGTAATCCCTTGATAGAAAGAATACCAACCCACAAGTAATTTTAAGGATTGCATTTGAAAAATATTAATCAATCATCTAATATATGTGCAGGTAACAATTTTATTGTTATTAGTAACTGCACTTTTTGAAATTTAGCAGTCTATTTTAAATAATGATTTAACATAGCTCAAAAAAATCTGATGAAGGCTAAATCCAGACTTTAGTCTAAATGACATAAATATGGACATGTTAAAGACAGTTTGGACTCAATTCAGGGTTTTTTTTTGCAATCTGACCCAGGCTGCTTCCAAATGTGGTCCTGGATTTGATAAATATCACATTTTTTGCTATGCAACATGAGTTTGAACACTGATCACCCAGAGAATAGCTCAACCTAAACACGGTTTCTCACAGATTGAGTCACTGGAGAAGATGGTCTTTTACAGAGTTTGTTACAGAATCCATAGACACATTTAATTAAATCAGTCTTGGCTCTGATGAGACATTTACATCAACAAAACCTCAAGACGGCCTAGAGAAACATTCAACATCAATATTTTTTTTTTAACAGAGCATTCTGCAGGACACAACTTTCGCTTCTGCTAATGCAGGTGAAATCAAAACCATATTTAATTGTGCATTCAAGGCACAAAGTTGTGGTAAATAATCTGGACAGACATACAAAAAATACACACACAAACACAAAGCATTCAGACCTGCAGTCTGAACTGAGCCAAAGAAAAGAGAGACACATTAATATTATTTTTTTTATATAACAGATGTTGACAAAGTCAATATATATATACATATGTTTTATCACTCTAAACACACACAAAAAACAGGCATCCTGACACTTAATACCCTACATATAGAGAACCATTAAAAGATCCTACTCTCAAAAAGCAAAACCTGCAAAGCAGTTTCAATACATGTCATCATATCTGCTTTTGTCAGCACTATTACATATAGCTGAAAAGACTGTAAAAGAAAAGGCAGAAAAAGATGTTTCTTCCAAAGTCCATGTTTAGAAACACTTTATAACTATCATATTATCCAGCTTCCAACATGGAGTGGAGAGCATCCGTAAAAAGTGAATCAAGATTAATTTGACGTTTCCCACACATTTAAATCTAAGTGTGCAGATTCAGATGTAATTGATTTAGCATAATATTTCATGAATGTATATGTATTTCCAAGTCCCTAATGGAGTTATTTTCAGAAATTCAAATGATGGTGGGATCAGAAAACCGATTGAGTGTGTGGTCTCTAGACAGAGACAAGGCTGAGGAGCAGGACGGTGGTTAACTGCTGTGGTAAGCATGTCGGATGGGCTCTATTCCCTGGTTACACTGTCTGTCTGCCTGTCAAATACGAGATTCAATCCATCTGCACACAAACACTACATCCCTGAATTCTTATAAATTAAGTATGCTCTAACACAGACAAAAAATATACATTTTGTTTATTCAGTTGTGCCAGTTGTAATCTTTTACACTAACCTTTCTTTTCTTGTTTTCTTGTCATGCTGTTTGAGAGCGTTCTTAAAGATCTCAACACCCAAGCCTTGTCAGATAATAAAAGATCTTCTTGCACCTCATCTTCACTGTGCCAGTGCTGAGGGAATTTTTGTCAAACTGCTTCAGCAAGCGAGAATGATTGCTCATCTCAGAGGACAGGTCTGCGTCTAGTTGCCATGGAATTATATCCAACAGTTCTATACAGCAGTTCTGTCCAACTCTGAGTAAAGTTCTTCAGTTTTAATTATTTTGAAATGGAATGATTAGAGTGGTTTCGTTGCTGATGAAAACGTGTTTTTAGTATTCTATTTTGTTGAAAGTAAAGCTAATCCAAATTATACAAATCCAATCATTACTTAATGAATTGTGGGGTCAGTCAGAAATTTGGGCCCTTGTGGAGTGTTCTTGGTCATTTACAGCATCCACGTTCAGAGACCACCATGAAAAATGAAAGGTTGTGTTATGTAAAGATAAAAAAAAGAATTAAAACGCAAGACAATTGCCTTTCAGTTACAGATGTCTACTGAGTATTCAAAATATAATCACATGAATCAAAATTAACATTTCCTGTTAGTGAGTGTGCATCAAGTCTGGCAGTTGTGTGTTTGTAGTGTTGTGCTCTCACACTCGCTTTGTTTTAGTCATGTAATCTATTGGCACTGCCTGCTTTGGGAGACATTCAGAGCTGTGTCACACAGCTGTTTGCTGTCCACTTCTGTTCCCTTCTGCATTCTGGGTCTGTTATCACAGTCACAGTCATGTTGTCATCAGCCAAAAGGCTTGTTACAGAGACTTAATGCACTAAGCTGCTTTATTCATTTTGTTTATTTGCATCTTAAGGACAAAACAGACCACAGCAGGTTTGTATTATGTGTAAATATATTACTTAAAGTTCTTTGCATATCAATAATTTTATGTCAATAATTTTTTTCTTAACATGTGTATAACAGTTTAACAGCTTTATGTTTGCTAGGAGTCTCTTAAGAAACAAACCGTGTGAAGCATCGATTTGGATCATGTAACAATTCCCTTTCTGTACCCTGACATTCTACATACTTTCTTACAGGTAGAAGAGTTATTTAGACAGGTAATGTTAGTAAGCAATTTTGGACTGTGACCAGTAGTTGCCCAGAATGTCAGGTTAATTCCTTTTCTATTTTCAAAGGAACAGTCTGTCTTTTTTATCACTATAGAGATATCCAAAGAATAATGTTTCTTAACAGCTCTGCAGTGAGGTATCAGGACTCAAATAAACCACAAGTTGAGCACTTCCTTGCCTCATTATCTCTAACCTTGTTTTCTCTTGCCATTTTGCATCTCACTAACTAGGATTAGCTCTTCTTAGTCTTGGTTGGCAATCAGTCTTAGCCTGCAGGGTGATGTGTCTTGTGTTAATAATTAACGAGAGTTAGAGGCTTTGCTTCTTTGCTTGTCAAGTTAGCAAAATAGACAGTTAGGCCCTGAGGGTTTGCCAACTATAAATACTTACAACAGAAACTTTTTCCCAATGGCACAAGCGGAGAGAATGCCAAAATGTGACCCACCCCATTTTCTTTTACTTGTCTGGCCACTAAGTGAACTAATAATATTATGTATGCTTCTGGTAATACACAATGAAAGACAGTGGAAAGTAAAGTTGTCAGTTTAGTTTATTGCAGGTGTATGTCTTGCTCTGCTGATGACAATTAAAACAATATCTTTGCTTTATTCCAGAAAAGTTATACTCACAAACAGGCTTTGACACATACTCATATTGTTTAAAGAAAAAAATTAAAGATAATAATGAACAGTTCAAGAAATAGAGAAAGAAATTATGCAAATAACAACAATTTTTATTAAAATAAGTAAACGTAATATGTTCACAGCTCATTTTTTTCATTATGTTACAGACACTACAAAAAGAGTGATGCATGATGGTTGGAGGTTCCCTTGTGAATTTTTGCCTAGGGCCAAAAGACATCGCCTCTGCTTACACTCCCTTTGGGGTATTTTAAGGCAAAGGAGTATAAATATTATATTGAGTAAGCAGCATGTCCAACAACAGTTTAAGGTTTTTCGTGATTCTGTCTATTTGTTATGTCAGATGCATTTTTTTGATAAAACTAATTTGCTTAGTTTGATTACTATTCATTGTATTCATCATGAGTAGATGTTGAAACATGTTCAATCACATTATTAGAAGCATGCATTTGGAATTAAAAACCAATTAAACACAATTTGAATAATATCTATTTCAACCATCGCTAAACTCTTCATTCATCAAGTCTGGTAGGGAAATAAGATGCAATGTTTCAGGGAGACCAAGGATTCTCTGGGTAAGCTTAACAGCTCATTAAATCAAGCAGAAAATGAACCTTTCTTGTCACTGCTTTGCCAGAGGTAGCTCTCTATTCTTCATCTCCAGCAACAGCAGCCAAAGGCAGACCAAAGGTTTGCTTTAACAGAACCATTTCCACATCAAACACCTTCTTGTAAAATTGGACTTAAATGATTGATAAATTATTCACTTGCTAGTTATAAATGAGATGCAGTAAAAACCACAAAAGAGGCTTGTAAAACTTTTACATGGCTTAGTATGCTTCCAGAACTTGCTACTCCAAAGAAACAAGCTGTGATCTCATCTTAATAAAAGCTTGGCACGTTTTGTTCTCAGACTAGTTTGTTAGTTCTCCAGGGCTTAGTTAGTATTTTAAAGGCAAAAAAAGAAAGACAATTCTTGTTCTCATTTCTTATAATGTCTTCTTTGAGTTTGTTTGTCTTCTTTGAGTTTGCTTAGTGGGTTAAATTTACACATTTGACCATTCATGCGAGAAGCTTCTCTATCTTTTGTCACAAGCCATGGAATGCAAAATGAGTGTGAGATTGACTTGATAATGCTAACTAATGTAGATTTGATGTTCGTTTGTTCAGCCATAATCTATTGCATTCTCAATGAAATTTTCTAGTGCCTACACAAGCCATGTACACTTCCTCCAACTTTTCATTAGCTTCAAACTTTTCTTATGGACGATCACACTGATAGGAAACCTTATTAAACTTTTGACTTACTCCAGATTATCATCACTGTCTTTTTGCTTGACAGAGTTTTTATAGCGTATGGGTATGCAAATTATATTTAATTTTAGATATGAGGAGGTTCTGTGTTCATGTCTTTCAATATTTCAGACTTCTGGCTATTAGATGTCTTGAATATTTTTTTTTTAGGTTAAGGCAGTGCTCTTTCACTCTCCTGCCTTCCCTCACTCATTGGATCTCTTTATCGTTTATAATGAAATGGTAAAGGAATAAGGATTAGTGTTCAGAAACATGAACCAGAAATCAGAAGGTATCAACAAAGAACACAAAAGGCTGTATTATATTCTTGCCAACCAAGCTCTGTTTCAAACTATTTGAGCAAGTGTTGTTTTCTCAATTATGGTAATGATGATCAATCACACATATTTAGGCAATCAAATACTCACTTCCAGTCTTGAATTTGTAAGATTCGTCTCTAGGGGTGCATTAAATAACTTAGATTTTTGGCTGACTGGATTTTGTGAATCTCTGATGCACTCTATCAATATTTACACATGTGTGGGAGTTGTGGCCTAGTAATTAAGGAGATAAATAGACATCAGTAGGTTGATGGTTTGATCTCTTTCTCTCCCAACTTCAACAACATTAACTGTAACTGGGTCTTAAGAAAATCACTAGTAGCTCACGTGTTTTGAGTTGTCGATGAAATATAAGGTCAATCTCTGTTTTATTGGTGCAGTTACATTTTAATACATGCAATATTGTGTGTTTTAGAAACAATGAAAACAAAATCTGTCTTCAAATACTGATTCACCAAAGACATTTTAAGCCAGCCACAAGCTGTTTCAGCTCAGAATGTGTACACATGAACACTATCAAACAAATCAAGTGTTTGACATTGTAAATTTGGATAGAATAAGAGATAAACCTTCCAATGGGCCAGAATGATTCGTGTTGTCTCTGTAGCAGACCAGATGGATGCCGGATTTAAACACTTCTAATACTCTGACATTGTTCTTGCTGAACAATGTATTAGCATGTCGTGCATAATAACAACTTTTCTCTCTCTCTCTCTTTGCTGTGCAATGTTTATTTCGGCAGTCTTCGTGAGAGTTTATCATTGAAACCACACACTTCAAGGATAAGCGATTGCCTTCCACAGCAGTTGTGCTGTCTTCAGCAGTTAAGTTTGTACTTTTGACCTCTTCGTTAACACACTGTTTATATCAATCCCTTATGTCTGAAAAGGTCACTTAAAACACAAATAATATTGTTCAGTCAAAAGCTGAACAATCCTTGCATGCAGCACTTCTAATAAAGATATACACCTTATATACACCCACACTTATACTGTGTTTAACTTAAAATATGTAAATATGGTTACAGAGAATTATATTCAGTTATATATATTTATTTATTTTTATATCATTCGTAAATGGGTCTCCCACGCTTTATAAATGTGAGTAGAAAATGCATTTTAAAACTTCAAATCTATGTAATAACCGCACAAATTACTTACTTATTTGAAAGATGTGTATGTATTTAAAAAATTCGCATATTTGCTCATGTTTATGTAATTGTAATTGTAAAATTTATTGACTTTACGTAACATAATGACTATAAATTCCAGTATAATTTTCTGCATCATACATTTTCTGCATTTTAAACAGCTTTTCATATGCAGTGGGATTATCCATAAATTATTATGATGGCAATTTTTAAAGATTGATCAACCCATGTTATGCTCAGCAATAAATAGACACAAATAGTGCAACAACAAATACTAGGCATTTAGAAGGATTTTGTTAAAGTGTTATTATTTTTTACAATCACCGAATACACATTTAAAATATTCAGTTGTTCAACTAGATTTGGTTAATATTACTACTGCTGCTGCTGCTACTACTACTACTAATAATAATAATAACAAAAATATTACTGTCAATGGCACTTTTCACAATAACCAATCACATTTTTAGCTTTGTCATTTAATTGATCATAATGAAAAGAAAAAAATTATCAGATCAACACTAAAGAGGTCTGCTTTGCTTAGTAGGTAACCTTCATAACTTAATTATTGTTTTCCTTTAAAATACACAAGTATAATATCCTTCCACCAAGAAGCAAAAATTTCAATTCCATCTCATTTAACATTGTCACAACACAGCCTGGATCACATTTCTAAAGTAATTGAGAAATGCTGTAAGTCTTGCCAAAAAAGTCTGGCTTAGGCTTGCACTGCACCAACTGACATAAATAGGCCTTTAAGTCTCACAGACATGTCAGACTCAGAGCATTGTAAAATAAAAAGTGAGAAGCATGAGCTGTAAACTAAAGTGGATGAAGCAATAAGTGCAATGCCTTTCTGCCTAGAGACTGATTCCAAGAGTTTCTTTTTGCAGCGGATCTTTAGAAAGCATTCAAAGGCGATTATTATCATTAACAACTGACAAAATGATAGAAATTTCCAAGAAGGCACGCTCACATTGTGTCCTTCTTAATGTAATAAGCAAAAACATGATGGATTCAGGATTATTAGTCTTTAATTAAAGCTCTTTGCATTCTTTTGAGATATATAATTCAGAAAATAACATAGAGATCTTAACAGAGAGAGAAAAACAGAAACAGTAGTTAAAATGTTTGGCATCATAAAGCACCTTTTTGTTCATTTGTACCTTGTTTTTCCTATATTTATTGTAAAAAGAACATGTGAGACTGTGTGGGTCTTTAAAAGAAGATGCACAATCTTGTCACAAAACAAGCTGTTATTTACCTAATTCTTCCTGAGAAATGGTATGACTGACAGATTCATGGAAAGGGTTTTGACAGTCAGCCTTTCCTATCACTGTGTGAGACTTTCTGAAATGAAAATTAGACAGCATTACTCTTCTGAATCCATATCATTTCACAGGTAATGCCTATCATAAATAGGAGGCTACCTTTGAAAATTTCGACTAATTACCCGGTGTCACAGCTCTTTTTGTTCATAGAAAAATGAAAAGACTTACAGGGACTGTGTGAAGTTAGAAAAATATGAAAACGTTTCACGATTTCACTTTACTTTCTTTTACTTTTATCTTTATTATCTTCATATTACTACTGTTGTTTTGAAAATCAATGCTAATCTTTTAAGGGGTTACCAGTTATATGAAAAACAGTGAATAATGTCAACTCTAGATCTGTTACTCATAAATGTGGAAAGACTACTAAACATTAGTTAAGATCAGGATCTCTTAAAACCTGCAAATCTGTTCCTTTTCTGTTGATTTATAATCTGAAGATACATTCAGGAGTCAAATCTTCATAAACCATTTATTTCTTTCATCTTCAAAAAATATTCCTTGTATTCTGTTATTGAATATAAGGATTCCCGGATTGTATTACAGGATTGATAGCAAGCTCCAGACTTGAAATAAGATTTGCATTATCACTGTGTTTTAAATTCAAACTCAAAATGGGTATTTTTGCACCAAAAAAAGCTATAGCATGTGTGTTTGTGGGAATTCTACTGTTTTAATTTACAAACGTTGGCCTTTACTTGATTTTATTAGTATTAATCTCATCTCTTAATTTTGTTTAAAACTCTTGTCTGTTTATTTTTATCATTGGCTTACACTTTACAGATTTTTTTTCCAGGGCATTGTTTATAAAAAAGTTGTAATACTTATTTGCCTTTTAATTAATTAGCAACAAAAGGATATAACAGTTCCAGATGACACAATAAAGACACTCACCAAGGAAGAAGACAGCAGCAGCAGACATTCAATAGCAGTAGTGTATATATATATATATATATATATATATATAGTCCCATCCGGCTTTTACATCAATAATGCCCATGACATGCTATAACAAGTAATGAATGGAAAATAAGAGCTTAAGTAAATCGTAAAAACATTCAGGAATTCTAAAGCTTTAAACAAAGCCATACATATACGTGTTTAATCAAGAAATGTATTAAGAATTGCACTTTACACATTGTTGGTCACTCTGTCGAAGCTGAAAGCAAAAGAGCTGCGTGTTGCTGTAATGCAGATGCTGATCTCACGGACACAGAGGTAGTGTAAATTCTGTGCATAGCCAGATTCTTGCTAGCATGTCACGTGTCATGCGGTAACTTTACAGTTGGCATACACGCAGGTACAGAGACCCATTAAGTGTCTCGCATTATCGCAGCACATTAATGCTGATATTGGCCCTCCACTAAGTGTTTATAATTTGTAATTAGTCACAACTAGTTTTTTTTCCTCCTTCTCAAAATAATTTCAAACTTTGGAAAAATAAATAAATAACTGGATATGAAATATTAGTTTTAAAAGGCGACAACATTCATTTTCCTGCTAAGCAGAACAAAGTAAAACTGAAAAACACGTATTAATAACTACAGTCTCTCAAATGCATCTTTTGGTAGAGTACACAGAGAAATCTAAATGTTCTAGCAAGTTATCCCTTGCAACATCATCCTCTTTTTTTTAGATAGTTTCTCAGGTATACAGCCAAGAGGGGGAAAAGGAAATGAATCAATCTGTTAACCTCTACTGTTAAATCTATTACATTGCTGTTGATAAGTCAGTAATGCCCGAGGTCCTGGCCTTGTTAAGAGTACTAGAGAGATGTTCACTCATGAGACCTCAGCCCCAGTCTTATTTACTGTAAGATGTAGTCTTGTAAATGATTGTTTTATTCCACAGTTTTAAGCAACTTTTGCAAACTGTCAGGACAGACTTTCAGCATGCAGTAGAAAAAAATACTACAATCACAGTTTTTTTATGCTGTTCTTTTTATGCTTAGCAGATTACCAGAAGGCAGTGATTTCTAATGTTTTGAGAAGAAATCAAACATTGAATAATGTATAGTAAATTAAATGAACATTTAAATATAATCACAGATTTCTTTCGTCAAAACCAACAGGAGTTCCATTAAGTTGAACTCAAAGCACATCTTTTTTATTAGTGTGTGTGTTGGTGTGTGCGAACAAAGAACTAATGCTTTTTATGCTATGAATATTTTATTTGCATTTATTAAAATGCAGTTTCATAGAGACAGGCAGCTGTTTAACTCAGTGTCTGTTAGTGTCTGAAAGATGGAAAGCAGAAAATAGCTGATTACTATTACAAATTTAAAGCACTAACCCTAAATAGCTCAGGGATAAAAACAAAGTGAGGTGCCATCAGGTGGAGGATGCATTCTCAAAGAAATTTAAATACCCATAATTAATTCGACTTAGTTAAACGCAAATTAACACATATCATATATTTAATCATGTAAACTTTAGATACAGCTTTGTGTATCTTTTACTTAAAGAGTAAACAACATTTGTGTGTTGTTGGTGATATTTCTGTCCACTCTAATGTGATTTTGAAACTTACAATCAATCAATACTGACCAGTGATGGGAATAACAGTGCTATAAATACACGGCATTACTTATGACTGTACCAGTGTTGCCAACTTAGCAAGTTTGTCATACCGTCTAACGACTTTTTTTTTTAATCCTAGCGGCTAGCGACAAATCTATCGACTTTTCCTGCGGTTCCTGGTGACTTTTAGCGACTTTTTTAGTTTAGGCTGATTGAGTCTTTGGACGAAGAAAAGCGGCTGCAATGATTGAGCTGAGCTTTTCTATCAATCACAGTCTTCGCCCCCACCTCGGGCCTGCTCCCCTGTCAATGCCATTCACTGCATATAACAATCAATGTTACTGGCCAGTGCCAAGTTCTTATTCTTTGTTTGCTGTTTAAAGGCAGTTTGCAAGTCTTCTTAATGGTGCATTACCGCCATCAACTGAAAAGTAGTGTGAACTATATGTATGAAGAAGAGAAAATTAACCTTTCCTGTTATTATTACTTTATATTCTAAAATTACTCTTAGTCTATTTAGGAAATAAAAGGATTGCCTTATATGTTTTTGTTTCCTTTAGGATTTTGATCATTGTTAAAGGCTCTGTTGTATTTGCACAAGAATAGAAGCATATGCCTGTATGAGGTTTTCCTCCCTCACGTCACGTGGTATTATGCAAATTAGGCGATGACGTCATCTAACTACTTTTTACCTTTTGCGACTTTGGCAACAGTGGACGGTACTTTTTTCAGTTACGCATAATCAAACCAATTAATCTTTTACCCAATTAAACGATGTTACTGCTACTGTCCATAAATTGTGCATTACTTGAGCATTCTATTATTGAGAACACTAAAGTCGTTTTAATGTGAATAACGTCTATCAACCGAAGGACCTCTCTGTGCTTTGAGTGTGAGTGTGTGTGTTCAGGGCTGGGATGGGATACATCATGATGATTGGTGTGTTTGTGAACGTAGTGTCACTGGAATATGGTAGGGTGGGTCTTTACACACTAACAGACACCCAAACAGACAGCAGTTACATTAACTTGCGTTCATCAAGACTTAGAGGCAAACCATGGCAAGTTTGATAGTTTCAAAGTTAGCTTTTGGTAACTGGATGTACACTGTGTGCGGAGTTATTGGGTTATATTTTTGAGGATTAATTTTATTATTGAGCAACTACTATATTCTCAATCAACCCAAAAGACACATAACTATTTATGCTGAATCTTTTTAGTCTTCCATCCATGGATTCTGTCAGCTTCTTGATCTGTTCTCCATCAGCATTGTGTGCAGCAGCAACCACAGCCCCCCAGACACTGTTCATAGAGGTGTACTTGTAGATCTCATGTTTCACGAGAAACCACAGGTTGGGGTTCAGATCAGGTGAACAAGGGGGCCATGTCATTATTTTTTCATCTTTTAGACCTTTACTGGCCAGTCGCGCTGTGTAGTATTTGGAGGCATGTGATAGAGCATTGTCCTGCATGAAAATCATGTTTTTCTTGAAAGATGCCAACTTGTTCTTGTACCACTGCTTGTGCCAAAAGCTCATCTTTGATGATACCAGTACATACCAGTACCCCACCTTCACCTTGCTGGCGTTGGAGTGGAGCTTTCTGCCCTTTACTGATCCAGCAACGGGCCCATCCATCTGACTCATCAAGGCTCACTATCATTTCATCAGACCTTAAAACCTTAGACAAATCAGTCTTGAGATATTTCTTGGCCAAGTCTTGACAATTTTTCTTGTTTCTCTTGTTCAGTGGTGGTCATTTTTCAACCTTCCTTACCTTGGCCATGTCCCTGAGTATTGCACACCTTGTGCTTTTTGACACTCCAGTAACGTTGAAGCTCTGAAATATGGCTGAACTGGTGGAAAATGGCATCTTGGCAGCTTCATGCTTGATTTTCCTCAGTTCTTGGGAAGTTGCTTTGCGCCTTTTTTTTTTTTTTTTTCAACACGCTTCTTGCGATCCTGTTGGCTATTTGCCATAAAACGCTTGATTGTTCTGTGATCCCGCTTCAAAACCATGGCAATTTCAAGGCTGCTGCATCCCTCTGTAAGGCATCTCACAATTTTAGATTTTTCAGAGTCCGTCAAGTCTCTCTTCTGACCCATTTTGCCAAAGGAAAGGAAGTTGCCTAATAATTGTGCACACCTGATATAGGGTGCTGACCATTAGACCACACCCATTCTCATTACACAGATGCACATAAGCTGATATAATTAATTGGTAGCAGGCTTTCAAGCCTACAAAGCTTGGAGTAGGACAACATGCATTAAAAGGATGATGTGGTCAAAATACTTATTTGCCTAATAACTCTTCATTCGATCAGGGAAAGGCAAGAATGTTTGTGATGTGCAGCTTTTGTCCCCGAAAAATATCTGTCTTCGTCAGTGTCTAGTAGCTCAAATCTAATAAGACACCTAACGCAGCATACACCAAACACAGAGCCACCAAATGCAGAATAATATTAGCTCTACTAACAGGAGGAGATGAAGCCACGAAGCCCAAGCAAGTAAAACTTGATTTGTCTCCTCCACAAACACTAACAACTCAGGCAGAATTATAGATTAATTAACATTTATTGGTATTATTTGTTTTTTTTTTGGTAAATGTCTTAAGAAATATTATTTTTGTTTAGATGAAGTAATGTACTGTGCAATAAATCTAAATTCCTAAACCAGGTTTTATGTGGTTTATATGAAAAATTTAAATAATAGAATAATTACTTTTAGAATAATGTAACTCAGTTACTAACTTGGTTATGGTTTATGAAAAGTAACTCGACTAATAATAAATAAAACTAATTACTTTTTAAAGGCATGTGCCCAACACTGATACTAAAACAATGTACCAAATGTTTTACTCTAAATGTCAAGTAAATTAAATTGTTTTTAATTTGGAAATAGTAAATAAACATCTCATCTTTATAGCTCTCACAAGTTGACACACATTTGAATCCTTGAGAAATAAATTATTAGTACACAACGAAGGCACATCTTTGAGGGGAAAAAAACTATGAATTATTTTTTGTGTTTGTGTGTATTGAATTTGCTCAATAACAATAAATTACAAATGCAAGACTTTTACATTAATAGAATGACTGGTAAACTTGTGTAAATTACTTTTACAAACCTCTCTATATAATTCAATTGAGGAAACAAGTCAGAAAAGTCAGGAATGTCAGTGCATATCGGTGAACATTGCTGACTAAGTGAGTATGAGGAATCCATTGAATACCTTTTTGAATGGTTAATACTAACATTTCATTTGTTTAGCTGCACAACATAATTTAAATACCTATAATAGCTTAACTTCCTAGATTCATGAACTTTTTGTTCAATAACAGTAACTTACAAAGGCTTTATAGTGCTGAGTCTGATTCCCAGAGCAGAAATGAAATGGGACTTCAATGAGCAGTGACGTGGCAGACCCACATATGGACTCGATTACTTTCCACCTCCTCCACCCTACTAAAATAGAGGCTGTGTCGCCAAGCTAACCAATTCTCATATTCCAGTAAAAAGCCCCAAAATGCATTTAATTCTGCCAACAGTCATGGGGTCGAGCTCTTGCAAAGAAAAAAGAAACCACAGAGGGACTGGAAGCCTCAATTGTGAAAACATTGTGAAAGCAAAACTGCTTGTTACTGGTAGAACTGGTCATCTATACATCTGAAAACTAGAGAATAACCATCAACAATTATGTGGAAAAAAACAGAACTTTTTACATCATGGTGAGGCTTCAGTCTTTTCAGCTGAAGAGGAGAAAAACTTAGTATTTTCAATGTTTAAGTAAGTTTTTCCCCAAACCTTTTATACACATATTTTTCTTGGGATGGGGACAATGAAGGTCAAATGTCACTTTAAAGTGAAAGGATGAGGGTGGAGTTTGTGTCCACTGGCCCTTCACAGTGCAGAATATTGGTAAACACAACAAATGGTGAACCAGGAAGGATGAATAAATGCTATTTTCCATTTACCTGCACCAGTGAATCCTTGAGAGATAGTGGATTGGATTGATAGTAAAAATGACACAAGGCATAGCTGTTCCAGAAAAGGGAAACCCAATTCTTTTTTTCTTACTTCTGAGAAGAAGAAACACACAGAAAGCAAGAAAAGGGTTCCACTCTTCACACAAAGAGGATTCTATGCTATAATCAAGCATTTTAGTGTAGCTAAGGATTAGGATGGAAAATTCAGGAAGAAGCATCGTGTGCTCTGTAGGTCTCTCTTTAAGGAAAGATAAGATGCATTTGTATGTTTACATTTTTGTCACTTCTTGATGTTCGTCTGTGGAGGGAAATTAACTTAAGAAGGACTATGCATAATCCTTGAGCGTATGCAATTTAAGCCTCAAATTCCTAGCTCCGTTTGAACAACTAAACTAAAATCACACTTCAAGAAAGAGTAGAATGTAGAATTGCTTTTCATCAAGACTGCAGCTTTTAAATCTTTATATATATATATGTATATATATACACACACAATTGCTGATAAATTAAGTTGGTTCAGAATATTATAGCTAAACAACTATATCATGTCCACTTTTCCAAGCACACTGCCTCAAGAGCTCACGTGGACTTTACATTTCATGATAAAAGAAATGAACCCGGCTGACCCTGACAACAAATCTGTTATGGTTTCATGACAAAAGAAAATACAATTGTCTTTAACAGAGTCATATTAATCTTTTGCAAATATGGAATGGCAATCACAAAAAAACAATTATCGAGAGGGATATGATAAAGTAGGCAATTTCATGGCCTGCTGCTTGTGATGTTTGGTGCTCGTCATGCTGATTTGTAATTCACATTCAAATATATTTCATTGTTTTTACCTTTTTCCCTAACTCTGAATTAGTCAGAAACATGCAAATACAGTAGAAAGAAAATACAAATTACAATTGAGAATTATTTATTATATTATTTCTAAATGTATAACTTTTACCAACCACAAAAAAATTAAAATATATGTAACATTTTATTTTTTTAATATTGATTAGGATTAGGATACATGCACAGGGTTTTATTCAGAAGAGCTTGCTTTATTAACAAAGTCAGTGAAATGTCTATACTCTATCTCATTAATTTTTACTGTAATGCATCATAATATAAAACATCAGAGAAAATGCTTTTATAAAGGAGGATGATCTCTGTATTCCATCTCTGTACCCCCTACCCTTAATTATTTAATTGAAAAATAGCCTCTCTTAGTGATGCATGGGTTGTTTTTCATTGAGCATGAGGGAAGCAGCCACCAGCTCAATAAACAGCTAAGCAGGATGCAGTAAATTTTGACTGCAATAACTCCCTCTTTTCTCAAACTTTCTCACTGCAGTCTGATTCTAATTACAGGTGTTTGGATATGTTTATGTTCATCTGGCTGCCAGGATTGATCGCTACTCTAAACAAATGTGTTGTAGAAACCTTGTACTGTACTCTATATAAATACTGTACATCTAATATAATATACATGTTAATAATCAAAAGACTACTCTCCTGGAGATGAAGTTTAGTGCAAACCAATTATAATAACTTTGCATTACACTCACAGTCTATCGTACTCTAAGGAGGAAAAGTGGATTAATTCAAACTTGTTAAACTAAACAGACTAAATAAAAACAATAAAAGTCTAAGGTAAAAACATATTGTTCTTGTCAACTCTTCTATCACTAATGTTCTATTATTGGGCTAAATTGAATCTAAAATGAAAAAAAAAACAACAACCGAAAAAAACAAGATAATTTCAAGCTAGAATGAAAAGGCCTTACAAAAAAATATGTTTAAGCATTTCCACTTCAAGACTAATAGCAGGCCTGAAAGCATTTGCACATGGAACCAATTAGAAAGTTAATTGGTTTATAATTGTTTTATAATTGGTTTACAATTCAAAGAGAAGCTATATGGATGGGCTATGAAGAGGACAGACGGCTCCCTGAACAGTTTATATGTATAAGTCCTTTGACTAGGTTTACACAAATATACACTCTTGAGTCATGCCCACTCTGTCAATTTAAGAAAACACCCCTTTTTCAAGTACGGAATCTCTGATGTCATTTAATTATACGCTGTACTGTAACACATTTTTCTTTGCTCACTCAATGTAAACCCAAAATAGAGCAACCAGAGAGTTTCAAATGCCGAAGCATATGGTATGTGTGCATTCTTGTAAAAGAAATGAAAAAAATAAGGCTATGAAAGCAAAAGTGAAATCTCAAAATGCACAATAAAGAGTAAATTCTTAATGCAAGTGTATGCTATCACAATTGTACTACTGGGCACAGTAATTGAGGATTTTAGTGTCGTCCTTTCTCTTAAACATAAATAATGCATTTTGTAATATTTGTTTTCAAACAAAATACATTTTACTGACCTATTTATTATAATGTTATTTCCTTTTAAAAACATCAATAGGAAAACTTTACAGACACACAACATTCAATCTTAGTGATGGTTAATTTATATATATATATTGTAGATGAGTGAGAGTATACTTTACACTCCAAAGGTATATACACAGCCAGGGAAAGAGCAGCTTTTCAAATATGTTGTGAATTTTTTTGCAATATTGGCAAAATGATGAAAATCTTTACTGTATAGTGTCTTGGAAGATGTTTGTGAAAGGATAAGGACTTGGCAAAGTCTTCTTTACATGTTGAAAATCTGATGGAACACTAGTTTTGTTTACATTTCTTTTCCCTAATATTAAGAAACCAAAAAAAAACTGAAAAGCCAACCAAAAAGCAATTCAACTTTGTTGTGTATAGCAAATTCAGAAGTAACTTGTATTTGACACAATGAGAAAAAAAAATTACATTTGTAAATAAAACACCAGGAATACTATTATTTACAGGAATGACCATCTCCTTGAGCAGACTCTTTCCATATGTTTGGAGAGTACAAAAACAAAACAAAAAAAGAGGGTTCAATTGCAGCAACTAAGTCCCTTTAAATTAGGTTAAAAAAATCTCCTTTACCTCCACCAACTCTATGGATAATTCATGTAGGTGGATTAGAAGTTCCTTGCCAGAGCTTGGTACCATTTATCTACTTTGGTTTAACAGAATTCAAACAGATTGGTTTAACTCCTGATATCATGTTTAGCTCTTGCATTTAACAATCATTCTCAAGAATTTTTGCAGTCCTTCTCTTAATCAGCGAGCAAGAAATACCCTTCATAGTAACTGGATAGAGACCGGTAAACAAACCAGGAGTTGAAAAGTGGAACCAAGGAGCAACCAGCGGTTTCCTCTCAAAGTTTTGGAAGTGACCAAACTGCTGTTTCTCTATTAATAGTTTCTTTAAATTATCAAGAATTGATGTTTTTGCATACTTCAGGAAGGGATACTTGAGTGAGAGCCATCAACGTTGTTCTCATCAATTCTTATCCACCAAATAATTTCTTTTTGCACTTTTTAATTTAGTCTTTTGTCATTGGTCTATTTACCCAACCTCCGAGCCTCATTTGCTTTTTGCTAAAACCTATGGGTGACGTCACGCTTACTATGTTCATTTTATTAACAATCGTTGGAAACTTTATCAGCCAATTGTATAAAGGATGTTCAGACATCTTCTGCGGGTATTTGTTGTCTTAAAAAACTATTTTGACATCAACTTTTGAGAATAAACTTGTCATTGTCATAAATATTTAGATTTTAGATTACAGTCTGATATTTCTTAATTATAAGACTATTCCATTATCTGCTGACCAACATGTGGTCATACAACAGTTTTCCCATACATTTTTCTTATTAGTATTTAATAATTTTTAATGGTATTTGAATAAACCTTTTTAAATACAAAATTCCAAAGGGTAAAAAGGGTAGTGAATAGTTCACATCTTGGCCATATGGACAAAACTGCATATGTGTGTTTAAGGTGCATTTACCAATCAGCAAAAGAACTTTAGACAACGTTTGGAGAACCTTGAGAAAGTCTCAGGTTACGCTGCGTCCAAACGCTATGGGGAACGCTTGCTGCATTTCCGGCTCTGAACTATGTGTAAAACCTTTTCCAATGCACAGGTGTGACGTCATCAGAGCGTGACGTCACACCTGGAAATGCTCAGTATAATGGAGCCAGCGATGGAGACGGCAACCAGCTTTGAGGCACAGTAAGCACCGTAAGGACACTCATGGAACCTTGGTTACATACGTAACCTGAGACGTTCCCCTTCAGGAACTCGAGCTGTGTCCAAACGCTATGGGGGAACGAGAGTCAACACACGCCAAGCAGTCATAGACTGACAGTGTCAGTGACAGCAGCCGAAGAACCGCCGAGCCTGGATAATCATCCTGATCCAACTGCAGGACCGGACAAAATTCAAGGGCGTGGACTATCCCACAGCGTTACAAAAGTCCTTGACAGAAATATCAAATTACAAGGCCTTAGATGCTGCCACACCTCTCGTGGAATGCGCCCTGACCACAAGGGGGGCCGGGAGACCAGAGAACGCATAAGCAGAGGCGATAGCTTCCACACTCCATCTCCTCACTCACTGCTTGCTAACAGGAGAGCCCTTCCTGTGTGGACCATGGCACACAAAAAGCTGGTCCGAGCACTAAACTGAGCCGTGCGACGGGCATAAAGGTCTAGGGCCCACACCGGGCAGATATTATGGAAGAGCTCCTGCAAAGAGGGCTCAAATGGAGTAGGAAAGAATGCCCGCAACCTAATGGGACTACGAGACGTAGCCTGATCTAGGGTGCAGGAATACGCTAGCCATCCCCAGGGATAACTCAAGGCACAAGGGAGCCACAGTAAATGCGTGCAAGTCCCCCACCTGTTTAAGGGAAGTAATAGCGAGTAAAAACGCTACCCTAATAGGCAGGCATAAGGACACGTCGCCCAGGGGCTCGAATAGGGGGAATCTTTTAAGTCCTCCAGGGAAGGGCAAGTCTTAGCCACCTAGTGCCACGAAAGAAACAAGATATAAGTCCATCAATGGGGCGTGGCAGGCCGAAATGGTCGATAATGGACGGCGAAGCCCCTTGGCGAACTGAGCTTGCAGAAACTCCAGCACCGACCCCACTGGGCAGCGAGCTGGATGTGGGAAACACACCAGGCAGTAAAAATTCACCATCTTGCTTGTAAGACCTCCTCGTAGAGGGAGCCCTGGAGTGGAGAATGGTCTCAATGACCTCGACCGAGAGTCTGGAATTTAGGTGCTGCACCCCCTCAGGGGCCATCGCACAGCCTCCACAACTCCGGACGTGGATGTACCACTGTCCGTGGACACGTCTGTGGTTATAGTCACCTGATTACATGGCGCCCTCAATGGGCCCCTGGGACAGGAACACAGGGTCCCTCCAATGAGAGAAAGCACAAAGGGCCTATCTCGTGACCTTGATAAGACGGAGCGGATTGCCCTGAGGAGAGAACTCTGCACTCCTCAGCCGCCACAGAAGGGGCCTCATATGGAGCAGCACAAGTGGAAAAATCGTCGCCGCGGACACCCAGAGGTCAAGCAGTCATTGAAAACTGCCGACCGACAGTGAATGGCCTAGCCTTGCCATGGCCGCCTCTAGGATTGCAGAGATCCTAGCCTGAGAAAGGCATGCCCACATGGTGGTGAAATCCCACACCACACATACTTACCTCTGAGTTGGGGAGAGCACACTCTTGCAGGGGTTCAGCCAAAAACCCAGCACCTTCATGTGGGCAAGGGCGACATCTCGATGGCCAACTGCCTCCGATGTTACTTGGTGAAGGTCCTGGGGAGAATGAAAGGCCAAAAGGAAGTACTTTGTACTGATAAGCCATGCCTCCTACAGCGAACCAAATAAACTTCCTGTGAGAAGGACAAATAGGGACATGAAATTAGGCATCTTTGAGGTCGATGAAAACAAACCAGTCGTCGTACTTGATCTGCACTACGACCTGCTTTAAGGTAAGCATCTGAAATGGCAACCTAATGGTGCGACGGTTCAAGAACCTCAGATCGAGAGTGGGGCGCAGACCCCCGTCCTTCTTCGGAACCAGGAAGTAACGACTACCTCCTGGTCCATGACCAGAGCTTGCAAGGGATCCACACGGTAGGCGTAACCCCGGTGAACTGGGACGCCCTGGAATAAAACTGGATCCTGCAACCCAGTTTCACGCCCCGCAATTCAAAGGAAGACACAAATATGTATTTTTGGAGTTTGCTCCCACCCAGCAGAACTCCTAGGGTGTCGGGGGAGGAACCTCTGGTAAGTTGCGGATTGGCTCCGGGCCTCCTGAAACCTGTCAACCAGCACCATGATGGCGTCATCGAACAGTCCAGAGGAAACCACCAGGTGTCAAGGAGAAATTACCTGTCCTTGTCATTTCACTCAGACCATGGCGGCCCTCCCCAACGCGCGCATGTGCTGTCTCCTTGGTGGTGCGAAGGGAGAGATTAGTCACCTTCATCAACTCAGCCACCGCCGGGCTATTCCCCAGGCCCGGGTGGGAAGCGCCAGGGCCTTTATGGATGACGCTGTACCAGGGGAAAGATAGCTTGCAAGCGTCTGCTCCACCTTGGGGATTGTCCCATGACCACGCTCCTGCATCCCAATTGAATAAAAATTAACATCATCGGAAGGCGTGCTTCCACATCTGATGACAATGGATCGGAGCAAGCAGGTGAGGCCGTTGAGAAGGCTAGACCCATTCCCTCGCCCTCCGCTAGCTCCATCTGTGAACCCCATGACTGTAGTGGGCTCTCTGCCTCAGCAGAAGCGGCAGCCTGGCCACTGGAGACACCAGGAGAGCACTTTTCTCGAAAAATGCTCTCTGTGAGCAGAATGTGCCCATTGGTGTGTGCTCACAATGCTCACAGCTGATTCCCTCGAGAGTCGACTGGGCATGATCCGTTCCTAAGCACACCAAACAGAGCTTGTGCGAGTCTTCGCCCATGATAAAACGTGGTAGGGAGCAATAGGGGGGACGATCTGAAGGCATGCCTGGATTTTGAGGAGCACTTTATTATTTCTGTCACAACAAATACAAGAGTTAGCGACATTTTTTGAACAAGAAGACACATAAAGAGCGCTTACTGAACACAGAAAAAGCTGGTTGTCGTCTCCATCGCTGGCTCCTTTAAACTGCACATTTCCGGGTGAAACGTCGCGCTTGGATGATGTCACACCTTTCCATTGGACGACATTTAATACATAGTTCAGAGCCGGAAACGCAGCGAGCATTGCCCATAGCGTTTGGACGCAACTTAAGTTCCCGGAGGGGAACTAAGGTGAACCAGCACATGTTAAATGATGTTTGCAAGTTTGTTGCTGGGCTTGGTGGCATCCAGCTACTTTGGTTTAACAACTCTTGCAATTCTCTGCTAAATAAATGTAGCATTTTTTTCTCTTAACCACCAGTCGAAAAATACCCTTTATAGGAACTGTCTAGTTCATATATTGCCCATGTGAACAAAACGGCAAATTTGTGTTTAAGGTGAATTTACCCATCAGCAAAAGAAATTTGAAGTTTTTTAGATAACCTTGACAACTAAGATGAACCAGCACGCAACTAATATACTGATTGGTTAAAAAAAAATTAACATTAACATGAATATAACGTTCAAAAACAAAAAGCAGGACTTACCTTATTGCTATACAGTTCCAGAATTTAGTTCACTTTTGGATCAACATGGACAAAAGAGATGTTTATTTAGTAATGTTAAATATGGAGCATGAACACAGATTCACAAATGTGATGCTGTCAGTTCTGAAATAAAATGTTTAACCTGATGCATTTTTCTTAGAGGTCTTATAGCCAGCAGCAGTGTTTCGTGTATTATTCATGATGTTTACAGAGCATTTCTGGGCAGGGAAATAAGATCTATTTGATTTAAATTCATGTAGATTAGCCATTTAAGGTATATCTTCAAGCATTACATGTTCCTCACTGGGGCTATGACATAAAGCAAATACTTAAAAAAATAATTTAAATGTTAAATGCATTAGTATATTAACAATTCTACTAGTACCTACTCAACATTCACAATTATTGTATTACAAGAAACTCATAGAACTTGTTGACTGCTGAAAGTAACACCTTTGGCTAAAGAACTAGGAGGTTGCACTGAAAAACATCTGGTAGGAAAACATAACATTTTTGTGCAAAACTAATTACTTGATAAGTTATTTGAAAATAACTTGATTTTCAAGATACATTTTAATATTAAGAAATACTATCCTGCAATTCATTTTTACCAATTTTCTTTTGAAACACCAGAAAATTTGTGATTCACCTTAAAATGTGTTTAAGGGCCATGCTCAAGGAAAATTATTTTACACACACACACAAACACTATTATAATGTATGCATTAATCTTTTTTTTTTCTCTCAAGACAGTTCAGGATCCATGCTCGTTACAGTGAAATTACACATTGTAAATGATTTCAATAAGAACTGAGCATACAGCTTAACCTGTGACTATCAACATCGACATATAAACCAGCTACAGCTATGCTTAGATTTGCTGTTGATCAGTTATGGGATTGTAAATGTTTAATATTTAGCTAAGACCTAGAATTAGCTGGTATATGAGTAGTGTTTATAAAACTGTATACTGTATACAATGGAATATAATTTATAGTGAATTTCTCCTTAAAAATGATTCTCCATTTAAAAATAAACAATCCATAGACATTGTTTCAACCCCTTTAAGTATTTTTTTTCGTCATTGAGCTAGAATACCTCCACAAAGGAATGAAGACATGAGAGCAAGACAGGGTGGGGGAAAGAAAAATAAATAAATATAAAACTGAACACAGTCTTCTCTTAAGGGGGTGACACTAAGGCACATTTTTCATCCATAAAAGTATATGTGCCTGCTGGGACGGGGTGAATGAGGAGTGCTTTTGTTTAGGCAGGAAACCACAGTGAACTTGATAGGCCCTCTCGTCCATTAAATCACTGTGCTCTGCTTATTTATTTAGCCACTAGCCTCATTCTCTGCTCAGACTTTCTGCACTTCCACAAAAGATAGAGCCGTAAGTATGTTTTCTGAAGCAAAGTCTGAGTGTGAACTGAAAGCATCATTGTACGTGCCATGATTCTGACAGAATTTCTATAGGTCAGTGTGCACTCATGCAGAGGGGGTGTCTCTGAGAGGGGGGCCAATGTTTGTATCTATAGACAATTCAACCCTTCATTCACTCTTTTTCGCTGTTTGTTCAATATCACATGAATTGTACTTTTCTATTGTCTTTGTGTATCCAAGTGAATAAGCATTAAACTTCCATAAAAAGGCTTGTTTTCCCTTCCCCTGACTGAAGAATTTAAATGTTGTAATTCATCCGGCATGTTTCTAATTCAACACAGACCTTTTTTTAACTTTTGTGAAAGACAAGACTAAATCTAATAAGTTGGATGCTTTAAGTCTTGAGAAAATAATCAAAGTCTATTAGATTACAGTCTGCAATTGATCTAATTGTGAATGTCAAGAAACATAACATTTTGTCTTTCACTCTGCTGTTTTTAAAGTATCAGGCATGCTAAACAGATATAAAAATTTCTTGAATGTGACAAAAATAATTAAATAAATTATTTTTCATGTATTTAATATACTGTGAACACAATAGTAAACATACTCTAAAAACATTACATTGATCCACCTACTAGGTTATTATATATAATTAAGACTGCTAGTTTGCAGAGTTGACCTCAAATTTGGTTTATATTGACCAAGTTGCTGAGTTTAAATCAGGTCTGTTAAATTCAATTGTAGGGAGGCCAGGATTCTGGCACAGTTTTCAACCATGTATCAATGAACAAAGAGTTACTGTAGAGCTTTCAAACAAGCCTTAAGATCTTAATTAGTTGCATATGGTATGCGTGTCATTGTAACCTGGTCTCACAGCAGTTTGTGAAGTTGTCACAATATTTTATTTATTGGTGGAGAACAAGTAGTTCAGATTTTTATTTGACAACACTAACAGAACTATTTTAAACCACATTTTCACATACCACATTTATTCAGCATGCATGAATATAATTTTTTTTCTCCCACAAGCAGCTTGCAGTTTATATTTTATCCTTTTAGACTTATATAAGACTAAAAATGGACAAAAAGACTTAAACAGAGTTGATGGGTCCACCTCATATCATTACTCTTATGCTGCATTTCAAGCTGACAAAAACAAAAAGGATCAATGACTTTGATGAGTAACTATTATGTGAATTTGAAACTATTATGTATTGATGTGAAACTTTATTTAACAAATAAACGACCTTGTTTATTTTGTAAAGTTTTAAATTACAAATGCCTAAAAATTCATTCAGGAAAAAGGAAAATACACATTTTTCTCACTGAGGAAATGTTTAAGTCTCCTAGCCCAATTTAGTTTGCCTATTTTTGGTGTATTTGTTTGCTATCTATCAAGATCTTTATCTGCAATAGAAGAAAACTAAATAATTCTGTTTTAATTTTCAGGTACTTTTAAAATAACTTATGTTATAATTAGTTTGCAATAATAAACATTTAATTTGGTTGGGTAATATTGTCTAACATAAATAGAAAAGTGTTTTCTTTCTGTTCAATAGGCTACTGCAACCTTAAGTGTTAAAAAAAAAGTGTTCAACATATAAATCCCTTTTAAGTAACCCGGTGAACACACATAAAACGTACTATTTTTTAAATACCTATTGTTATTTATTGTAATTAAACCCCCTTCAATTTGTTTTGTTATTGTTCCATTAGCGCTTATCAAAATCATGTTTCAGTTATACTTTCTCAGCACTGATTTCTTACTTTATCAATTATTTGACAGCCTTTCTTGTAAACCTTTATTATCTGCATTTTTGTTTGTTTTCCTCTTGGCTAAGAAAGGTGTAATCTAGTGTTTAGTTTAAGACAGGCTAAGAGTAATGGGAAGTCATTTGAACATGTTTTGAGGCCATTCACATTATTCTTAAAGAGGCTGAGCCTAAACCTGCTAATTAGACATTTGTATTCATAGACTAAATAAACAGTGCTGGCAGGGAAAATCTTAGCTAACTGATTATTCTGATAATGAAAGTAAGGCAATGAAGTGTTCAGAGTGTGAGCTTTATAGCCTTTAATGCCAGCCACTTCCAATCCTAAAAGCTGCGGGAGTCAAATGGAAATCATGCCATTGGCTGGGAAACACTGAAAACTAATTAAGATCATTTACCTCCAGACCGACTTCTACAGGCATGCTATGATGCAGCTGCACTGAGGCCAAAGCCATTACTCACCTCCTCAAAGAAATGAAAGGGAAACCTGGAAGAAGAAGATTGAAAAGGATGAGAAATGTCACTGATAGCATCAACAGCTAAACTGGTCTGATGGTAAAGCACACTATGAGCTTCTGCCAATCACTGTGATCAACTGCTGGCCATGGAGAAATAATATCATCCAGGGTGTTCAAATGCAAAATTGTATAATAGTAAGGCTTGAGAATAGAACGAAAGCTTGTCATTTTTGTTATAACAATTGTGGAAACCAGAAATATTCAATTAATTTTGTGTAAACGATTTGGACTAAAAAACAGCACTAAAAGAACATCAATTCCTCCTTCTGTTTTACTGTGGGAAGACATCATCATTATGTTTTCTATTGCACATCTCTCAATCCATCTCATAAATGTATGATTATATATTTGTATCTGCTTTATAGTATATATTACCTGTTTAGACGATATATTTTTACACTAATGTATGCATTGTTGCATGCTGGAACAACAAAGTGGATTCTCAACGTAGGTTCTGCTCTTACTTGATTTTTCCATGGTAGGGATGACTTGATTTCTCCACATTAAGGACAGTCAAAGAAAAGAAATTTCACAAACATTTGTCTTTTCCAAAACAAGTACTTCCAGAGATAATAAATAACATTATGTGTATGTGTGTATGGATACTATTTCAAATATTTTATTAATTTATGAAAACGCACAATAAATATGCCATCTTTTGCCTTCTAAATTCAACTATTCTCAGCTCTTAGTCTATATAAACGAAAGGGAAAGGGATTTATAAAATCTGAATTACAGCATTTATTGGTTGTCTCTGATCATTCACGGATACTGTTTCAATATGAGCTTCATCTAAAACATATTGGTGGTTAACTTTGTTTAGAAAGTTGGCTTAATTCACGCAGATCTTTTTAACCCCTGCACACACAAAGGTCCAGGATTTTCCTGAGGCAAAGCAAGTCATGCAAAATGTAATCTATAATGCAGAATACTTCTTTGTGATTTATACAGAAAAGATTTATAAATAAAGTACCCCATAATTAATAAGCCCTATCTATTTTTGAGACAATCTTAGTAAGCAGAATGGCAAGTGTTGAAAAAAAGGCATTTGTCATCACAAATAATTAATTTCAGCTGTATTAATAATGCATGACACAAGTGTTTTGGGGCATATCTGGGAACATTTTAGAATTCAATTCGATATATATTTTCATATTTATTAACATATATGATTTTTATATATTATGTGCTGTCCGTGAAAGCAGGAACTGATTACAGAGTGAAAGATGGAACATCTTCCATATACACATTCTCTGTCAATCCCTTCGAATGGCCAGACAATTTGGTGTCTTCTGTGAGGAGATTTTGTCAACAAAAGGCATCCTTATATGAATAATAACACTATATCCTTTTCATCAAATTGTGTAATAGGATGTCTTGAATCATATTTCCATAATCTGAATTTAATGGATATAATCTCTATTGGAAAAACTGTGAAAATTTGAAAGTTGGCTATCCAAAGACATTTGCCTCAGACACAAGCTATACAAATGCAAATGTAATCTGCCTGTCCTCCTTGAGATCCTAATTGTTTGCAGCTGCAGTGCAATCTTTGAGATAAAAGCAGTATTTGCTTCTATTTGAGTCTACTCTAACTGGAGACGTCTTTCATGAAGGCATATCATTTAACCATTTCTGGCTCAAAGGAAAACAGATCAGTGTCAGCACCAGACGACTGCACACTAATCCATGGATTTGACTGAAGGTCATCTGGCTATAACATTACTCAAATAAATAGCTTAAAAGTGCAGGCATTGATGTCATGGGATTGAAGACTGTTTTAACCCCAACAGACTTAGCTGTAAATAGAATTAATAAGCACATCTATATAACCTGATTATTGCAATTTCATTTAATATACAGGTATTCTGTCCATTAAAAAAAACAATAAAATAAATGTCTAAAATAAATTGTAAATCAAGTTCAAATGAGCTTGTTCATGATGAAAAATAGAACCATTTGCTCTAGCCACACAACTGACTTGCAACAATTCTGATCTCATATTACAGGAAAAGGCAACAGAGATGTCATGGAATGTGCAAGTTTAAGCAGTAATGGAAAGAAGATCCCAGTTCAGGGACCGGACAGCCAGAGTATCAGGAGAAGTTTAAAGGGCAGATTGCTGTGCAGGGTTTGAGGTAAACCCTTTAATGCCACTTCGAATCTCTTGGCATACACAAGAGTCTTAAACAAAAGGAATTTAATAAATTTCTGATTTTATACATTATAACACACTCAGTTTTTCACTGAAAAGAATATATTTAAAATGCTATCTTATATTAAGTACACTCACTTGTACTTAAAAAAAATACTGATATGCAGAAACAGGTGCCAAAGCAGTACCTGCTTTAAGGACAAGGTTTTTCCTGTTTTTAAATCGGCTCATAGAAAATTGATGGGATATTTTGATACGATATGCAAGACCCAACAATGCAGAAGAGTTCTCAAAAAAAAATTTTGAGTAACGCTGACACAATATTCTCCTATTAGCTGTTTGCAAAAACTTTGAGGCCTAGCTGTGCAGTATCAAAGACGCCAGAGACACAAGAAGGCAAGTATAAACACATTTATTGAAGCACAGCACAAACCTTTTTAGTTTCGGGTTACAGGCTCGAGATGGATACTGAAGACAAACATTACGCATGACTAGGGAGCGACAAAGATAGAGACAGTAGCAACGATCGAGACAGAAGAGAACAGAACACAACATAAGCTGAGACAGTCAAGAGGCGTAGCTCAGCTGTTCCATTAGTTCGTGAGTGTTGGATGTACTATGCTTTAGTTGCCCTAAAATCTCTGTGTACTGTCGTTCCTCAGTTTTACACAAAGTTAGACAAAACGAATGCACTTTCAACAAAGGGTGCTGTGATGTTTCTGTAGTTGTCATTGCTCACAGCGGTCCCCCGTGAGCGCGATGTGTGTTGGGTGCTGTAACATGTAACATCCATCCATCGTACCTTCCCACCGTCATCACGTCTAATTTATATTTTGTTTAAAGTATGTCCGCCACAACAGGACACAGGAAAAACTGAAACGGTGTTGTTGTTTTTTAACGCGTTATACAGTTTTATAATATATATATATATTATATATATAATCAGTTGAGTTTGATCTGACAATTTAAGTTTATGCTTACATGTATGTTTTGATGTTATTGTTAACATCAGTCTGTGTCACTGAATCATTTGTCATCCTTCAGTCATCACATATAGTTTAGTTTAGAGACTTAGTTTACAGACTTTGACTAGCCAACTTTAATGTGGGGGTTTGCTATGCCCCACTACGTGTTTAAATTTTATTTTTCTTAATGTCACTGAACTGTGCTGCAATTCCATTTTGGAGTTTTTAACAAGCTAAACAGATTTCTTATTTTTCATGTGTAAACATACACAATAATTTGTAGCCAGCCAATGAATGAGTGAGTGAAAGTAGGTTGCTGTGAGACTAGTCTGCTTGTGGTCAGGGAATCGGCTTCATGATGGAATAAGAGAGAGATAAATTAATTGGGGACAATGACAAGGGCAAAGCTCAAAGGCAAGCAGCATGAGACGACTAGAGCATTTCAGCACAGCCTGACTCTCGTTAACAGTCCTCTGCATTTAGATGAGAAGAGAAAAATCCTCATACACACAGAACTCTTCCTATCATCATCCAATCTGACCTTGTTTTATGCTACTTGAACAGCTTAGTTGGTTTGAAGGAAGTAGTGGTTATTGAATAACCATAATCAAAAAGCTTAAACAGTTTATTTGGAATGATTCAAAACTATTTTGTCCAGATTCCTTGATTAATCCATCAGACCAACAAACAAATGCTCCGGGATTACTGTAGAGCAAAAGTCCTGGTTCTATTTAATGAGAGCAATCATAAACATAAACCCACCACATGGCCCTGACACGTTCGAATCTAGGCATGTGGATGATCATTCTAGCGCTGTAAAAAGTAAGCATCAATCAAGTTCATTTGTTGCCTATATGTATTGCCTATTTAAAACATGTACCAGAAAATGCGAGAGTTCCCTAAGTATCTTAGAGCATCGCCGAAAACAGATGAGTGGCTGTGTCCATCGCAGAGGATGTGCATCTTCATTAATGTCCAATCAAAATCCAATTACAGCCCCTATCGCAGCAAATTAAAGCTGTTTGCATTAAAATGCTACTGCTGGCTGAAATATTTCCAATCACTGCAACGCTTGATTATCACTCTGTCAGGATCAGCCTTTGGAAAATTAAGTATGGCATGTCAGGGGGTTTACATATTCCCTGCTCGTTTTCCTGGTGGCCTATTTATCACAAACTACACGAGAACACAAGCTTTTAGTGTTTGTAAAAGTAAACAGATTAATAAATAGTTTTGTTGTTCAATGTACACTTTTAGGTGGTAAGGTCAAGCTGGGTCCCACGGTAAAGAATTTATCAGAGATTGGCTTTGGTTAAAAAGTAATCTGGAGGGATTTGAGATAAATGTCATTCATTTATAGTTAGTTTTAATAAATAAAATGCAGTCTGTGACACAGATAACAGAAATATGCCAGCTATGATGGAGTGACAGGGAAGCCAAAAATAATCACCATCAGCTTTGCAATGGTGTAGTAACTCTGACATAGAGGCTGTCATTTAATCTGGTTAGCTCTACTTGACAACAATCATCAGAAGTCTCCTTGAAACAAGCCAGAGAGAAGGTGAACTGTCTCAATCACTCCTTTTACTCATTCATCAATTGAATTGGGAATGGCCAGAGGAATCCCCTTCTTTTTGTAATTTTAAAGCTGGAATCAGGAGGAAGGATTCAAACATAAGACTTTTGTTTTCACTTTATATGAACTGCTATTATGGTTTTTGAAAATAACCTCTCATATGGTGTGAAACATAGAATTAGGATTGAGGAACACCTAAACAGAGTTTTAAATCTGAAAGTGGTATGTGTATTGAGTTATTGTTTTTAAGACAGAGTCCCTGAAACAAGTACTTTTGAAAGCGAATCTTTTAGCTAGTACACTCTGACATCCGATTGTACTATGTCCCTCCCATCTCCCACATCACTCATTCATGCTAGGAAATTAAACTCATTCCCCAATCATCAACGTAATAACTCTCCATTGTGGATTGGAGTTCCATAATGGTGAAAGGAATGGAGGTTGAATGGAGGTTTGCAGTTTTATTTTCTCTGAAGTTATGAGAAATCAGACTAAGAGCTTCTAATTACCCCCATACACCACCAAGACCTTATACCACTAACATTGTGCAGTGTTCTCTGTATTTTCCTGATGATAAATTATGGTAATCTACATGCATACAATGCTAGATTCGTTTTTTTTCCAAAACATGGGTTTTTTTTAAAGAGGGATCAGTTTAGAGTTTATCTGGACTTTATTCTTCTTCCTTCTTCTGTAAATAATGTAAGTAATGTTTTTAAATAGTCTTGTATAGAAACTTTCACACAATGATCCTCTTACTGCAGTAAAATGTTGTCCAGGTACTTGAAAAATGCATATGTAGTTATCCAAGTTGTTTGTGAGATGTGTCCTTAAATTACAAATTAATGTATAATGCATTTATTCAAGACAGTTAAGACTATGTTTAAAAAGTATATATATTTATATATATACATTTATATATTTTAAATATATACAAGTATATATTTTTATATATCAATAAATATATTTTAGCTGTTAGATTGAGATACCTCTCTCTTTCTCTGGTCAGGTTTCCCCTTGCTATCCTTAAAACCGCACTTTCAAAAAGTTTGAAAGCCATGTAAACAGATTACAGTCGTTGGTTTAAATAGAGTTATAAGGGAAAAAAATATGTTTCATGTTCATTCCTGGAACTGTAATGGTGATATTTTAAATTGAGCTTTAACAGGAACAGCTAAAGTCATAGTCATCTTGACAGGGGTTTTTGAGTAATGTATATGTAGTAATTACCTCAAACAATTATTTGAAAGATGATTTGTCACAAATTAACCATGCCCATACAAAATCAAATGGGTAATGGCAGCAAACATTCCCATATAGCTGATAAAGCTTTTAGAATGTTTGCCATAATAGTACTTATTTTATAACTTTATTCCTTATGTCATAATTTGACTCTTGTCTTGACCTTGTCACCTGAGACATAAATGAAAAACGTTTTTTTTATCAATCATTTTAACATTGATTAATATCTGTTAAAATCATAATTTCTAAACCCCCTAAAGCAATACCAATATCATGTCTAGCTTTCTCATTAAACACATTTAATTTCATTTACTTTCATTTCATTTTCAAATAAATATTACATTTGTCATGCTAATGTAAAAGCCCTTGTTCCAGAAATGTGAACATCATTATACTTACACAGTTTTCAATAAAACGTTCAAACTAATTTTCAATATATTGTTCTTTTTCCGCAACCATGTAGTTTCAAGCAACAGATAGCTTGAATTGCTTTTAGTTAACTTTGATTGTACTTTATTTAAACCTTCATTCCACATTTTGAAGCAGGGCCGATTTAATTCCAAATGCTTTAATTTGTGCAAGCCTGTTTGACTCATTCCACACTTAATAGGTGTAAGAAAGACCAACTAAGTGGCACTTTAAAAAACAGTTACTGACTCAAGGAAAATTAGAAAATGAATTCCATCACACCTTGCATCTTAGTGCCCTACAGACTTAGAGTCTCCTCCAAACAAAATGCCCATTAATGTGCTACAGTAAGTAATTGGAGAAGAAGAGAAAGTTCAAAGTAATGTCACTGCCAGTATGATCCACTACAAAGTAGAAACTGATAGCAGCTCAGAGACTCCCAAACTGTCGGGTTCTGTTTTTGGTTAATTCCTTTAGGTTTTTATTGTTGTTAAGTCTTCTTGTTTTCTATCTTTATAGAAAACTCCTGTTTATTTCTTTGCACTTTGTAAATTCCCGCCAGTCTTGTTCACTGTCTTGATTGATTTCCACCTATGTGTAATTGTTCCAGGTTCAGTTGAGTTAAGTCACCTGGCTGTCGTGCGTTTGGGTTTTGTTACCACCCTTCTCTTTTGAGAATCCTGACACAAACACAAAATTTATATTTGATACTATCAGTGGGGTCAAAACAACTTTTTTTTTACTTCAGTTAGATTTGGATAATTGGAACAGCTAGAGCCCATTGACCAAAAGTTCACATAAGGTTCAACAAAGATCTATTTTTGCTGTTTGCTAATTAAAAATGCAAATCAAATTTCACACAAGAGGGATGGACCTCATGTTAACCTTCAGGCTCTCAAAATACAAAGTCGGAAGCTTGTTCGTAGCTAATTAATAATAAGATATAAAGAGTGATGTAATGTTTAAGGAGCAAATCGGATTTGCGCTCTTGGTTAACTCACTTACGAACACATTACCTCTTCAGGCCAAGACTGATGTGTCCGAGAGAGGAGACTGGAGTTGAGCTGTGGTAAGAGAGAGGCATAACTTGATTAAAAAAGAACTCCTTTTCCTGCACGAATCATCTCTGATGGATGAAATGAACCACCATGCCAGTTAGCCAGGCCGTTGAATTGAAGGTTCCCGGAATATTCGTCTGATTGTTCCCGCTGATTGTAACACTTCTATACCGGCAGGTCTTTAAAAAGAAATTCTATCTGCCCAGCTGGGGCCTTCTTCCTCTTCTTCAAGGCTTTTAACTACATGGTCAGTGTTTGTGTGGACCATGGTGCAAGTGGAGAGATTTTGTTAAAAGGTGAAGCAGATTGCATCAACTTGGGGAGTGCATGAATGTTACATAAATGGTTTACAAGATTAATCACATGCTTATTATCATCCATTTTAACGTTAACAATGACTAATCTGCCTGGGTCTAAATATTTTACTCAATTCTAGTTGAGTAATGTGTTTCAAGAGTAAACAATATATCCAATTTGACTAAGATTGCTAGTTTTCACTGATACAAAACCAAATATTATGTTTGTTCAAAATTTTGGGTCAAAAAGAGATGGAAGAGGAGCAGTAAGTTATTCAAAATGTGGACAACCAATTGATTCCTTTTAACTGCCATGTGCAACAGACCCAGCAGGAGTTTTTGGGGTCATCTGGTATGAGGAATTTCAATCGTCAGCTTTGGACATATGGAAAATCCATACTGTGCGCAGGCAGCCTGAAACAACTTTCAATATTTAGTCCTTCAAGAGTTGTTCTTCAATGGACCTTGACATTTATCAGATAAAAAATTGCATTATGGTGATTTTTGTATAGTTTTTTTTTTACAGAAAATGCATTTTTTAGAAGCTAAATTTTTACAAATAGACATTAATTTTTTTGAAATAGACAAATGTTCACAGCTCAATTTTTTAACATTATAGTGGTGTTCATTGAAATGGTAAAGCAATTTACATAGACATTACTTTAATTCTTTTTAACCATGTACACCTTTAATAAAGTATCATATTTAAAAAAAAAAGTTAACCTAGTTTTACGAGGATGTCCCTTGTGTGAAAACCTTTATCATAACAAAATGCAGGTTTTGTTTTAATTGTACTACTTTAATTATCAGGACACATACTAGTCTGACATAATAATATAATACATTCTCATATTTTTCAAGGTTTTTTCAAAAAGCCGTCTATGAGACCCTATTAAAATTTCATATGGAAGATTTCAAGTTAATTGAACATTTCGTTATCTAAAGGGACAGACTGTCACACTACATCCTTTTGGATATGCTACTATGTACAGTGGGACAAAAAAGTATTTTGTCTGCCACCAATTGTGCAAGTTCTCCCACTTAAAAAGATGAGAGAGGCCCGTAATGTTCATCATAGATAGACCTCAACTAGGAGAGACAAAAGGAGAAAGAAAAATCCAGAAAATCACATTGTCTGATTTTTAAAGAAATTATTTGCAAAATATGGAGGAAAATAAGTATTTGGTCAGCTACAAACAAGCACGATTTTTGCCTCTTATAGACCTGAAACTTCTTCTGTAAGAGGCTCCTCTGTCCTCCAATCGTTACCTGTATTAATGGCACCTGTTTGAACTCATTATCAGTATAAAAGACACCTGTCCACAACCTCAAACACTCACACTCTAAACTCCACCATGGCCAAAACTAGAGAGCAGTCAAAAGACACTCGAAACTAAGTTATAGACCTGCACCAGGCTGGGAAGACTGAATCTGCAATAGGTAAACAGCTTGGTGTGAAGAAATCAACTGTGGGAGCAATTATTAGAAAATGGAACACATACAAGACCACTGATAATCTCCCTCGATCAGAGGCTCCACACAAGATCTCACCCCGTGGGGTCAAAATGATCACAAGAACGGTGAGCAAAAATCCCAGAACCACATGGGGGGAGCTAGTGAATGACCTGCAGAGAGCTGGGACCAAAGTAACAAAGGCTACCATCAGTTACACACTATGCCACCAGGGACTCAAATCCTGCAGTGCCAGACGTGTCCCCCTGCTTAAGCCAGTACATGTCAAGGCCCGTCTGAAGTTTTCTAGGGAGCATTTGGATGATCCAGAAGATGACTGGGAGAATAACATATGGTCAGATGAAACCAAAATAGAACTTTTTGGTAACAACTCTACTCGTCGTGTTTAGAGGCGAAAGAATGCTGAGTTCCAGCCAAAGAACACCATACCTACTGTGAAGCATGGGGGAGGAAACATCAAGCTTTGGGGCTTTCTGCTAAGGGACCAGGACGACTGATCCGTGTAAAGGAAAGAATGAATGGGGCCATGTATTGTCAGATTTTGAGTGAAAACCTCCTTCCATCAGCAAGGGCATTGAAGTAGAAACGTGGCTGGGTCTTTCAGCATGACAATGATCCCAAACACACCGCCCGGGTAACGAAGGAGTGGCTTCGTAAGAAGCATTTCAAGGTCCTGGAGTGGCCTAGCCCGTCTCCAGATCTCAACCCCATAGAAAATCTTTGGAGGGAGTTGAAAGTCCGTGTTGCCCAGCGACAGCCCCAGAACATCACTGCTCCAGAGGAGATCTGTATGGAGGAATGGGCCAAAATACCAGCAAAAGTGTGTGAAAACCTTGTGAAGACTTATAGAAAACGTTTGATCTCTGTCATTGCCAACAAAGGGTATATAACAAAGTATTGAGATGACCTTTTGTTATTGACCAAATACTTATTTTTCACCATATTTTGCAAATAAATTCTTTAAAAATCAGACAATGTGATTTTCTGGATTTTGTCTCTCCTAGTTGAGGTCTATCTATGATGAACATTACGGGCCTCTCTCATCTTTTTAAGTGGGAGAACTTGCACAATTGGTGGCTGACTAAATACTTTTTTGCCCCACTGTATATTTTGCAGACATTTTTCAAACATGCTCATTGTACTATGTTATGTATATTAGTGCAGAATGTGCAAATCATTTATTTAAAAGCCCTCAAATTTGCTGTACAAAATATTCAAGACTCATCACCAAATGAAAATGTGCTTTTCCCACTCACTTCACAGTTCTCTAGATTTTGAAGGCATGGGATTATTCTCAACTGGCACTGAAACCATTTGTGACCTACTTTAGACAAAAATACTATATGAGACATATCTCCTTGCGGGTTGGTAACCAATCACTTCTCAGATCTGACATCTCTTGACTGGATTCATGGTTTCTCGGGTCAAAACAGGATGACACTCCTCATTCTCCTATTCGTTTTTTCCTGGGAGACCCAGTTTCCCCCAGGAAGGTAGCCTCCAAGAGCTGCCCTGCATGCTAAGTGTAGTGTCCCAGGTTCTGTCTGAAGACTCTTGGAGAAACTCCAAAGAGCATGTGTGAATTGATGTTATACTTTCTATATTATATTTTTATACTATTATATTTTCAGTAATTCCTTGGGCATTTGCAGTAGCAGAGGTGATGGTGTTTAGACTGCCCCATATGAGATCACTTCAGCACTATATCAAACTCTGTAAATGTGTCTGGCATTTGCTGACTGTGAAACCACATTGCCTCTTCCATCAAAGATGTTTAAGAGGCATCCGGTTCCTCCTTGCCAGTGTCTTGCTGATTGGGATTTCCATACATTTTTTACTGACTTCCGATCTGCTGTAAAATGTGTATGAATATGAGATTCTGTAACTCCTGTTCAAAATGAATTGAGACAAGTATATCTTGAATATGTTTAACCCACTCATTTAAGTGGGTCTTCAAAGAAACATGGAGATATGTAGACATGTGAGATATATAACAGATTGTTTCCCTTGGAAACTAATTTTACAAATGAATATGAAACCGGATTTATGCTTCGGGAAAGCAGCCACCAAGAAATTTGAAATTAAATCATGCTGTAATTTAAGTAAACCATGCATTTGGAGCATGACTAAGACACCACAGGATGACTTGTGAACAATGAAACTGAGCTTGCAGTTTATCATGAATGGACTGATCCTTTATTTGAACAAAGACAAAGTACATCACTCCCCCTTCACCGACATTTATGGCCTGTCTCCTCCTGCCAGACTTACCCGGGTCTGCTAAATAAACACAGGCACACAGCTGAGGATCATGTTCCACTCTCCATTTCAGCTAATACCTTCACTCTGTAACCGAAACTTTGGCATTGTTGTCTTTTTGCTGGCAACTGGAAATTGGCTACTTTTTTAGGATTACAGGGAGTTTTCAAGTAAGAACAAAATTACGCCTCACCTTAACCAGGGATTTACCAATTGACAAAGTTTTGTATTTATTTCAAAGTCAGCTGAACAGCAGTCCTTGAAAGCACTGCTTTAATCACACCAAGTATTTCATCTTTGCCATGCTACTAATCTGCATGCTAACTAATTTAAGAAAAGTTTTAGGAAGTTTTTCAAGCAAAGCAAGGAATTAATTGTCAAACAGCCTCTGTTCAATTTTACTTCAGTCAGTGACACTACCTGTTTTAAGTTCAAACATGTCAACTTCCAAATAATGGGCACATACTATAGGGTATTTTTTGTTTTCTAAATATCAGATTAGTTTTTTTTTTTGCATTTTCTAATAGTTTTAAAAGAAAAGAAAAAAAAGGCTCCTAAACATGAAATGCAATGTACAGCTGTTTGTGAAAAAAAAAACTTGTAAGCTGCTAACTTCTTGTATTTTAACAATGGCAAAAATTTTAGCCTAACAAAAATGCAATTGTCTGTAGGATAGAAAAAAATATTTTCCAAACAAGCATAATTGTATAAAAAACAACTACCAGAATTTCTTAAGTTTCCTTTTAATGGATTTTAATTGCCAGCAGGACAAAAAACAGAGTAATACAATTTTTAATTTCTTCATAGAGAGCCTGTTAGCTGTCGTATATTACATTATATCTGTGATGAAGTGTTAATTAGAACATTTGATGCTGAAAGGAAAGCATGATATCATTACTGATATTGTCTTTTGTTTGATGCACGTCAAAGTAAAATCGCCTGAAGGATAGAATGGCTTGATAGCAGACTGCATTGTTGAGTCAACTCTATCTTAGTATTGTGACTTGTGGTTATGCACTGAGCGTATAGACTTGTATGTCCAGATAAATATGCCCAATGATACTTTCCAACAGCAGAGCTCTAGCCACAATTATTGAATTAACCTGCAGCCCTCTGGAGAGTTATTAAAACACCAACTCAATCTCAACACCACCGTCTCTTCCTATACATTACATCAATATTATCCATAACATAGCTCTATCAGCCTGAGACCTCTATGTCTCTATACAACATTGCGTTATAGGAAACCATGTCATTTACAGTACAAATAATGTACTGTAGAGGGGAAAAAAAGAAAACTATCAGAATAAATTGATTTACTAATTGTTTCAATTAAACTGCATTTATATTTTTATGATAATGATATCATAAAAGATAATGACATCTAATGATAGAATAGCATCACAGTGGCGCAGTGGGTATCACGTTCGTCTCACAGCAAAAAGGTCGCTGGTTCTAGGCTCGGCTGGGGCTATTTATGTTTGGGGATATTTATGTTTGCATGTTCTCCCCATGATCGTGTGGGTTTTCTCCGGGTGCTCTGGTTTCCCCACAAGTCCAAAGACATGCGGTATAAGTGAATTGAGTAAGAACGATTGTCTATAGTGTTAAAGTGTGAATGATTGTGTGTGAATGTTTCCCAGCGATGGGTTGCAGCTGAACATAAAACATGTGCCAGAGGAGTTGATGGTTCATTCCGCTGTGGCGACCCCGAAAGGGAAAAAGCTGACATGAAAATGGATGGATGATAAAATAATATAGATTTTAATACCACACAATATTCTCTGCTTTAATATCTTCTGACAGAATTTAAATACACATGAACAGGATCTTGCTGTTTAAAGATTAATGCTATTGTTTCTTTTCCTTTTTATTCTATCTCTGTATTTCATAAACGTGTTTCCATTGCAGCACATTAACCTATGCATATTTGCTATGCTTGGATAAGGTTTAATTACATTAGAAAGACTTCATGGAGCTTATCTGATTAACCCTGGAAAACTCTATACAAAGTGGAGCCAACTGTGCAAACAGCCACACTGAGAAAGGCTAAAGTTTAGCTTTTTGGACATTCCTTGGCTCAATTTTAGGATAGAAAAAAATCCCCATTGAGGATATGAACGTATCTGGGAAAAAATTATTTTGGGTCAGGTAACTCTGTAAGGCCACTTGTTTAAACATCAGCACAGAATCATTACCAGCTCAAACATAGAGGTTTTAAGCTTATAAATCAAAGGGCAACCCTCCACTCTCACTGCTTCTACGCAATAGGAAGTGACAGAACTGTAGCATTGTGAGCAGCCGCAAGGGGGTTGGGGTCAGAAACAGGCTGTCAATCACTTCAATTTTAAAACTGCCCAATTTTGGAGCTGAAAAACATGTTTACACCGCTGGAGTTGTAATGTTTTTTTTTTTTTTTTTCATATCGTTAGTTTTGACTTTCATGAACACTCTGAAGGGGGTGAATTATTTAAATTGCTTTGTTTAAAATGTAATAAATTTAAACATTCCACCTATCAGATGTCTTCGCTACATCCATGTCCGCCATTCTGGACCCAATTATGGATACCGGAAAGTGATGTTGCCCATTTTTTATTACGTTCCTCATTCATATGAAACATTGTTATTTGACAATGCTACGACCATGCTATATACAGTCAATGTTATGAATTCACAGAGTTTATTGGTTTTAGCAGTTTTTAATAGAATCTCACTAGTATTGTGAGTGAAATACTCTTGATTATCAATCCAATGTTAATCTCTGTTGACTGCTGGAAACTGTACATCAGTGACAACATACTACTGTCTACATAAAAAAACTCTCAGGTCAACAAGAGTATGCCCTACATCATAATAATGTAGAAATACCCATGCTATGGAACATATTATGCTAATTAAGGATTTCAGCATTCACATAAAGGATACAATCCAAAATGCAATGTTAACTTTCAAATTTGCTGAATATTTTCTACAGATAGCCATTACAGCTTTGATTGCAGCAATTGCAGGACATTTAATTACAAACACATTGTCATGTAGCACTTTTGTCTTCTTTCATATGGAAATTGGAACTTCTGGAGTGAGCCAAAGGGTCAAGTGCCACGCTCAAAGGTGAAAGTGTTCAGGGGCAGATGTGGAATGCTAGTAATTCTCCTGCTATTGGGTCACTCCTATCTCAAATTGAACTCCTTAACCTCTGCATCTGGAGCTCTCTTCTAACGTGTGACAATGGCACACAACCAACATATGGGATATATTTACAATACAAAATAAATTAAACAACAAGAGATTTGCAGACGGTTGTGGCTTTTTGAAGTATAGCCATTTTAATAAAAAAAATTAATTGCATGGAAAAAATATGTACTAAACATGAACATTACTTAATACTTATGAAACACTACAGAATACATTTTCAGAACAGGAGAAAAACTGACAAAAATACAAACAAAAAGCTTTCAGAAATCTTTTTGTCTAAACCGGTCATTTTTGTTTAAAACAGTCAACAACCTTGAATACCATAAATTCATGTCTACAAACATGCCAAAATTTTCTACTACTTTGTATGTCAAGTATTTCACATTAATTTCATAATGGTATAATTGATTTTAAAAAGTAAGTGAATAAAATCATGATCCAAAACATAGACTTATGCTAGATTTAAGTGACTTTCCAAAATGACTTTCCAGAAGCGACGAGGAGAAAAGTTCCATAGAGATATTGTAAAAAACTTTATCCATATAAACTTTATTCATCATGAGTTTTGCCTATGCTCTTGACGCTTTTTTATTTATTTTTACAAGAAAGAAGTCTTTCTGCAACAGCCCACGCTAAAGCTATACAATAAATGCAGCTGCATCCCCATTCCTAACGTCCCTTAATAGTTGAGATGGAGATAAGATCGTTAGATTCTTGAATTACTGGTCTTTGGAGCATGCCCCAGCTGCACTCTGTATTTAATCGCTGCAGCAGCATCAACAACTGGCATCTTCCATTTTAGGAAATTATAAATGGAACAGTTCATTTTTAGATTGTGTACATGGAAACTCAGTTTCAGTTGTTTGCAGAGTAGACATTTTGAAGATGTTAAATGAAGGCAATTTTTTAAGAGTTCACAATTTATAAAAGACATATTATATATATGTATACTTTTAGAGACGCCTGGTCCCAAATAACTGTATTCAGTTAGCAGAAGATGGCTTTCTTTTGAGTGAGAAGCTCCTAGTAGAAAAGAATCCAAGAAGGATATCTCCCGGGATTTACTGTACTTCAAAAATGGCTTTTGTTTCTCTAGCCACTGGCAAAAGAAAAAGCAGAAGCATAAAGTCAAAGTTCTTTCAGAGCCAAATGCATGTACTTATGAGACAGTAAACCCTGCCTGAAAGAAAGGAGGGAAAGTGCTTTGTGTTTAAATGTCACAGTGACATGGGAATAAAAAAGCAGGGCTCTGATGAATTGATGGATGGATGGTTCAATGGATGGATGGATGGATAAATGAACAATAGGTTGGTGAGTTGGCTGGCTGGACGTATGCAATAATATGTTCATTTCATTAGTTCAATGCAATTAAATTGTCTTTGTGTTCATTAAGTTTCAGGTATTGGTGTAATTTTCCCTTTTAAACTTACTTTATTCCCAAAGTTCCTTTTAACTGAATAATACACTATGGCTTTATGTGTGTCTCATAAGATAGCATGGATACACTTTTAATTGAGATGGATAGATAGACAAACAAACAGATAGGGCAAAATGGTTCAGCCTTGGTCTTTAACTTGTTTTCCCCATGTACTGAAGCACTTGACCTTCATTCCTCTGTGTCAGAATGATTACCAATTGCTGCTGTGTTGCTCATTTTTCCCCATCAACATGGGGACAGAGGCCTGGGAGTTTAATTGCAGCCAAAGCAACAAACAACTGCATGTTGACAATCAGGTCTTATTAGATTCCCGCTTGCATTTTCCATTCCTGTCATTCAAGCAAGGCCAAGGTTGGATGAGGCCATTAATATTCAGAGCATTCTAACACATTACTTGAGCTCTAAAAGAATGAGGATTGCTTCATCTGTCACAGTTTTGACAAAAAGGAAGTTCCAAGCACAAGAACGACAGCAGAGAAACAGTTTATAACTCCTGAACAGGAAAATTGAAAGAATGGAGAACATGTCTGGGGCAATGAGTGTAATCTGAGCACATACTGGGATTTTGTGGTTAAATGACTGGTTAAAAGTGATTAAGTGTTGGTGACAAGATTTTCAGAGACGTTCCAAAGCATCAATTTTGTGGTTAGTCATTCACATAAGGGGAAATCAAAACAGACACTCCTAAAATTGCTGTTTACAGAGACATAATATTCATTCATGCATCTTCATGTCGGCTTTCTTCCCTTTCGGGATCGCCACAGCAGAATGAACCGCCAACTCTCTGGCATATGTTTTACGCAGCGGATGACACATTCACACTTTTAACACTATGGTTCTTATTCAATTCACTTATGTCTTTGGACTTGTGGGGAAACCGGAGCACCCGGAGAAAACCCACGCGATCACGGGGAGAACATGCAAACTCCACACAGAAATGCCACCTGCCCCAGCCGAGCCTAGAACCAGTGACCTTCTTGCTGTGAGACGACCGTGCTACCCACTGCGCCACCGTGACGCAGACATAATATTACCTAAAAAATAAGCCTATCCTTTTATACACAGACAAAAAAATGTACTTTTTAAATGTTTTTAATCACATATTTAATCACTGTTAGATTAACATTAGTAAATTGCTAATTCAGAAATAGTAGTTTTTTTACAGATAATTTACACAAAATTTAAATAAATATACAATCTATGTTATTAACTGTTATTAAACATGATAAACATAGTTTAACACATAATATATCTTATATTTATTCATTTATCCCTGTAATTTAAGGCTGTGTAACTGTCTGTGTATTTTTTACAGCTAATTAATTTACTAATAATACAAAAAGCAAGAGTAAAGTAAAAAATTTTGAAATCACAATGTAATATTTACATTTATTAATATGGCAGACATTTTCCCAGCAATGGGTTGCGGCTGGAAGGGCATCCACCGTGTTAAACATATGCCAGAGAGTTGGCGGTTCATTCCGCTGTGGCGACCCCGAAAGGGAAGAAAGCCGACATGAAGATGAATGAATGAATGAATGAATTTGGCAGACACTTTTGTCCAAAGCGACTTACAGTAGAGGAGAGAAAGTATGCAACTTGTTACACAGTTAAAGCTTGCTCATAATAAAAATTGTATCAACTGATCAATAAACCATAGCAGGAAGAATTGTTTTATAGTAGGTGTTCCCTGAAGAGAAGAGTTTTCAGTTGCTTTTTGAAAGCGTTTATTGTTGCTGCATTCCTGACTGGATCAGGGAGTTTGTTCCACCAGCCAGGGACAGTGAGAGCGAAGGTTCTGATAAGAGATTTTCTGCCTTTGGAGGACGGAACCATGAGTCGCAGGCTTCTGGAGGGCATGTAGGAGTGTATGAGCTTTTAGAGGTAAACAGGGGGTAATTTGGAGATAGTTTTGTATGCCAGCGTCAGTGATTTGAATTCAACACGAGCTGCAATGGGGAGCTAGTGAAGAGTGATGGAGAGGAGAGTAATGGTTCGGTAATATATAACCATAACAGTCTCATAGTTTATCACTTACCCCCAAGGAAATGCAAACGTACAAATATGGGATACAATTTTAGATATTGTTGTATCAACACCAATAGTCAGCTGTGGGACTCCTTCACATGAGAAAACTTATCGAAGTGAATGGACCAAGAAACTATGAAAAACCTCTCCAGCTACTTCATCTGTTAACAACATAAGCAAAACATTGACTTTTGAGTTAACTTGCACAGTCTTAATTTTGCATCTGAACTGATGCAAGGCAATCTGTTCACTGCCACTTCAACTTTAAACCATTGATGACAAAAACATCAAACCTGGGTGATGTTTTTCATTTTGAATGAAAACAATTTGTATTTCTGACCTCTGAAACAGTCCCCTGTCATTTGGTTTGTTTGATCAGAGGAGGAACAATGAATTTAAAGCTCTGGGATGACATAGGGTAAGTAATTGACTTATTTAAATTGCTTGGAATAAAGTATCTCTTCAAATATTTATTATATGGTTTAGGTTGAATGTCTTAACCCTTGTACGTTGATCCATTTTCAGTTTTCATCAAAAGAAAAAAAGTATCCACCCAATTATTATTTGATAACTGAGATCATTGTCTGTGAAAAATATATATCAGAACAATTTTTATTTTGTGGGGGGTACACCGTATACCCCTACACATTTACATAGCATGAAAGGTGTTCGGTTCTACTAGACTCTGGGCATGTTAAAATGTGAAAATTGTAGATTCCGCACCTTTATTCCTTCTTCTCACACAATCATAAATCACTTATAAACATAATAATTCACGTTTTAGTATAAAACTGTATGATTGAGTGAATTAAAAGCTCCAAAATGCAATTGGTCTACCAGACCCGCCAGCCCTGTCAAAGTGATGAGTGTGACAATGATGAGTACATGAGTATGCTTTAAATACTGTGTGAAGAAATAAGGTTAAATAACAATAAATAAAGTATATTTTCTGTTCATATAATTTCTTGGTTAAAGTAAATATCTTTTAAGCATTTTATAATAAAATATTTTGATTGGGTGAATTAAAATCCCCAAAAGGCAATCGGTCCACCAGACCTGCAAACACTGTTAGGGTAACAAAAACATAACCATGCAAGTATTAAAAATTTAGAGTTTTTAAAGTTTTTATTAATAACTTTTTACAGGTATGTATTTTTTATTTATTCTGATTTATGCACCATATAGGGTGTTTCCAGAGCAAGCTCTGCATGTTGTTGTTTGGCAAATGCACCCCTGGGCAGAAGATTGTTAGTTTGTTTCATGCAAAAAGATTTTTCTAAGCAGCTCTAAGAAAGTCCTTTCAAGCAACTTCAGCCTTTGTGTACTTGAAACCTGTTTATATAAGAGTTCCTAATTTACATTCCAATGGTGCTCCATCCAAAATGTCCAGCCCATTGAGACCTGATGTATTGTTCTGACTCTGTCCTGTGGAAAGGCACCAAAAAGAGGTCTAGTGCTTTCTTGCATGCAACTATGGTAACAGTAATCTTTTAATGTAACAACAGATTACAGACACATAACATCACCTCTACTTGGTTGTAAAACAATAACTTACACATTCACTACAAAAAAAAACTTTTGATTAATGACACCTAAATATGTTGAATAAAAATTTATATTTTTTCTACAGTAAGTAGCTAATGTTGTTACTCAAAAACCGCTATTCACAAAAGCTTTGCATGCACTGATTTGTTAATTTATATGTTGAATAAAATATATAATTGCAAATATAAAAGAAAACAGACTATTCTTTTTGGATTAGTTTTATTACTTCCTTAAAGTATTTGTGTTCAAAACGTCTCTGTTTTGCTGATTTGTAAAATTACAATTTAATAGTAGGCCATCTAAAATATTTTACTGCTAATGTCACATTTTTAATATGATTTAGTATTTAACCATAATCATCTTTCAAATGTTAACTTGGGGTTCATAATCTCCTCACCAAAAATTAATATGTATGTAGAAAGTTGGAATGAGTTTGTCCCCTTACAGGTATATGGAAACTCACAAAGTGATACAACCAGTACTGTGTTGGTTCATCCAAAAAAAAAAAACAGGAAAGTGTGTCCTACACAAAAAGTTACACTTCTGAAAATCCTGACCACTTAGTACAGTTTAAACCACCTAAAAACCCAATCTGGCATGTTAAACCTTAAGACCACAAAGCTTGAAAAGGTATTGATGAAGCTCTGTTATCTCATGAAGAGAGAAAATTAATGATGTATGAATAAAGTTCAGTAAGTATAAATCAAACAATGTGGCATAGACTTAAAGCAGATGGGATTTAAAAAAGATCAATGAAAAAAATAAATAAAGTCTTACTGCAGTTCAGCGATTTTGAGCACTGATTATTGAGGGCTATAATTATTTACAGTTTAGTAAAAAGCCTAAAGGACTTAATAAACCACATCAGCTGCAAGCTACAGTAAATACTTGTGGCCATCTGAAGTGTAGTTTGACATGTATTTTCTATTTGTTATAATATGTCAAAACGTTGGTGTTTTTTAATTAGTTTCTAACCCCTTTTCTCAAAATCTCACGAGAAAATATATTCACATTTTAGCCTCAAAAAGAAAATTGTACCATTCTGTTTATTTCTCAATATGAAGAGCAACTACACAAGAAGAGACCTACATGATTTGCAAAAGCACAATATGTGGGTGATTATGTCTGTCACTTGAAAAAACCCACGAAGACAGGCTAAAAGAGAAGGAAAGCTCTTAAATATTTCAACTGTATAAGCGTATATTACCACATGTTTTTGCCTTCCAGTACATAGCCTGGACTACAATCAAATTGTAAAGCTGTTTTTTGGAACAAGCTATGCATCTGAAATATCTTCTAAAGTAAGATAATAATCCTTTCAAAGTCTGCAAACTCATTTACTGTTATATGAGAAGTAAAAAATTACATCAAGGAATTCTACCAGAAGATAATTTTAAATAAAATGTTTTGGGGATTGTGTGGGATGAAATAAATGAGCATGTTGATTGGGCTTTTCTTTATTGTAAGATTGTCTATCCTTCTCTAAGATCAATACTGTGTACGAACCAATAAGCAGATTATTGTATGTTCAATTGATGGCTAAGAGGAGTTTATGCATAGGGACAGTAGGACAAACAGGTTTGCTTAACAGATCTGGCACTTGGTTTCGTTTGTAGGAGTGAGCTGTCAAGACAGAAACCTCCTCAGGGGGCAAGCGTAAAAGAACCGGCACTTTTTCTTCTTTCACTCCTCATCCATCTCTCTCTCCCTCACTCAGTAACCAGAAAGCTGTGCAGTATGTTTTTGTATGTGTCTCCACAGGGTTTTGACAGAGTGTGGATACCTAAAATCTTGTTACAAAAACACTGTTTTTGGTTGAGCCACTTTTTAATATTGTATTAGGTTTACAAAAAAAGGTTGCAAGAGCTGCTGAAGTACAAGCAAACAATTTAAGTTATTTTCCCATGACAGCAGAGATCAAATTTTCTTCTCTGTTGTTTATGATTCGAATGATTTATTAGAATATTAAAATTATGTAATAGTTTGTTTTAGTTAATAAAATAATAATTTAAGATATATTATAGAATGTTTATTCAACTGCATTTTTAAATAACCATGAAATTAAACATAAAAGACAAAAGGTTAGGAGACAGATAAAAACATTACACATTAACACATAGACACATAAACAAGGTTTTTTCTTCTTAGAGTTGTTGTTAAGCCACCAAAGCTAGTTTTTAAGCAGCTTTGGGTGCATGGAAGCTGTAATGCATGCACATTTAAGTAGATGTGACTGTCCATTTAGACATATGATGATTACATTTCTGGAAATGTATATATTACAATAAATTACAGGCAACTTAAAGTCAGGTTTGAGATTATGGTCAAAACCATGAAGTCCCTCTTTCCATAAACACACCTGACAAGTGAAATAATGTTCCTTCTTTTTTAACAAAACTCCTAATTAAATTACAATAAAATAAACTTACTCATGTATGACTCTTATAGTAGGCTTATAGTAGTCTTTTAAAATCCCTAAAATCTGTATGTAGGAAGAATTTGGTCCAGCAGTGTGTGGGGTTGCCCAAGTGTCCTGTGCATCCCGGAGCATCTGCTGGTATCTCCATAGGGAAATGGGGATGATTCTATGCCATCCCTCAAGCTCTGCCATGGTCACTGCCGCAGTATCAATTTATATCATGTTAACTTTTCCCAAGCAGCACCAGGTGCTCAATTAAGAGACAGGCCCAGGGCCAAGACCGTGCCAAAGACATTCTATAAATCACTCTCCATTAGAGGCCTGCTGGCCCCATCCAGAGCAGCCTTGTGCCATCTCTTCCTCCAGCTTATGGGACACTTCATAATCCAGTTCTTAAACATGGTAAAGAGGAAGAAAATAACTAAAGCTTTCACAAGTTCACACTTACACAAAATTAACCTAGTAGTATGAAGCAAATTGTGGTAAGCTCTGGGTACAACCTGAGCCTTGAAAACTTTTGACTTTCCCAAGATTTGGAAAAGTAAAAAATTTGGTACTCCTGATTTTGATGATCACTAATGACTTCAAAGGAATGTAACCTACCCTCAAATGATCAGTGATAATCTTATAGCGCTAGAAGTTCTCAGTTCTCTTAAAGCTCAGGTCTTCTCAGCTGGAGTGTTCTATCAGGAGAAAAAGCCTCATGGATGAGTCAAAGGTAATTGACCAGCACGAAACATCCATCTCTGCAATAAAGGGTGAATTTGCATGCTGGACATGGGTCAGTGGTGGATTATTAAGCCCAAAGCTTATAATATGTATTTATATAATTGTTTTTTTCTGTAAAGTATTTATAGGAATAAACAGCGGCTGTTTGATTTTTCGAGTTAATTGCCTATTTACACGTTGTGTGTCCTGACACTTTCAGAGACATTTTGGGGAGTTTAAAATTTGGGGAGGTTAAATGCTTAAATTGAAAAATATAAGAGTTAAAAATTCTGTTTCTTGGAGCGGAATCACATAAACAGTGTGTACTTGAAATGTCAGAATAAAAGTATAATACCAAGTCATTAATTTATACAGTTAATACAATTCGATATTTCAAATTATGTGTGAATGTAGTGAGGGGGCATTTCAATTCCAAAGGAATTTCCTACCTTGCCTAATGGTAAATCTGCTCCTGATGGGAGTAAAAGCTGGTAGTAGAAATGAATCAACACGATCAAGAAATGTAATATCAGAATCACAATAGTTTCAATTGAGATGATAATGAAAGGTACTACATAAAGGTACTGTACAATGACTGGTGCAGATAAACAGAAATCAGCAGTAATTTGAGGAGAGACCTAACAAGCTGGGTTGTTGTTGTTGTGCAACATTTAGAAGTTAAATGGACAATGTGTTTATATATATATATATATATATATATATATATATATATATATATATATATATATATATATATATATATATATATATATATATATATATATATATATATTACGATTATGCTGAAAAGTTCGTAATATTGTAATTTGGTATCACATGATTCTAATAGACAAAAAAGAAAAATCTAAGTACTTTTTTTACTTAAAAAAGAGTATACTGGGAAAGTAGTATAAACTAAATTTATAACCTTTCAAAGCCCCATCATAAAAATGTTGTGATTTAGTCCAGGAGCTACTGTTTGCACAAGGAACAGCATCAATAAATTAAAAGCATAGCTGGGGTTAACTATTCATTTGGACTCTGACAATAATAAATCACAATGGAGGAGGGGAATGAAGAAAAGGTTACTGAAAAAGTGCCATAAACGACCCACATTTGCTTCCATAAACGGCACCCAATGTCTCATTGTCCCTTCTGACATGGATTTGCCTTTTTATAGCCTCACCCTGACAGTCTCAGACACGCTCTTTCCAGTCAAACTTCCTACACTATCAGTAATTGAAACCAGCACACTCTAAGACAAAGCATCCAGTCTTGCTTTATATTGTATCACTTGCCTGCACTCACCCAAAAGCTGGATTTCATGGGTAATTGTACCTGACAGTACAGGATTGTTCATTTGAAGCGCTTTAGAATTTACCTAATGGAAGTCAGCTGCCACCATTTCCTGTCGAGAACGATCTGAATGTTGTTCCACCCAGACCTCTTCCAAGTCAAACACACTGACCTGTCAGTTTGAGAAAGATGGAAAGAGAAGAATCCAGGCACACAGGGGAGGATGAAGAGGAAAGGAGGGCTGGTTCATTTCAGAACTTTTATTTTTACACTGAAATTTTCTCTCTTGTTATTCTACACTTTTAACTCTGCTGTGTAGACTAAATACTTTGGAATGTGGAGGACCTATTTGGGCAACTCAGACAGAAGGAACAGTTTCAGATTACAGACATAAACGGCCATGAAATGGGGTGAGCGCAGGGGTAGAAATAAACTACACAATTTGTCAAAATTAAAGAACATGTGCTGCTGTGACTCATAGTAAATGGATTCAAATATAAACTTGAATTTCTGAAAAAGTTATAAACAAAAAAACGTATACTAGTAAATACACTAGATATATAAAATATATACACTAGTGTTTCCTTTTCCAAACTACATGTTGGTGGTTTTCTGCCTGAGATCAACATTAAATGACTGTTAAAAATGTTACATTGGTAATGTGCATTGTATGTGTATTTGGATGATGTTATAGAATAAATGACTAAGGCTAGTATTTGAGCGAGCTTATAGATATTGTTCCTTTGTTTCCTCCTCTCTCTTGTTATGGATGTTTTCTGTTTAGAATCCAAACACCAAATACACTTCCAAAGCTTAAAAGGATTTGAGCCAGGTTTTTAGTTACACAATATTAAATTGTAGCTTAAGATCCTGTCCAAGATGTGTTACTGCAAAAAAATATTTTAATTTATTTATATATAGGTCATGTCTTATCATATAACAATTTATTTATATATATTGGTGCTGTCGGTTGATTAAAAAAGTTAATAAATTAATCACATCCATTTTTATGATGAATCCCGAAAAATTGCAATTACAAGAACTTAAATCTTGAATCTATAAATGTAAAACGCTAATAATTCATGTAATAAACCAACAATCTCCTCCAAATGAACTTTTTGGTTCTTTTCTTTTGGTTTGTGATATCTTTAGACTCTTGTTTTCCAGGACTCTTAAGAGCTTGCTTAGTGAAACATCATTCCTTTTATCTTTGAGAAGAAACTGTAGGTATTTAAACCTTGAAACAAATGCAGTAGCGATCTTCAGTAGTGTGAGATTAGTGCTGTCCTTCCTTTTAAATAATTCTGAGGTAAAATCATGTTTGAATTAAAGTATAGGCTGACCATCCTCTGTTGACTCCATACATTTTGGAAGTGGCACAAGCCTGGCAATACCACTGAGCAGGAGAAATTTTTTTTTATTTACATTACATTGTTCAACGTAATTTCTTATTTAATATGTATAGTAAATAACAATTAATCAGTTTATTGCATTTATGTTGAATCAAATGTATTAAAACTAAGTCAAATGAATTTTGAATGGATACACATACATTTATAATAATATTTTAGCTTTTTCTCATCTGTGCATGAGCATACACTTTATGGGTAACACTGATTGTTATAATAAACATGAATATAAGCCTTAAAATACCTGTGCATTTACTTTCAAGTAAGTACCGATTGTAAGTACAGATGTACTTTCATGCCGTTTTAATCCAGAAAATATCTAAATGACTGTGTGCAACGGTAGTTTTGTCTTTGCGGAAATTCCAAAATTATATCTCGCAGTTCTAGAAAGCACACAAGCTCTTTCCTGCATGATTTCTCAAACCCTTGGTATAAACAATCTCTGGTTGGTAGGTCCAGAGGTCTCTGGATAGTTTTTTCCTGACCAGTACTTGGTGATGGATCGTACAGTTGATCATTACACAATGTGGGCTATGCGCGAGTATGAGGTTATTTTTGCGAGCGCAAACAAGATCGTCTGCTCACCCGCACAGAGTTTACACTAGATTTTTGCTCGCTCAAATACGTTTTTATACACAAGAAGCATATTTCATTCACAAAATGTAGCTAATACCTATGCAAATTAACTTTTTGTGCTCTCAAAATTTGACTGTTTTCACTCAGAATTGTGATGACAAAATAACTTCATATTTTTCCTCCTCAACACTTATCCGCTTCAGGTTGAGAACCACTGCTTTAGTTGCCCAATAATCTTGTGACATTCAGCTAGCTGCCGTGAATGGAGACCTGAAAGTTTGGTGCAGTATGTGGGCCGTGTATCATTGCTCACAAAAGCCCAGTGCTCTCCATGAACGCGATGTGTGTCACTCTGTGTACATGAATATGTTCATTCTCTGTGCCTTCTCATTGTCATGCAAAGTACATATATCTTATACAGGAAACAAAAAAAACTGCGTTAAATGCATACATTTTCTTTACGCGTTATACATGTCAAATTAATCGCATGCGTTAATTTTGACAGCACTAATATATATATATATATATATATATATATATATATATATATATATATATATATATATATATATATATATATATATATATATATATATATATATATATATATATATATATATATATATATGAACAAACTCTAAAATCACTGTCCATCTTTATGATGGGACATGGAACAAAACCTGTTCTTTTTAGGCTTTCTGGCCAATAGAGACATGGGCTGGCTATGCCTGAATAAACCTGTCATTGTACTGCAGCTTTTTTTTTTCCCTGCCCTGCTCTCCCTTTAGGATCTCCTATCATCTGCTACAGAGATTTGGCCTGAGATCAACTGTCACCATTTGGTCATTACCAAGGGATCAGTCAAGGGGTCATACTGACCTCTGTGCTTTACCAAAGCCAGAGCAAAACAGTAAAAATACATAGCCTAACAGAGAAACAGTAACTATTTCCTCACTTACACATATTTAATGACCTTGAAAAAACATTATTGACTATTGATCCTCTTTTGCACCTATCGAGATACTGAGCCTTAGAGGCTCCACCTTTTGTCCGATATTTTTTTTTCAAGATAATCATTCAATCACCGGTATATTCAAAACCCTAAATAGAATTTCTGTTTGGAATTTTGTGAAACAAAATACTTTTTTCATACTCAAATAACAAAAGCAACCAGTCCAAATGTTATTATTAAAATGACTGTGTATCTCACCAGCAGGGTAACATAATAATGTGTTTATAAAAAAAAAGATCATCATATGTATAAACTTTTCTCTACATCTGTATATGGAATTTTTACTCTGGGTTCTCAGTTTTTTCCACATCAATAAAAATATGATAGTCTTGGCTGCTTTATTTCACTACAAAATTGGTTTCAATCAGTTTAATCTAATTTTTTTAGCATACAAAAAAGCTTCACAACCCAAAATATAGCATTATATGGTTTGTATTTCTACCCAATATAATTATTCAATAGGAATTCTTATCTTACCCTAACTCCACACTAGGTCTTTGTGAACTGCTTTGAAGCAACTTCTAAAAAAGTGCTGTATAAAAAAAATCACAAAGTATTTCTCCCAACCAGTCACTAACAAAAAAAAAAAAACAATAACAAAAATGCTTAGTTATGGTTACAAAAATGGAACTTGCTTTGTAGCAAGGGGAAGAATAATAATTTTTTGGTCATTGCTGGTGTTTAACATGTTAAACAAAGACCGTAGCCTGAACAATCATTTTACCTGAAATGTCTTTTAGCAGGTGGCATCTAAAAAAGTTGGATCAGTGTAATTTCCTGTCTGAGGTGAATTAATAATGTTTCCTCATTAGGCACCATTGAGAGGTGGATTGGATGAATTCCATCTCCGGAGTGCTTAAATTAATTAGATGTCATCCTAAAGAAGTAAATAAGACATAACGTCAGCGTAATGACTGTAGAGAGCCGAAGAAACGAGATGATGAATTAATTGAAAATCAATCAGCTGGCTTGATGAAAGATTCTATTTTACTACCCATAACAAGCCAGGAACTGCATCAATAATGGAAGAGATCAAACATGTTTGAGATCTTTCAGTGTCTGTGTCAGGACATGCTTCAACTTGTGACAAAGCATGTATAAAAATGTATTTTCAGAACAAACTATACTCACCATTTTCAGCTCTTAAAACAAAGGCCCAGCAATTATAAAACACAAAGAGCACAAAATATCTATGTAACTTTCCATGTATGTTCTTAACAGAAACATGTCATTTAGACCTGATATGAAAAACCTTTTTTTATGTCACTTGTAATTTGCTTATGACACAAAGTTGCACAAGGAATGTGGTAAGAACTGTTTTGGGCAAAGAATATATTTATATGGAACAACTGAGCAAAAATACTAAAAGTATGAGCACAAAACAGGAGTGCACCAAGGAAATAGCATGGAGAATTTCTCTATTGTCAAAAATGATACTGTTCAAACAAAGTATTTATATCTGGTTTTTAACATCAGATAGAATAGAGTCTGAATCAAGTTTTTCTATAAACTCTTTGTTTGAAGTATACCTCTCTTTGCATTTAATGCTATGCAAATTTTACCTTAAAATCATGTTTACATTTTAAAATGGCAGAGAAGACAGATTGTCTTAATAAATGTCTTAGATTCTTCATCCTCCAAAATGATGCCTTGCTTTTGAGCATCTGTGGAAGTGCATTGACTACAAGCTTACATTACTCTACATGGTACTGACTACAGATAAAAAAGCTTCAAAGAGTGGATGACAGGCTCAACCAGACTTTGGCTTCAATAGAAAGATCAACTGACCCAGCTGAGCTAAACTTGAGAAATGAAATTATTTTGTTGGATTTGGGGACCGAAGACACCATATGATGACTAGCTTGAAAGAGAAAATGCTTAAAAGACCCTTCTATGAGAAAGAGCATAATGACTCTGGTCTGTGAGATGAGAGTCTGCAATCATACCATAAACAATAACTCTGAAGAGGTTCCACTCAAGGTTGATTAGAGGATTCCACTTCTCATCAGCCTCTGGCATACTTTGGAGGAGTAGCTTGTGCCCTGACCCCTTTATCTCCATCTAGAGGAATAGAGCATGGAGCTATTTGCTCAAAAAGATGATCCAGGAGCAAAGCTGTCTTAGAGTTACATGCAAACCATGTGAGGAATCTGTCTGATAATTATCTAATAATAATGAGCGTTTATAGTATATTTACCTTAATTAGCATTAACCTCATCAGTAGTTAAAGCTGCAACCTCTCATTGAAAAAAAAAACTATGTCTAATACATTACTGTTAGTAAACTAAGCATCTCTTCTCCCATTCACTGCTAAAATCAAGGAGTGAGTTCTTTTCATTCATGTGTCATCTGTTCTTATGCCGAACAACAAATGATAAAAATAAATCAGGATTCAAGACTCAATGTTGAACTTTGCCTTTCTTTCTGTGTCTGTGGAGTGTTACAGGTTTCAGGGATGATTCAGAATTATCTTGTTATTATTATCTTGTAATTATTATTATTATTATCTTATCTTAACATGTCTCTTGCATACTTGCATAACAAAGTTGACCATCAGATGCAGCTCTTCACCATCTCAGAAATGGCCATCACAAGCTTTTTGGAAATTATCTTACCTCTCATACCCTCTTAGGAGTTGCCATATGATCATTTTGTAGTCTTATATATACCAGCATCTGGAATTAACGTAATGCTATACAATTTTCAAGTAGATTTTATGTTGTCAACCACAATAGGTATTCAAGATTTGGAAATATGTGTACCAACCTGAAAAAAAATACCTGTAATCGACAGGAAGGCAGTAGAACTTTAACAAAGCCAGATCCAGCCAGGACAAAAGCTAAAAAAAAAAAAATTAGCTGCGGATAGTGGCAGTGGTGAATTTATACTATGAAACTGCATCTGCAACTGTCCCGATAGGATATCTGCTCTGTTCTGCTCTGTAGCAAATATCATCAACCTGAACAGTCTGAGGGGAAGAGTTTCTAATCCCAATATCCCAGAACCTCTGGTTGGGAAAATCTACGTCGATCATGATCATTTCCCTCAGCTTAGGTCTCTTGCATTATTGGCAGTGAACATGTCTCCAGGCAAATATATTCAGCTAGGTCACGGCAAGTGATGACATTTCTGGGTTAGCACATACTCTTGAAATGATTAAAGATACAAAAGCTGGAATATAGTGCTTAAAGTGTGCCCTCATTATTCTCATCAAAAGCACTTTATGAGTTTTTTTTATGCAAACTTCATTTCAAACAGCATTACTTCACAATGATCATAAAAAAACAAGATCAAAAACAACAAATACCAATCAGTGTACTACCAAATTAAGATGATACACATTTACTCTAAATTCACAAGGTCACAAAACTACATTTCCTACCAATTTATATATGTATCTATGCTAAGGCAGAATGCAATTACTCTGACAACAGGAAACTAATACCTTCTATGGTTTTCATGATAAACAAAAAAGGGGAACAAGTGAAGGCAACTAAGATCTGTTAAACGTTCTTCTGTTTTTTTTTTATCTGGAGTCCACCAGCGGACATTCTGACCCAAATCAGGATTCATAATCTGATATAGATTTTGATTTAATGAATGTGAGAAAATCACACAAGTACACCTTGATTAATGGACCTGCAGACCTGTTCTAAATTTTTTCATTATTATTATTATACATATCACTGTTTCAGACCACAAATATTTGTTCACTTAAAGCTACTGCAAGTATATGTCATTCTCACTCTGACAGTCTAAAAAAGAGAAACAAAGACTCAAACTCACTGGAAGGTTTTTAACGAACATGCAAGTCCTGCATTTAGAAGAGAACTTATTAGGTGTAGATGACCCAAAAATTGTGAATTATGTGAAATAGTTTATAAAATATCCGTCAAAAATATCATACAATTACATCTAATAATGTTATTGAGTGATTTATTAAACTTTCTTATGGTGAACTTCCAGAATGAGGCTATTAGAGGGCAACACGGACACAGCACTCTGAATGGAAAGTTAATTCCCTCACATTATTAGGGAAACAGAATCAACTGTTATTTTGGTAAATGTCAATGTTCATGTTATTAAGTCAATGCATTGATTTTTGTTTAGACTAGTTCGATAACCATGACATTTTGACACAAGAGAAAAATTCCTTTGACATTAACTAAAGTTCATCAGCTCTACCCATCTTGTTGAAAATATGCCATTTTTTTTAGTTCCAAGAACATTTATCTCTCCCTCCCTAGTAGTAATTAACAACCATGGTCCTTTTTTATGCTGAAACAACATCCGTGTTGGAAGAAACAGGATATCTGTAGACTCAGAGGACAGGTTGTAAATCCTAAGTAAGTCTTCTGCTGTAGCCAGTTCCTGAGAGGCTCCACATGACATTGCACAGAAGCTTGTTTGGCTAGACCTGATGGGCCAGACGATCGATGGTAACAGGATGCAGGTCTCTCCGCTTTCAAACACTGGGAAGGTTTTGTGGTCAGATTCAATTGGCTTATCAATGGCCAATTTTGCTGGCCTTCATATAAGATGACCCACAGAGCACATAATCAGCACACTGAATGATGAGGCGACAGATCATAGCAATTCAAATCTCCAATGTTGGTTTTTGGTATTTTGCTTGTGCTCATTTTGAAGATCCAATAATATGCACTGACATGCTGACTTAATCACAAATGGATATTTTCTCTATTAAATAATTGTTGAGTTGTTTTCAACTTTTTATTTAAAACACCGCTACAGAATACTATAATCCCTTAAAAGGGTTTGTAAGTGCTTATCTTGCTCAGTGGTATTCCTGAGGTCAGCTATGCTTCCGGGGTTCTTGGGGTGATTGTGACGAGTAGAGGTGGTGATGGAGATGCCTGAACAAAGATGTTGGAGACCAGACGGCAACAGGAAAAAAATAGTTCATGGATCAACTGGTGACGTACTGTAGATTCAATCATGGGAGTGATAGTGATGATGAAGTATGAGGACTGGTGAGTATTGGAGACTTTTATCGCAGAAGTGTTTTGATTAGTATGTTAGTGATTGGCTGTGCATGGGACACCTCATGAGCTCTCGATTCAGGTGCAATGTTATGTTGCTCATCAGGTGCCTGGGTCTCAGACCTAACACAGGGAATTTGTCCTGTATTTTAACAGAACAAAATAAGTTTTACCAAAATATGTTGATATGCTTTCCTACCATTCAATTGAAATATTTTTCAGTCGACTTGAAGTCCATATTTAACATGACAACTTTTAAATCAAGGTTGAAGCATAACTTTTAAAGTGGCTTAAAAATATTTTTTTCTATTCATTTTGTATGTTTCTAGCATCTTAGAATACTTTTGTATTTGTGTCGTGGTGCTTTATAAATGACCTTGAGCTTAAACTAGATTACACGTAATATGAGTGGTTGTAGTTAAATTGCTGGTATGTCATTAATCATGAGTTTGAATGCAATCTATTAACACTCAGGAGCTCGTAATGGGGTTGTTACAGTTACTTGTCATTGGTATGAGACTAGACGTTTGTTATACGGTTGTATTTTCTCAAAAACATGGACCAGACTGAAGTCATCCTTAACAGCATACTGAAGAATATGCAGTTATGTTTAAAATAGTTTTGGAACGTCAAAAAAATAAATTAAATTTTTTTTGCATCACTCTCAAATCAGAATTTTACCTTCCATGTGTGTATGCATGTTTGTGTGAGAGTGTGTGGAAGTGTATGGGTGTGCTCTGTGCAAGTAAGTGTGTCTGTGGAGCAAGCTGACATTTTGACAGGTAGTCAAATTGGAAAAGAGATCGGCATGTCCAGGTGAAATTTTCTGACAGCTGAGTTTAGAATGTTTTTTTTTTGTGATAAGCTTCATTTCTATGCCATATTCTAAGACTGGTACACTGCTACTACCCTTACAAATTACACATTCACAATCAATCTGTTCTATTGGTGCCTTGTTCCAACTTGTTTTAGTCTTATGTTTAAGATAAGAAAATACTCAAAGGAAGAATGAGAGTAATATTAGAAATGTGCAACCAAAGGCAAGACCATTATGGTGCAAAATAAAGCCAAGAGAACACAGCCTCAATTTCACAGGTTTGGATGTGGCATCCATTACAAATAATAGCACCTATTTCCACCCAAACAGAAGTGTGAAAATATGGGAAGAAGGGGGGGTGCAGTGCCTTTTTTGCTAGTTGTGTTATTGAAAGTTTTGTGGTAAAAAAGAAAAGTTGCTTGTGTGTTTGTTTTCAATAGTTAAGATTTGAGAGTGTTTTGTTCAGAATATAAGTCGGCAGGCTTACATTGTTAGCAAATTCTGGAATTTTTAGGTAACACTGAAAATAGACCTTTCCTCATATATTTATTTCTTTAAAAAGCTTTTACCATCTACACTCATCGGCCACTTTAATAGGCACACCTGGCAAAGAATCAACAAGGTACTGGGAGAGAGTGTGGTCTATACAGACATGATAGCGTCACACAGTTGCTGCAGACTTGTTTGCTGCACATCCACTAGATCCCAAAGGTGCTCTATTAGATTGTGATCTTGTGTCTGTGGGCACCATTTGAGTAGAGTAAACGCATTGTTATTTTCAAGAAATCAATCAAAAATGATTAATTTTTTATGACGTGGCATGTTATCAGCGTAGTATGTGTCAGTGACAACAGAACAAGACTTGTAAGTGACTTTTGATTTTGATTAAAATCACACAACAGAACACAAATGTCCCTTTAAGAGGACTTTTGCAGGCTTACCTTGTTTGGGGAGTTGCTTCCTCAGGTCAGTGGTGTATCTGGGTTTGTTCAGGAGTATTAAGGGGTGCAGAGTCAATCACTAGGGTGATGGTGACGATGTGGCATGGGAACTTGTGAGTGGTGGAGTAGTTTATGGTGAATGAGCTCAGATTAGTGGGCAGGTGATTGGCTGTGCACAGAACACCTGATGATCTCTTGATTAATTAGTGAATAATACTTGATCTAAAAAGTTGCAATTACTTAATTGAATTAGGGCAACAAGTTTGCACAATTAAATTAAGTAAACCTAATAAATTATTTTTTACAGTGTATTTTAGTGAACCTGCGCAAATTATAATCTCAGTTTCCAAGTGGGGTCTTCTGGAGCAGTAGCCCATCTTGCTGAAGATTGGATGTGTTGTGCATTCAGAGATGATCTTTGACATACCTTGATTCTAGTGCTTTACACACACAGAATTGCTGTTCACGTTATATTTAGTTTTTTTTTAGATCAGCAGTTTCTGAAATAATCAGACCAGCCTGTCTGACACCAATAACCATGCCATATTCATTCATTCATCTTCATGTCGACTTTCTTCCCTTTCGGGGTCGCCACAGCGGAATGAACCGCCAACTCTCTGGCATATGTTTTACGCAGCGGATGTCCTTCCAGCTGCAACCCATCACTGGGAAACATTCACACACACTCATTCACACTTTTTAACACTGTGGGCAATCGTTCTTACTCAATTCACTTATACTGCATGTCTTTGGACTTGTGGGGAAACCGGAGCACCCGGAGAAAACCCACGCAACGGGGAGAACATGCAAACTCCACACAGAAATGCCACCTGCCCCAGCCGAGCTAACCCTAGCCTAGAACCAGTGACTTTTTTCCTGTGAGACGACCGTGCTACCCACTGCGCCACCGTGAAGCTTGCCATATTCATAATCACTTAAATCAACTTTCTTTTTCAATCTGATGCTCAGTTTGAGCTGCTGCAGATCATCTTGACCATGTCTACATAGCTAAATGCATTACGTTATTGCCTGTGAATGGCTGAATACAAATGTGCAAGTTCAAGTACATGGTAAAAAGTAATTGTTAGGTTTACTTCATTGAATTGTGCAAACTCATCGCCTTAATTCAATTAAGTTATTAAAACTTTTTTTTTACATTAGCTTTACATTTAGCATGATTAACTTTGGGACTGAAAACTACAAATAATACAAGTATCTCAGTTCATATGTCAGTCAATGATTGACCTATAGTCTCAAACGACAAACCCAACTAAACTCAGCTAGTAAATGAAAGCGTCAGCTTCAAATGAAAGCGAAAATATTTTCATATTTTTTATTTAATTTTCTACTTAACTTATTGTTTGTGTAATGCTATTGATTTCTTGTTTTACTGATAAAAGAAATTGAATGTATAAGTCCAGTTGATGGGCTAATACAATTTGAAAAGTCAGCTAATTATGCAAGAACTGAAGAATATATATATATATATTGCTAATTAGTACAAATTTTGTCTCATCTCATACCATCTTGCATTATCCAGATTTTATATTTGACTAATACCCTAAATAATTTAGCTTTTTTTTTTCATTATTAACACTTCATCCTGCTCCTTGCAATTGTACATTTGAAACCTTTCCAAGTTTGGTATAATTATGCAAATGTTGTCGTCGTTCCAGTTATTGTATCCACAAATGAAGTTATTCAAAATTCAGTGTACGACAGTGTTAAACACAATATGTATCTCCACTACTAGCTAACTTATAGTAACTTCACTGAATATTGAATACAGAAAATCAATATTAATAGCAAATATAATAAAATACACTGAATTACATTTGAAATGTTTTTGGTTTCTATTGATTAATGTGAAAACAGTTGACATCAAGCTTAACTGGAAAAACTGTAAATAGAGCCCTAACAAACCCCTCAACTAAACCAGACAAAATTGACTGAATTATGTTATCCTTATTTTTTTTTATAAAACACAAATAGGTTGAAAACTTCTGAGATGAAAGTAAGGTTTATCTTTTATCAAGTTTGGAGACATCATAAAAACTAAGCCAAGGATTTTCAGTAAGAGTTTCAGAGAAGCATATAATCCAGTCAGATTTAGTTTAGGGCCAGTAGAGGGTGCGGGGTTAGAGTTCAGTTCTCTTGTTGAAAAAAAAAAAGTACACAAAACTATACCCTTCAACAGAAGAGAGGCTGATAGGGAAAATATTGAGCAGGGAGACTTGATAATAAATAGATTTGTATACAATAAACTGGGATCAAACTAAATAGTTTTAAGCTTACTAGTACATGTGGAGTATTTTAGGCTAAGAAGGAATACTTTCACTTTTACAGAAGTATATTTTGGTGTTTATATTTTTTTCTGGCTCAGCTCCTCAGTTACTATGTATCGGTAGCTAATAATTATATAGTTCTATTAGCAAACATTTTATTCTATATCTTGAGGGCCTGACTCATGATAGTGTGTGTCAGCTACTCATATTAAGCGTGTGTTTAGCACACAAATCAGATGGCTGATTTAGGGGAAGACGTCTGAGAAAAAAAGAGTGGATCCTCACCTATGGTTTCAACAGGTATGTTTGCTCTCAAAGATGTGAAGAAAAGTGGTGTGCAACTAAAATAACAAATATCAAATAATTTTGTTATTGTGTTGCTTAAACGTCAAAACTTTAGTAGCAGTAAATGTCAAATGTTAACTCTATTTAAATGATATCGGTAACATTTTAGAATAGTCTTTCTTAGTTAACATTTAACTAATAGGGGTTACTGCAGAAATAATCAGTAACTATTTGGTAACGATGCAGTAATTAAGGTTACCTAGAAGGATACTTTTAGCTATTGAGTATCTAAAGTCTAACTTCAGAATGATTTTTGTAAGGGTTCCTAATTACATGGCCAAGACAGAATTTCGGGTAATTCGGGCCAATCCCTCTCTGCATCACAACCTCACCTAATCTCCTTCAGTTAAGAATCTCGGAGTGACTTTGGATGAACAGCTGTCCTTCAAAGACCACATCACCGAGACAACTTGAGCATGTAGGTTTGCACTGCAAAAAAATTAGAAAGATCAGGCACTTCCTAACTGAGCATGCAACTCAACTCCTGATTCTGGCTCTGGTTATATCATGTCTGGACTACTGCAACGCTCTATTAGCAGGACTTCCAGCAAACATACTCAAACCTCTGCAGATGATCCAGAACTCTGCAGCCCGTCTTATCTTCAAAGAACAGAAGCAAGGTCAAAAATAACTATGAGCGGCTTAAATTAGACTTTGTAACAAATTGCATATTATCACTCCCCTACAGTAAGCTTTGGACAAATGTATCTGCTTAATGCATTAATGTAAATGTAAATAACCATCAGTAACAATAGTAACAGAAATATCTCCTAAATAAATATCAGTGATAATTTAATTTAGTCATAGCGACTCATGAATGTCCTGTAACTCTCTATTAGTTCAGCTTCAAGAAAATTAACTGTCGCTTAATCGGAATTAACTCATAGTTATCAGGGAACTACTTAGTACTTGGACGTGACAATGCAGGGAACTACTGATACATACTGATAGTTGTTTAGTACGATCGATAGTTACTCATTTGTTAGTGGTGTTCCCTTGAGTTGTCAAATTCAGTAGTTATTGATGGTTAACAGTAAGTACCTCGGTATTAGACATGGAAAAGTTAATTATAACTACTTAGTAGGTAACCTACTAAGTAGTTACTGCAGGAGCTATTAGTTACCTTTTAGTACCTCTTAGTAACACTCTCTTAATTAAGCGTTCATAAAGAAGAGTGTTCTAAAGTTTTATCATCATATAATATTATTATTATTATCATTGTTGTTGTTGTATTTATTTATTTTTTATGAAGAACAAAAAACTTTTTCAGGTCAGAAGATAAGGAAAAAAATTATTGTTATTTATTTATTTATTCACAGAGTGGAGTGACTTCCTATTGAGTTTGTCTGATATCTGTCAAATGATGCAATATCAGATGTATGCCTAAAAAAACTATTCTCAAGTACACACCCAAAGTCATGTTCACATATTTTCTACAATGCCATTCTAAATGATTTGCTGAACAAAACAATTTACTTTCATTTATGTCTTCCTTAGTTGCACAAGGTGCTCTCAAAACAAAAATGATGTATCTCTTGTTCAAGATGGTTAACAGCCAAAAACAGAACACAATGCATCTTCTCTTTCCACCCATTAAACTTCTCAAGCGGTGTTCATTTTTAATAGGGAATTGATCTGTGTAAATCATTGGTGGAGAGAAGGCTCTTTTTTCTCAGATAATCTGATAAAGGAAGCTTGACAACAGCTATCTAATAAGAGGCAAACCTTGTTCTCAGCATTTGACTTAACCATTATAGAACTAGAAAAAAGTAGATCAGGAATTCTGTGGGTGTTGAGTGAGTGAGGGTAGGGGCTAGGTGGACTGGGTAATCGACAAATCTATCACCAAGCTTAGCTTGGCTGACTCTCTCATTTGGTTCAAAGTGGGTGCAGATGGATTTTAGATGGAATGGCCTTTGCAAGCGCTAGCCTGTGACATACGTCAACAGCATGATAGCTTCGGAAAAAAAACTTATCTTTCGCCAAAATTATTGTGCTTGTCATGATTAACATTTTTTTTTTGGTTGCCTGGATACAGAACTAATGCTGAAATCTCAAATGATCATCACATTTTACATGATGGAAAATGGTGATTACTCCTTCATTGTCCTGCTATTGGCGTTTTAGCCACAGCTTTGTCCAACAAGGTGCACATGAGCCTGTGTGGGCTGCACACGCGATTGCTCTTTGGTTTGACACGTGAAATTGTCCTTAAGCACCTTGCACAATTTTCAATGTCATTTCCCATAAAAAGAGCACTTTTAATCAACTTTAACTGTCACTTCAAACTAACTGACAATAATCCAGACCCATTGATTGAGAACAATTCATGGACCTGATGATGATCTCAATCCCACAGGAGTTCATACAGGCTTTTTTGTTCCTTCATGTATATCCCACACACACACTGAAAAACAAGAAATAAAAGGTTAAAACATATAAAATTACTCCACTCATATGATCCAAAGACAAATTCCAACAGGATCAATTTGACTTACTATTGACCCCAACTATTTATATTCATATGTCGTATTGTGTAAAGCTTCATTAAATACTACGAGTAATAATAAAGATAGTGGTAGCAGTACTAGTAGCTGTAGCAGTATCAGTTGTAGTTATAAGTCATATGCCGTATTGTGTAAAGCTTCATTAAATACTACGAGTAATAATAAAGATAGTGGTAGCAGTACTAGTAGCTGTAGCAGTATCAGTTGTAGTTATAATAATACTAATAATACATAAATAAAAGTACGATTTATTATTGATATATTCTGTGCAACTGGTGACACTGGTGCATTCTGGTGGACTGCAGACTCTTAATGTAGGAGAGTTGCCTGTTTACAGCTGGGGGTCTTCCTGATTGGCGTTTGCATGATACCATGTATGCTCAACAGATTGCAAGGGTCAAACAAAAGAAAAAAGAATATGGATTATTTGCTTGCTTTATTTTTATGTTTTTTATTTTTTTATACCTTATTTTTTATTCAACCATGTTTTTTGTCTGCTTTTTTGTTGTTTTTACAGGAAGAGGTTCATTTAAATTCGAAAATGCCCTTTCAAAGTCAGTTCAAGCTTGTATTGTATGGCAAGAACAAAAGGGAGAATTTGAGAAAGGTCAGGGAGGACAGAATCTCTGATATGTGCGTCAGTAAGGGCTCTGATAATAGACTTAATGAAGACGTAATGCACATGGGCATTATGGGTCACGCCGTGCTCTGCATTAAAATGACACGGCAATATCACCGAAAGTTGAGTATTCTCTGTGTATTGACATGTTAGGCTTGAATATTGAATCACAATATGTTTCGGTCGCTACAAGAAAAAGGTCATTGCATACCAAGACTTTCTGACATTGCATATATCTGTGAAATGTAATTAGCTCCTCCTTGAATACCTTACAGAAATTTATAAAAGTTGTAAACAAAATGAAATACAATTCTAACATTATCATTCATAAACCTTATTTCAGTTTATAAAGAGAAAGGGAGAGATCTTACCCTTCTCTGTACATTTAAAATAGCAACCTGTGCCTTATATTGCTATTTTAAAAGTATGGTTTTGTGTAGTTCATATTGTTTAGGACAGTAGACTATCAAAGCAGATTTTGATCTGCTGCGACGTCGAGCAGACTTTCTTGCGGTAGTGGTAAAAGCAAAGAATCAGGGTTGCCAGGTCTCAATGACAGTTTCTAGCCCAAACGCCAAACCATCCATTAAAAAAAAAAAAAAAAAACACCCCAAATCTCCATATAGCAGAAAATGTATGTTGACCATAAAAGAATAGACAGAACCTGATAAAGAACCTGACACAATAAACAGTTTTATATAAAAATATAATTAAAGTATTAATCATACACTTATTTTCATGTATTTTAATATATTCAACACATAATATGTGTTTTAACATCCATCCATCCATCTTCATGTCGGCTTTATTCCCTTTCGGGGTCGCCACAGCGGAATGAACCGCCAACTCACTGGCATATGTTTTACGCAGCGGATGCCCTTCCCTGCCGCAACCCATCGCTGGGAAACATTCACACACACATTCACACTTTAACACTATGGGCAATTGTTCTTATTCAATTCACTTATTCCGCATGTCTTTGGACTTGTGGGGAAACCGGAGCACCCGGAGAAAACCCACGCGATCACGGGGAGAACATGCAAACTCCACACAGAAATGCCACCTGCCCCAGCCAGGCCTAGAACCAGCGACCTTCTTGCTGTGAGACGACCATGCTACCCACTGCGCCACCGTGACGCTGTGTTTTAACATACACATGTATATATTAGAAAGAAGAATTATAATAGTAAATATATAATACACTTATATAGTTTAGCCACAACATTTTTTTACTCTTTTACTGTTGTATTTGTAGTTGAAGTGGGCAAAAAAAAATTTGTAAGAGACTTATCTGAAAGAGAGAAGATACTGAAGCCCCTTCACTTTGCCCCACCTATTTTGATGCACGGTCTGGGCAGATTTTAGATAATAGACCAAAACTGGAGGTAGCTCTGATTTTCTTGATGTTCTAGTTGTTGTTTGTCAGAGAGGCTCCGAGGTCAAAGGTGGCTTGCTAGAAAGACAAGCCCTTCTAATTTATTGAGCAAGAGAATTTGTAAAACAAACTAGTCCTTCCAAAAAGGAATACTTTTTGCAAGAATCCTTTCTTTAAATTATTTTCATGGCTGCCAGGCATTCTGGCCGTTAATAAATAAATGTCCAGATAGCAAAGCTCATCACAGTGATTGCTATCAGAATCCTTTGTCTAGGAATACATGTGTCCTGGAAGTCCAGCCGACTGTTTCCTACAGTGCCTTCAAATGGTAAGTTAAGCAACTTCACCTGAAAAAAGAAACCTGTGAATAAAAAAAAATCTAATTTTTGCTGGTGCTCAAGTTCGATTGACATATTTTCAACTTGCCAAACAAACCCCTCTTAAAAAGCAAACCAAGGAAAAGTGTGGCTCAACCAAAACAAATTAACCAGGTGTGAAAGCTCCTGAAGCAAATTAATTAATTTAATAACAATTATTAAAACACACACTTTTCATAAATACAGCATAGGGAAGATGTTTGGAAATTCCATTTGCTTTTCATCCCTACTTCATTCTCAATTTCAAACAGAATACCTAAATATCTCATCCCCATGATTTTTCCAAATAGAAAACATAGCATCCATTTTCCATCACTGTTTGCTTTGTTTTCCTCCCAAAAGGCTAAAATGACCTCTATTACAACAGGGTATGAGACCCCCCGCCAGCTTTGTTCCCACCCATGATCAGTTGAAGAGCGTGTTTGATTTCTTCATCTATCAGCGTCATTAGAATAATACAAAAATAAATATGCCAACGCTGTGCAGCTGGTACTCAAATAAAATATATTTATTCCATGCTGCCACTTGACCACCCTGCACACACGATGAGTACCAATGAGATGCATAAAATAAAGAAGAAAAAGGAATGCTTGCCCACACAAACATTTTTTTTTCTGTGCCAACTGCCTCATGGCAAAACGAAGAAGACTGTTCATGCTGTGACAGGCATATGCATCCCTTGCAATAATGGCAGCATATACAACTGGTACATGTTAGGCAGACAAAATCTGATACAGTATCCAGATAACCATGCAGGAATCTGAGGCAACACATCAGACGAATGCCATGACACCTGCCAGTTACATGACCTAAAGATGCCCATCTGCACCACCTGCTAAACCATGCACCATACAGAAACAATCACAAACTCCTGCGGTGACATATGTCTCTACAGATTTGACAGATCTCTCAGATCTGAAGTAGATGTCAACCACCACCACCCACTGTTGACAGTAAATGGCATATGTTCTTACAAGCTGGAGAGATAGATCTAATGCTTCAAATCAAAATGTATTATGTCCATATATGTATAAAGATTTCTATTATTGCGTATTGTACCTAGTTTTTCTTGAAAGAATCAATCTCCAATTTGTAAAATAAACAATCAAAATTAGGTTAAAAAATTAACCATGACATGTACTCATCTAAATTCCCAAATGGACAGTTTGTCTAAACACATAATAGATTTTTTATAATAAATAAGTTGTATAAATAACACACTAAATAAACCTATTTGGATTTAGAATCCATAAGGGAACCTCGTCATTAGTTTCACATATTTGCTCCGATATTTAGAACTAGGCAAACTCAAAAGGGTAGTTGAAAATCTATGTCTAAACAAATCCTATGAATTATTGAGCAGTAAAAGGACAAAGGAGAGTTGTTTTTTATGGTTTGCATGGAGTAATTTTAAATACAAGATTGCTTACTCAGTAGGGATGTATCAGCCTAGATCGTTTAACTAATTCGTTTTTCTTGATCCTTATTGTAAAACATAAATTATTCATTTGGAACTTTAAACAAAAATCTTCAGGAATTACGAAGGATCTGCTAGTATCCAGCTCCCTCAGAGTATAACTTTGAGTGTCTGCCACTTGATCACAAATTTTAGAACAACTATGCCTAAACCAAGCAAAGACTTAATTTATGGGTTGCAGCTGTAAATGCTATAAAAAAGTATGAAGGACTATTCATATTTGCAGTACACAAAGACTTTCAAAATATCACATGGTACTTGGAATACTGCATTTACATGCAATTTAATCCTAGAACTTGTTCAAATGAAAGCCATAAATTCCACTTTAGTAGGGAACTGGTCATCATTTTGGTGACCATCACAATTCAATACAAGTCCATTCCCCAAGCATCTTCATGTTGGATGTGGGAATCGATTTCTTTAGCACAACCATTACAGATGACCTGACCTCTGAACTGAGTAAAATATTAAGGACTAATTCTCCATTACCCAGCGGCCAACATAGATCACAGCTTCCATTTCCATCTTTCTTCAAAGATGATACATCTTCCCTGATTTTAAAATGCCTTAAAAAATATTTATTGACTTAAGCTTATGGTGGTTTCCCCCTAATTCCTGCCTATATAAAATAAAATTGTCTAGTCAGACACAGAGCTCTAACAGATGCACTGTGATTTATTAAACTATAAAACACCTACAGTTCTGTTTTATGAACTTCTTATGAAATTCTTGTGGCTTTAAGCATCCCAGGAGGACAGTAAGTATTGTGCTCATTTCATATTGTATTCATGATTATCTCCATCTTCTCTTCTCTTGCCCCAGCTTCATCCCATGCAGCTAGAGAAAAGTACCCTTGCATGATAATAGCAAAGCTTAGCACATAAAATCTAGAGCTCTCTATGGCATCATATGAAGGAATTTTGAACTTACTTCTTGATACCCATTATATATATTCTAATTGTATGCCAAATGTCAAATTAGATTATTTCGCACAGTAACTCTATCTACAGAGCACCGGTGTCTGAGTAATGTTTATTTATATGCACATTTTCATGAGGGTCAGCCGGTACTTGGAACTTAAGGGTAGTAAATAGCTGACTGAAAAAGCTGACTGATAACAGGATGCATGCCAGAAATCTACTGCATGAATAAAAGAAAGAGGAATTCATCTTTTTTTTTCTTTATTTATAAATTCATTTAAACTGAAGTTTGTATCCTTATAATGTTTTTTTAGCCACTACAGAGAAATGACGAGCAAAATATGAGTGTGCTTGAGGGTAAACCTTATAAGGGTATCCATATGGTTTGTATCTGTTGACAAAGGCACATGAGCTCAGACATATAGATGGGTTTCCTTGGCTGTAATTACAGTCTGATGGCACTCCTCACACAGCAGTTTGTGTGTCTGGGTGGATGTGAGTCTGTGACATCTGTGGAGGTCATCAAGCCTCGGGTTGAAACCTGTCTGTGCTCTACACACACTCATCACACCCTGCCTCTCCAACAGCAGTGATAAGAGCACTTGTGGAAGGATGCTGGCTTTCCATTGAAATTATTTGCAAGTCAAACTGTGATTCTGAGTGATTTATATATACGCTAATGACTGTTTCCTTCAGTGGTAGACTGACTGAATTTGTGAAAACTCATCATTATGTCAGATTTAATAATATCATGAAAAAAACATTTATGTCAACTTATTAAAAAAAACTAATTCAGCTTCGCTTTGGTTAGTTTTTTTAACAGTTAACAACGAGTGACTATCAGCATTGTTCTTTTCTGTTACATTCTGTTCGATCAGTTGTTTAGCATCCATGACGCTGACACATTTGGGACATCTGTTAAACTTGTGGCCATACAGTAAAATACTCAATCAACGGCCTTTATGAGTGAAACATCACTTGCTATTTCAATCAAATGAAGGTGGTTTTAAAATGGTCTGTAATGTAAGCTTTTTTAGATTTTTATAGTGGTATTTCCTTTCTGTTGACAAAGCAACATGCTTACTATAGCACAAGGAACACAATTTACCTTTACAGGTTCATCCAACCTTGTGTAAGTGAGTATGAAAGAATCACAGTGGCACATGATATTTCGTGGCACGTGACTGTATAAAGACAGACTTTTCATTGAAAGTGTCACAAAGAGCTATTATCTACAAAGAGCTATTTTGATCAAAAGACGGGTAATGAATAGAAAGAGACAGCTAGGTGCTAAAAGCCTTGAGGGCATTAAAGCAATGAAATGCAAGATTACAGAAAGAGTTTTAGGCTAATGGAGAGCTGGAATCTTTTTCTAGTTGGATAAAATTGCAATGGTCATCAGATTATTTTTGCTCATGCTCCTGATGAGCACATTCTAAAAGTAATTCAGAGTACTCCAGGAAAACTAGACATTGACGATATCTATATCCTCACGATAAGCATGTCGTGGGAAAGGCAAGTTTCTAGTGATTTGGATTCACAGTGGATGTAATGTTCAAAGAATCTCACAGCATATACAATCAGTGTATGGTGCTCTTTGGACCTGCTGTGGCAGACCCCTGCTGTGCTGCTGCTGATTAGATCCTGCTGGATTGGACTGCATTGTGCTAGCTTGGAATGAGATATCCAACCAGATTTGTGAAAAAAAAAAAAAATACTCAATCAGACTAGCACAATTAATTTGGTCAGAGCAGAAGGATTTCAGGCTGTTTTATTGCATATAAACAATCAGAAATTCTACAGTCAATAAATAGGATAGCTCATACAGCAATAAATATAGTACATAAACACACATGGTCTGATAAAAATCCTTGACAACCTCATTTGAGTGAAATTTGCATGTTCTTCAGGTACTCTATTCATTTATTTCGAAAACAGTAACTCAATGCATGCCCCCGTTGTTGTGAAAGACAAACACCATGTATTACTAGCGTGTACCCCTACCATTTGGCCAAGGAAATCTGAGTTAACCTACATCTCATCCAGATCACATCACAGTGTTTACGCAGTCATCACTTTATTTTCATGTATGACAGATTTTATTTTGACAGTAGAGATTTTGTTTCTTTCTGTTATGACAACAGAAACAATGATACACAGATAGATGCATTGATCATGCACTGTAGATAGACCCTACAACAGAATAACAGGACACTACACTGTCAGAGTTCAGTGTTATGTAAATGAGTGCTCTTTGATTAGATTCTTTTTATTTGTTTTAGGATACAATATTAGGACTTCTTTTCCACTAAACCAAATATGATTTTTTTCAAGGAATGTTACCATTTGAAATGAGAATGTTGCTATTAGAAGGTTGGAAATGTTTGGTTGGACACATGGAATGCTTTGATTAAATTTTATTTTATCAATCAAGTGTATTCAGTGTTCATTGTCATGATAGATAATACTCGTTTTCTCACCTAAAAACATTTAATATGATTTAAAATCCGTGAAGACATACACCGGTATTTTTGTCTCATAAAAAAGAAACTGGTTTTATAAAGGCCCACGCTCACCTTGCCCACGACATTTTGTTGGCTTACACATGTAAAAGTTTAACATTAAAATAAACTGAATAATAATAAAAATTTATTCAAATTGTAGAATTTTTTTAATTAATAATTAAGCATTATAAAATGTGCAATTTGTAATTTATAAAGCATTGTTACTATGTCATTACATATAAGTATAATAAATGTAAGTGCATTATTTGTTGTTTATAAGCATCTATGTAATATGCTTAATAATATTCATTTCATGCTTTATTGAGGATCAGTTAAACATATATAAATGAAACCTTTCAATATTTAAAACCCAGTTACCTAATAATTGTAAAGGATGCATGAAATAATTTGGAAGGTTCTATTAATTCCATGAAAAGCATTTACACATGAAACTAAAATATTTCAATTGTCTAAACAGGTGTTTGACTTTCTCTTTACTTGTAAATCAATGTGTAAGAAAAAAACTATGATTGAGATACAGTATATCTTTCTATTTGAATTAGAAGGATCTAGTCGAAATTTTGGTCAAATTTCAGATATTAAAAGTTCAGCTTCTTTGACACTTATTTTTCACTATGTTAAGTGTTCTGCGTTGTGTACATGAATTGCAAAAAACGTTGAATTCGAATTATTATTAATATTAAAGAGATTTGTAAGTATCTTTAGATTTTTTGCATACTGATAATATACAATGCACTTGAATGTAACAAGGGAATTTCCATGTCCCAGAACATTACGTGTCACACAGTGTAATTAATTAGTGCTATTTCAAGGGTGTGTGTGTCAGATGAACAGACTGTTTATAGGCATCTTCAGAGGGACCAGTCACAATTTTAGCTCCATCAAATTAACGACAAGACCCAATGGATTAGTTAAGACAGTATTTGCACTGTGACGTAGCAACAGTGCAAATTCAATCAGATGAATTAAATTAAATGAATAGTAATTTTAATGCTTGCCATTTTTCCATTACATTACTCATCATAAGAAGTCATAGAAATCTTAATAATTGACATTTAAAATGCATTTACTCCAATTGTTACACTTGATCATGGGTTTAACTGCCAAGCCAATAAATCATGCACCATATTTTCTTTTACTTTACAATCTTTTTTTGATAAATCTAATTAAACCAACTTAACCTTTTCACCTGTCACATTTGGAGAATGAAGTGTTCTTCAATAAGACTTTGTCATTTAATTACTTCTTAACTCCATTTTGATAGTCACCTTATTTAAGCAGTGCAATCTGGCCCAGGAAGATAATGGCCAGTCCCCTATAAGGCCAGTAATTCAGATGGCAAGATTACTTTGATAAGTGTCATTGTCTGTATAAATTGACAGAGGGAAAACTTAATGAAACCATCACCAATCTAAACTTTCTGAATGTCGCTAAGACTCATTTACATTTGATGTGATAGAGTTATATTTGAAACTGCATGATGTTGAACATGCTAACTAACTAACTATTAAAGTTCATGTTAAATTAAAACTTGCAATCAATGCTACATAATATTGTTTACTGCATTTTGGTGTTATCTAGTCATACTATATCAATTATTGAATACAATGATTACTTCATTCATGAATGACACATTACTAATGACTACTTCATTAGTAATGTGTCATTCATGAATGGTTATAGAATGAAAAAGGAGAAATCTTCAAAGTACAACTTCAGTCTTTTTGTGGTGTGAATCATTATTTCTTTGATGCATATGCATTACACATTTCCAGAGCAGCGGATAAAAAATTCTCAATGCTCTTGCTCCCAGCTGCACCACCACATGTTTTTAAAAAATAACTATATTAAGGAGTTTATCCTTTCTTGCAAATCAACATGTTAGTGTAACAGCTCTCTACACTAGTATCGATGAACAATGAACTGAATGAAGTAGAGCAGTTCCTCTGAGTTGTTCCTCAACTCTTTAATTGGTCTTTTCATTCAATGATTCTCAAGTGCACTCTGGATGTTGAGAAAAAATGTTTTTGTTGTTGTTTCTCGGATTAACAATATCTAAGTTATTACAGGTTCAAATGATTTCTGAGTTCCATTAGTTGAATTCATTTGACTGAATTGTTGTTATGTTCACCCTAGATGCCAGTCCTATTGTGATGTATATATTTGCTCTCTTTTTTAAATTAGCATACGTCAATATTACTATAGCATTCTGTTACAAGGCAACTGTTGTAGGGAAGCATAGTTGTCTGTGAATGGACACTCCTTACCCAATGACAAAAATAGTCCAGTTTTAAGACCTGACAAGAGCCTCTCTGAGAGTGTATGAAATATGCTTAATCATAGACTTGATCTTGAGTTCATATACTCTTACTTCAAACTACTGTAATAACAGTGGATCTTGATAGAATATGTCTTTATAAAGACATCAGCCAAAGTACTTCCTTTCACCAGTTTTATTGCAGAGACAACTGAACAGTGTTAAACACTTGAATATGAACACAACCGCATGTAATGATGTGTCGTTTGTGAATGATTTGTTCAAAAAGAACAAATATTTATAGTGAGTCATGAGGAACGACTGTCCTAGTGAACGATTCATTCTCTTCATCTCATTCAATCCCACGATTGCTTCCCAATTGACCCAGAGCCGGATAAACACAAGAACAGTTCAGCTGGATCGCTCTCCAACTGGTTCTTATCATTCTCAATCTTTTCAATCGAATGCAGAACCCTGATGTTAGAGTTTTACATTATCTGTATCATGCGTTGTTGTGGTGACAGTTCTCGTACTTTCCCAAAATTAATACTAAAGCTAATTTTTCACTCCACATGGCAGGCACATTATCGATTTTCATAAATCTCAATGCTTTGGAAGTATCCAAAGAGGCAAAAGTAAGCTAGTTTTATTTCTCTTATTATTGTATTTTGCTTGGTTTGAGGTCTTTCTTATAACTGTTTGCAAGTAATCTAGTTAGGGAAATAAGGGAATATTTATTTACATTACATTGAGAAGAACTTATTGATCGAAGAGTAGTTCTGTTTAGTGAATGAGAGTCAATATTACAGATTACTCTATGTGACCAACTCTACCCTTCTCTACTGCCACGAACACACCTGACTTTTAAAGCAACACGCACAACAATGGTGAGTGCAAAATAATATGTCTCCTACTGAACAGGCACAATACCAAGAAAGCATACAAACAATATTACACGCTTATCTAACAACCATCAATTTTAATAACCTGACAACGTCACCACAGCCATGCATTCAAACTTTTGTGATGATGTCACAAGTCTCTCCTCCAATAACAGCAAACAATGTTCCTACAGGTTGCCACACTACTGTCTATCAGCTAGTTTGAGCTGGAACTGACATAATTTATGATAAAAAAAAAAACCTTGGCTATGAGTAAATGAACAGATATGTGCTGGTTAATAATTTACTCTGCACTGCAGTTTGAGAAGTTAAATTACATTTGATTCCATGCTGACTTTAATTGATAAGCTAATCACGTTGATTTAATTTTATTGCTTGCACAGAACTTGACTATGATGACATAACTCTGACCATGCAAATAAAATAAAGAGCTTGACATTGCTTGGTTGTTTGAAATGAAATGGCAACACAAGAATCAATCCTTGTGGTACAATTTTATTTTTAATAAATAACATATATTTGTTTTAAATAAATGGGAATGCACCATTTTCTGTGTTTTGTTTACATGATGTTGAATTAAGTATGTATTGCTGTCATAGTCAGGGAGCGAACAACAGGGGAGCTCTGCTCACCTATATAAAACAAGGGATTCTCCTGAAATTGTGTGTCAAACGTGTTATTTTGATGTGCAATTTCAGCAGGGTATAATTTGATCATCATGAAATACAATGTGTAAAATACATAATCCATTCATACATATATACTAACATTGGGTACACCAGTCCTGATGCTTTGTGTGCTTGTTGAAAGACATTTTGTAGTTAGCATCATGTATCCAACATCCGGATCACGACAGGGCATCGTTTATACACTTCGATGTCTGGACCAAAAACAAAGGAAACAGCATTATTTGCATTTGATTTGGGTTTTGACTTGATTATTTGCATTCGATTCAGCTTTAATAATGTAACTTTGATCATTTGAACTCTACAGCAATCTAATGCCTTGTCTACAGACTTCAGCTAAACATAATTACAGTTTCTTTGTTGTTAAACTAGAACTTGCATAAAGCAAGTATTGTATGAACATGTTGGGATTTTGATTATATCCTTTTTTTGTTCTGGCGAGTCCTCAGCTTTTGAGGTACATGTATTCGCATGAACATATTATCCCCCCCTTCTTCACATGATATCATTCGAGGGCTGCTTATTGTTCATGTGGCTATACTTTTGTGACAAGAAAACTAAATCCTTCAGCAAAGTGATCTCTAGACTTGTGACACAAACGTAGTTAGTTTATTCACACATATAAAAAGAGTTGGAAGTTTCTCCATGCATGTATTAGTACTTGTACAAGCAACGTCTGTAATGGAATTTAATCTGATACAACTGGATGTAGACCAAAATGAGTTGTGCTGAAAAATACTAACTTTTGTAGCACATATTTTCAAGACATTGTATATATGTCTGTGTTTAGAATTACCATGTCCCTAAATTCAATAAAGGGCCAGAGCCTCTGTCTCACTTTTGGAAACAGGTCTGTGTCCCTCAGCCAAAACAAAATGGGGTGGTCATTGCTTTGTCATTTATCCAACTTACCACAGCGTCAGTACCCGGTGCTCTCGCTGCAGACTAGAGGCTCCATCACTGGGTAAACACTGTTCCACATGAGTGTGGTCTCATCAATAAATTCTTAATGAAATTTTCAGACTGTCGCTGCCTCTGCAAAAGGACCTCAGTATAATGAGCTATGTGAAACCCAAAGGAGAGCTGGAGATGGAGCAAAAGAGCCACAATCAGTAAAAGATGAATAGAGTGAAAAAAAAATAGAATGACATGAGAAGATGTGAAGTGTGGTAAACAATGTGCATGATCTGTAAAGCATGTTTTGATTGCAGAGGAGCTCAGTGGCTCATTTTTTTTCTACAAATCTAGATGAATAGAAAGCTCAAGGTTCAAAATACATCTTTTTGTTTTGCGAGGAAATTAATATATGATTCTAGAAAATAAAAAAGTGGGAAGATTTCAAATAACTATAAACTGAACATATAATGACTATAAACTAATGTAGATATATTAACAAACTACACATTTCCCCTCTCTTTTTTAGTAATTTTAAAACACTTTATTAAACATAAACAATTGAAAGGTATAATTAGGGAAAAAAAGAGCAGTGATTTAAAGCATGCTCTTTCATCCACGTATCATTTATCTCTGTTTTATTTTATAGCATTGCTGTTGGATTTAACAGAAATATTTTGTATAAGAAAACAAATCAAGGCATTCAGTTGAAATGTTTGTCAATGGGAAAATAAATATTGAATAGCAGACAATTTGAGGAACAATCAGAGGAACGATTTGTGATTTGACAGCCGCTTCCTGTACCAAGGATTAGTGTTTTAAGTCAGTCCAAGCAGCTCCGATGACAAAAACTGCAGGAGAAATGAAAAGCTACAATAGTTTGGATTATACTTTTTTATATTAATTAGTAATACATGTATACAGTCACCGGTGCCATCTATCAAACAAACTGAGCACTAGTCTTGGCTATACAATGTAAACAGCTCTGTTATTTTCAATCATCCTTTCCATGTTTTCTGCTTTGCATGTAAATTATGGCTTCCACCTACATTCATAGCGAATGTCAGATTGATTTGTTGCGTACACTAGTAGTTTAACTTTATATAGAGGCATCAAGGAGAATAGCTAATCAGTGAGCTTGATTAATAAAGCTTAAGCTCACTGTTTGACATCTTTTTTAAATAGAAACATACTATTAGCCAGAGCAAAGCTCCAGCGTTGACATGGCATGTTTTTTTGTCCATCACCATGATTGCTAGAACGCCATTCATAGAATCAAAAAAGTGAAAAAAGGCCTCATTCTGCATATGTAATAATGCTAAAACTGTCTGAACTTAAACAAGTGACTTTACAATGTGTGGCACTGTGTCTGGTTTTGTAGAATTGTACAAAGCATGTTGTTGTTCTCATATATAAACGTTCATTTCTTTTGCTGTTCTGATTACATTTTTTTAGAAAACAAAGAGAGTTGTCATTTTTAAACATTGATGGTCCTGCCGATACGGAGAAAACATGAATGATTATGGTTCAAATTTCAAAGGAACAGTTTATTATATGACCATATTACAGCCCTTAATCACAGAGAATATAGATGCTGGAAGGTTTGACTGTCTACTATGGATGTGGTAAATCACACTTAAAAATAGGTTTACAAAAATGTCCTTGATTTCAAAGGTTTTCTTTTTGTAGTACATCACAGTATGGATAACTTTTGCAACATACTCATGTCAAATGTGTATGAAAGATAGTGTTTTAGGTTAAATTCATAAAAGAATTGTGAAACAAGCATGGAAATTATGACATGAGTTTACACATTAGATTTCTATACAACGCAGAAGGAGTAAATAGGCAGACTGTATATTGAGCTCAGTCAAGCAGCATTCTTTTGTAAGCATCCAAACTGATAGCTGAAGCAGAGGAAATGACTGTTATTAGGATCACATGACAGGTGAAAGCAACAACAAAGAAAGCATAATTAAAGAAAGACACATAATTAATTAATAAGTAAAAATGACTCAAAGTAAAGACAAAAAGTTGAGAAGTGATCTGTCACCTAAAAGTGTGCACATTGCGCCCTTTTTATTTAATGTGCAATAAACCTGGATACTTGCCATATTAAGTTTTTGTTCAAAATCCATAGCAGATCTTTTTAAATTTGGAAGTAAAAAAATTACAATTTTATATGTGTGTCTGATCTGTACTGTTTTTACAAATTGTGTTCATCACAAGACCTGCCACGATAGTGAATAAATCTATTCAGATACAGTAGCTTGCATTATGAGAATATTAATCATAATATTTACTTAGTGGATCAGCGATGATAGTATTGTCTGCATGGGATCTTCTATGCAATGGTGCTGGAAAGTTCATTGGGATCTGTTAAAACTATTTATTTTAAAAAGCCTAAAACTGACAAGGACCTGAGCTCCTCTTAACATGCCCGATAAAACTATATGAAGTATAAATAGCTATTATTTTATCAGTAGTTAATTTAAATGTAAACATATAAATTTTTTCCCATATTATTATATTTAAGTTATATGATTTTTGAGTTGTTCACTTAGTTAAAGAATGTAATTCAAATTATTTGGCAATTGCTAACACGATGCATTTGTCATTAATGGTGGGCAGACAGGCTTGCATGTCAAACAGAGAATGTGTGTCACATCAAGTCCGTAAATATGTTGACTTCAAGCCTTAATATTTCTCAAATTTAAAACGCAGTTGAAGCCATGGACTGGACATCTGTGAGTTACAAAAAATAAAGTTAATCAGAGACTCTCAAAATCATAGAGTTGTATTCATTTTCTCATTTGAAACTTGTTTCAAAAATGCAAATCATGTTAGGAGTTTCTGGAGTGTTCACACAGGGTTAGAAATGAACCCAGGAAGCAAATAAAGTGCCATAAACCATTTTCCCCTCACCAAAGCCACCATCAGGTCTGTTTACAACCCTCTGCGTATCATTAAGCTCAGCTTCCCTCTCAGGTCACAGCCCTTTGGCTCTCACCCCACAGCCATGAATCAAAATCTGTCACAGTCTCAGCCATGATCTCTCAGGCATGCATTTCAATTTTGCCATAAATTGGAATATTAATAATTAACTTGCTGCAGAGAAACTTGCTAATTAGAGCCCTCATATGCTTGTCTGGCCAAATGTGCAAAATAAACATCCTTTGTTCTCTTTAATAGATGAGCCTGTAATAGCTTGGGGTAAGAAATACAAAAGAATCAGCAGAGGTGGGTAGGGGGCAGTTAATGTTGCATCATGTTTGGCAGTGATCCCTGCGGATGCCTTTATGTAAAAAAAAAAACGTGATAAAGATTAAGTGAAAATACTATACTGCACTCAAGGGCAGATTAAAGTGATTTCAAATCAACGGAATTTTTTAACGTACAACTAATGATGTTTTATATTTATAAGTTTCAAAAATTTATGAAAAAGATCTGTAAATTTAATAAACTAAATTTCAACAACTTTTCATGAATCTTTGCATAAGGATTCAATGTTAACTGTGCGTTACAGGTTTGTTAAAGCTGCTGATAGGGTTTGATTGTTCTACCTTTTTAGTGTTAATTTCAGTTGCTACTGTATTTGGAGCCAATATCAGGTTGTTATTGTTTGCAATAATTTTAAAGATTCAATAGTCTGCAGGACTTTACACATTAGCAATAATTCAATTAGACACACCAGTATTTAACCATAGAAATGTCAAGCTTATCACTCTGATTTTGGTAATGTTGAAAAAAGGAAGAGAAAGTAGTCACACATTGATTGAAAGCTGGTGGTAATTACCTTGTCTGACCTACTAATCAATTCATCGATCCTCCAAACACTCTGGTCAAGTTCTGTGGATTCTGTTCAGTCCTTTCAGCACAGAAAAAATATTCCAGCTGAGCAAAGGTCATTTTAAGAGCAATCAAATTCTTAACACAGCTGTATATGACTCATTTTGACTAAACCTTCATAAATGAACAGGTGAAGGATTTATGTTTGTGGTTCTCACTATGATTAATTGACAATGATGTCTCATAAAGACCAAACAGGAAAGTATCTTACGCTGACATCCATCTAGTTGGGATTGATGAGCACATTTTAACACAAGGTTAGCCATGACAGTTAATTACATTAGCTCCCTCATTAGTCGGTATTGTCAACAAGCCAAGAGAGAAGACACAATTCAAAAAGAAATAAAGAGTGAGAGGTGCTCTAAGATTACCTCTACCCTACATACTTTTTGATGAGAGACCAAACTTTGACAAATTTTGGCATGCCTTATTTTTACCTTCTGTTTACACTTTTTAAATTTAGGGTAGCCTACATGACAAAACAATTGTTGCATGATATGTGCAAATCAATAAAAGTTCCATGACAGATTGCATGAAATGGCCAACAGAGAATAATTTACTGCTTTAAAGAATGAGGTATAGTCAGAATTAATAAACATTACTGCCTTTCGCCAAATACAATTGGGATTTAAATAAGCACTTTTTAAGAATTTAAATGAAATTGTGAAATCTGCTTTATATGTGTCTTCTTCAGGCAAGTCAAGCTGGGGAATTTTATATGCAGAGCACATTTTCAAACACATGCAATTAAAAGTGCATTTCAAAGGAATAAAACAGAGATGAAACATTCAACAAAACAGGTCAAAAGCAAAAGATACAACATTAAAACAATTACAATTCATAGGATTGTCCTTACACAATGTGGTGTTCGGACAGCAGCTCTCAGTCAGTAGATACACATTTAAACGCACTTACATAAATATTAATTATACTACTCTCAGTTTGAAATTGTTTTAAAAGGTAAAGTCCAGTTGAATTCCACCTCTTAGTGACTAAACAAACCTCTCAAATATTCTAATCAGACATTAAGCAGAAATTCTTTCACATGCAGTAGTGGAATAAGAGCATAAACATTGACGCATAGGAGCTATATGGGTAAGACTCCAATAAGTCAATTCATCGTGTTGGAAGATTTAATGGGATAAAGATGTGAAATGTCATTAGATAATCTAACTGTCATATGGTTTGGAAGAAGATACTTACGGCATAGACATTGTGCTTTTTTTGCAAGGTTTGAAGAAAACAGAAATCCTGAAGTTACTGTACGCACAAATCAGAAAGCAATTTTTAAACACATCATGACAGATGGAATTCCTCTAGAGAAATTATATTAAAAGTTAACTGCTGTACTGACATCTATTGCTGTGGTACATTTAGGGGCACACTTTTTCTATTTAGATTATTTAGTAAATAATTGTGACATTGTCTTATGTTAGAAATCATGTAATAAATGTTTGGTTTCATGAGAGAGGATGGTATAGTGTGGGATACGTTCTTAATCATTTTGGTTCAGGCTTGTCACTATTTTCAATAAACTAGATAGCTACTGTAAACTACTTTTCCTTTAGCAATGTTCACAGTAAGATGCATCTTGGTTTAGCCAGGGTGGCTCGTGGATTGTTTCAATTTATAATCTACTTAGAATAATTTTGGACTAATCAAAAAATTCAGTGTGTCACAAATTAACAGATCCAGATGCTAGGCAAACTTATTTATTTGACTCTCTTGACTATGGGGGTGACACTGGGGTATAAACCTTGTTGGAGAAAAATACATAGGCAGTATAAACAAGACAGTTATAACAAAACAGAACTGAAACACAGATGCACAAAAACTGGAAACAAAGGATATCTCCTCCAGGGGAGAAAGAGCACAGGCCTGTAGGCCAACTTCTTAGACCTCTGAAGTCATCCCAGACTGAAGGCAGAGCAGAGTTTGTTAAATGCACAGTCTCTCAAAACAAGCAGCTGCACACTCGTTCAGAGCAGGACGCAATGAAATGTCTTGCTGTATTGAGAGGGAAACAATGCAGCACTAGCTATAAACCAGTAATGAGAACAGAAAATGGACAGGCTAAATAAATAAGAAAGAACAGAAAGAACAGAAAGAATAGACCAGCAGGGACACAGAACAGTTGATCACGCTAGACAGGACACGACTGAGTGCAAAGACAAGAACCAGCCAAAGAATATCATAACAGCATTTCCTAATTTCTTGTTATACTTATGGTTTGGACACACTTATGTTGCTTTCAGGGGGAGATTACATTAATTGGATACAAGGTGATTCCATACTTTGATTGCAAAAATATGTAACAAAAACAACAACATTTAATTGTCAAATTTGTGAGTGTTGACACAATAATCTAAGGGCAATTTTGTACTTTTTTTTTCCAGAATTTTCCATGATTTTATATTACTTTGTTGAACACTCTCCCAAGAATTGAATATGTTTTGTGGTGTTACAGATATTTTTTCGTTGCCTGAAAAAAAACTACAAATTCTTGCTAATCAGAGAATTGCTTTCTATTTCTGCAAAGCAGGAAATACTGTATTTACAGGGAAAAAATGTGAACAGATTCATTTTTAAGTTCTGTTCAAAGTTGATTGCAAAAGGCATGGTTCTCAAACTGCCAGCAGGCATCTCAGAGCGGATGACCTCACCCTGGCAAAGACAAGTTTCTTTTAGTCGTATTCAAAGATGAGCATTTGAAATGCTACTCTTCACAGTATTTAGTCTTTCCTCAAAGTTAGGACTTTCAGGATTGCCTGGAGCAGTGATGAGTGTAAGAGTTAATAATGTAGCAAGAAGGTTTCTCTGGGATATGCTTGTGGTTCAGTACACCTTTCCTTTTCCAGATTGCTTAAATTACCGATAATCTATTGCTACTTGTTATGTGACATGTTACCTTCCTGTCTGTCTTGCAATTCAGTTGTTCAGCATTAACTTACTGTTATTTTATGATCATCAGACACATGCACAGGTAGGGGTCAACCTGTGCGTAGCACATGCTTTTTTGTAATTAAGATGTCTCACCCTGGTCGAGTATTCATTATTGGGTGGTCTGTGAGTTAGGCCTGTGAGTTAACACCCCCCATAACAATCTTGGACAAAAGAAATTGAGAAAACATACACTTAATGGAATTATTTGCAGTCTGGCAACCACTGGCATGAAATATACTTAACCATTGTCAGTACATGACTAATTGCATATAGACTTAAATCTGGCCAGCAGATTCTGTAAATGGAATGGAATGTATATTTACTTTCAATAAATGAGATATATGAAGTCCGTAAATGCATTTAGCATGACATTCAAACTAAGTCAAACTCACTTCCTTCTGATGATTTCTTTTTAAAAGTGGCTTGAAATGCATATGGACTTTTTTTGTCTAAAAGCATGAGTGTGCATGGTGTATCCTTCCAGATGCTGTTGATGTGAAAAGTGCTTTTCAAGAGCTACTTGGAGTGACGATATATAGATCTCATGCATTTTGATTCTAACCTGCTCATTGGAGCATGTGCGGGTGAGTCGGTGAACTGTGCACAAGACCATCAGTTATTGAAAAGCAATCAAATACATGTCAATCCACCTCTTTTGAATTTCACCTCAACTCACAAACTAAGATGGCTGTATACATAATTTTCCGGCTAGATAGCCTTCATTTGAGAACTTTCAAGAAGAAAATGATCTGGATTGAAAACTTGATTGTTTCAATCCAGTATATATCAATATTACAAGCTTAATACAATTGCTGTAAAAAAAATTGCTGTACTTTTTTAGTTGCAGATTTTTGTCAGACTGCATTCTTAAATAAAAATGTTGTTAATTTCTTTATTGGTTTATTTCTGTAATTGTTCAGAGCTGGTACTTCCAAGAGTTCACGCACTCAGGTCAAACATTAGAAAAACCTTAATTAATTAATCAGTTTGTTTGTTCCTTCCTCCTCCCTCCCTTAATTCGATTACGAAGAGTATGGAACAGAGATAGTAAAATTAGATTATAAACTGTGTATATTCCAAAAACCCTGTTGGTACCACTTGAGCATGATAACTGGAACAATATTCCAAACTTTCAAATGTTGCATGTCCAAATCACACATTAAGTCCACATCCACCAAATGTTTGTCCCCGTCAATGCATTTGGCAACCAATTCTTGTCTTCCACCTCCAACTGTCGGCTCCATGTCATCACTGTGCTGAACAGGATGCTAATTATCCCATTTGTACATGCAAGTGTGAGAACTCAATCACCAGTAATGAATTGCCAGTAACTCGTTAAACCAATTAAGCAATTATAAGGGCTTTCTTGCATAAAGTAATCTCAATATAAAACATTGTCAGTACATTGTCAGTAAAAGAACCATATCTGATAAAGAATGAGGACAAAATGTTCTTGTAGAGTCTGTAGTTCAGCTGGGTCGTGTTCTGCAGTTCTGCTGTAACTGATTCAAAATGTTTCTGTAAAAGCATGGGACAAGAGTAATGCAACATTCACTTTTTATTTTAGGTACTATCAATGGATACTGAATTTGTTTTAATTAACTTAAAACACTGTTGTCTCAAATGTAATACTTTATTGTGTTATCCATCTTTTCAAGTTAACATAAGCCTATGGCTTATTTTTAAAATTGTAATTTCAAAAGAACCTGTCAGTTAGAGCAAGTACTGTGCAAGAGCTTTGATAACATGTTTTTTGCTGATAAACTTTTCCCATTTGAGCGTGTTTTTAAATTGCTGTCCTGGATATGCTTTTTGGAAGAAATGTGGACTTAAAATCACATTTGAAGTACAGTGAACTTAAGCCTAATACAGCCATTTATCTTCACAATAGTCGGTATTATAAGATCATGTTTGTGCCAAACTTCTAATGAATAATGGTTCTAATGGAGTTTGTCATAAACAAATACAAACCTTCTTAAATGGTCTGAAATGTGGTGACTTATATTTTTCACAAATTAATGAAAAGCTATACAAGTAATATGTCATATCTACTTAATTTTTATAACTCAGGAACAGAAATCAACATTTTCTTGTACGAATGTGTCCACCATGTTCATGCAGCCAGTCAGACTGTGATTGATCAGTGAAAACTTTTCAGCTTTCAGCAGTGAAGAATTTGTACCAAATGAGCTGGGACGTTCCCGGACAGAGGTTTAAACATATTGCAACTTCTAAAGAAAACTTAGATTGTATTTGTGGACTTGTATTTGTGCAACATTCAAACCACAAAGTGGAAGGTCACTACAGTCCGTTAAACTTAAGACTGGGTCCGAATGGAATTATAGCGATAAAGACTGTTGGACATACTGTTGCTCTGCCAAATACAGACATTAATCTCACTATTTAAAAGCTCATCAGGCCAGTCTTTTTTCACTTGTTCGATTATTTACAGTTTGGTTATTGCAGGTGTTTTGTCTGAGAGAAGCAGCTGTAGAAGCATCAACACAACATTAATGTAAAATTATACATTATCTAAAGGAGAGAATTGCTTGTCTTTTTATATAAGAGATTGGATAATTAAAATGCTCTGCTTCAGCATATCTATAGAGCACAGACAGACTGCTGAAAGCTAAAATTTTATATTTTTAAAATCTGTAAGTTGCATTGGTAAACTCAATACTAACAATTGACAATGTTAAGACTATGATTATGATAATCAAAATTTACAAACATACATTTATTATGTTTGAGGTTTAATCACAACTGCTTTCTAACCAAAGGAAAAAAAGATAACCAAACTTGATATGTGTTTACGTTTAGTTACGCTTTTTTCACCCCAACACACAAACAAATGGTAGATATTGATGAAGTCTCAGTTCAGTGACTACAGATCAAAGAAGGTCTTCCCTCTCCTTAGCATTCAAAGGGATGAGCCTGCTGACAAAAAAAAGAATCTACAACATGATCTTAGATCTTTAACCATTGGTTTGAGCACCACAAGCCCTTAAACTCAATCCTATGATGCAGAGCAGAGCCATCCACATGCTTTGTCAAAAAGCACCCCCCCACCCCTTCTTTTGCACAAAGCAGATTGAGAACACATCAAACCCAGAGCTCATTGATGGATTACAACATCAACATAGCAGGAAGTATTGCTTCTTTTAGGCAGACCAGATCGGAAGAGAAAATCTGGCAAATGTGCTGGTCTAGCTCTGATCCTCCATCTGTTGTGAAGAGAAAAAAATGCATTACAGCAATCCATTAGACAGAATATGTTTAGAATAGTGACCATATTGTTTGCTTTCTCACAGGATTATGTTAATACATTTCTGGAAAAAAGTAGCAGGGTGGTTGTGTTTATCCAACAACAAAATTTACACTGCTTATTTGTTTTATAGGGATCTTGATCAGCATGTGTCTTCATTATACATAAACCTGTTAGCTTGTGTTCCATTATTCCCGTAACCTCCTGATCCAAAATATGCATTTTTCTCTTTTCCACAACTCATTGTTTTATCAACAGAGCATATGCTAGCCTCTAGCCATAGAGTTGTACATTATTCTAGGCCTAATGCAAGGTAAATAACAATCTTTCTCTAGTCTGAATTCCCTCTGGGAGAAGCCCCCTGATCCAGGCCTGATTTCCATTTATACTGCATGTTACTCTGAGGGAGATTTTTTCACCATTAGTCGAGATGGTTGCAATGCCAGAGATAAACAGCAAACACATTCATTCCAGAGAGTCACAGCATGTTCCTCAACCACCACAGTGCAAGCTGAAAAACACCATCATGGGTGTGTGGGTCTGAAGGCACATGCTTGTGTTTTGCTCCTGAAGTTCTTTGTGTATTTTTCAGAGTAGACTCTTTATATAATGGTTGTCAACGAAACAAGGCACAGGTGATATAATGGCCTCCTGATGGGACAGGATCAATTATTCCAACACCACTTTTTAATTCCTGCTGACATGTGTGCGTGTGCGTGTGTGTGCGTGTGCGTCCGTGTGTGTGTAAGAGAGAGTGGGGAATGTATTCAGTGGAGGCATTTAAGAGTGACAGAAAGAGAGAAGGTCCTTTCTCAGGAAGGCTGGAGAAGTGTTTTTGCTTTGGCTTATATGTGAAAAGCTGAACTGCTTCAGTGTGAAGGGAATTTAGAAAGTGAAGTGAGCGGAAGAGCTGTCAATCTCATTTTCGTCTGGTCAGCTGGGAGAAACCCAGCTCAGGGTGAAAATTTTGTTGTTAAAATACTGGTGGTGTGGGCCTTTCAACATAAATAACCCAAGGAATAAGGACCCTGCACATGCAGTGCAATTGATGATTTCTGTGCCAATCATTAGTAACTTTACAAATAATCAGTCACATTTGAAACTAGTCAAGTGTTAGTGTTTTTGTCTGTCATGATAGAGTTTTTTTTTTCTTTTTCAAAATTGACAAGCTTACCTCATGTTGAACACAAATGTTTATCAAACTGAGTAGACTTCACCACAAACAATAAAGTTTATCAATTTTGAGTAAGATCTATTAACGCAAATCTGGGATAAATGGGTTATGGCATCCAACCTTGTAAGCTTCTGCAAAGCTTACTGCATGCCTTACTTGTTAGCATTGTTAGTATCTTGCCAAACATGGATGCAGGTTTTAATATTAGGTAATCAACTATGAGTGAAGTTTGAATTCTCCTTTAATCCTTGGACAGAATTCCCCTCACTCAAAACAAATAAATGCTTTCAGGGTGATTTATTATTATTGAGTCAAATGAGATACTTACAAATGAGGTATTTCTAACAGATCCAGAGGTACTAACTATGATAAATGGATGGATGTATAAGTGAGTGGGTGGGTGTAAGGATGGATGGACAGTTGAAGGGTGAGAGGCATGAACAGAAAATAGAGCATGATAACCATGTTTGTTTGGTGTTAGCTCTTACCACGAATAAATATGGCTAAAGGTCATACTTATTGACCAAAGTGATTAAGTATAAAACACATTTTAAATGGCAAATTACTCATTTAGAAAGAATGTATTCACCCTTATTGTATAACATATAATGATATTACCTGCATTCGAACTATGACATCTCTGTTTAAAAAAAGTAAACAACTAAACTAAAATGTTAATGCTATTGTAATACTTCCAACATGTCATTCTATTAACCTGTTCAATGTTAAACTAGTAGTGAACAACGATACAAGCAGATATATAATATAAAAAAAAAAATATATATATATATATATATATTTATAAGTCCTGTACTACACTAAAGAAAGAAGAAGGCAAGGAGGAGAACAGTTTTTGACTTAAGAAACAGTGTTTTGGTTAGGTAAAAAACATGTAAATAAAAAAAACAATTTTTTTACATATGTAACACTTTTTACATGTGTAACCAACATTTTTTTTTGTAATAAACTTTTGCTGTATATTGTATATTTTGCACCAGCTCCATAGCACACTTGCCCTTGCTTTTAGAAGTAGCAAAAGCAAATATAAACAAAAATCTCATCATAGAGCTAAATCAGAGGATACAAGATACTGTTTCTCTTGAACAAGACTGTGCCATCTTGAGGCGAAAGAAAACAGTGTCTAAACTATTTCCAGTCTTCTGCAGAGGACAGTTTAGTTTGTGTATCGGCGTAAAACTATTTTCCCTTAAATTAGATGTCAGTGCTGAAATGTCTATTTTATAACATAATTATTGTCTCATTTACAGCCTAACATTAGACTTTACATTAGTATTTCTTCTTAGCATCAATAAATTATTTTCTCTTTAAATAAAATACTTTGAAATTAATCTAACCAAAATGTCATCTACCCAATACCAACTGACTAACTGATACATGGCCCAGTGGAAAAAAACAAAAAAACTAAAATAATAGTACTCCTAATTAACAAGTTTACATCTACCAGTCTAGTGGATTCCGTTTCACTTCTCAGCATTCTTTAACAGAATCTTTGTGTGAGGAGAAAATGTTAGAAAAAAAACAACAACTCTCAGGTAAACAAGCTGCCCTGCTGTGCATGCAAATGCCTCTGCACAGTCAAACATGCTTGTCAGAATGCCCTTCCTTTGGGGATTTCTTTGGGAACAGAGTACTTGTATCTCTCTGTCACTTCAGTCACATCCTATCCTTGTGATTTGTAACTCATTTGGACGAGTTGTCAGAGACAAATTAAAACACTGCTTTCAAAAAACAAGCAGTAGAGAAGGTTCCGTGCATTGAATTGCAGCCTCGTTTTATCTATGCAGATTATGGTATAAACTTATTTTGCGGTGATAATGTGAAAACTGACTTCCAAGTCCTATTAATTATCTCTGAATTAGTGCATTAAAACGTAGTGTGCTTTTTGAATCAAGCAATCTCCTGAGTAGTCATTAACAGGCTGTGCAATTGGGGATAAATATAGCCACAATTTCATGCAAACAAGCGTTAACAGGAACATTTTATGATTGCTAACATGAACAAGGGGCAGTCACTCATGTCTGTTGCATGTTTGAATAGATGAAAATCACAAATGTGTTCACTGCAACCTCGTGCAAACAAATGCTTTACCAACTCTGCCACATTGATTCGGTTAACATTCTTGTTGTGTCAGGGTAGACACTGTCGACTTTGTCTGGAACCTATACTAAAAAATAATAATGATGAAAAAATAAATACAAAAATATTGAGGTAATTATACGGTAACCACTGTGCATTTATGAGGTAGTTAATGTGTTGTTACTGGGTTATTACTTATCGTGTACTTAATTGATAGATACTTACTGCTAATACCTCTGTACTTTCTCTTATTTGTAATAACATGGTATTATAAAGTGGATTTTGTTCTCTGTAGTTACAATTTATTACCCATTAACTACACTGGATGAAGACTGTAGTTTAAAGTTGAGTTTGTTCTTTATAGTTACAGTGACTACATTGTAGATGCACAGTAATCACACAGCAGTTACCCTGTCATTACACAGTAATTAGACTATAAGTATACAGTTATTAATCAGTAAGCACACAGTAAATACCCTGTTCTATTTAAGCACACAGTAATTACCCTGTAATTATACAGTAGTTACCCTGTAATTAGCAGGCTTTAACCTGAAGTGTCAATGAAATTTCTTACATTTTGAGTGCGTAACCGTCCTTCCAATAACATTTTCGTCCAATCTCATATCAACAAAACTTGCAAGTTTCTTGTCATACATATGTTAGCTTATCAACTTCTCGTTATCATCATGCCAAAAAGGTGCGTCAACAAAATAATTTCATTATCATCATTAGTGACGAAAACAACACTGCCAGACATGTGAGGTGAGTTCACTGATTTGAGTGTTCATTTGACTTGCAAACATTGAGAGGTATGCTGATAAAAAGGCCTTTAGGCCCACACCCAAAACTTTAAAACCAACATTTGTATTGATAATTTGATGATATTTTACTGTAATTAGTGTATTTCATAGCTTGATGTAATACATTGGTCAGACCTGTTAAATCTATGTAAGAACACTTTTTTTAATGGCAGTTTTGCCATTTTCAAATAACAGACGTGTTAAAATCTCCATCAGTTAGAATGCTTATTTCTAAACAAAAACCTCACACATAGCAAAAGGAAGCACAAAAGTAAGCATACACAAGATTATATAATAAAAGTTTAAAGTGTTCAGAAAAGCAATAATACGTTTGCCTGCTAAGACTACTGCAAAACAAAACGCAATGATCCCATTAAAATCAGCCAAAACATCTGAGAAAAGCCCCTTGGGGCTTCTTTCAACACAAATCACCATTTGACCTTCATAAAAGAGTGAGCATTTACATTCTGCATAACATATCGATTTCTATAAGCCTTTTATTTATTCCCTTTAGCATATTTTATATTAATTGTTAAAAGGTCTCATTAGAGCAAGCACTATTGGAGCTGATTTGCATGCAGAAGAAATAAGAAATGAAAGGGGAGGTGAGAACACTACTCTGCATCAAACAGACCAATCTGACTCATCTCATGTGTTCATGTCTTAACGTATCAGCACAGACTACATCCTGACAGCTCCAATTAAAGTCAAAAACCTCTCTGGAACTTCTCACAACTATAATGTTCAATTGGCTCTCCATTGTCAAAGGGGTGGAAAACCATCTCAGCTAATGGTGGTTGACATAAAACTTACTACTCTACATCTCTTTTGTTGCTGCATATGTTTTAGAAAATGTATTTATTATCCATACTATCAGTTCCTTCTGCACCTTCGTTATGAAAAAAAAAAAACTTCTTCTGTTACAGCTGTAGGATGTGAATGTATATATATATGTGTGTGCGTGTGTGTGTTTACATAAATTACATTCATGTTTGGATACCCAAAAAGGTGTTTTTGTCACTCATGTCTGCGACTCCAGACCATTGAACTAGATACTGTGTGATGTGGGTTAAGTGCTTGAGCAGTATAAAAGGCCCCCTAGTCACACATGACCTCTGTCACATCTTAAAGAGGAAAACTGAAGACATTGAATTTTGCGCATGTAAAGGAGAGACCTTAAGGGTTTATCTTGCTCCAGCAATAGGCTCAAAAGTGCATTGGGTACTCAATCCAGATATGATATTGTATGCTCTCCTATTGCTTATAGGGATTTGTTTGAAAATCGCTGGGCTTGGCAAAAAAACGGATTCCCTCCTGAACCACAGGCCTTTCCTTCTCCTTCAAGCTTGAATACATGCTTCTTTTCTGTATGAGAACAGAGAGAAACAGTGTTTGCATTTACATTAGCTGCACATTTCTATATTTGTTTTGACACCAATGTTGTGATGTTACAGATTCATGTAAGCACGACTCATGTGCAATCGAACATTAAACATGTGCAATATCAAACAAATTAACTTAAAGTGTTGTTTGTTTTGATCATGCCAAATCAATCATGCTCGTTTATTGAAAATGATGGTCCTCAGACCCGCCACTTCCCCGCGGAGGGGCACGGGCAGTGACACTCTGCTTCTGGGCCCCCCTGTACCCAGAAGTGGCATCCTTAAGAGTCTGCTCCCACCAAGCAGAACTCCAGGGCATCGGTGGCAGGGGAGGAACCTCTGGAAGGCTGCGGACTGGGTCCGGGCCTCCTGAAACCTGCCAACAACCACCGAGCAGTAAGCCCTCCCGACCAAGGCTGAGGTGGCTCGGAGCAGCCTAATGGGGAATGCTGGGGCCTTCAGGGATGATGTCGTACCAGGGGAGAGATAGCTTGCTAGCGTCTGCTCCACCTTGGATCATCCAATAACCGCGTTCCTGCATCGCCAGTATGTTCGAATAAAACTTACATCAGGAGAGAAGAGGTGGGCCGTGTAAGGCTGATCCCAGGACCTAGACACCTCGGTGTGCAGGTCTGGGAAAAACTGCAGGCCCTGGCGCAGGGATTGTGACCACGGACTTAGGTAGCATTCTTCGAGCTTCCTCTCCGAATGCCAGGCCTGTGCTGCTGGTGGCCAGGAGATTTTTTTTTGTCAACCTCTCGACCGCACACGTTACAACCCTAAAAACGTCTCAGGTTACGTAGGTAACCAAGGTTCCCTGAGGGAACGAGACGCTGCGTCAAACGCTTTGGGGAATGCTTGCTGCGTTTCCTGCACTGAATTATATGTCAAATCTCGTCCAACGGACAGGTGTGACGTCATCCGAGTGCGACGTCGCACCCGCAATGCGCAGTATAAAGAGCCCGCGATGGAGACGGCCACCAGCTTTGAGGCACAGTAAGCGCCTTCAGGCCTTGGGCGAATTGGCCTGGGGATGCAGCGTCTCGTTCCCTCAGGGAACCTTGGTTACCTACGTAACCTGAGATGTTCCCTTTCAGGAACTCGAGCTGCGTCAAACGCTTTGGGGAACGAGAGTCAAAACACGCCAATTCGCCCCGGACTGACATTGTCTTCAGCCCGGAGAATTATCCAGATCCAATTGTAGGACCGGAGCAACATCAAAGAGAGCGTGGCTCGTCCCGCAGCGCTACCACTACTGGAAGAATACCAGATGACAAGGCCCTAGTCGCCACATCTCTTGTGGAATGTGCCCTGCCCCTACGGGGGGTCAGAAAGTCAGAGGCTTACACCTAAGTATAGGTGAAAACATTTTTCCACAGTCCATCTGCTCACTGACTGCGTAATAGCAGGAGAGTCCGCCTGGGAGTACCATAGCACACAAGCTGGTCTGAGCTCTACTAAGCCATGCAACAGACATAACAGCCCAATGCCCACACTGGACAGATACTAATAAGGACTTATACAGGGGACTCACCTGGAGGAGGAAGAATGCCTGGAACCTAACAGGCCACGGGGCGCGTGAGGCACCTGCGAGACATCGCTCGGCTTAGGGTGCAGGAAGACTTCAGAAGTCTTTTGCGTGTAATCTCCCATCCTAATAAGGGAAGCACTGCTGTCTTAAGTGACAGGAAGTCGCAAGTACACTTGCCCAGAGTCTCATCGAGGCCTCTTAGGATCCCCAAGATGATGGCCAGGTCCCATATGGACACTCTTGTACAGATCAGGGGCCTCAGCCACCTGGTACCGCGAAGACAGCGAGATGTAACAGAGGGGGGGGCTGCTCAAAGAACCCATCAATCGGGGTGTGGCAGGCCAACCGCTGATATATACACCAAATGGTGGACGGTGAACCCCCTGAACTGACCTACCCTATGTGAAGGTCTTAGACGAGAGCAAAAGGCTGGCAGAAAGCACTCGATACTGGTAAGCCGTGTCCCCTACGGAGAACTGAGAACTTCCTGTAAGAAGGACAAATAGGGACCTGAGAATATGCGTATTGAGGTCGATGGATGACCCAGCACTATACTTGATCTGTGCCATGATCTGCTCTACGACTGTTCACGAGCCTCAGATCGACAACAAAAATTGGGCGCAGGTCCCCTTCCTTCTTAGGAACCAGATCACTTCCCTCAACATATCGTTGAGCCCTGAGAACTGTGCAGCAGGGTGTATGTTACCTGGTCCCCTACCAGACCTTGCGAGGGGCCACAACGGTAGCTAAACCCCCCCAAACGGAGAGCCCTGGATCGATTCTCGATCCTGCAGCACAATCTCACAACTCGCAAGACCCACTGGGAGGCGCTTAGGGGCTGAAGCCAGCCCTCTATAGCCACTCAGGGGAGCCCGCCTCTCGAGGCCGACCTCTGGTAACTGACGGTGGTGGCTCCTGTCACAGGCCCCGGGATCCCATGGGAGCCCTATGGCCCCGGCCACCAAATCTGGGTGGACGCAGGGACAAAGTACATGCTCCCTGAAGCACCAAGGGTGGCAGGGTTAGTGAAATATTGTCGAGGGGGGTCATTGCGAGACGACAGCCTTCCCCTGAAGTGCGTCGCTCAAGGAAGCTGAAATTATTATTTTTTATACTTAAATTATTAGATTTATCATTTGTAATGTTATTGTATGTGCTTTAAATAACCAGTTTCACTATTTGAGTAATTTGTGAAATAATTCAAATGTTTGAGAGATTTATATAATTAGAATCACTTACAGGTCATCCGCCCAGCTAGAATGCCTGATAACACATCTGACAGGATGTTTTAAATTTAGATAATTGATGTTTCTGAAAACAACACATTGTTTGTCCCACTACCATTCTAATGCAAATTGTGCATCTGTCTATCCTTTAGCTCATTTGCCAACAAAACTATATAGCCTCTCCATTCCCATGCCTTAATAATGAATGTTGGAGCCTGTGTTTTTTTCCCCTAAACAATACATTCTAAATGAACATTTTCCACATTGATTCTCTGCCAAAACATCAGATAAAAGGGTCTGTATGATCATATCCCCGCTTTCTCCTTTGTGGCACCAGTAAAGAGACATCTTTTCTCTCAGTATTTCATGTCAGAGCACGTTTAGATGCATCACTCTTATATTCTTTCATCTTCCCTTCACTTTTTCCTTCCAGATTACTTGCAAGGCCCACTGTTTCGAATCAAAGTAGTCAGCGGGAACCTACACTGAACATTATTAATGCCCCTTGCAGATCTCATATGGCACTCATTGAGCTCATCAACTGTGACATGAGGGCCATGCCAATGGACAGTGCATGAAAGAGAGTGCAGAAGCAGTGAGGAAGAGCCAGAACTGTTCTATCTCTTTGCAGCACCTTAAAAGCAACACCACAGCTCACACGTTAAAAATAAGTAAATAAATAGATACATATGAAATTTTATTTGAGATGCAAAATCTGAAAGCATTCAATTATTTAAGTTTTTTTAAATAAAAAAGACAGAAATTAATGTTTTTTTTCTGTGTAAATAATATTTTGAGTTAATATATTGTGGTCAAACATAAGTACAAAGTTTTCAAGTCTTGAATCAAAATTAAAACCAAGAGGTGCTCGCACTACCTGGCTCTATTGACATAGAGCGTGGGACCAGAAAGCAGAGGTGCATCACAGTTCAGAACTGGAATTCATCTATTCAGATTTTTCTTGTAGCATTATACGATAAAGAAATATTTGTTAAACATCTAAATGTTCAGTAAAATTACACAAATATCCATTAAATAGAGAAAACCTACATTGAAAAAAAAGAAAGGAAAATAATTGTTGTTTTTGTACACTGATAAGAATTAAATTCTGTACTGTCTTTGCCATGGCATGTGTCATGTGAATATATCAATGCTTTGCAAATGAAACAAACATTTATTGTATTTTTTCACTCATACTTATAATTGCATAGTACCACAGGTGAAGGCGGTAAGCGATTGAGAAAGTTTGGCTTTTGGGAACACACAATCTACCCATTTCTGGTGAAGTTATAAATGTTTTCTCAGCTGTCTTGTACTTCAAGTTGCACATCTGTCCTGCTTTGAGATGAATTGAATTAGCAGTTCATTTGACTGGTCACTGCATCAGTAACTCGGTGCTATAACAGTGAGTGGTGCTATGATCAAGCTATTTTGAGTTCCCAGAAAATTAAAATAGGATTACAGAAACATGCAGGACAGAATATAAACATAACATCAGCCATGTTTTTGATAGGGAAATGTTAAAACAAGCTAGACATATTAATAAATCGTTGAGTTTACATAACAAGGCTAATTTCATTAAAATGGATTTAATTTATGATTAACATAATTTAGTCCTATGTTTTGATCTGTAAATATATATTATCAGAACACATAAAAGAAACATCTGGTGTAGGAGACTTCTGTTTTGCTTTAGTCTCTGTGTGGATGTCTCGGCTGGGAGTCAATTTTCTGAGAGAGCTACACCTCATACACCCTGGTAGGCCTCCTTGTTAAGTCTGCTTCGACTTTTACAGACATGTTTTTAACTGTTGTGGGAACAAGTGGCAATAGGAAAAGATAATTGATGAGAATGTGAACTGGCAGTCAGCAGAGTGCAAGAACTGCACAAACAAGGATGTATGACAGGTAATTTGACAGCTTCTGTGTTTTAACTTCCCTTAACTCTGCAGATACTCTCACAACAATCCAGATGAAACAGTGCACTGCTGTGAGTCAGGCATCCGAAAGCCCCTGCCTCACCTTCACATATATCGTGCATTAGCGAAACCTGTTTGCTCTCTCAGCATCAAAGACATTGACAACTGATGGAGGAAGAAAAGAGTCGTGGGTAGATGAAATGCCCCTGAAGTGTCTCAAGTCACCCGTTCTAAATGCATGAAGCATATTGATATTCCTTTGTCTCACTTCGTCAAACTGAAAAGACAATAGAGTGAGGAAGAGTGAAGAAATAAAGTAAAGCATCTTGTAAAAAGGGCATAAGCTTGTTTTGATAGTATGTATATCTTACATAGTGCATGCCAAGAGACACTTTTTTGTGCTAATGTTTTTAGAAAAAAAACATACCCCTATAAATAGCGCATTGCATCCACAGTGTGCTTTTGTAGTCATGTCACATTTAAAAAAGAACTTGAAAAGATTGACTTAACATTTAGATTGTTTAATAATACCATTATTGTTAGGCCTGATTCACTATCTCCCTAAGACCTTTCCTGTCCTTACCACTCTATTTTCACGTTTCATAGTTTTGTTTCAGAGGTAGTTCTGCATTACCCAAGATATTGAAGGCAAGGAAAAATTTTATACATAGGCCACACAAATAAAATTTTGTTTCATGATACGAAAAAAAAATTATATACAATAAACGGGTTTGAGCAATACGTATGCATACATATTCGATAATTGAAATTTGGAAGACGACACTGGGCATCACATAACCAAACGTTCTGCTCTCTATTGGTCAGTCACAGCCCTGATGCTGTGAGTTTGTGTATTGTATTCTGCTTTCATATTGGTCAGTTTCACCCTGTTGCTGTGTGTTCATACATAGTATCCTGCTCTCCTATTGGGTACCTGCCGCCCCTTGTCATATTCCCAGAAGAGCTCTCCATAATTAGTGAATATTTTGTATGGTCATGGCTAGAAAAAGTATTTCATTCATGACCTATCGTTCCAAAAAGTTCATTGAACAAACTTGCACTAGACTTTGCACCTAAAACTCCTATATTAATGCAGATTTAAATGACTCAACACTATACAGGTGTATCATGCAGTGCATTTTGTTTCATTACAGGTAGTTCTGCAATAAGATGACAATAGGGCTTTAATTATAGATCTACCAAAGTACACTAATTGGGTAGACTAATGGGTTAAGATGGAGAGGTGGAATTAAAGAAATACATACTATATATATATATATATATATATATATATATATATATATATATATATATATATATATATATATATATATATATATATATATATATATATTCTACTTTCAAGTATGTTTAAATTAATTGTTTATAAATGGCACAGTAGTTCTGAATGATCCTCAAGATGAAAAACAGCCACTTGCTTTTCCCTTTGTCCTTTTGAGCATTGAAGTAGTGAAAACCTGTGAAACCGTGCGAAAAAGATATGGTTCTATTTTTTTATACTACAGCTGGGATTGAATCAAAGAGAATCAATCAGAAGCAAACTCTGAGTGTGAGCAACTGTGAATGCCAAGCAACAGACCTTGCTTGCAGCTCATCAAACTTGTGAAGGATCTGACAGAACTAAAGACACAAGAAGGACCTAAACTAACCTCCCCAACTCATTGCCAACTCAACAGCTCAACCTACTCAGTGCCAGTTGAAGATAAAAAGCCATGAGGCTTCCCAGCCCATTTGTCTCTATGGTGTTTATTGTCGGCAAAGGGCCCACACAATCTGTGCATCACCCTCCTTTATCTGCTCAATGATGCAAACACATACACACACACGGATACTAACAAAGACAATCCAGCCAGACGGCTAAGCTGCAATCAGAAACTCACTCCCACCTCCCAATGAAGCAATCTCCCAGACTATTACTGTAGAGTACATCACCAAGGATATTTTTCTCTCATCATTGGTGAAACTGTAAATGAGCACAGAGATTTCGACAGCTTTCTGAGATGCTTGAAGTTTGCCTAGCAATAAATGTATCTTGCTGGTGCTATAATCAAGGCTAGAGTTGACTAAATGTTTTTTTGTTGTTGTTGTTGTTTTACCAGTTAAATGGCCAAAATGCTAGAGACCACATATTCTGTTGCAGTGATATATGTAAGTAATATTGTTTTATTGACTATGCAAAAACAACATTGCTTGTGGACTCAACTTAAGATCATACAAAGTATACCATTAATTTTTCAATTTAAAGTAAAAACAAAAAAAAAACCATTTCATTTACATGCACACATTATATATAGTATACATATTATATAGTATATATGTAAACATAAAATCATACATGTCGCAGAAGTCATTACTTGTCAATAAAATGTTCTTTGAATTTAAATGTCGTTTTCTTATTCTGAAATAAACAATTCACAAGAATTAATAAATTACTTGTTTATGTTAGCATAAATTACTTGTTTATGTTATAAAACCTCTGTGGGTTGTTTATCTCAGAACATAAAATTTACATTCTTGAATTTAATTTTCAAGCTCCACTTGTAGGGTCTCAGCCATGGCTGAACAGCTATAATTAAATGAGAAACTTAATGAGACAAAGAGTCTTTCATTCTGCCGATTCATTTAATGAATGATTAACACACAAAGATGGAAATACATCTGCATAAATGTTCTGATTTAACCTTTGTTTGAAACTACTTTTACTTAAACAGCTCTTTCAATTGTGTAAAAGCAGCTTCTGAAGGAGAGTAAGTGTTAGCTGTTTTATTTTAGATGTAATTCTGATTTTTGAAATGTGGGAGCACTTCTAAACTGATGGTTTAATACAGTCTTTAGACTTATTCACTTTATCTCGACACATGTTCTTGTCAACTCTTGTAAAGTAGTCTAAATTGTCATTATCTGGAAGCTGCTTTGGGATTTGTGTAGTTGTTGAGTACATTGTCTTTCACTAAGAGCCTCTTCACTGATCCCGAATTAGTTTCACAAACCAACTTTCTACCAAACATTGCGAAATTACTGAAGGTCAGATTGACTTAATTGTAGACTTTGTTGAAAAATAAACGCTTTTTTCTTGCATTCTTTTCTGCCATGACTATCCTTCAGAAGGATAAAACATTCAACTCTGACAGCAACAAAAAGCATGCATGATCATTCATTAGTGTACACAAAAACTGGCTATAAATCTGCTTTTGATTTAATCCTCTCTAAGGGGAAACAGCAAAATAATGTCCCACAATAATGAATCATTTCAGTGAGTAAGCCGCAGGGATCAGAGTCTAATAAGTAGTAGAGAGCCGAAGAAGTGTGTTGGGATTTGAAGACTGCAGACCAGCATATGTTCCAGATTGTTGTCCTGGAAGCCGAGTGTTTCTGTTAGAAGTGTTGTTAATGTCACTCGACTACAAGAAGATTCGGCACTATTAAATGCTTGACCTTGCTCCAGATAAAAGCTGGCTCTTTGGGTGTGTAAGAACCTTGCCACTACACAACTGGCCAACAGCCAAGTCTGGCACAGCTCTTTCACTTGTGTTTACTGGACGCCTGATTAACCAGCATATCCGCTGTGGAACAGTGATTGGCAAGTACATTATTGGCAAGCTTTTTTGAGGAGTTGTTTTTGCAGTCCGACAAATATATAGAAAATTATCTTTAAATGCTAATATTACATTCCGTCTAAAAAAAAAAAAGATTAACAGTCAATGAGAATTGAAAGTGAAATATTTAAATCTGAAAGCTCTCTTTAACGACAAAGATGTCTATAGAGTCGTTGACATGATTGAGGAAGATCAACCAGTGAGTTATTGAGATAAGCTAGACCTTCTTTTTGTAAGGTTTTAAATAATAAGGAATCAAATTGGACTGCCACCTCTTGATTTTTGAACTTTTCTCTGCAAGATTTGTTAACAGAAGCTCACAAAATAATGAATTAAAGAATTCATGATGTGATTAGCACAAGGGTAATGTGGCTCCAGATTTAGGAAACTGTGCGGGTGGTAGCCAGGTATTATTGAAGGCATCTTTTGCAGCCAACGCAGCATTGATGAATGATACAAATACTCATGTTTACATGATATTTTGCACTCAAAAATATTGGTTGCAAAGGTGTTGTTGTTGTTTTAAATGGCTGTAAACACACATTTGTTTACAGATACAGTATAGAACCTTCAACAGTTGTTTTAATACATCATTGCAGTCATTCTTATGTGGACTTAAATTGCATTTGTTTTTGTTATTTTTTCCCACTGCCTACGTTAAGAATGACTTGTTAAAATTAGGTTTGATAATGGTCACATGACAGAACATGTTAGGCTGTTTCAGAATGCTGGAAAGTAAACTAGGTCAAGACAACAAAGGAAAGGCTCTGGCTCTGATTAAATGTCAGTCAGTCAGACTGAGCATCCTGTATGGTGTTTTTGACTTTTTTCTCTTTTACAGTACACAGAAACGTGCTGCACTAAAGGTTTTGTGTGTAGTTAAATTAGTGAAATCACAATTAAATACTTACAAATACACTAAGTATTTGAATTAAATAACAAGCTTATGCATATTCCTTTATATTTTTCTACTTTATCTCCTGCTAATGCATTAATGCATTCAAAAATAATTGAATAATCCTAAACAACATTAAAAGGAAAACAATACAGAGGAAACTAAATTTGCTTAACATAAAACTGTGTAACATCTCTTCATTTGTAGCTAGTTTTTAATAGCATAACAATTTCTAAGATACATATTGATGAATGTGACACACAAGCATTATTAAGTGAATATTAATTATCAAAAAACTATTTGGTTTAAAAACTGTTATTTTTACTTTGCAACTCAATGTGATGAGGAGGAATTATTAGATGCATTGCTTGATGTGATTTCACTCAGTGGAATTGATGAGTCATTTTGTATGTGGGTTTACAGTTCTGTGATTCCTTTTTATTGGGTAAGTAATTTAAACCAAACGCTCTTATTAATCAACCACTGAATGCCCTTTAGAACTATATGACTTTTTTTAGTTATAAAAGAGACTAAGAGTGCAGTAAAATGTGTTTCTTTCTTGCTGGCACTTGGAGGAAATATGATTGTATTGTTAGGGTCTGGAGTTATCGATGAGTTGAGACGAATAACTGTGGTATGAGGAAAATACTAGAGCAGAGAGAGGGAGGAAGTGTGTGACCGTGGAGAGGGGCACACATCGACACTTCCCATTAACCACAAGAACGGAAGTTGTGTTTTTGCAAGTTTTTAAAACTTAAGTCAACTGGCTGTCACGAACTTGAATCTGTTCAGACAAGGTGGAGCAAGCACTACAGTGTCAATAGTGCATTGTCGCCATGCAGAGAGAATTAAATTATTCTTTGAACACACAGAGGATCAGGTTTCGAGCTTTTTTGTACCAACCATCCAGGAAATTCTGGGCAAAAGTAGACTGAGGAAGTAGATACTTTCGTGCATTCGTTTAGAAATGGTCTGAATATTTTCTCATTTTTGATGTCAACAGGGTGAGAGAGCATCTATCTTCTGCCCTTAGGGAGTTTTAAGACAAGAGTGACCAAAGAACTGATGGTCTTGTTTAACTGGGTAACAGGATGTTGCTCTGTGGTCGAAAATCTTAAGTGTTGGACACAGTCATTGGACCTAAATTCTGTTGGAACTTATATCCCTATAAATTTATATGTATGCATTATACTTTATAAAGTGTGTTCTACTTGATTATAATGGGAAAAAAATTAAAAGAAATACAAAACAAAACAAGGAAACATGTCAAAAGTAAAAGGTCTTAAATTAAGAGTTTTCCTTAGGTCACCTTAAGTATATATTCTGACAGCTGGAACATTTGAATACATATTATGCAAATTCATCCTCACTAAATAAAGCAATTGTGTCTGGTTGTCTGTAAGTTAAAGGTCAGAAACAAGTGTGAAAAAGAGAATGATGCTGTAGAAGCTAAACCAGACATGCTTGTTAAAGTTTGAGTATATGGGTCAGCTCTCAGCAACACTTCCTCTCTGCTTGTTTGTTCACCTCTGATTTCCCTCAACTGAAGCAGGCTCATGTTCATCCAGGCATCAAAGCCTCTGCCACCTCATCAGTTACATGAGCCAAAACTCCATAGGCTCTCCAAAGCCCTGCTAGATCAGATGACCACTATAAAACAGCAACGGCATACCAGACTCCTCCACTATGGAAAAAGTACCTCCCTTGAAATGGTAGCCTTCCCTTTAAGAATGAGATATGTATTTACTGAATATTAAATAATGTCCAGAGCAGTCAAGTTGAAGACCAATTAATTAAGGGTTTAATCAACAACTTTAGCTGTACACACATAGCAAGTGACATTTAAGCTATAATATGGGATGAGATTCTTAGTCATTACTAATTAGTAATTCGAAGAAGCTCAACACTTTATGGCTAGAGAGGTTTTAGTAACAACATGTTCAATGACATGTGTTGTGCTGATTTGGTATTAATTTGTATTATTTAGTAACAGCTTTCCATGCTTTGCTTGTAGCATTGGAGAATTGGTTATTCCTTTAAAATATATGTTGTTCTGGTCAGATGGTCTGTATTATTATATTTTTTGGGGTCAATTAAAAAATGTTGAAAAGTTAACATTTATTTGTTGTTATTGGATAAATGTAGCACAAGCAGTCTAAGTAAGAATTGTCTGTAGATTAATGATAATTAAATGTTTCTTTAAAAGCAACCTGGTGCTAATGGAACACCAACAGGCATCTTTAACTTCGAAAAATAGCAAGCAAGCAGTGGAGAGAGACATATTTGTCAACCGAAAGAAAAAGGAGGTACCTAAAAATCCCAAATCTGATGTAGTATGCTAAATGCTAATATAAATATACTTACATTTTTGCTAAAGTTTAAATTAAATGAATTAATATTTTTAAGACGGCTACCACCTAATCCAGGGGTTCTCTTCAGCAAAGCTGTTTTACACCGTTTATATATCCCGCCAGCTGGTTTACCAAGTTTAAGGGGTGGTTTCTTTTGTGACAGTGAAAGATTTAAATAATCCCTGAAAGTTGATGTACTTTATCCCTATGCACTACACAAGTGCATCTGTTACAAAGCAAGATACAGCTGTGGATCTGAGATCTGGATCTGAGAGCAACGGGTCAAAGGTAATATAGCAATTTACATTTCATTGTACCATCTGTAACAATTGATCACACTACTGCACCAAGATCAATAATTAATAAATAAGTTGAGAAATTCATAGAATGCCATTGGGGAAATTCTCTGAAATCGTTTCATAAATAAATATTGGTTTTGTCTGGTCTACAAAAATAAACATGTGAGCTCTTAAAATAAAGAAAGGAATATTAAAATACCTGAGATTAATGACTTTGTACCCTGCCCTTTTCCCCTGTGGAAATAGGATATGCTACAGCACACTTTCAAAACCTTAATGAAGAACTATTTGAGCTTTTGATGGGTAACTTTGAGTTCCTTATTTAATCCTAGTACAACAACAGAATAAAAAAACTCAATCAAGTATTACATTTTGAATTGTCTGTATTCAAATCTTAAAAGGGTGTATAACAAACACCGTAAGTCAACTACAAATTTAGGTAAAAATAATCTTTTTTGTAGAAATTGTCACCTGAAATTGGAATGGCGAGCACATCTATGTCAAGAGCTCTTTTAAGAACAATGTGTTCCAGTCATACAAGGCAGCAAACCATAATTAATTCATATGTATAGACATTTTTCACCTTTTTATTCCAAGATTACCTTACTAAAAGTCTTTATCACAATGCTAAGCTCTGTCTTGAAATAAAACTTTTTCACAACTTATCTGTAACTTTCTAAAAAATGTTTACTTTAGACAATGCCCATTGATCTCTATCAAAACTAAAAAAAATTATCTTAACAAAATAATTGTATGAAGAGAACAGATTGATTCTGGACGTCTATAGTTTGCTATTAAATCATACACATCTATAGTTTGCCGTTAAATGAATTCTGAAAAAAAGTAAAATATATTTGTTTTATCTTTTTGCGTAATGATTTGAGTTATTTCATCAACTCAGTAGTTGTCAGGGAGTCAAATGAGGTCCTCGAGGAATCACTCTCAGCTGACACAAATCACACAATTAACAAGTGTCTCACTCACAGCCAATCATCAGAGTTTTGAGCACAGCACGAGCACTATATAATCTGATCCCCTTCACAAAACTTGTGTCTGCCATCATTTTTGCTTCCTACAGAAACTTCTGTCATCTGCGTTGGCATATTAATGCCCACTCCAAGATGTCTCTCGTTATATCCTTCGTTCCTTACTCATCTTCATCATTCCTGTATTCTTCAGAGTGAGCTTCTTTAGTCATCTTAGTGGCACACAGCCATTTTCTTGAGCTGATTCTTCTCACAGATGACCTGAAACCACTGACAGAAACACATCGACAGTTATTTGACTTCACCAAACCTCTGGAAAGTGACACAGATCATTATCTACACTTGGACTGTTGGCAGCATTCAAATTAAAGTAACGTGACCATTATGTAACCTATTACTTAGTAAATGAGTTCAAAAGTTCTGATTTGTGTGTTCTGTCTCCTGTGTGATCCCTGACAACAGCCCAAATCTAAAAAAAAAGGGAAATAAGAAAATTGCAATTTTCCAAAGGCTCTACATGAGCCAATGCAATAGCTATAACTTCAGGTCTTCCCTGAGCCAAGCTTCAGTAATTTAAATCCTTAAAAAAATTACAACAAGGTAACATGAATCATCATTAATTAATTCAAACATTAACCCTTACAGAGTTGATGAGTTAAAAAAGCATTTATGATCAGGTAACATATCAATTAATCATGAACTCATTAAGTCTGTTTAAGGCTGATATAAGTTAAAGCATCAGTTCATGCCTTAATTAATGATGTGTTAGTTAATGAGTAGTTGATTCTTAATTAAAGGCAATTTTAGGTAAACCAAATTAAGAAAACTGATCTAAGACAAAAATATGTTTAATATTAATTAAAAATAAAATATTATGAGTTAATGATGATGTACTCCTATATTAAAGGCAACAACTAATAGTAATTGTCTAATCGCAAACTTAATTTTTTTTTCCCATTTACTTGAAAGGGGTACATTATTAACTCTCACTATCAGAAATGAATCGATTAAATTAATTGGTGTTTTCAGACATATGACTCATGTATGATTTCAGGATAATGTATGATTTCAGGATAAATACATAAAATACTTTAATATGTTAACTCATCTTAAATTCATGGGGCATCACGATGGCGCAGTGGATAGCACAGTCATCTCACATCAAAAAGATCGCTGGTTCGAGCCTTGGCTGGGTCAGTTGGCATTTCTGTGTGGAGTTTGCATGTTCTCCCCGTGATTGTGTGGGTTTACTCTGGGTGCTCCGGTTTTCCCCACAAGTCCAAAGACATGCGGTATAAGTCAATTGGGTAAAAATGATTTTCCATAGTGTTTGACTGTGAATTAATGAATGTATGTGGATGTTTTCCAGCAATGGGTTGTGGCTGGAAGGGCATCCGCCGCATAAAACATATGCCAGAAGAGTTAGCAGTTCATTCTGCTGTGGCGACTCCGAAAGGGAAGAAAGCTGTCAAGAAAGTGGATGGATATTCAATGCATCATTAACTTTTTATTATTAATGGTTAAGTTAAGTATTAACTAAATATAATTATTGTCACCTTAAAAAGTGTCATTAAAATGTTTTAACTGAGGATAAAAATAAAATTACTTTTAAGTGGGCAAAACAAAGACTCTTTAACTTTACAAATTGCTTGTGCATACCATCAGCTGGATTCCACTAAGTTTGTTTTTGTATGTCTTCACCAAGTGCTCTACCTCAGACAGTTTGTATGATATCAGTGGGAGAGGATAGAGGTCGCCACCATGCACTGAACTACCCAGCAGTGTTTGTTTTCTTAGAGTCAGATCAGTGTCCATCAGCAGTCTGCTCCCTCAGAGGGAGACGTGAATATCTCAGGCCAGTTCTTTCCCCTGGTGTTTTTGCTGTCACCTTTCTGCTTAGCTGCACCCCTTTGTCAAATATACCTCCAGAGTCATGCTCTGCCAATATTTCAAACACCCACGCTGTACATCATCAACATTACAGTGCCACCCTGTCGACATTGTCTTCCTTGTCTCAATGTCAGGCCTATGTCCTCATAGCAGGTAATGAAATGGAGTTATTGATGTGCTGGACTCCTGGCTTCATAGGGGGCTTTCAGTGCCCAATGTCAGACTGCTGTCAGGACAGAGCTCTATAAGGGCTCCTCTGGGTCACAACATCATACAAAGACGACAAGAGCCATCTTTTATTGCAAACGTATGGGCATTGCTGAGTTCTTACGGCCACATCTCTGCTGAGTGTTATAAACAGCTTGCTCTAAAATGACTAACGACCCATAAAACTTATCTCATAAACGCTATAAACCTTTGTGGAATTGCTCTCCCCTCTCTGTGAGCTTGATTATGTTTGTGTAGATGCTGTTTCACAACAAGTTCTTTCCACTATGCATGTCATTAAATCATTTATGAGTTAAGGTATTATGAATTAATATTTATTCTTTTATAAAGGACTTGCTAAGACAAGTGTATGGCATACTGACACCTCTATGCAATGGAAAGAACTGGAGTGAAAGCTTTTTAATATCACGAACACAAAGGTGATCAAAGGACCACTGAAAAAGGAGACAAGCCAGCCCAATACTTAGTCAATCATAAATACAATGTCCTCAGACCTAACCGCATACAAAACAAACATGAGATGGTATGTTAAAAAAGAGAAAATAATTGTCTTTGTGGGAACTGTAACATCGACCATTGTGGTCTTAAAACACATTTTTTTAAAGCAGCTAAGCCACTGAAAATAAACTCCAATTTCTGCGGGCATCAGCACATATAAGTATATGTCAGAATAACACTGGCCTTGATGGAGCTTTCATATTCATCATGAGTTTTAGATAAGTTTTACATAATTCAGAAGACAGTGTGCATCTTGGGAATGATGGCGTATGTGAGAAACACAAATGGATGAATATTACAAGGCTTTTGGTTCACACAGAGGTTCTGGCTGAATAAACACAGACTATGTTGAGTCCTGTCCCACTTAATGCTTTCCTCTCGGCACTGTTATCAAAAAGAAAGTGACGTGACTGCTGTGCAGACAAACTCGTTTGTATAACTTGTAGTTTTGTTCCTGTCCTCAAATATAACATTGTTCTTGTCAAATGCATGTATTTTGGCTGTCTTTTCTTGGGGTACATGTGTTTTTTTATAATAAATATCAACTCGTGTCACTGAATCTATGTTCTTGCTTTCACTTAAGAAATCTATCAACAGTGTCTGCTTGTGTATTAAAAAGGGCTTGGTCTAGTATTATTTACTTTTCACTTAGATGTGAGTAACATATATTCTGAAGAAGTTCACAGACACTGCTAACTGAGTTTTAATCTGCAGTCATCGAGTCTGTTCTCTGCTCCTCCATCATTGTCTGGTTTAGCTCCGCCTCTAACGCAGACGTCGAATGTAGATTTCAGAGGACTGTTCGTATGGCTGAAAAGATCATCAGTGCTCCACTACACTCCCTCTAGGACCTGTAAACCATCAGAATTAGAAGGAGGAGAAACAAAATCACTATGGACCCCACTCACCCTGGCCGCCACCTTTTTGAGCCCTCTGGCCGCTGCTTCAGAGCCACTAACACCAGGACTATACAGCACAAACAGAGCTTCTTTCCCCAAGCTATCAGACTGCTGAGCTCATAACTCCCAACTCCCTGCCATCTGTTACCACAATATACTTTATAGACGTTTGTTTACATCTAATCAGTCCTTCAAAATATTCTACTTCATAGCCTTAACACAGCGTGTTAGTTGTGTTGCACTTTACTGTACTTATGTTGTTTGTATTGAACTTTTGTTGTTTGCACTGATGGCTCCATTGTTCCATAGACATTTCCTTGTCAGAGCATACACACACACGTGGCAATAAAGCTGATTCTGATTATTTGACAACATAGTGCAGATGAATTTCAAAATTTATGGATGTATAGAAAAAAACATGCATATTAAATGCATATTAAAATAAAGCAAAAGTCTTGAACCTCAGGTGCCTATGAACTTGTTGTTGGAGACTCTCAAAGCCAACTAAAGAACCTTTCAAGACAACAAAAGAGGAAACAACAAAAGAGAGTGTGCTGGAAATCTGTGTGACCAGACATGGAGTGATCTGTACCCGGAATTTGTGCTCTGCATTTAACCCATGTCAGTGTTCACACATCCAGTGAACAAACATACCGTGAATACACCCCCAGAGCAGTGGGCAGCCGTGGCTGCAGCACCCAGGGAGCAGACAAGAAAACTGGAGCCTTGCTCAAGGCCACTTTAGCTTTAGTTGTGGAAGATGGGAGAGCAAGTGTTTCATCACCCACACCACCTTCAACTTGGTGTATCTGGGAATCGAACCAGCAACCTTGCGATCACAAGTCGATCTGAAAAAGACCACAACTGCCCTGAAAAAGCTGGAATTTGATGAATTGCAGTATGGTGCATGTGTTACTGAAATGTCAAATGTTTGTTCACACTGAAAAGCAGGAATGGCAGATGATTATGATGACAATGAGACAGTCGTGATCACGCAGAAAAGGTGAAGTAGTGTAGCTGAGAAGAAAATCTACAGAGAAAAGAAAATCTGTAGAAATCTGGTTCTCCCAACCAATCAGCTTGCTCTAGACAACTGACTCGTTGCCGGGAAGGAAGTCACAACAGAAAATAGCAGCGCAACCTAAGGTCATCTCTCGCAGTTCTAGCAGTGTATCTGCTTTCTGCTTTTTTATGTGAACAAGGCATACAGTAATACCTATGTTAATAGTGATGATTTATCACTTTGGTACTTATTTTTTCTTGGTATAGGTAGCCTGGACATTTCTCTGTATTTTGTTTTGGTTTACATGTATTATGAATTTAAAACATGTAGATTGCTTTATTTGTTATTTTTCCAGTATTGTTTTGTCTGAAAAGAAAAAGGAAAGATAAAATATAATTAAGTTCTCAAAATTAAAAGACAGGAGGGTGCAAAAGTTTTGTTAACATTACTTTTTCTAAATGTATTTGAATGTGGGATGCCCAGACTCTAGATTGGTTTATTGCAATAAATTATCAGGTAAATAACATAACTTAAATATTTAGCGATAAATAAGTACAAACATGTATTTGAAAGCAGGATTTTGTAAATTCTCCTTTCATTCCAAAAAGACAAAACAATATTTTGAAGAGACAATGAGCAGAATCAGTTAGGGGTGAAATGTTCCTTTAATCTGTATGTATTTATTCATAGAATCATTTATTTCAGGCCAGATTATTAGCCTTCATCAAATTTCAGTTTGAAGGCGAGCTCTGGTGTGAATCACGCCATCCAGCAGGATCTTCCTCTGACGTCTGCTGATAGCTGAAGGAGAGCTGACTCACTGATAGAGGTCACAGACTGCTTTTACACACTGAAAGACTATCAGCCTGCAATAGCAGCTTGGCTACTTTGCCCACTTCACAGAGAGCGAAGGCGTTACTGGAGATAACATGGCTTTTAAGAGAAAGACAGCAGAGTGTGACAGAAAGCATGAGATAGAAGCAACAGACAAAAAGACAGAGGTTAGTTTCGATGTGGAGATTGTGCCGCTTGAGAGACACTGCAGATGAGACCTGGGGAAAAAATGGGGATTGTGGGACATTGATAGTGCAATATTGTTCCCTGTGTCCCTCCCTGAAGCAGCAGGTTCTAATCGTTCTCTCAAACATCGTCTGAGACAAGCATCTGGATTAAGGTGTTCAGAAACAGCAAGAGTTCAGCTGGAAATCTTCCAAAGCATACCATTACGCTCTGGGGCTCTTCCTCCTTTGTGAAACTGCCATTTACCCTCCAGCGGCAGGGGTTCAACACCTTGGGCCAGACAAGCACTTTCCAGGGGCCTCAGCCTCATCGAGAGCACCTGATAAGAGCCTGGAGTTCTGCACTAATGGAAGCTCAAGTCAGCACTTTCACAACTGCCCTTTCAGTCAGCTAAGTGGTATATATCCTGGTGTTTTAGGGTGTTTCTTCTTAAATAGCAGAGCTAGTAGGTTTCTATACTGGACATTTATGAAAAAGTAGACAATGATACACCTGCTCCTTTGAATTCTTTTTCTTGAATTGCTGTATATTGTTCCCAGAACCACCAGATGTGTTAAATCTTGGCCTATGATATGGCGTCAAAGAATGCCCTTGAACGAGGCAATTTGCAAGGAATGAATTGAAATGTCAGAGTATCCAATTATTTTGTCAGAAAACACCTCGCGATCATTGCATGGAGCTGCCAGACTCCTGAGGAAAATTGTCAAAAAGCCCTCGGTGAGACATAGAGGGCTGTGGTGAAGCAGCATGGAGTCCAATAAATAAAACTCATTGAGCCCTCCGCTCATTACCTGTCATCCCGAATACACGGCACTCTAAGAGAGAGGCTACGGGAAGATATATGGGTCAGTAATTAGTTGCACTCAGCTTATACATTATTTATTTTCAAAATACATTTCACATCCAGGTAAAAATGCACAACAAGCATTTAAAGAACTTATGTATTATTTAAATGCTGTTCATACCATGCAGAGAGATAATGGGGCTCACAATTCTCAAGAAAGCCAAACAAAAAGAGTATTTATTGACTGAAGTCTAGCTATCCTCAAGCAATTGTTTTAATGCATGTAGATGACATATATTAGTATTTTATTACTAACATGGTCAATAAATTAATATTATTTTCAGCATCGCTAGATTGTGAGAATTTTTATGTTTTAAAATGTTTTGATTTATTTCTGCATTTTCATCTTCTTTATCCGTGTAGCATTCTGTGGGAGGTAACCTAAACAGGGATATCCAGATTTCCTCTCCATGTACACTTCATCAGCCAGCAATATAGTCTCTGCAGAGTGGTCTGGCTCATACAAAACCTCCTTCAAGATGAACATTGCTAGAACATTACCCTTGGAAAATACTCTTGCTGCACAGTAGTAGTGGCTCTACATTTCACTGAGATACTTCCTTTGTCTCCAGAAAATAATTCAATTTCAACCACCTGTTCAAATCTTATACTTTCAGTTATGAACCAAAACTCATAAACATTGGAGAGAGTTGAATCACTTTTTTAAGCTTTACAGATTCTCATAAATAAGACTCTGAAAAGTTTCGACCTTCCGACTTGCTACAAGAACTTTGTTGACATCAATGAGGCAAGCCAAAGGGTGCTTTGTTTTCATGGTTGTTTTCAGCATCTGATAAAATATGTATGAATTGTCAGGGTTTTTTTTTTTATTTCAGGTGACTCCATGAGACCTTTTTATAGTGAGGAAACTTTTTCATTCACCTTTTACAAGTGAGAGATTCAATCCATTCAGTCCTTATTCAGAAAGTGTGCATCATGAAGACACTGCTATCCAAATTGGATAGCACTTTTTAGTTAGAGAAGTGAAACACAATTAAATAATTAATGAAAAGGGGACATATTTCCATACACATGGGAATATCCTCTATTTTCTAACATATTTGAGTGCCACTTCTGGACATCAATGCATAATGCACATCATGTCCCTTTTAGATGGACAGTTCATGGTGGCCATCGAAGCTAGTGAACAGGAGCACTTCATGAACTTATATGCCTGTTTTGTCTTTTTTCCACAGTAGAATTAACTAAGTGACAAGGAATAGCATCCATTATTTATACACCTGTACTTTCTTTAATGGAATAAAGTGCGATGGCCTCTGTATTCACTCATCTTCCATGTCTTTTAAAAGCCAATAGCGGTACCAACAAGTGCTAAATCAAGATGGCAAGGGTAGAAGTGATTTAGTCTTCTTTCCATTGTATCAGCAAATTCTAGACTCCATTAACGAATAACGTCTATGTTTATGCTTTCAGCTAACAGGGGTGTTCTCAGAACTCTGGCAAGCATTCAGTCTCTCAGCCCTTGTTTGGTGGTCATATTATTGTTAATCATACAGTGTTGATGGGTCTGGTTGGACACGTTGCATTTTGGAGTTTTAATTTACACAAACAAAACTAATTTTATGTTCATCATAAAATTTAAAGTTGAATGTTTATATGAGATCCATGCTCATATGGTAAGACAGAATATAGGTACAGAACCTAAAGTTTTCACACTTTTAAATGTCCAAGGTCTAGTAAACGTATAAGGAGTTCAGCGTATGATTAAAAATTAGTTCTGATGTTCTTTAGATAAAACGAGCCAGTTTCAAATAAAAATTTATCCAATCCTTTTTCTTTTGGTGAAAGCTGAAAACAGGTCCCAGAGACCAGAACACCATACAAATAATAATATTACTTACATGGTATTATAACATTTAATGTAAATCTAGGGGAGACAGTTCATCATTTAGCACCTTTTTCATTTTCAATGAATGTTTGTGAAAAAGCAATCATGTAAACCATAAGCACAAACACTGAGTAGGAAGCTACATCAGAAATGGACAAGAGAAACAAGGTTTCTAAGGTCTGCACCATTCAACATGTTTTAATTCAGTTCATTAGGTCTGGTTAAGAAAATTTTACAGACAGATTGATCTTTTGGTTCGCCTTATATATGATGTTTACTGTAATGCAGGCTTATTAGTGCATTTAAATGACTGGTTAAGAAGAGTGACTTTTCTTAAAGAAGTAAATCAGGTCAAGATCAAGAGAATAATAAATAGCAGGTGAATATACACAGTTAAAGTAGGAGATGCAAAGCAGATGAAAAAGCTGAAAAGGGGGAGTCAGGGATTCTGTACAGGAGGCAAGTTTAAAAACGGGGGCAGAAGGAAAAAACTTTTCGTGTTTTCTGGATAACTCAAAGCATAATGTGTTGTTTGTCATTGTTCAACAGAAATGTTTTCAGCATCAGCAAAAGAACATTTTAAAGATTGACTCAATATTAAAACTCCTATAAATTGGTGAGAAACATAAAGGGTTTGAAGCATATTCAAGTGAAAGCTATATTTTAAGTTTGTACTTTAATATTTGTAGATGCTAAATAATTTAAATTCTTGTAATTCCCCTCACTTAATTGTTGTTCCTGTTTTACCTTCTCTTGTAAATAGCCCCTTAGTGTTTCATTAGTTATTATACAGTATACTTATTGGTCTTTGATCGAATGGAATTTGGGGGAAATGCAATTTTGTGGAATTTATTTCTGGAGGCCATTAAAACATATTACATTTGGCCATGCAGTCCAATCTTTGATGATTGAAAGCAAAAAACCCACCACCATCCAATTCAACTCTTTATTTCTCAAGGAGGTCTTGGGCCAAGGCCTCGTCTTTCTCCAGGACCAATTCACAGATAGCTTGCAGAGTTCACTTCTTTACACTCAATTACGCTTGTGATAATGGAATAATTCTATGTAACCGAATAAATGAAATTTGTATGTAAAATGATCATATGTCAATTAGTTGAAAGAAACAGTTATGTTGTGGTGGAGAATGCTTTGAATAAAAAATGTAGGATGTTACTTCAGACATTTAAACCAAAATGGACAGACCCAGACCCTGCCACCTGAAATTCACAGCCAGAATATAAACAACATTCCAAAAGCCACACCATTATTCAAGTAGGAAAAAAAGAAACTATGTAGCATAAACTATGGGCTCTTCAATTAAAACAAAAACAATAGTTTAAATGTTTCTTACATTGATGAGTTTTGATCTGTGCCCGCAACTTTTTGTCCGTCTTTTAATCACAGGGGTGAGTATGTTTGTGCTCTGACACTCTGGGCTTACTTTGTTTGGGAATTGTTAATATAGTAATTTAGTACTTTTTACATGATTTATACAACTTCTACATGGTGACTCATCTGATTGCATCTGATTGAAGTTTCAGTTATCCCATGAAGTCAATTGAGCCACATGAATCTAGGGAACAGTAAAACTAGTTTGTTTGGTTTTAAGTCAAATGTATTATTGTGGCTTAATAAAGCTAATACCTCTGACATTTGGGGGGTTACGAATAAACCTTAAAAAATATTGAAAGCATGTTATTTTTAATTTCTTGATTTATGTATTATTTGTCTATAAAACTTGGTGTATTTGGAAACCATTTTCGTATTGACAAAAGAATGAAATATCTCCATCTCTCTGTAATGTGATGGTAAACACATTCTTCTATGATTACTGTCACATTCTGCTGCCAGCCAGACAATCTTAGTTTTGTTTACACCATTATTTGCAGCTAGAGAGATGATACTGCTTTGTAGGCTCATCTGCGACTGTTTGAAGTTGTCTGACCTGCAACATTGAGAGAGAGAGAGAGAGACCAAGAGAGGCATGCTTTATAGCTCACATAAAAGTCTGAGGATGTTTGTAATCCTAAACAAGCTGAAGTAGCACACAATCATTCAAATCATCTCATTCAAACATCACTGTCACCTTCTCTCACCCCTTTTATCAAAATCACATCTTAATATCTCTTTCTCTCTTAATGCATTTTTCACATCCAAGGAGAGGAGTTGTATTGTGAAGATTGTTATTGCTTTCTAACCTTGACGTTAACAAAAGCTGATTTTGAAGGTTAAGAGTTCATTTGTACAAGAGATAATGAGAAAACTTACCCACTGTGTCCAAGGATCTCAATGGTGACTCTGCTCATCATACAAATGTTTGGGTTTGTGTCTGGGTGTGGGAACAAGGTCATTTTGTAAAACTAGCTTGATTGTAATTTTGTTTTCCAACATTTAGGGTTAAATGAAATTGCTGAGGAAAAAGGAGTGAATACATTATAAACAAATATTGTTTCACAATTAAGATGTCAATCTTCCAAGTGAGTAAACAAATGGAAACACGCATTAAGCAGATAGATCTGCAATTATTACTTTTGTTCAAGGGCTTTGAACTCTTTCTTAATTCACTCTTTTGATTTCAATCAATGTTTACAAATAAACACATCCTTTTAAGTCTTAATTAACGATTGTAACTATAAAATTTCAAACAGTTTCACTGACTCCTAAAATAGGTATGAGCTAAACAGAACAGTAATTTAAACTATTTGCTTTAAAAAGCACAAAAATAATGATAAAAAAATATAATTGAACAAAATAGTTTGCATTCAGAAATTGTTTGCATTCTTCCACATATTTAATCCAATTACATCAGTTTTAACCTTGAAAAATATGTTCATTCATCACAAATTGCATTTTAATAAAGTAAAATCGTGAGCGATAACTAATCTCGACACTTCCAATCAATGACTCCCAAGCCCTCCAAAGAGATGTCTGCCAAGACCATCCGTCACTGTAGTATAATCTAATCTGTTTCTGTCAGCAAAAATAAAAACATTGCTGCTTCATTTTAACAGTGATTAATAAGCGTCCTCTATGACGAGCATATGCTGACATGCAGATACATATACCAGTATCATAGAAAAAAATGTGGAGAGAATGACGGGTTAAATTTTGTGTCAGAAGATTATTTTAGAGGGAAGATATTGGTTGTAGTTTTTGGGGATGATAGACATTCTACTGCTTCAGCATAGGCACTAATACACTGGAGAATTCTGAGAAAATAATATTTGACTAAAACAGCTTTTAGCTTGTCAACATTACACTTATTAAAAAGAGCGTCGTTTGTGTACTATTAGCACATACATCTTAAGTTGTTTTTTTAAGTTAGTTTAAGTCTGCAGCTAACTCTGCTGAGGTAGTGGAGAAGGAGCAACAGTGAGTGTTAATTTGTACTGCTGCCTAACTACCTACCATTAGCTGGCATTTAACCTTACTTTAGAATTACTCATTTATGTTTAATTTTAATGTACATTTTAGGCCTCTAATTCTAAACATGCTAATACAAATAACGGTTGCAGGATTTCTCTCCACATTTTATCCTTCTCATCCATAGAAAAAAACTCTATGAACAATTACTACTTCCGCATTCTGTCTCACGTGTTCCTCAACTATCGATTCAGCACTGGGAGTTGTTTTTTCCATTTGTTTCGATGGTTGCAATAACCCTGGAATTTTACACTTGTATCCTTATTTTGTGGAAAAGCATGGATTCAACCTGAATGAATGAATGAAACAGCGACAAATTACAACACAATGAGACACAGCAGTATAGTGACGTCACACCTTCACGATGGAGAAATTTACAAATCTTAAGAATTCATTTAAAAATTATCGAAGATAAAATATGACAATAAAATAGAAATACTGAAAATTCGTCTAAATTAACAACTAGCCAGAATAATTTCTGAAAAAACAAACCCATGCTATCAACACGACACTGGAATCACATTTACAACTGAGATTTTAGGGGAAGTCCATTGCTACAATAATAACTGTGTAGTCTAGTTTTTTCTAACATGTGTTTATAAAATATATGTTGAAAAAAACGTGTGTGTTTTTTATGTGATGTTAGCCTAAAATATGTACAATAATGTGTTACTTCATGCTTCGTGCACACCATTAGTGGTTAGTGAATCATCTGCAAACACGCAATGCTCATAAAAAAATATTAACACAATGCCAATTCACACTTTTTTTATTCATTAATGCTAATTGATTGGAAAATGGAACACAAACCATCAACCCTGTAACATTTGCTCATGCTGCAGATACAGATCCTTACGAGATTGGACAAGGATGAATTTGTTCATTTCTATTACAGAGGCTCTTTACCCAGGGTAATCACTACAGTGGCTATAGCTGATTCACCTCAACTCTATCCACACAATCTGGACTTCCAGGCAGATAACTTTTTGTAGAAAGATGGAGTATAGAAGCTCATTCCAATTATCACTTAATTCCTCTTGCTTTCTCCTCCTTGTCAGTTTTTGACTCATGCCTCCATTAGTTGAGAATTTTTTTCAGGTTTCCTCTAAAACTGCAATCATGTGTATGTGTATGATAAGATTTCATCTGTTAAATGTTGGCTGCAGCATTCAAAATGCTGTGTTTCTTCTGCCCTAGAAAGAAAAATTTAAAATATAGTTTTAAACTAAGAGGTTTATGTTACAAAATACCACTGAGCTTAAAAATATAAACCAGTTGGGAAAATGCGAAAATAGAATAATAAAACAAAGAATGGTAATATGCCACAAGAGTAATTTGCATGTTTTAAACGTCCCCAAAATGTTCTTTGCCTAATATGAGGTTGAGAGGCAAAATCAAAGTTGCTGATTTTCACAAAAACTTTGTTAAACCTTTTGAAAAGGACAAAGCGCCTACTAATTGGAGGTTGGGGAAGAAATAAAACCAGCACAGGCATTATACTTCACACTTACCTGAAGATATGGGATTATAAAAACCCCTAAATGGGTACTCTATTAGTTTTAAGTTGTAATTTAGGAACAAAATGGGAAAATAAATAAACAGAAAAGTTAGTTCTGATTGGGTTATTGCCATAACATTGAGGAATGAAAAACTTTGATAATTAAAGCAATAAAATTGCTTGTATTCAGTGATTGCTTTTTATCACAAAGGTTTTAATATATCTTTTTCTGAAATAAGTTACTCTGCTTTTCCACTTCCTTCTTTTACTTTACAGTAACCTTTCCCCCAAAAGAAAAAAAACTAAATGTCATGGTTTTTTATTATTCTTTTTTATTGGTGATTGTGGAGGGGTGTGATTTATATTCTGATGTTGGAAGGACACACTTGTTTGGACCTTACAGAAAATGCAAAAGACAGATAATATTTGAAGAGGCTCAGGCAGTAAATGTCACTTCTCTGGAAATAACTTGCCAGGAATTCTGTTTAAGTTGAATTTAACTAAACCAAGATTGACTCCAGACCATGGTTAATTTCACATTGTAGAATGTTTGCAACCAGCCAGTTATCCTGTCATGTAAATCATACAAAAAGCTGTCAATGTATTTAGTTTGATTTTGGTATGCCATATTTCACAGATTGGATTAAAATAAGTTATGTCACTTGGATCTTTTTTTTTTTTTTACTACTTACATCTGTATTCTTTCTTTCTTCTTTAACAGTATAATTCCCTAATGAGAATCTATGACAATTTAACAGAATTAACTTTCTAGTGACCATTCGATTGCCAATCTGGAACGTGTATCGCTAATCCCTTCTCCTTGCCCCAGGTATACTGCACGAAGCATGACACATGTTTAACTAAAACTTTCATTATTTATTTATTTGTTATTTTTATTATAAAATAATTTATTATTATTGTTATACCCAAAAAATGGAATGACTGAAAACTGGCTCAAAATGAGGAGAAAATCACAGTGTTTGCCCTAGTTCAGAAGAGTTAGTGTCTGCCTACAATCACAGTATATAATTTGTTAAACACAGTAGTGAGGTTTTTCGAAAGTTTACCTGTAGATTTGGTTTTCAGACCAAGACCAGAATTTGTGTGGCTTTGGAGGGATTCACATGCTAAATCAATGGGTAAACTGATATAGAATGTGTGGGACAAACAGCGGGGTTAGGTATGTACAGCACACTCATCACCCTATTCATCTAGGAAGTAAATTTTTTTACCGTTTCACCATTTTGTGACCAGTCAGGAACTTCATAGAATAGCAAGTGAGCGAAACCTGGAAACCAACAAGGGCGGTATGTGGAGTTTGCCTGCTGGAAAAACGAGTCATCCGTTTTTCATCATTCATTCAGAAATGTTTCACAAATTTTCCTATTCCAATCTGAACATGGCTTAAGGAAGTTGTGTTGTATAATCTTATGATTTTAGTTATTGTTTCATACTTGGTATTATTTAGGTAAGGGGTTAGCACACAACTAGTGTTGTGTGATTCTTCATTTACACTTTTCTTAAAAATTAAACTTGGATAACTTAGATAAACTTTTTGTGATTAAGTTTTAATTAAATTTTTTTAAATATTTGTAATTTTTTTTTGTAATTTTTATTGATCAATTTCATGTTAATTAACACATATTGTTATGACCTTTTAAAGTAATATACCATCTCAACAAATTCCTCTTCTATTCCTTTATTATTAAGTGTACATAGGTCCCACTTCTGGATTTGATTTAAATGTTGAAAATAGTTTAAAGAAATGTTTTTAATTAAAACATTGCTTGTGTATTCTATAAGGTTTTATTGAAAAATGTTTAAAACTTGAAGAAATTGGCCAGTAAGATGAGGTTAAAAGGAAAAAAATAAAGAGGGCAGTGACAGAATTCTGCACTATAGATCACTCTGACACATCCTGATATGGAGCCTAGTCTAGCGGATTCATTAAATATGCAGTTACCCTTCAATTACACCAGGGCCAGGATGATTTATGCTTTAACGTTTTAATTTCAATTAAGCAACCTGTTTAGCCAATGTCTTGTTGTATGCTAGAATAACAGGCAAGAGGAAGAACTCAATTACAACCTACATGTTGATTCACTTTATCAGAAATTGGCTAATACATTTCTCCTCTAGACAAGTCCCATTTCCGTTTTCACCTCAACTTGTCCAGTGGCTCCAACACACAATAAACACACCAACAAAAATGCACAGATCAGATCTGAAAGGAGAAGCTTTATTTCACAAGTAAAACACAGCATACAGTGAAACTGGATAGGGGTAAGCTGCAAAGATAACACAATTGTAATCTACCACATTTGTCATCACAGCACAAATTAAAGAGGAACACAACATGGCCGGCTGGTTACTCGTGTACTCAGCAGACAGCAAAGTTAAGAGATTTTTCACTTTTCTTTTGGATACCCAAACACATGTGGCATATAACTGATCTAAAATATCTTGCTGAACTTCTGTTGTTAAGCATGAGTAACTAGTACCATTTGTATAAAAATCCAACTGTTTTGCTCTTAGGCACTGAACATTTTTATTATAGCTACAGCAATTAGTCACCCAAGTTGGTCGATTGTTGATGGAACTTGCTACCAAACAACTAAGAAAAGCACAATGCACTCATAAACTCATAAAAATGTTTATTAAAATCAATATATATCTTAGCTCTTGAGAGCAAACTCTAGGTGCAAAGTTGTAAATGTTTCCCATAATTAAACTTTTTTATTGATATATTAAATGTGATGTCCATTTTAATGGATGCATGGTCAGAAGGGATTACTTTCATCTTTGTGAAAGATGCTTTCATGCTTTTTTTGCATCTTTCATTTTGTCGGTGACTCCTTTAGTAAACTTCTGATTTATATAGTTTTGCTGTGACTGTTAATTTTCAATATATGATCATTATTTGGTTGCTGGTATTTTCAGCAGCATCCGTTAAGATGCACTTAAACTCTGATTCTTAACTACTTCTTAATAGTATGTTTGTGAAATACACATGGAGTTCCAAGGACTGTTTTTTAACATTGCACTTAGAGATCACTCTTAAGAGTTAACATGGTGGAAAACCCAGCCTTGGATGAGTTTCACCTTGGAGCTGTGAGGTTAAAAAGTGCAACACAAAAGTGATAAGGATGTTTGGACTTGGCAGATCAGCTTCCTCCATGAATAAAGAAATGTTGAAGGTGTACATGAAGTTTTCATACATTACAAACACAGTTTAAAATCACAAATTAATTAATCTCCCTCCATTATCTGATGATCATTGGACTCATTGACACTTAAAGTGGGTTCACCCCTTTCTTCACAGCACAGGGATGTTTGGCCTCATGTCACATTCCATTTCTAGAGCTGAGAGTCCAACAAGTAATTGACAAAGAACTATAAAATCTGTATTTTTTAATTCACAAACTGAAAGACATTTCCTTTATTTCCCATTTCCTTTAACACGGCTCTTTTCAACCAAGCACATTTATAAACTTCTGGATTCTTTTTTAATCCTAATGCATTTTTCACATGTTTTAATAATGACACAAAATTCTTATCCAAACAGAGTCGAAATTTAAATATTTAAGAGTGTGCAATAATCAGCAAAATATTTTTTCTGCATAATCATGAATAGTTATAAATAGTTTAAATCAAACTATATATATATAGGATCAGTTTAAATACATTTATATAGAATTCAAAATCAAAAAAATTCACTCAACATTCTTTATCTGTAAGAAGCATGACTTTATTCCATTTTTTAAATGTACAAATGTGTTGAAAATTGTTCTCACATTCACAACATATACCAACCTTACATTACAACCAAATAATACCTCAAATTTAATTATTTTGGAAATAATCTATCAGATATGTGTATGCTATTTTGTAACCTGAGATCCAGTACAAAAACAGCAAAGTAAAAAAAAAAGTTAATTTCAACATACTTAATTCAATGTAAGAACCTTGTAGCACCTAACGCAGAGTGTCTTGCATTACTTTTTGATGACATTCAGCAAATTACTGAGTGCTAGGACATCTTCTGGTGTGTGAGTAGCATGTTTGACTGAGTGCACTTTCAAACACAAATGGTCTCACACACAGACTGTCCTAAATGCGGTGTGGAGGGTGTTGAATCTTGAGAAAAGCTATTTTTGCGGTGCAGATTGCACTGGCAGGGTGGCAGATGATGAAATGCCATGAGCTGAGGGAAGGAAAATAGGTCATACACGTCAGGTTCTTGGCTTCATTCTCTGACGTGTCATCACCTGAGGTGCAAAATGAAGAAAAATTGCATGCATCTAGACACATGTCTGATTGTTTTCATGGGATTTGGAATTAGAGTGTGATATACACTTTTGTATTTTGATCCTTAGAAATTGATTCATGCTTGATTAACGCACAAACTAAATACAATATGATATGTATCTGATTTGGATTGAGGACTGTTGTATGATTCATTGAATTTATAGTGTATAAATCATATTCTGTGATGTTAGAACCATGTTTTTTCCTTCTTCAACTCTTAATATATGTTTTATGTTTTATCCCCAACATAAAATGGTGAAACTGGATTAACAGTTTAATAAGAAATCCTATTGGATATTTTTATTACGTAACCATGTACTGTTAACTTAGAACCCCTAAATTTCTTCCGAAATCAGGAAATATGATTATTCTTGTTCAATTAATAAGGGAAAGTATACAAATCTGGTAAAAAGTTGACTTACACAGTCTAATAATCACTAACTTATTAAGCCAAGTTAGCCTAATTTTGTGGCACAATAAAGTATACTATTCACTTATTGTTATGTAGTGGGAAAGACAGAACCGAAAGTAAAAAATTGATGCACACACATGCAAAGATTTCAGCTCAGCAAAGGACATTGATATGAGATCACAAAAGAAGCCTTACTCAGGTGGTTTGATAATAATAATCTCCCATGAATACAGCCTATTTGACTAAAGATACATTAACTAACAGTTCATCGGACAGAACCTGAAAAGAATGTGAACACAAACAGCAAACAGTGGTTAGTACAACAGGTTAATTGCATTGGTTCTGGGATGAATTATATTAATGGGAATAGGTAAAAAAATCCACTTTAATGTTTCAGCAGTGTGTAATTTTATAGTGCTCAGGTACCATATGTGTTCCAACACATACCAAGAATCAAATATTTCAATGATAGATTAAACCAGTGGTTCTCAAATAGTGGGGGGCGCGAGGCTTCGTCAAGGGGGGCACGTTTGACCTCGGGGAGCATGGTTTTTTATTGTTCACATTTTTTTAACTGTTCTAGAATAAAGTGCAATACCACTCCACTACATTAGGGGACATTGGCGCTCTCTTTGGCAGAGTATGAAGTGTAGACACGAAGTGAAGAAGACGGGCAGAGAGAGAAAGAGAGAAAAGAGACAAATGCAAGTCTCCCGAAAGCTAAGAATAGAAGATAAGACGATGCTTATGTAGCACTTGTGGAAAGACCAGTGTGCTTACTGAGTCTAAAAATGTTGGCAGCGGACAGCATGAAGCCAAATAAATTAAGGCACTTAAACTTAAAGACATTACACCCCAATCACGCTGATAAGCCGCTTGATTTTTTCAGCAAAAACGTGCGAATATTACCAGCAATCATGACCAGTCAAACAATGTTTATAGTTTTGAGTTTTGAGAGAATTGAATGTTTTTTTTTTTTATTTTAAATGCATCTTAAATCTTTTCTGCTACAGTTAATAAAGCTATTCTTTGTGGTAAGTTGGTGCATATTTCTTTCTTTTTTCTCTTATATGTTAATAAGGATACTGTGTTATGCAGAGACAAATAATACAATTTATAGTTGCGTATACTATTTATAGTGGGGGAAGGGGAGGTTTTTTTCCTTCCTAGGGGGGACGGGACATAAAATAATTGAGAAACACTGGATTAAAGAGATATGAGCTGAGCTCTGAAATTCAGGGTTTTTTTCCAGAGTTTTGGAGCTATACATAAGAACGATCTTCCCCCTCTGGTGGGTTTAGTTTTCCTCTGAACTCAATAGTCCTGCTACTTGTGATCCAAGTAAGAATGGGCCAAAATGTAACTGCTCAAGTAGGCCAGGACTAAGCCATTCAGGACCTTAATAGCTTGAAGCAATATCTTAGAGCCAATGTGATGGTTGATAGGAATCCAATGAAGAGAGGACAAAGTGAGCATAATTTGATTATATTTCTTTGTTCTTATGAGAACTCTAGCCACTGCATTTTGAACTGTAATTTCTGTAACACGATGTAGTCAGTGAAAATCGGCAGATATTGCCAGAGTATTATCGACAATAGACAGCATGTTCTGTACCTTAGCCATGTTCCTGAGGTCAAAGAAAGAGGTCTTAGTAGCAGAGGAAATATGATTCTTAAAAGTTGGTTCACTATATATAATATCACAGAGATTTTTAAGTGTAGGGGTATGACCCTGATGTTGGTTTTTAAAACTGAAAGATTCTGAATTTGCTTTTTTGACTCAAGTGATGTTTAAAACAAAGTTTCAGGAGTAGAAAGTGCAGACAATTAGCACTGGCCTGTCCACCTATTATGTTTGTTAGATCTCTCTTTATTAACCATAAGTTTGCTCAGTTTCTCTGATGATCAACATCACAACTCTCCACCACCCTTTCACCATGCTTTTCAAGAGGAAGATCTTTTGGCTTTGGTTGTTTTAGGAACTCAATGGGTTCCTTTGGGCAGTTCGTCTGGTATGCGTTTATACAAAGCAGTTACGCCTCCACAACCATGGCCTAATTTATGCAAGTGCGCCCTCGTGAAAAAGTAATGTTTAGGTTTTTAACACTTCTCTACTATAACACTACTCATCTTAATTTCTAAGGAGATAATTTCTATTTAGATGTATGCTAATTCTCCCAAACGTTTTATCAAGCATGTGCCAATAGTTTCTATAGCACGCATAAAGAGTGATGCAAAGTTAAGAATTTGCCTATGTCAATGTATAGTGGGTGTTCAAACTGTGTTTTACAATAAAGCAGGATTCCATATAATTGTGTATAACTGAATGTATTTTTCCCTGCAGAACAGAAGATCATTATTTAGAAAACTGAATGTTTTGGTTGGGTATTGACACTTTTTAGAAGAAAAAAATTGGAAAATGTTTTCTTGTACTTCTGGTTATCAAATAGGGCATCAAAGTATCAAAATAACTTTGACTACAACAAAATGAGGTGAATTGAAAGCAAATCAAGAACTGTTTTTCAATCTTTAACACTAAATAGCAGTTTCAAAACATCTTAACAAAGCTCTACCACTCTGAAAACTTCCATCTTACCCCAATCCAACTTCAATTTACTTTCTCATTCATTCTCCTCCAAACTCTAAATAAGAAAGTGGGGAGTTTAGATGGCTGGCCTAAGGGCTTTGTTATTTTGGTGCCAAGTGCTGTTTCTCCATCTCTGCATTTGCAGCCTCGCCTGAAATTTTATTTACCAGCTATATATTAAACTTCTGCTCCACCATATTGAGATGGTTTGATCCAGGCTCATGTTGGCTACTCATAGCAAAGCTGTCATCAATTATTAGGATTAACCAAAGGAGCCAAAACTGAGTTATTCAAGAGAGAATGAATAAATATGTCTGACAGAGCCAGAGGATGAGAGAGTGTCAAAGAGATCTAATTGGGACATGTCTCCTTTCCATATGGGTTCATTTGCAGAGAACAGTTGTGCTGGCATCTGAGGTACCGTATGTGGTTTGAGATACTCTAAAGTACCGACGTGTCAAACATCCAAGCTAACCTGTCACTGCAGCTCTCAGCAGTATGACAAATGAGGCAAGTGAGTATAACTTAGATTAAAAACTTTATTAGATTGGAAATCAAAGTGAGAATGTACCCTAGCCAGATTTAATGAATGCTTGAGCACTGTAATACATTTAAATTATTCAGCTCTTTTTTTATTTATTTAATCATATTTGTAACCAAATGTGTAAGTTAACAATCTCCATATTCTGCCTTCAATGTACTTTGATAAATCATTAGCACTGATGTTTAATTTTGGTAATGGATAAACATGATTTCCATTTAAGAAATTGCATTGAAAACATATACGACATCAGAAAAAAAATATTTCAGTTTTTAATGTAATAATTTTTTCATGAATATAGGTACAAAATAATGTGACAAGTAACCATGTTTTCTGACTGTAACCATGTGTTTTTCAATGGTGATATTTTTATTTGTTTTGTATTTCTTTGTTTTCAATGTCAATACACAAGTTTCCACTTCCAGCTTTCTGTCACCTGCTATGCGTTGGCAGAGAGGATTTCAAGGGTGAGAACTTTGAGGTAAACATTTACATATTATTTGCATACTGCAGCATCAAATGAGACATATGATGAAGAAGACAAAAGAGAGCACATTTGTCATAATAACTGTAATTATTGCATCAGTATGAAGTACCATTGACCTCACCCGAAGTCTGTTAAATAAAGCGAGTGTTGCAGACATGGGTTTCTCATCCTAAACAAACATATAACGCTGGAATTAATTTCAATCAGTTACATTATGAAGCAATATTCAATGCCAAATAATGGCTAAGTGATGTAATTGAGATGGAAATCCAAATAAATTACGTCTGTTTATTTATGATACTATACAATATATTATTGGTGTTGTTGGTATGATTATTAAATATATAATATAAAATAAATAATGTGAATAATAAAATTCGCTATTACAGAGTTTGTTTGGTTCAGAGTCCAGACATTGTTTGATTATCACTCAAAAAAGTAAATTGTGCAATCCTACAGCCAGTTACCAGAATAGTAGTCAGCACTTAATCTCTCATGAAAATCTATTCACATACCTTACCTTGCTGTCTGTTCATGTCTTAACACCAAATATTGCTCTGGTTGCTCTTGGTTCCTTACCTGCTTTTTACAAACCTACTTCCTGAAGATCCTTTCACATTCCTTTTTCAATGCAAATTTTGCATGGCCCAGCTCAGTCTTTCTAAAGTTGATTGTTTGGCCCCACACTAAAAAAAAAAGTCTTTGGATCAACATAATAAAATTGACACACATTTACACACAATTTAATCATATTCTCCAACCTTAATTTTAGAAGATTGAATGAAATTTAACAATTCTAGTTCATCCAATAAGATCGAGTCATTTTAAATTAATTTAACGGCATTGGATCAACTTAATTTAACAACAGCACATTTACTCAAAACTGAATTATCTCAGCATATTTTAGGAAGATTGAGCCAATAAGATCAAATCATTTTCATTGGAATTATCTTGTGCAATTAACTCAACATATTATAATTATGACACACTATTTCCACATAATTGAATTTTGCCATCATAAAAGATTTTAGACTTCATGAACCACAGAGGAAAATTCACAATGAGACAAAATATTTGTGAGGACAATCATGTGGAGTTCCTCTATTCTCAAGATGTGAATTTTAAGTAATTGACCATTTGATTTAATTCAGACTGATTCAAAATAACAATGTAGATACAATAAGCTGATCTCTTCAAACACCCAGATCTCATTTTTTTTTAGTGCAGTACCACAATGAAATATGGTAAATGTTCGCTCATAGTAGAATGTGTACCAACTGATCAATCAGACATAGCAGGGGAAGAAAAAAAGATAATTTGTATGTGTTCTGTGAAGAGAAGAGTTTCAGTTCAAATCGCCTTTGGAAGTGTGTTCCAGCTGTAGGCAGCATAGTAACTGAAAGCAGACTCTCCCCGTTCAGAGCAAACCAAAGGTAATTCTATTTGCTGACTGTATCAACTCCTGCATGGGCACTGAGGATTGCTTTCTGGATCCTCCCTCGCATACACAGAAAGTATATTTTGAGCTATTTTGTTTTTGTGAACATCAATAAAAAATAGATTTTAAAAGAGTTTACACTGCTTTAAAAGATAACAGACGAATCAGAATGATTCAGATAAAACAACATCCACTGATTTTGATGCTCCAAGCAAAAGGCAATTATGATTTGGGGATCTGTTGATTAATTATTTAGAACTAAATCTCGGCATGAGTGAAGTCAGCGTTGAACCGATCTTACAGAATTAACTAGGTATACATGTCTGACTAAATAATTTATTAGCTTATAACAAACAAAGTCAATGAAATGATAAAAACACACACATACATACAAGCTTAAGATGAAGAAAAACTTTAATTAAATCCAAAGCTAAAACAGCTGGTATCTTATCAATTCCATTTATGTGTCAGCAAAGCATTTTACCGTTTTGGTTGAGCTAACCTTTCCTCAAGTCATCATAGACATAAAAAATCAGAAATGAAACTTGTAACAGAAGAGTCTACTTCTTAGTTCTATTTGTTTTTAATACACTTCAGGTATAACAGAGCAAACCTCTGGATATATAACAGAAAGCATTGCATGCAAAGTTGAATTGGTGGCATTAAACTTATAGTATAATCCTTCAAATAAAATAATGGTACACAACAAAGTTTGATCACATTTGCTAACGTAAGCTTTTGTCAAGAATTTGATGGTAATTCGCACAGGTTAAAAGTCCTAAACTACCCTTACTTTATTTATCAATGTGCCTACATGAATGCTCATATTGTTTATCTCTTGAAGCAGCTTGTAGTAATTGTAGTGTAACATCAACAAAGATTGACAAATATAATTGAAACAAAATAGTTACTAAACTCTCACATGTCCAACTGTCTACCTATCTTTCAGTTTTGCACTCTGGGAGAGAAGGAATTACTCAAAATGCCAAATATTTTAAAACAGTTATAGTAATGACTAAACTCAATAATTTAGTAAAAATCACACTAAATGTATCATTTAACTTTGCCATTTTAAGGTTTTAGCTATTTAGGTTTTTTTTTAGGATGGTGATAATTTTTGAGTAGTTTTTTTTTGTCTTTGTTTTTTTTTTTTTGTTATTTATGAACCAATGTTATGGTCTCCATGGTGCTTAACCTTGCAATCCACAGAGGACAGACAGCATGAGGCTGTTTTAATGCAGCTCCAGCCAAAACCCTGACAACGTCTGCTGATGCAGGTTAGCTAATGCACTGCAGAGTGTCAAGCTTGTAGAGGTCACTATTCAGTGCTGATACATGTTCAGGTCAGGCTTTAGACCACAGATGACATCAATGATGAACTTCCTCTAGTCCTCAGTGACAAGGGCAAAGTGGACACAGTGAAATCCACATGGCTTCTGTGTGACTTTATAGGACATCCACTTTAAATGAAGAGATGATATAACTGGGCCCCGCTTAGAGTACAAGTTAAAGTTCTTCTCTAGTGGCAAATAAAAGTTATAGGTTCTAATCAATCCTAACATTTTACATTTGAAAACCTTGGTTTATTTGTAGTAAGTAATATTTAAAAATCCATTAAAATAATTGTCTTCTGCATCTGTCAGCTCGGCTGTCTCGATGACAGAAAAAATTAATACATTTAATTGAGTTTAATAAAACTGGTGTGCATCTGATTAGATTTGCAGCATAACATTGATTTTTGAAAAGTGCACAAAGATAGTATCAAACAGCAACAATCTAATATGTTGGTGTGTATGAGCATTGATAGAGACACTGAGGGGGAAAAAAATAATAATAAAAGAAAATAACAATAAAAAACAGGTTGCTTAAGAAAAGGTATTTCTTAAGCAAATGTAAAAGAACAATCACTTGAGTGCTATTCTAATCTTTTTTTCACAATTGTGAAGTACCTAAAAGGGTTTTCTTATCATTTATTTGAATCAAAAGAGGTATCTCAAGTTCTAGTCATGCAACAAAATGAACAGCTGCTACCCATTATAACTTACATTATAAAGGCCATTAAATCAGAGCGTTACTCAGAATGCACTGTTCATGAAATTATTAGAGCCAAGTTTATTTGTGACAAATATTATCAAGAAAAATATTTTTAAGTACTTTTACTTTTTAGAAAATATAATTTGTACTTTTCATTCCTACTGAATTTATCTACAATGAATGGAAATTAAATTTGACCCAGCCCTCAGCATGTGGTCAGGCAGCGCAGCACAATTGGCTTGTAGAAATGCATACCAGGCGAGCAGTCCATTGTTCAAGTTCGAGAGCAAGCTCGGAAGGGCTTTTACTGTTGATCGTCAAAGAAACTGGGCAAACTGATACTTTATAAAGGGTTGAACTACAAGCATTATAGACAGACTATCCTGTACTAATTATTTGTAAACATCACAAAGACTTAAAAAAATCATCTTTACGTTTCCCTGTGGTTAATAACGTTAATATTTATATTTCACGAGAATACTTACATAAGAATTAGTCCAGGAACACAAAGCAAGTTTGGCGAGACTGAAATAAGGTTACTGGGCGAGCTGTCCATGGAAGGGCCATGTGCCGAGAGATAACCCGGGCCAGAAGCCCCCCCTGGAGAGATCCTTTTTGGGAAGAAGTAGAGATGGGGATGGAAGAGGGAGTTAGGTTTTTAATCATCAAAATGGAATGGAGTTGTAAACGTTTTAAGTCTTAGGAAGCAGATGGAGTATTGTAAACACCTGTTGATGTTTGCCAAATACATGATCACTCCCACACTAAATTTTCATCTAATTTGCAATTTGCTATTTGTAATGCTGATTCTGTCACTCACAAGTGCTACAAAATAAGAAACTGTTGACGAACTTGTTCCAACACATGCCTACATAATATGTTGTTTAAAAAGCACTCTCTTGTATCTATGTTTAAAGCAGTACTTTTAGAAAATTAAAAGAAACAAAATGTGTGTCTTTCTCTCTTGTAAAAATAACCATATTAAATGAATTTAGATTTAACCCAAACAATAATGCAGAAGGCTTTAGTTTTTGTAATGCACTCTTTCAGTGTATTCAATGCTGTCAGTTTGCTAACAAGCCTCATGCTGTGGTATTTAGAGTGCACTAAAGCACAGTTGGGTCACTTTACAGTTCAGTCTTTAATGACTCCATTCTGATTGCAAGTAAGTACATGTAAATCATCTTGGTGGCCTGCTGGCCTATAAAGATGAAGTAGACGTGTAATTTCTAAGTGCATGAGAGGAGAGCAGAGTGGTGAAACAGCCTGGGTGTGAAAGCGCTGTGCATCTCTAACGCTATACGGCCTCGATTTATTCCCAGACACTCCAGCAGCACTTTCAAATCAATCACCTTTTGTACCTAACAGCTTAAGCACTGTGCATCTTCTGTCTTCTCACTCCTTAAAACACAGTAAAATACTCACTAAAGAAAGAACCCATTTCTTACCCTGTAACATTTCATCAACAATAAACAGATCTGTAAGGCTTTACGTGAAAAAAACACAGAGCAGGGTTTAAATAACAGCATCTGAGTGTTGCAGGGTTTAGTTTATTTAAGCAGAGATATGTAAAATTGAGTATTTAGTAAACACCAGAACAATTTCAAAGTTATATATAGCAACATATTATGGAAAGGTATAATTTATTGTCCCTGGGTAAATCTAAGATGAAAAATACATAAATAAAAGTGTGCAATTGATAATGCTGTATACTAACCTGTGATTTAAAAAAAGAAATATATAAGTAAACAAAAACGTAAAAAGCTGACGTAATATCAAATAACGTGCTTTAACTGTTTTACGTACAATGGCAAGATAAAAAAAATGCGGGTTTTAGACCAATCATTTTTTAGATTTGTAATCGTGTTGAAATCCATCCATCCATCTTCATGTCGGCTTTATTCCCTTTCGGGGTCGCCACAGCGGAATGAACCGCCAACTCTCTGGCATATGTTTTACGCAGCGGATGCCCTTCCCTGCCGCAACCCATTGCTAGGAAACATTCACACACACATTCACACTTTAACACTATGGGCAATTGTTCTTATTCAATTCACTTATACCGCATGTCTTTGGACTTGTGGGGAAACCGGAGCACCCGGAGAAAACCCACGCGATCACGGGAAGAACATGCAAACTCCACACAGAAATGCCACCTGCCCCAGCCGAGCCTAGAACCAGCGACCTTCTTGCTGTGAGACGACCGTGCTACCCACTGCGCCACCGTGACGCCCGTGTTGAAATTGTATTGCAAAAGTTTGGCAGATGTGGTCTGGTGGATAAGGAGATCGATTTGTGGTCCACCAAGTTTAGAGTGGTGTGAGTGATGAAAAACTTGCTCTCCCAATGAGTCTCTCCATATCTGGCCAACTGGTCACTTTCACATAATGTCAAAGACTTACACTAGTTTTGTAAACACTGTGGTGTTCTATGCCACTGCAAGGTTCATTTGGCAGTACCATGAGTCTAACTTTGGTCTCTGATCATTCAAAATATTGAATTCTCAAGTACTTTAAGAAACACCATATCTAGGAACAAGACACTTTTTAAGTATAATTAGTATAATTAATTATGTTATATAGTAGTTTTCTACAATTGTATCAATGATTTAGTACAAATTGTATTCAGAAGATCGTACAAAAAGCTTGGTCAATCTGCCACAAACCCTTGATTAGTTTGATTAGTAAGCACACTTCTCAAATAATCATCTTGTATAAGGTAAGAATTGTGACAGTTATTTTATGTTTCTAAAGAAGGGTTTAGGATGGAACACTGTGAATGCAGCTGATCTTGCAGTTTCCTTAAGTATATCTGATGGATAAGAGTGGCCTTCAGACGCATGATGAAAGTTGTCCCATTATCCTGACATTCTCTCTCAAATCAACAGCTCTCTGCTGAGTCTACGGAAGTGTCACCCAGGGGCATGCCAGTGGACAATCTGGACTGGAGTCTCTAAAGCACTGATTTAATGGTTTCATGCATTGATTTATTATGTAACATATGTTATATGTTGTTATATGATGTTATATTTTGATATGCTATGCTATTTGTGGGGTTAAATTGAATTCAACTGCATTAAATGATAGAGCTTAAATGCTGAAAATAATAAATAAAGTTTATATACATGACTTCAAAGTGGAATAGTCTGTATGGTGGATGTAGTTGATCATTTCTAACATTTGAATCATCATTAAATGAAAACATGTTCAAAAAATAAAATAAATATACGGTACCACCAGTTAAATTAACTTAAACTTCCTTTTATTGATGCTGTTGTTGCTGCTACTGCTTCTTTTGTTGGTGATAAAATAATTTATTGAAATTACATATAAGTTGTTCAGGTTGAAATTATGTTATCAACAATATTCAGAAACTATGGAAAACTGTGAATGTTTCAAACTCAAGCGCAATGTTTTTAGAAACAGAATGAAGTAAATGTGTTTAATTGACATTGACCAAACATTTAATCACTTACAAAGCAAAAGGCCAGTTAGTCATTGGTATGTCATAATTCAAAATCTGCTCGTTTATACACATATACGCTGTATTTTTTTGTTGTTTTCTCTCCATTTGTTTTACAACATTTAAATCAGTAGCAAATAAGCATTTGACAGTGACAGTGACAAAAATAACATCTGCTGACACAAATTTCTGATTCTGAAATTTGAGATAAAATAAAATGTGTAACTTATTATGTACATAGCAATGTATCATAACATTTTAATAACTAAGTGCTCTAAATCTAAACCAGCAAATTGTACCACTCCAATACAGGATTTTTCAATTTTATGAGCTTCAAACTATTGGTTATTTTCTTTTGTTTGTTTTACAGTCATGCATTCTTGAATTAACCTCTAGTGTGAGAAAAACATGACTTCAATGTCTCTTTTACACAGTAAATTAGATATTACTTCAGTCGCACAAACAACCTGTCACACACCAACTCCCTAAACAGAGATTACTAGTTTGCTATTATCTAGTTCAATCAGCTTTTTATGCAAAAGACATTGAAACCCAGATGATTGGAAACATTAACAGACAGCCATCTGTAAACTCTGTGCTATAAAGTTCCATAAGCATAAATCATAGTGCCTCACTCAAAGGCTTTATGTATATTAAATTTAACATCCATTATAGTCGCAGCTGTTTATACAATGCCTTCAATTTATCAGCGCTGTTTACCCTAGAATGTAATTTGCTGCACTTTCGACAAATGAAGATTCATGAGTGATGCACAGTCTGTAAAACAAACTGAAAAAAAAAAATCTGATTTGAAAAGCTATGACTCCACTTTATAATTGTTAACAGAGTATAACCCTAAAATGGTCAAGCGACTTTCCTCACAGAGTATTCTTGCTGTAGACCAAACGTAAACAGAGATAAGCTGCAGCAAAAAAAAGTATCTACGTATCAAAATTCAAAATGGAGACAAACAAAACAAAGTTCCAAAACAGAAAGAAACACTAACCAAGTCAATTATACAATTTGGGTTTTACCTCAATATAACATTTTATCTTATGACCCATACAAGATAACATTGAATTTATGTCTATAACATTATGAATATTAACGAAACTAAACTATTTGGTTATTCAGTTTGATAAATCCATCTATCTAAACATCCGAACACACGCATACACTGTGGCCAATTGCTTTTTCACCTTGTTATATCGAAATGTCTTATTCTTGTAGATTTTTGTTTGTTGTGTGCATGTGCTTGTTCTATCCGTTTTCAAATCCAGGTTCCACCCACTCACCAGTCTCTCATCCGTTGAGCAGGATGTCAGTCACAATTACACCCGATGACATTATCCCAACACCACCCAATCAGAACGCTCCAAAACTGGCTAATGTGGATAAAAGCCTCCACACACCATCATCGACTAGCTGTGATCAAGACCATTTAGTGTTGTGCGCTTTGTGAGTTGTAATGAAAATTGTTGTAAGTGATGCATGTGTTCATGCTGCCAGTTGTTTTGTGTTATCCAGAAACATTGACCCGGTTTGTTTGTCTGTCTAAACCTCGGAAGGGAGAGAAAGATATATATCATATGACTTACATTCTGGAATATGACAATCAAATAACCCTTTGTAAGTACACTAGATAGGTGATGAGTGCATCTGTAATTAAAATTAGAGTAGATTAGAGGTTTAGCAGTGCTTCGCTGATATTTACATTTATCCTTTTTGATAGTTTTGAAATATTACTTTACTAGAAGTATTGCAAGTAACGAGCGCCATCAAGGGCAAGGACTCTCTTCAGGTTGGTTGGGTTTTTGTCTTATGTGTTCTTATTTGTCTGTTCAAAAAAATTTTTTTGTATGTAAATAGTCTGTAAATAAATCACTCTGTTTAGCAATTTCGTTGTGCTGTTTTCTCTTTTGGTTTCTCCATTCCCTTGAACAGTTTTTAATTTTCTTTGCAAAACAAATGTTATGGCCAAAATCATTTTTCAACATAAAAGAAACGTAACAATATAATGACAGCTGATGTAAGCGAAGAGGTTGCCGAAGATAGGGTTAGATGAAGGCAGATAGTTCCCTATAGTGGTCCTTGAAAGGGAACGTGGAATTTTGAAACACGTCTCTGAAATAATTGGTGATTGTCATACTCTGTTGCTGTGACAAGTGAATGTATGTGTGTCTACATTTTAGACAGCTCTAGAATGTGGATTAGATTTCCCCAAAATAGATAAAGTTTTCCTGTTCATATCTTTGATGACTGGTACTCACTGCACTGCAATAAAAGACAGCAAGTAACAAAGTCATCAATAAAACATATATGCAACCATCAAACACAACTTAATAATTTTAAAATTAACAACAACAAATTAACAATACGTTTAGCCAAGACTAGGCTTGCAAATCTGGAAGTCTGTTTGGCATGGGCACAGTGTTTCAAAATGAGGCCCTTGGTGATCATCTACATGTCATGGACGTGGCATTAAAACAGCAAGTCTGGTCTGCATTCACATGTACAGACAGTTCTGTGAAGTGGGAAGCATAGTAAGTGCTTCAGAGTCCATCTGGGCCCAATCATGATTGTGAGCAGAGCTTGTCTCTAAGGAGATCTGAAGCAGCCCTCTCAAGCTGCCTCCCAATTACCTGATCCAATTTGCATTCAGTGCAAGAGAGCAGCAATGTGTAAGAGCGTGATAGTCCGACAGCCTTAGGTCTCTCTCCATCCTCCGCTCTTTGTAGAGTGCTGGTATTAGCTCAACCGAGAAAAAAAAGGAAAAAGCCTTGAACAAACAACTTGACCACTGTGGCATGCTGAAGACATAATGATTCATCATATTCAGCACTCAGAGACTCTTTAACCCTGAATACTAAGAGAATGATGCCAGCTGCTGACAATCTAGCACAGGCCTATAGTGAAAAAAAAAATACTTTAAGATATTTTATGTTTGCTGTTGCAAACATTTATAGACAACTCTTCTAGTCCATCAAACAGCTTCGCCATGAAATATGATGATAGTATTTCATGCATAGCGATTAAAACATCTTCCGTTAAGCTTTAAGCCTATTTCTGTCACCCGTGGCCTATGGGGGTAATCTGATAATTCAACAGAGTGTGTCTCCTCAATACATCACTCACCCTGTGGCCGAGTGGACTCGCTGGCAGGAAGCGGCAGAGTTTCGGTACTCGTGTGGATTAATTAATTACAGCACAAATGTTAACAAGGTCAATGCTCTGCTCTTTCTGAAAATGTTAATGAGGTCCAAGCTCATCATATAAATACTTTGGTCAAAAAAGCCTTTTGATTTCTACTATGCATTATTTAACAATGACACAACTGGAAAGGTGGAAAATTTTTTCATGTTTAATGGAGAGGAAGGCTACAAGAATTTATATTTGTTGTATTGTAAATACTTTACATTAGTATTCAAGCTTTAGGAGGATGACTTTCATCAAACATTTGACTGAGTCAAATTAAATCTACTGTAAATAGCTGAAAATGTTTTTATCGCATTATACCACTGGCACGCTGACACAGTTATTACAATATTACTTTTAAGTTTTAATATTGCTTTTTTAAGTTATAATTTAGTACTGTACTTTTCTTGTAAACCTTGTGTTTTTTTCATACAGCTTAATAGTCCTCCAAAAAGTACATATATATATATATATATATATATATATATATATATATATATATATATATATATATATATATATATATATATTTTTTTTTTTTTTTTTTTTATTACTCTATTCTGTTTACTGATGCTGATTAGTTTCCCTTATTTTCACACTAAACTGATTTCTTTGCATGCTTAAATGTTTTCTCTAACTCACATTACTTTCCAAACAGGTTAAAGTAAGTCAATGTTTAACCCAGTAAAAATTACAAACTGCTAGATTGTCACTGTCGAATAATCAAATACACTCATGATAAACTGAAAATTAGGATCAAAATCAGACAATAAGCTTCTAAAATATGCTACTTTCCATTCATAAAAAAAACTCCAGAAAATACAAAAACTAATCTCAGAAATAGCCTTTAAATTGTAGTACTTTTAATTGATTGTTCATGAAGATGTTTATCCTTCTGTTAACATGAAACATGTAATTACTTTTTGAAACGAACATTTCAGATATTCTTTTGTGGCATGCAAGCTCATATTCAAAGATAATTTTCCAATCTGATAACGAAAGGGAATGTTAACATCTTTACTCTTACACAGTTTTTTTATTTCTCTAATTTATCTTTTAATTATCTGCTCTAGATAAACATAATGTGTTTCTTTGAAACTATGAAGATGTGCATGTGCTTATTTGTCACAGTTGTGTTTAAAAAAATATATTTTTGTACAAACCAAAATATGAAAATCAGCATGTGTGTTTATCATTTCAACACAGTTCCCCCCAGGGAGATTATTTTCGGGCAGATGTGGATATAGGTCTGAAGAAGGGAGCTTTTTAATCGTCGAAATGGAATGGAGTTGTTAACGTTTATGTCTTAAGCTTCGGTCACATTGCTTTTGATAGATCCAAATGCTATCATATGAGCGTGCGGCAGCATAGACCCCGCTCTGCTCATGAACGCTTCTGCCGAAATTGCTTTAACAGAACTACACTTAATTCTTGAAGAAGAAACTGAAAAAGATAAACAGAATGATGAAATTTTGAAAGAAAAAGTAATCACATTCTATGTTAAACTACAGCATATATATTGCATACTGTTGAAAGCCATAGAGGAAAAATGAACAAAGGGCTTTTTTCGGAAAGAAAATGCAAAGGAAGAAAGAACTGACAGATCCCAAAATGATCTACAAAGCAAATGCAAAGCTTCGGGTCAATGAAAAGTTACTGGGCCTGTTTTAGGGGCTGTGTCAGCAGTAAAGATTTTAGCCTTTTTTACTCACATGGGAGCTGTATAGAGGAAAAAAGACAAAGAAAGAAAGACAGAGGGAGCTTCAAGTTTCTTGAAGAGCCAGCTATGCCGCATGGCTAGAGACAGGAAGAGTGAGCAGTTAGGAAACATCTGGCCTCTGCATGTGAGGCTGATACGGCAGCCACCCTCTGTGCGACCCACGGCCTCCGCTCAGCAGCCAGAAAAAACCACAGAGCTCGCTAATTCTTCCCTCTCTCATCTGGCTCCTAGGATGCCTTCAAAGACACAGCAGCGGGATAGTGGGGGAGGAGTGTTTGTTTGGAAGAATTGCTTGATTTAGGAGGCTTCTTTCAAGGCCAAAGTGTTTCTGCAAAAATGTGTGGTGGGAAAATCAAAAAGCTGTTCCAATTGTCTGTGCTTTCCATTGGAATAAATATTTTCTTAAGCTCTCCATGCAGAACTGCAGATCAGGAAAGCTTGATGGATGTGAAAGAATGAGATTTTGGAGATGTGCTTTTCCTAATAAGCTTTTTGGTGTTTGTGTGTGCATTGTTAATGTGTAGCCGAGGGAGAAATTCCTGCCGAGCTGCTTGGTGTGGTGAGTGGATAAGTCGAATGTCTTTGATCGCCAGATCTAAGCCCAGCTGAGTGAAACAAAAAAACAATTGTCTCACTGCTTCTTTTTGGTGTAGCAGCAGGTCAGTTGGCAGACGGTGCTCACGGTGATAAGGTCACATGTTTAAAAACAGCCGGGGAGAATACTTGGCTGAGAATAACATTACAGTGGGGCTGTAAAGAGTTGATCAAGAATGTCTGTAGAGTGTTTACAAAACTGCATTGGGGAATAAAAAGCTAACATACAACAAAACAATACATATTTAAGTTGAGTAATTTGATCCATTAAATAAAGCATTGCATTTATATTGCTCATATTTTAAATATTACATAGAAGTTATTTGTTACATACTTTTTGCTAAGCTTTTCAGCATGTATTACTTTGCTCTGTAAAAAAAATCCCTTTCAATGCATATGAAGTAAAAAATGTGGCAAAATGTGTGCTTGTCAATCACACACGAGAAGTAAATTTGCGCCAACAGAAACTGAACCATGCGGTCAGAAAAATATTTCAACCCGCACATACACGTCTCATTCATGCTCTGATGATTGTCTCTCTCTCTGATGATAGTCCTCTGCTAGCTCTCTTGATCCATTCCTATGAGTGAGTAAGATTGATTTTTGTCTGAGATACGGCAGTATGCAATGCGATATTTTACAGGAAGCCAATGAAGAGAGGACAGAACTGGAGTTATGTGAACATATTTCTTTGTTCTTGTGAGAACTCCAGCTGCCGCATTCTGGACTAACTGTTATTCATGTAGTGTGGTGGCTGGGCAGCTGGCTAACAGAGAATCCTGTGATCTATTATGTCAAAGGCTGACATGAGATCTAGCAAAACTAGAGTAAAGATATTTCCTTGATCCCATTCAAGTAACAGATAATTTGACATTTTAACCAGCACAGTTTTTGTGCTGTGATGCTGTATGTATCCAATTTGAAGATCTTCATAAAAGTTGCCCTTCTGTAAGAAGGAGCTGAGCTGTGCTGTTAAAACTTTGTCTAATATTTTTGACAGGAACGGAAGGTTAGAAATGGGTCTATAGTTGGAAAACTCACTAGGATCCAGATGCATTTTCTTGATTTAATTATTGCATTTTTATTGTTGTTTAGGAACAAAACTTGATGACAGTTTTAAAGGGAACATTTAAAAATGTTTTGCCAGATAACATTTTACAGAAAATGTTATCTTCTTGAGGCATTGTTTTCCAATTTTATTTCATGGCCTCTTAAAGCAATTCAAGCTTACAGATCAATGGGATGGATTGATGCAAGCCAGGTGCTAGAAGCGAATTCATAACTCTTATTCTGGCAACTAGTTGATGTACCGTGACTCCACTGACAGCTCTCTCTATCTCTCTCTGTCTTCTATGAGGGGCAAAGTCCTCAAGCTCTCTAACAAGGTGAAAAACAGTAACAGTTACATTGTGCTGAAGAGCAGGCTTGTCTAGTTACATCCAAACACAAGCCTTGAAGTCCTTGAACTGTACTCTATTAGGTTCTCTTGACACTGCCTTGACTCTTGAAATATGCCCCTCCACCAGGAACCGTGAGAGATTATTACTCTTTTCTAGTTACATGAAGGTCACTTGAAGTGGCATGGCTTCTTGTGAAAACAGACAGAAATGCATGCTTTCAATTTCCTAAATCAATCCAGGATGCATTGCATTTTAGCAATCTTCTCAAGCTTGTTTTTTTTTGCAAACTGAATTGATCGTTCAGAATTATGTATATAGTATTAATGAAATTAGGTACATTTCATTATCTGTGTCTTTGTTTGCCTTAGTGGAAGGCTAAACACAAATATTTTGGCTAATAATGTTTAGTATACAAGTATGATTTTTATTTTTACAAAATAAATAAAAAACTGGGGTCCATTTATGCCGTCTATTATGCTTGTTTGTACTTAAATTTCAGAATATAAAGCGCTGCATTCAGTTTTGCCAGATATGTCTTTCGAGAATATAATGACAGCTTTTGAATAGCATGGCATCAGTTGTCGGCATGAAATCGTCATGGCAACAAATGGCTTCTCAATGACTGGAAGACCACAGATTGTTTGCTGACCCTCTGTTCAGTTCACATAAATATTTTAGTCAGTTAATCGCTGTTTAAGAGTGCAACGAGGAAACATAAAATGTTTTGAAATAAGAGCAGATGGCATGATGGGAACATACTGGAACAAAACTACTGTGGCACTAAGAGGTCATTGGGCTAGTCCAGTTATTTGACCGGTCCTGTTTTACTTTAAAGTGCTCCTAATATGATGTAAAAATAGTTTTATTTGGTATTGGTTGCTTTTATCATAGTATGACATGTATGCATGGTCAAAAAAACAAATTTGTTGTCTTATAAAGAACATTTGTTAATAAAAGATTTTACCATTACCATTTAAATGATGTTAATCATCTGATTAACATAGGTTTGGGAGGAGCTTGGCTGATAATTGATTAATCATATGGTCCTACCTACTCATATTATCTCCAGTATATAACAAACAACCAAAGAGCTAACATCTACATTATGCAAGCTATCCCTCCTTCCACCCCTTCGCCACTCACCATGCATGTTTCATGTCTCACTTTGTGTAAGATGGTCCACTCCTCATTTAAACTTCGGTAATAGTTGGAAATCTAAGGAGGTGGTATTCTCCGGCCCAGGTTGTTCAACGGCCATGGACTAACACTTGGAAAATTTGCCTGGTACGCTTCTCCAGTTCTTGCCAACCACGCTTGCGATACTAGGCAATTATGAACAGAGCGAACTTGGGAAATTACTGGTTTGAGACTTTTATATGCAAAACCTACAGTGGGCGAGAGGCGCAAAACAATTTCCAATTAAGAAGTAAGAAAACAAGTTAACAAAAGCAAAAACACAGCCACAAATGCGAAAACACAACAGCAAATTCAGAAAAAATGACAGCAAATTCAGGAAACACAACGACATCCTGGCCAAAAAGGAAAAGGGTTGCACCATTTGATAACCGACAATTTGCCGCTGATTGGGCGAGACTTTTGTCAATCATGACAAACGCGTTTAGTTTTAAAGAAGCATGTGTCTTGAAGTTTCGATATTTTCTTTACTTACAAGTTTACAATGACAGAAATATAATTAATAAATTATTATTTTGAGTAAGGCCATTCCTATCCCGTGATTGTGGACATGCAATCAACACTCCACAGAATTACTATCAGTAATTTTTTGTTGAGTTTTTGTTTTTGTAGCGTTCTCTGAACTGTTAATCTATTTTAACTTGTATTGCTTTTTTTTATTTGTTTTCTTATTTTCTTAATTGTGAATTGTTTTGCACCTCTCTGTTGCCGTAAAACCCCTTCATAATGTGCTGTGATTATAGAGCTTTTCTCTATTCTACACAAATTATAATCATGCCGTGAAGAAATATGCTGTATTGTTACATTTATTTGCTAAATTAACACACAGTTTCGAAATAACAAGCAGCCATAATACCTTATTTATGACTAAAAGGTTAATACAATCCTTGTCAAATTGAACTATTTATCATTTGAAAGATTCGCTTTAGATCATAACATTTTAATTTAACCCATTTGTTATTAGTTAACTCAATGTCAGTCGAAGGCTGGGGATTTAGATATAATAGATACAGGTTAGGTAAAAGTTAAAGGCATAAAAATACCATATAATAAAAATGTGTATATAATGCTTTGAAATGTAATCAAATGTGTTTATTCATTTATTCCTAATAACTGTTATAAAGAACAAACAATATAATAACATGACAACTCCATCCATCCATTTTCATGTCGGCTTCTTCCCTTTTGGGGTCGCCACAGCGGAATGAACCGCCAACTTTTCTTTCATATGTTTTACGCGGCGGATGCCCTTCCAACCGCAACCCATCGCTGGGAATTATTCACACACACTCATTCACACTTTAACACTATGGACAATTGTTCTTACTCAATTCACTTATACCGCATGTCTTTGGACTTGCGGGGAAACCGGAGCACCTGGAGAAAATCCACACGATCACGGGGAGAACATGCAAACTCCACACAGAAATGCCAATCGACCCAGCCGAGGCTCGAACCAGCGATCTTTTTGCTGTGAGACGACCGTGCTACCCACTGTGCCACCCAACCAGACAACTTTGCATTTAAAACATGAGCATCAATCTTGTCTTTAATTGGTTTAATTTGTACACCGTTTTTGCTTAGAATAACAGTGGTTTAAAAAGATGCTCTCTGGATGGTTGGCAATGCAAGACTGCCACAACATAGTAAACATTTAAAAACTGAAAAATCAGCATCTGAGTGCTCCTAATTTCCATAAAGATTATTTTGACATGATTTGCTATTGTTTATTAGGGTCAAGCAATCATTTATCACATTCAAACAACAGCACTTAACCTGCCAGAAAAACTTAAGGTGATCAACAGAGACGTGAGAAGAATGGGGCTTTTAAAATGAGAAAGAATAAATCCATTCATGGGGTACAAAATGCCACCAAATTAATTAAACATGGACAGGTCAGAACGAACTGCAGTCTGTCCTTTTCTTTCCGTCCTGTTGGAGAGACATTTGGAAGTCTTCAAGCATGAAATTAAACATTGAGGGCACCCTTTATTGAATATCTTCAATTCTGTGGGAAAGTCAAGAAGACTAAAGATCAGAAGACCAAAAGAATTAACTTTCACAGTCAGTTCACTGCTTAGGAAATGACCACAATGGGAATGATGATTATTCAGGTTGCTTTAGGCCATAGATGAACATCCTAAACCACAAAATGCACTTTGCATTTTGGGATTTGCTGTCTTTCCACTTTGTGTGCACATACCCAGTTAACAGGGAATGTTCTCATTACATTTGCTTAGGTTATTTAAAAGTTGTCTAAATGTTAGCTCATGATGTTTCCAAAAGAATCGTGTAGTACATTCTAATAACAATAACTAAATCGAAATTTAAACACTATTCTCAGAACAATCCTAGAACGTTTTTTGTGAGTTATGGATGTTCTCATAAAGTAAAAAGAAAATGTTTTAGGAACAAATTTCTCAGGACATTACTAGAAGTTTCTTTGTTATATTATTAAATACACAGAAGTGGACAGAACATTCTAAAACAGTTTTTAACAACCTTGAGAGAACGTTAAAGTAAAAATGAAAAAAAAATGGACAATATAACGTTTATGCAACATTAGAGGAAATGTTCCTAGAACACTCTTATAGCATAAATTTGTTAGCTGGGTAGCTCTTGGAACACACTTAAGAGTACAATCAAACTTAAAAAGCTGCTCACACAAAAATGCCACCATCTCCATCTGCTGACTACAACATAAAGACCAAAAGCATTTTGTCAAACGTTTTAAGGCTTTATTTTTGTTTAAATACCAGTTACAAATGTCAAGTAATTGAACTTTGAAATACTGAGACCTATAATTTAAAGAGGAAAGAAAATATTTTCCATATGTCTTTGGTTAGGGCTATTTTCTTCTCTCCCTTTCTTTTCCAACCGCAGAGTTTGGCCTGTTATTAATGTGCTAACCAGGAACTCGCAGTCATATATCATTCATTTCCTGATTGGACACTGACCAAACCGAACTTTGAGTTGCCCGAATGTTGACACAAAGGAACAGAAATGTAGCGAGGTTTCACAAAGAATGATTTTCATTTTTAAACAACAGCTCAAGATCTAGTATCCTTTGTGTTTGGTTTCCAGGATTTTGGATCATTACTCAAATTTCCTGAGAAAATGATGCTGTACTCAAACTGAGACTTTTGAGTTATGATGCAACTGAATCGTTTGACTTTCCCTCTCATCTTCCATCTAACAGTCTGACAGCTGTTGTCTTTAGTTCACATTTGAAATATTCACATTCTCCCCGGCCATTTAACCAACCTGTTCTTCTCCATCCATCAGCCTTTGCATTTGCTTAACTCCCACCCACTGTTCCAGGGGCACAGAGTGTGGGTAAGTGTGGTAGATATATCACAGTCACTTTATAAAACACACCTGGATACTTTCCAGCATGACGATTAGCACTGCCGATGAGGAAGATGAGGCTGTCCTTTGGAGATTAAGGTCATGTCAGAGTGCACCACAGGGGGATCTCATCAAAATGTGCATCATTACAATTATTTTACTTAACCTTGATTACAAATTCTGGTGGGACAATGTCCTCTAGATCATGATAATGCTTTTTTGACCCGCCAAGGACTTACAGACGAACAAATAGTAGGAACTTTGATCATTGACTTCATGGAAAATCTTGCTCGCAAATTCCGAACTTTGAACAAACAAATAATCACAAGCAAAGTTTAAAAAACACAGTTAACATTGTATAGTGCATATTACAACCATTAGGATCCTTTCATCGCAGGGTCTTATTTGTTGTAATTATTATTATTTTTTTTTTTACGGAAAATGCTTTAAAAGGAGTGACCAAGAAAATTACTTTTTTCTGTTTTTCATCAGGCAATGACTGATGAAATTTGCTTTAAAGAACTATTAAGATGTAATATTTTATATTCATCTTTCTTAATGAGGTTAATTTTTTAACATAGGTTAATTATTTAAATATTCTCTAAAATTTGGACTCATAAACATCAGATCTCTTACACCCAAATCTGTAATCATAAATGAATTAATCTCAGAACTTAACCTGGACATACTATGCTTAACTGAAACTAGCTCACTCCAAGCGACTATTTTGGATTAAATGAAGTGACAGCCAGAAATTATTGTTATAATCATGAACCACACTCAACTGGTCGTGGTAGGGGTGTTGCCATGATATATAGAAATACCCTAAACACAACAAAAAAAAAACAGAACATATATTTAAATCTTTTGAATACTTGTGCTCCATATATCAACGGTAGTATCAAAACAAAGATGTGCATTCTCTGTAACATAAGAAGTTGTCTACAGGCCACCAAAACACAATTCTAGCTTTCTTCAAGAATTTGCTGCCTTTTTTGCACATCTTTTGGTCGAAGCAGATAAAATACTGATTTTTGGTATTGACTTGTTGGGTATTGCCTTTGCAGACCTCTTAAATTCCTGTTGGTTTAAGCAAAATGTGGCTGTCTAAACTCAGCGCCTAAATCACACAGATTTGGTTCTATCTCATGGCATTGACCTCAGTGACATTGTTATATCGCCTCAAAGTGAGGACATCTCAGACCATTATCTTATATCTTGTGCTATACATACTGTAAACATTAACAATAGCATTCAACACTGCCGACTTGGGAAAAATATAAACCAAAATACTAAAGAAGCATTCATAAGAAACCTACCAAATATTACTCACCTTTCTAGTGTACTTCCAGAAGAAAATTTACTTGAAAAAAATCACCCCAGTATGAATAATATTATTGCTAGCACCTTAGACACTGCTTAAATTAAAACAAGTCAGAGATAGACAGGCCAGTTCGTTGTCTGATCATAATAAAAAGTTGCTAAAAAAACAAACCAGAAAATGAAGTGTAAATGGAAAAAAAATTGATTGGAAGAATTAAACATTTCTTCGAAAGAGAGCATGTCTAAATATAGACTAACATTAAAAACTGCAAGAACTAACTAACATTAATAGAAACAAATAAAAATAGCCCACAGATTTTATTTGAAACAATGGCTAATCTACTAAACAGTTGAAACATCAACTGATTCAAATGCAGCTAAATTTGAGCAACAATGATTTTACGAATTATTTCTAAAAAAAGAAAATTACATCTATTAGATGCAAAATCATATTGACCTGAAAGAGATGCTTAAAATAATCTCAGCATCTAAATCAACAACATGCTCTCTCAATCCTGCACCAACAACATTACTGAAAGAATTACTACAAATAGCTTATGGAACCATTCTGAATATTATAAACTCATCTCTTTCGCTAGGTTACGTTCCTAAATGGCTCAAAAATGCAGTAATTACACCACTAATCAAAAATATTGTTGTATTAGCACAACTCAGCTCTTTCTTACAGCAGAGCAACTTTTATGAAGATCTTCAATCTGTATTCAGAGCACATCACACACCAGAGACTGCACTGGCAAAAATTTTAAATCTGTCACTTGAATGGGATCAAGGGAATATCTCTCTTCCAGTTCTGCTAGATCTCGGTGCAGCCTTCGATTCAGCATATCATAGGATTCTCCACGAGAGACTAGAGAACGATGCAGGCATCCAGGGCCAGGCTCTAAGATGGTTTAACTCTTACCTCTCTGACCGTAGTCAGTTTGTTAATGTAAATGTAGATTTGTCAGACATAATAGCAGTAGAGTATGGAGTTCCTCAAGGATCTGTTCTGGGATCCATCCTATTCTCAGTCTACATGCTGCCCCTTGACAAAATTCATAGAAAACATGGGGTTAGTTTCCATTGCTATGCAGACGACACCCAGCACTATATCTCAGCAAAATCTAACAAGCTTTAAAAGCTAAATAAGATCTCAGAATGTGTCGCTGATATCAATGACTGGATGAATGAAAATTTCCTTATGCTGAATCCTGATAAAACAGAAATATTACTTATTGCTCAAAAAGCAATTGCAGAATCTGTCAGTTTTTAATATGGACTTCACGAGTTTGCTTTCATCGAATTAGCGCAGAAAACACAAGTGTATGTGGCGAGAATAAGATAAGCACTGGGAGAGACGTGAGAAGTGGAGACCTCCCGAAATTGCGTTCACAGAACTTCACCTGGAGGGATACAATGTATATTTCTCCACTTCAGTTAAAATAATTTAATTATTATAAAATAATTTGGCAGTTTAAGAACCATAACTCTTTCATTACTAAGACCGCCTTCTTTCACTTCAGGAACATTGCTAAAGTATGGAATTATTATAACGCACTGTCAGCCGGCTGCTCAGGAGTTGCACTACATAAGTTACAGGCAGTCCAGAAGAAGCAGCTAGAGTTCTCAAAAGAACAAAGGAATATGATCATATTACACCAGTTCTGTGCTCTAATAATTGGCTTTCTGTAAAATATCACATTGACTATAAGATGCTGTTCCTTGCCTTAAGCGCTGAATGGCTTCGGTCCGGCCTACCTGAGCAGTCTCCTATCAGAATATATTGCAGCGCACTCTCTTCGATCACAAGAAGCAGGACTGCTGATTATTCCAAAAATTAGTAAATCCACCAGAGGGGAAGAGCATATGAAGTCTCGAATCTCTGGAACAAACTCCCGGATGTTCTCCGGAGCTCAGCTATGGTCACAGAGTTTAAAACTAAATTAAAAACATATCTTTTTAATCTAGCATTCTAATTTGGTTTTATTGGTTCCTGGGATTTGTCCAAACGGATATGGTGTCTGAGAGCTATAAACATACAAACTGTTGAAAAAACAGTGTGGTTTAATGTGCCTATCTAACCTATCCCCATCATTTATCACTCATCCTGCAGCTGCTTCTGATCTCCTGTTTGTTGTCTGTTCCATTTTTCTAACCATTGTTTTTCATTTGTTCGTTTCAGTTTTTTTCTTTATTTGTTTTTTTTTTTGTTGTTTGTTCATATATTTTTTTCAGGTGCTGTCCGGCAAACTTTTCGTCGATGGATCTTAAACTTGCATATCCTTTATGTTGGGGAGGTGACTAGCACCTGCCTCAGTCAGTGAGGCTTCTCCCATAGGGAATTCCTATTTACCCTACCTGATCCACATTTTGTGTAGCTGCTATGAAAGCAACTGCTAAAAAGCGCTTAATCGATTGACGAATTGAATTAACATAAGTTTGGGAAGAGCTTAGCGATAATTTACCATCCAATCATATAGTCCTATCTATAATATCCAAGTATATAAGACACAACCGAAGACAACATAAACGTCTTCATTTCTTCAAAAGAGGGGTATTCGCCAAGCCACCAGTCCCTTCTTTGTCCCTGACTCCTCATTTGGACAGCTCTTATAGTATGCATCTCCATTGCTCGCCAAGCACGCTTGCAATACAAGCCAATTATAAGCAAAAGCGAACTCCTGAAATGTATGATGTTTCATATTGATAATTCACATTTTATGTTTTTCTTCTTTTGTACAAATAAATAAAAGCAAGTGTATAATTAGTTTTCTTTCTGTTCAAATAAAGAGAGCACTGCAGAACACAGTTTTTGTCCACCTTTACACTTTTAGTATATATAGTCTTTATAGGCTAATATATCATCTTGAAGATGTATAGTATCTGTCATTTTTTCCCTAGCAGGTGCACAGACTATATGGAGCATCACACCTGTACAATGTGATTTAAAAAAGAGACTTTTCTTGACTGAACAACCATTCCAAATTTTTTTAAATCCATTATCTGTAAAATTGTACCCTTTTTCCCGTAGTTCCACACTATGAACCTGATTGGGAAAAATGACAAGTCTGTGAGGTTTAATATGTGGTTGAACAGCAGAATGTGAAGCTTTCAGATAGTACATGAGAACATGAGTGCAATGTTCATGCTTGTGCATGTGCAGCTATTAATATTTCCGGAGATTTGTGGCTAATGTCTAAATAAAACATGTTGAAACCAGGTGCTTTTCGGCAGGATTTAACCTTTAAAATGAGGATGATTGGAGAGAGGTCAATGGAAACTTTCCAGTTGCTTTTTTTTCTTCTCCCCCCACCCCTCTGACTATGAGTCTTATACACGCAATGGAGAGGCAATCAGGCCTCACACACTCTTTCAGATCTATTACACCAAAGCCTCATGTTTGGGAGGCATTTAGAGATAGAACAGTGATTATTGCACAAAGAGAAGCCAAGATACTTTAATCAGCAGAACAAACCATTGTAGAGCAGCTAATTAAAGTCTAATGCTCATCAGGAACACTGGGAAGATCCGCTTGTTATGGTTTGAGGCCACCATTAAAATGGAGCAGACAAGTACTGCTGTAGTGTTAGGCTGCAGAAAAACACATTACTGGGTGTTTTTCTTTTACAGTTAATAAAAGGCAAGCTGCTGTATATCAAAGTCAATGCAACACTGATTGAGCTCCTCTGTTGAAATATGTAAGCAATCCTAGTATTCATGTTACTTAATGTTTACTTCAATCTCTGACATAGAAAATTATGTGTTTTATGATCTTCCATTGAGAGAGTCTATAGAAGTGCCAGTTTTTTTAAGCTTAAAAAAATTAGTTCATAATGTAGCTAATTAAACTCATGAAACAAAAAGAAATATTATTAATAATAATAACAATTATTATTATTTTTCAATCTTTCTACATGTCAAGAACAATTTATTTAACATTTCAAGTGAATGTCAGTGATGTCAGGAATACCAATTACACAAATATTTACATGAATAAGAAATGCATTACTCAAATGTTTCAACTATATCACTGTAAACACATTTGTTAAGGGTTTTAGGAATCGTAGAAAGATTAGCCTAATGAGATGGCCATATTCCAATACTAAAGTAGCAAGCTTTTTTTCCTTCAGTCTATTCACACGACGTTAGTGATGTTTACTGTGTCTGAGTTTATTTACAATCTATTTTGTATTATTATATACATTATATATTTTATGTTTTTAACTCGTCAAAATAACTAACATTTGATCATAATAATTCGCTCAATAATGAAAATTAGTTTTTCATTTATATTTGTCTTGAAAATAATAACAAAAACCCGAGTAAAAAAACAACAACCAGGAGCCAAAATGCAATCATGGTCTGATTTAAAGAGATGTTCTTCACAGCTGACTAGACCTGCTAGAAGAAATACTGCTACTGACAATGAAACCACAGCCAGACAGCTACAAAGAGAGAGAAGCACAGTAAACAAGTTCTCTTCACGAAAATATTTTCATTTTATATATGAGAAACAGGATAGACAGATATAAAAACAGTTGTTTTAAAACTGGTGAAGCAATGCTATCTGTCAAGTAGGAAAAGCATTCTGACATCCACAACATTGGTTCAAACTAAATTGGCCCCTCCTAAGAATGTGTGAGAATAAAATATTTTAATAGGAGATATAAAAGTAAACACAAGTTCTACTTCTGGTGTGCATTTAAAGGCGAACTTCTTCTGGATAAGATGTGAGAGTCTCAATTAACATTGAGGAATGAAGCTACGCCCTGTAATGGCTTTGAATAATGCATGTCCTCACTGCCATTTTTAAATGAGATTTGTCCAGCTCTCTGTTCAGACCCTTAATCTCTTTCTTTCCAGTCAGTGCAGTTCATCAGTTAGCTGGCTTCCATTTGAAAAAGAATGAATTAGTTTGAAAAAAGTCTAATTGTTTGTCTAAAGGAGACAAAATGTCACAACTATGCCAGAGGCTTACAGGTATAGCTCTAGCTGTTCTTCCACTCGATAAAAAGCGTTTTAAGCCAAGCACAATGCTCAATATTATATTAATGGATAGAGACAGAAAGGATTATGCAACTAGAGCTGTGGAAAGTGAAAGCGTTTCATCTTCCTCCCTCTGTTCATGGAGAATTTGGAAAACTTGATCAGATTTGTTGACGCCTAAGGAAATCTCAAAGGAAATGGGACTACACGTTTTCCTCACTTGTTTGCTTGGGGAATCATGCAGTTGGAGAAAACACAGTGGCAAATGGTCTAGCATAGTCCTATTATTGTAATAAAAATATCCTATATACAACTCTAGGCAAAACACAATAATGAATAATGTGCATTTTATGATTCAAATATAAATGCTTAATGTTCTTTATATATTCCAAGGTGTTGCAGTGGTAGCAGAGTGTAGCTATTTACATAAATCAGACTTGTAACAGGTTAGTTGTTGTGAAATAGACCTGCTTAAAGTTGGTTCCAGAGTTATTGAAATGGCAAAAGAGTCTATTATTCATTTTGAATTCACAGTCTGGTCAAACTTAATGCTTGTTTTGGTAGATGCGAAATTCTGTTATTATACAAGAAGTTATATACATATAAAAAGATTGATTCTTACTTTCATGTGAAGGTGAACGTATGCTATTTTTTTCACATGGATGTCATTAAAACATAAGTCCATGAATCTTTCACAATTATCCCCCCTGCACTGTATGCTCTTTTAGAGCACTTCAATTCAAGCAGTCCACATCTCTTGATGATTGCTTGCATCATTGTGTCTTCTGCTGCATTGACCAGGACCATGAACTGAAAAACCAAAAACTACTAAATCATTTGACACATACCAGCCGACACAACAATAGAAACCCTGACATCGCTGAAAAATCTACTTTTATTTTCAAACAGGATTTACTAGAAACGCAATCTAGCCCAGGAGTTCAAAAGTTACACTTTGTGAAGCAAGATAGTGTTTTATTCCTTTTATCTCCGTACACTTCTATTCCAGGTTCACAATCCATAGTTGAGTTCAGCATACTTGTTTATCGATAAAAAAACCCTAATGTAAAAAACAGAAATCTTATCAGATAAATGAAGCATAAGCAGATACTCTTGTTCAACCAACTATCCAACAAAGTAAAATTAATGGCTAAATTCCATTTCAAACAGTATGGGTAACACATTTGCATAATTTTATGACAAATTAATTTAAAAGTAAGGCACAATTTAATCATGTTTGAGACTTTGCTTTAGCTTTGTCTAATTCATTTAGCACTGCTTTGCTGGTTGTTAAAGAGTATTTGACAAGCAACACATGTTTAAAACGCCGCAAAATACATCAACAAGTAGCTTGTTTCTCTTTTTTATTTTTGAATTTATTTTTACCCAGTTATTTTTAAGTTTATTACTTTCATTCCATAACTTTTTCACCTCATTTTTGTCTTTTAATCATCAGTCAAATAAATAATTTTATATTAATTTGATTGGGCATATACAGTTTTATGTAAACACAATTTTTGGACACTCTTGTTTGAAAAAAAATGAACAAAGTGAACCGTGATAGTCTTCTCTCAACATTAGCTGTTTTTACCTCTCATCACCTGTCTGCATTTTCCCTGAATCAACTCACATGTCACTGCTCATGCTTTAATTATGCTCAATATTTTGGCTTGCTCTGTTTTCAGGTCATTTGCTGATTATTACTTGCAGCACCCTCTTTATCGTGACACTCTTCCAGTTAATAGAATAGCCGATGTTGTTTTGTAACATCTTAATTCCCCATGTAGGGCCTGTGTGTGTGAATTTAGAGGAGATGGAAGAAAGTGTCTCACCTCTGTTCCACCGGTTGCCTGGAGGGGACTATTCTCTCTATGGCTGCTGCCCAGCCAGGACCAATATCTTAAAAGTTACCCTTTTGGAGACCATCTGTGTCTGATTTTCTACAAGTCAATTTTTGTTTATTCCTGTTCTGTTGAACAGTGGTTTTTCTTTGTTCTGTTAATAAATATTCATTCATTCATTCATCTTCATGTTGGCTTTCTTCCCTTTCGGGGTCGCCACAGCGGAATGAACCGCCAACTCTCTTGCATATGTTTTACGCGGCGGATGCCCTTCTAGCCACAACCCATCGCTGGGAAACTGTTAATAAATACCATCTTTTAAATCCATCACATGTAATACAGAAACAAAGTTGCAAACTGTTTTCAAACACACCAATGTGTAACATTGTAATGGCAGATACTTTTTGTTTTAACAATTGTACCAAAAACTAAATTTTGTTTTTGTTATTGTTTTATGAAAAATAACCATAATGGAAATAAAGTGACTCAGTCAGATAATCTGACTATTTCTAATTCTGCTCTACAGTGTAGGTGTTACATGTATATCCATATAATGCAAGCATTTTGAAGAAATAGAGCATAAGTCACTGCTGCAACCCTTCATGTGATGAACACAGTTAGTAAAGTAAGTACAATTACCTGCATGGATTTGCATTTATTTGGATCATCAATGGTTTACATCAATATTTCAAGTCATTGCATTATTTATATGTCAATCAGAAATGTTATTATAATAATGAAGAGTCAGAAGATCATTAACACCAAACAACCCTTTACAATATCTTGTGCGGCCTCAAAGGAGCTATTATACAATAATGACCTGCTGACAGCGCACCATGGTTTATGTCGGAACCCCCTTTTTCTCTACTCTGTGTCCAAAATACATTTCCTGGGCCTTTTAAAATTGCTCAGCAGGCTAAATCAAAATAAAAGAAAGACAAATCGCTCCAAAAATATCAGCCCAACTGCTCAAGATCAGGTGGGTGGTGCTTTGTCTGGTTTTGAAAAGTTTGGTTTCAGACTCTGGCACACAGGGACCTTTCGTTTTGTTCCCAATAATCCTCCCTGTGGGCACTTTGGGTTTCTCAGAGAGAGAAGAAAAAAAAAACACTTTTACTCCCACATTGCTCTGCCGTATTCGCCATTTTGTACTTGTTCTCAGAAATCTCATGTCACTAAGGTCGTTTCCAAAGCTTAACTACCAGAAGCCTTGAAGACAGTCTTTTGAAGGATTCCTAAAATGGAGGAAATGTTCAGTCTGACAGCAGTACTACTTCAAAGGCCATGTGGATGCCATGCCCCCGCACTGACAGGCCCACCTTGCTTGATGATACACTACTGCTGCATGGCTGGTAAAGATGCACCGACATATTTGATATAATTAAGGAAGAGCTATCTTGTTCAACTGTCAATCACCGAGCTTGATACACAATGTTTGGATAGAAAAGCCTCGGACTGGTTTTCTAGTTATTGAAATCCTTGTTTTGAGCTGTCAAAAAGCAGAAACACTACAAATAATCTAGAAACGTCATTCAATAGGCTGTACACCAAAGTATGTCCTAGCAATGGTAATGAGAACCATGCAGTATACACTGGGCTAAAGGTTCTCCATTGGGGATTTTTTGGCAACGGACAGTGAATTAGACTGACAGCCCATCTTGGGGAAAAAAATCTCATATCGAGTCTCATCAGTTTTTCATTCCCAGATTTTTTTTATCATGAGTGTCATTGAAAGGTCAACCAGTTTTTCCAATTTCACTGCTGTCACTTTCTACTGTCATCACAAGACTCCTCAGCATGTGCACTGACCTCTCCAGTAGAGCAGTAGGGTTCAAAAGCCACAGAGTTCAGAGTAGAAACTGATATTATGCCTCTACACACTGCTTCGTGTCTCTCTTTTATCAGAATCACCCTCACCTGCCTGGTAGCTCTGCCGTTAACATATTTACAGTTAAAAGTCAAGTCACTTTTCTAGCTATATGACAAAACACATGCTTGCAGAGGGGGAAATATCTTACAACTCAATATCTATGTGTTTTCTACTTTGTCACACCATTAGTAAAATCCATCTTTTAATATCTTTTACTGTTTTATTTATGTCAGACAAATTGAAGAAGATGTAACATCAATGATCATTGTTAACTCACCATGTTCTAAAGAATCACTATTTCACCAAATGTTGTTATTCTTCCAAAAACTTGTTTCCGAAAACTGTGAAATGTAAATTTGTAATGTTACCACAGAATGTATTGTTATTTCAGTTACTACACAAAACATTTCAAAGAGGTGAAATCTGGATTGCAGGTCTAAATAAAATATTTTCATGTAGATCTCAAGTTCTGAAATGTAGATTTTAAAATGTAAAAGGTTGTATGAATATTAGCAGTGCATTGTGATTAAACTTATATAAATCCTAAACCTTTTTTTTAAGTATATGGCTTGTCACCCTAAACTTAAACTTTCCAAATTATGAGAAAATATCTATTTATTTGAGTGAATGTGTTTCTCTATATATTGTGTTTGATCATTATTTACTTACTTTTGAGATTTTTGTTTAAGAATCAACATAACTTCACAAGGTTTTTGGAATGTAAAAAGTGCTGTATGTGACCCTTGAAATCTGGTGATAACATTTCAAATCAACACAGCTTGATTAGTTCCATATTGTAGCTCATGCTGAATGGATACCCCGCTGTTGTTGTTTTTTTAATAGCACAAGGTAGTGCTATTATCTCTTAAAGTGTTTTTATGTAGTAATAGTGCCTTTAAAGCTTGATTTCAGTTCCATAAAGTTTCATAGTTTTACAGAATCGCATAAAACCAATAATGAAACAGAATAAATATAAAAAAATAAACGAATAAGATATCTAAAAAAAATCTCCAACTACAATGAAAGCAGTACAAAATCTTGTACTGCACATTTAAATTTCCATAATTCTCCAAAACTCAATTTTCAAGCAAAATTAAAATAGTTTGATGTAGTGTTTGTTTCATAGTAAATTTGATCAAGGTCTAATGCATTCTTGACAATGTTTAGTAAAATAAAAAAGATATTATATGCAACGTGTTTGGTCAAGCCCCAAAAGAACTGCATTATTCTGTTGGAAAGATACCCAGAGCAATAACTCTTTACATACTCAAAAATTTAGTAAACATGATAAATTAAGATAAAACACATTCAGCTTCAACAGAGTTTAACTCTTGTGTGGTGTTCATATTATTGTTACTCAGGCGGTGTTTGCGGGTCTCGTGGACCCATTGCCTTTTGCAGATTTTAATTCACCCAATTAAAACATTTTATGTCAAAAACTTAAACAATATTTCCTTTAGCCAAGAAACAAGTGATATAAACAGCAAATATACTTTATTTATAGTTCTTTAACCTGATTTCTTCACGTTTAGAATTTGAACCATGTGTGTTGTTCTTATTATTGTTACTTTGACAGGGTTGGTGGGTCTGCTGGACCCATTGCATTTTGGCTGTAAAATGTTATGTTTATGTGTGATTTATGTTTGTGTGGGAAGAGAGAATTAAGGTAAAGAATCTACCATTTTCACACTTTAACAAGCCCCGGTTCCAGTAGACCCGAACACCTTGTGTGTAATATAATTGTGTGTGTGTGTGTGTGTGTGTGCGCGTGTGTGTGTGTGTGTGTGTGTGTGTGTGTTTGGGGGGGGTGTACATGTGGGGTCATAAAAAATCTGTTCTGATTTTTCACAGGTAATGAGCCAAGCCCAGTGAATCTCAGCTTCAAATAATAAATGCTTGTTTAATTTTTCTTCTGATGAAAACTGAAAATGGGTCCCACAGACCCGAACACCATACAAGGGTTAAGACATTTAGAGTCCAACTGTATCTTTCCTAGCTTTTATGCACAATGAACCAATTTCTTTCCTGTAGAAAAACACATCTTTGTCGATCATTGACTGGGCAAATCTACACATGAACTTTGTCTAAAGATTAGCTTTAAGAGCCAAACAGACACAGAGTCACACACCGGCTATAGGAGTATGTGTTTTCAAGGCCATTCGGTTTGGAAAAAGCACGGCCACTGCTAAAAATGGCAATCGATGACTGCACACTCTGTTTTCATCAGCTTTCTACAGCTCTGCTTGTGCTCTTTTGAAAAGGTCTCTAGTCTCTTTGGCTCATGAACACATATCATGAGGACATTCACTTAACGAGCTAAAACACTTACTTGTTAGTCTAATGAATACCTGCAGCTTGTTCACACAAGATGCATGCTTCACTCAAAAATAGTTCCTTTGGATTCACACATAATACCACCCTCCATACAATAACCAAAGCAAAGGCTCAATACTTAAAAACATCTATATGAACTGAACATTGTTACCCAATATCAAAAAGGAACCAAATCAATGTCTCATGTGCAAACTAAATTTATATAATCTATGCATTATATAGACGCATGACAATGCTTTTACACACGCGCACCCACACACACACAAAATAAAATAAAAAAGTTGAAAGATATCAGCGTTGTGTAATAATGTTTTTTATTTAAGGTGTATTCAGTAGAACTCTAATACTACATTTTTCACATTTATTACATTTTTCATTTAAAAAGCATTAGTGTGGTTAATAATCCAGTGTGTTTATTTATGAATGTTGGTTGCTAAAAATGCAAAATCAGAATGTTGTATTATGACTTTGGTATGCTACAAAGCCACACAGGTGAATGGGTTGCCTTCAGGTTATTGTAGTATGACTGCTACCGTAGTCATGTGTCTTGTGGAGTAATACATAATGCCCTTTGACATGTGTGCGAGTAATACTTACTGTGACTCCACATGCGCGAGTAATACATACTGTGACTCGGCAGGCAGTGAAACTGGCAACTTCATCCTAAAATGGCTCCTGCAAAGAAACATGCGGACACGCTAGTCATACGCTAGTATCAGTCGTGTTGTCTGAGCTTTTACAAATATGGAGGTCATCACTGGACCGATTTGTGAATGAAGAATTAACTGAAAAGAAACTGTATTCCTTTGTATGTCACATGCTACAATTTTTTTTTTATTATTTAGCTATTATTTGAATTTTATGAATTTGTGGAAGAGAAAAATACTTGAGCATATGTTTATTGCTGTGTACCTCATGGGCTTGTTAAGTTATTGAAATACTGAAAGAGGAATTAATTAAAAAAATGTTTTCATTGCTTTTTTTCAATAAAAATTTTTTTAGAGTCATTGAGTTATGAATTGAATACATTTTTAATATCGACTTTGTTTTGCTGAATGCACCTTTTAATCCAGTGCATATTATTTATGGAAAAAACTTCCATTATAATTATGTTAATTAGCGAGAGTTGACAATGCGTAATTTTTTCTAGAACAAATGTGTGAACTGCTATTCGCTGCAATGATGCGACAAGTCAGCTCTCCACCCTGTATGCACAGCCAAGCTGATTTCTTCACCTGAAAATGAATGGCCAGACAATAACATCCAAAACCAATAACCTTAAAGTCAATGTGCTGAAATGGCGCATTGATGTATGAGGTTCTACTTAAACCAACATACTCTGCTTGGTCCAGATGTGTGCAGGCAGGCTTTCAGCCTTTTATTTGGCTTCGATTTAAATCTCTTTCATTCAGTCATCACCACACACATTTTTTTTTCACCTTAAAGAGATCTCAAACTCAAAACAACTCAGTTTAAATTTACTGTGTCTATTGTTTCAGGGTCAGTATTTTAACCGCTTTATCTCTTTTCACACATGTTAAATTAAATACAAATTCAGTGAAGAAAGATAGGGCATTGGCTTCAATTGCTAACACATTGAATCTTTGAATTCACAACCAGAAAGCATCTGGACGTCAGTACATCCATCACCAAATTTCCTGAGAACCCAGCAGAATAAACCCTCTGTTTTGAATTTTGGGAGTAATCCTCTCATCTTTTGAGTAAAAATAAGAGGAAGAAATCATTTATTGTAAAAAGATGGTTTCAACACAGCATCTGGCCTGCTTTTTATGGGAATCGGGAGAACAAGAAGCAGCCCCACGTTGCCATGTGTGAGAAAAATTCAGCAAGACAATCTCAATGTGCAATGCCATCTATTTTGCTCACCTAATGAAGTCTCATTTATTTCAATAAGGCAGACACTGGCTGTAGGTGATAGCTTTCTCAGTTTACATTTAGACAGGAATGCTGTGGGAATCCTGATTGGAGTCTGACCTTATACAGATTCATTTTCCAGGCAGAAATAAATTTAGAGAGGGAGGAGGAACACAAACTGGGCTCCCACTGTCTCCCCTTCCAAGCTAAATGTGATATAGCTGTTTTGTGTTGCTCTTGGGCTGACCGTTCTTGCTTTTCAAGGGGAACTATGAAAATATTTCAACATTCCGAGTATGTGAAGTTGAGGGCAACAGGGATTCTTCCCAAAACGAAATAGGATAGATAATATCTATGAAGCTCTGGTATGTGTATTTGTGCAAACAATCCCAGTCTGTCTCTGGTCTTTTAAACAGCCTTTTATTTCTTGTTCATGCCTTCTATTTTTAATAGCCTTTAAAACAATTGGCAGAAAAGTATTCACACAGTAAATGCAGAATAATATGGCTGTTTTGCAAATGATAATTACAATAATAGTAAAACTGTATTTCCTGTTTACAATTAAGATTTTGTTTCAGACACTCTATTTGCTCTATGCAAGAAGACACTTTGAAAGTTTAATAAAAAACTTTTGAATAATAGTGTAAAAAATTGTCTTGCGCAACCCATTCTGCCTAAATGTTGGTGAAAATTTGTCTACTTAGCAAGAGGCATAAATGTCAACCATGTTGTACTATTTCTACTACATTTTCTACAACATTTGTTATATTTATTTACTGTGACAGGAGAAACTCATTCGCAAGGAGTTTTAATGAAAATAGAGAAAATTTTTACAAAACTTTGTAATAGACATATGACAACATTATTTTTGTTAACACTATAACAGCCAAGTGGGTTGTTTTGAGCCAGTCCTGTTTTCAAACGCTTGCAGGTTTGTTAAAAAAGGTATTTTTCTAAATTGGCTTTAATAATTATCTAGTGAATAATGGTGATTGTGGAGGGGAAGAGGATACATCATACCTGAAATTGCCGAGTTGAGTCATTTTGACGTCTCACCTGCTGTTGTGTGGCTTTCTAACTTCCTGCAACATGTCCGGTTGTTTACAGCAACAAATACAACACCAGCTACACTTGAAAGCTTAGCGATTGAAGTCTCAATATTTATTTACATTCATAACAAATACTAACTGAATTTAGCAGAGAGGAGCCATGATGGATTGAGAACACGTGAAGTATTATCATATGCTCGTGTAATTCTCTTTGTATTACTTGTAATCATATTACTATAAACAATCAATTTAAATTTAAGTCATTTTACTATACAATTACTAAAAGTGATCTGTGTTTATTTATAAGGTTTCAGTTTATTTTGTGGTTACAATTACTGAATTATGTTTTCTTATATTCAGATTTTATACTTATAAATATTTTGCCTTTGCCAAAATAATCAACCATTTGTATTTTGTTGGTTTGTTGCACACAATAAAAAAATTAAATATATATAAAAAACATGTAACCGCTATTAAAGTTAATTTTGGTGAATGCTGACAGTTATGTTACAGTATAGCAGCACATTGAAAAGTCAGTGGTCAGTGTTAAGCGCAAGAGAAAAAAGTATATGATGCCTTGTTGATTTTGTTACTTTTAACCACTGACAAATATATTATTATCTACGCTAGTATGGGCAGTTTATTTTAGTCATGAAGATTTTAATACAGAAAATCTATATTATTTAAAGTTATTTACTAATCAACAAAAGAAACTACATGTTCTTCTGTCAATCTGAATGATTTAGATGATCTTATGACTTCTTTGTCTGTGGTCAAGCCTTTAAAATCATTCATTCATTCATCCCATCGCTGGGAAACATTCACACACACTACGGGCAATTGTTCCTACTCAATTAACTTATACCGCATGTCTTTGGACTTGTGGGGAAACCGGAGCACCCGGAGAAAACCCACACGATCACGGGGAGAACATGCAAACTCCACACAGAAATGCCACCTGCCCCAGCCGAGCCTAGAACCAGCGACCTTCTTGCTGTGAGACGACCGTGCTACCCACTGCGCCACCATGGCGCTTCCTTTAAAGTCAACAAGGGTCAAATACTTCCTTCACTGTAACTACATACACAGGTACTCTACCTCTTTATACGTTCCATAAAGATTTAAAGCAAAGAGACACTTCCATAGAGAGCTTCAAAGCACAAGGAGCTGTTGTGTTGTCTGGTGGTATCTTAAGAGCTATGTAAAGATGATCATGGACAGCAGCCCCAGCTGTGTAAGCACTCATCACTTTGACTCTGTCATTAACCAAGGTCACAACACCCCCTGCAACATACGAGCAAGTGTTTCAAATCAATAGTCTCCACACGCTGGCCCCTGCACCTTTGCTGTGCCTTGCCCATCGGCTAAAAATAAAATGGTCTGTCAGAGCCAGCAGCAACACTAATGAGACCTGGATGCAGGCGTTCAACTTGCTGTAATTGCTATTGACTGATAATCACATTAATCTCTTCTGGGTGGATTCCTCTTAATATTTAACTTTTTTTTGTGATGACGCATTAATCTTTAGATTTAGTGCTTTAGATCTGTTTTTAAATGATTTAGATGAATTTACTTTGTAACTATACATGATTTGCTTTATGCAAGTTTTGACCATTTTGATTATCGACAAGTGAAAAGATTTCAGATTTATGAAGCATAAATGGTGAATTGATATTATAGAAAGCTCAATTTATTTCTAATTTCTTATAGTTATGATTCATAGTTAATATCTGTTTTTTTCAAGTATCTCATAATAAAAAGCTTAACAAAAGGAAGCCCATGTCTCCTCATTGTGCACTCAGTTTTTATTTTTTCAATAGCATTACTTTGAAAGATCTGTTTTATTGAGACATTAATTATTATTTTTTTCCCCTCAGAAAATACTTTCCTGAACTCTCAAAGAACCTGAATTAAGATCAAGATAGGGATAACGAATACTATAAAATCTTGATTTATTCATTTATTTTCCCCACAAAAATTGCCTTTCACCAAGTCTGTTTTTATTTTTCCTTACGTGAATACTACATGAATTTCATCATTGGTTGTCACGTTCAACAATATCCAATCTTCCAGCACATTGATCACACCCCAGAACCCTCCAAACCTACTTTGCTTTCTCTGCACTAATTCAAGTCTTCTCATTTACTTAATATCTAAATCATAAACCACTTAACTTCTGTTTTCAACCAAACATTTTCTCCTGATTTAAAATTAATTTGTTTGACTATGGGTTAATAACTTATCTTTTGAAATATGAGATTAAATAGAGTTTTAATAAAACATCTTAACATGTTTGACCACTGATTTATTGGAAAAATATTAATGAATATTTAAAGTAGTGACTGTTTCTTACATTTTTTTGGCATGCTTTGAATCATTTGCTGACGGGATAGCAGTCACCATTGACTTGTCTTTATTATAAATGTCCCCTACATAATACAAACTACATTTGATAAATTTTTTTACTTATTTACATTTACATGTTTTTTTTAACTGTTTCTCACCCAGTAAGATATTACAAAACAAATAATTAAATATCCATGTCTATGAAAAAAGTGATTATAAGAATTAGGTGAAATTTAAAGCATGGTTTTGAAGGCTAGAGTGGGAAATGGACACCTGCACTCTTTAAAATTCTTCACTGCAACTCTGGCTGTATGCCTGGTTACCATGCTCTACTCCCTCATCAAATTATCATTGATGAATTGCTGCTGCTGGGATCACTGAAAAATGTACATAAATATCTCCTTTACACAAATTTCTCTCTGCCATCTGGAGAAGTTTGTTAATGACTTCAAGCAAACACAAGGCTTTATTTAAAATGATTCCATTTACAGTCAAAAGCTGGAGGATGATTGGTTTGTTCAAAAGAAAAAAAGAACTAAAAACAATTTTACAACCTTTGAAATATTCACCTCTTTAGTATTTTATTTTTCTTCTGTATATATTAGCTTCTGCATATATGCATTATTCAAGTAGAGAGCTTTACTGAGTTCCAAAAGATGTGGATTTAACAACAACAAAAAAGACACGGCTGACATTGACTGCAACACTCACAATCAAACTTTACTTTTCTAATGTTTCTTCACTTTGCTAAATCCCACCCTATGAAAACAGTATGTATTTTCTTAAAATGAGAATTTCACAGAGATGCAGCTTCAAACCATCCAGCATTAAAAGAATTTCTCTAGAGAAACACCTCAAGCCACTGATGTGTTTGTTTTACTGCACTTCAAATGGAATGATGCTGAAGAGATGCAAAGCATGTTGCAGCACAACCCTTTGAATGAGACGGTGTGAGGTAGGATGACGTTATGGAGTGTCTTCAAACTGACTTTCAAACCAGTTGCTGCAATTTCAGACCAAAGGGGGACAACCAGAGGATTGATTGACAGGGGAAAAAATTGTCCTTTCATTGAATTATTGGAAAATACAACAAAGTGACAAGTGTTGGAAAGCAAGAGAATGAATGGTTGCCTTAAAAAAATAACACAATCAACATAAATTTGCTAAAGTCGAAACTGTGGGAATATAGTTTGTTTTTCCTCAATTAAACTGTATGTTTATTACCACTTGGATTAATCAACTGGACAAAGACACTATTCAAACCTAGCTGGTCTGAGAAACTAAAAGTTTACTAGAAAAAAGTTTACTTTGCGCACTTTTGGCGTTCTGTTGATAGTTCTTGTAGAGGTAGTCTCATGAAATGATCTTCACGTCACAGGTTTAATAAGTGGGATTTCTTGCCTTCTAAATGGGGTCGGGACAATCAGTTGTGTTGTGCAGAAGTCAGGTGGATGTGTGCGTGTGTGTGTGTGTTTATTTATTTTATATAAATCTGGAGAACATTTTTGGTTTAAACCAGAAGTTAAAAAATAGTTTCTACAAACCACTTAATTTCTGGTTTCAACCAAATATTTTCCCCTGATTAAAATGTTTATTTAATTTACTATGGGCTAATTGACTTTTCGTTTAATAGCTGAGATTAACTTAAGATGTTTATATATAACTATCAAGTAGCCTGTGCCAACATTCATTCATTCATTCATCTTCATGTCGGCTTTGTTCCCTTTCGGGGTCGCCACAGCGGAATGAACCGCCAACTCTCTGGCATATGTTTTACGCAGCGGATACCCTTCCAGCCGCAACCCATCGCTGGGAAACTGTGCCAACATAATAATAATAAAAACTAGATCTGTGAAACAAAAATATTAATATAAAAAACATGTTTTTAAAAACACTTAATTGTGAATACACTTTTACACATCCCAGTTTAAACAGGCTTTATGATGCAGCATGAGAGAGAGAGAGAGAGAGAGAGAGAGAGAGAGAGAGAGAGAGAGAGAGAGAGAGAGAGAGAGAGAGAGAGAGAGAGAGAGAGAGAGAGAGAGAGAGAGAGAGAGAGAGGATGTACTGTAACACTACTGAGCTGCAGCCGGCTGGTATGTCAACGCCCAACTCCATTGTACTGCTGTACTTGTTAGTCACGTCACATCTCAGGATCCCACAACCCCAGAGAGGAAGATCGTCGTACACAGCGCCACCACTGATGAGCTAAGCACATGTCACAGAGCCTGTATATAGAACTAAACAGAAATGATGGTGTCATTCCCTTGGTTTGATTGTCATTGCTTAAACTCACAAAAGCACAAGTTCACAAGTCAGCGATTCAAAGAAATGCAAGTAATAACCAGCTTATATAAAATATACTCACATAACACCAGATTTTATTACTGACTGACATAGCTATCTCAACCCTTAAATTCAAGCCTCTATTCAGTTATTTTGCATATTTCAGATCAAGGCACTTGAAGAGGCAAACCACTTTGGTGTTATGTGCAATACATATTCAAATGATGTCTACTTATGATCCATAATGCAAGGCCAAGTTTCAGTCTCAATTACTTGGTGCTTGAACATGCAATCTCAAGAAAGACTGGCAGAAATGAGAAATGAAAACATACTGTTGAGAAAACACTCTTGGCCTAATCAGAGTGGACAGCGGTCAAAAAACCTCTGTAAAGGCTTGTTTAAAGAGTTACATCCACATGGAAGACTGCCATCAGGGTCAAGTGACCACCACAGCGAGATTACTTCAAAATAATTGCATTTTAATTACGTTTCTATGCCACCCACACTCAGCTCATGTTCTAGGATTGCGCAAGGATTGGGAGCATGGTTAAAATAATATTTACTTTTGAGTGGGCTTTTTCAAGACCTTGAGATGTTTTCACAAAAGGATCTAACCATAATGGAGGACATTTGAAGCAGCATGGAAAAAGAGAACATGGATACACATTTGTGGCTTTTGTGGTCCTACATTGACTTCGGGACCTTTGGAATAACCCCAGGCTTTTTGAGTCTGTAACTCATTCCAGCCTCATTATTAGACATGCCACAAAAGGTGATGGATTGATCTTTGGTCATGTTTTAATGTGAGGTGATGCTGATGGAGCTAGCTTTTGGAGAGTTAAGAGTTGGGGGAGCATGAGAGAGGTATTGACCCTTGGATGCCACATCAACAGAACAATATAAACCACATGGATAGATGCTTCCTTAAAAAAAACTGAAAAACCCAGTATTTAAAGGTAATAAAGTTTGAGCCTTTTAATCTGAACTTTGCCTTCTGGAACCGAAAGCAGACTGAAATAGTACAGAAACCCCACCGTCGTCTTTACATCATCTTGTATATTGGAAGTGTAGCAATAATGAACCAAATACAAGACCAAAGGTTGGTGTTGTGTGAATAACTGCATTAATGAGGATTAAAAAGTGAAACCTCTAATTAACATTTTTTTTTGTAACAACACATTTTTTAGATCTATGAAAATGATCTATATCTAGTATAGAGTTTCTGACTGCCCACTTACTTTGTGCACTTTCTTTAATATTTATCAGTACCCTACTATATAACAAATGTAATGTAACTTAATGGGATAAAGACAGAGAGGTGCCTAAACTATTGATAAAGTATATAAAGTAACCTTTAATAAACTTAATAAACATGTTTTGCAAACAAAACTAGTTACAAATCTAGTCTTAAATGTATTTGTTGAATCTTATTATCAAATATCATATATTTATATTAATATGATATATTCATCTGTGTAGAAAACTTTGAAAGTACAACTGATAAAAAAAAATAGGGCAGTTAGAGAAGATGTATTTTCTCTGATGCCTATAACACTATTAAAACCATGAGATAATAAAACAATCACTAAAGGACTTTCTCTGTAGGCTTCTTTGTCCTCAACTCCAACAAAACTCATGCACAAATGTTACTCTCTATTATCATTTCTTTGAAACTGAATATATTGAATAACTACCAAATAAAGTCCACAGTAAAAAGGTAAAAGTTTTGTGAAAAAACTTGTGAAGAAATGTATAGTTTAAAAATATATTACAGCAATAACATGTTTTTTTTTAGATTACAGTGCTTATTCTGTTGACTCAAGTCACAAGTAAAGTAAACAACCATTTTTTATAAATCATGTGGTATTTTCCTCATTGTTTAAACCAATAACCTCTACAATTTCCTCTACTGCTATTTGGAATGAACTGCAAAGGATAGAAAGGACAAATGCACCAATAATCTTGTATAAACATTGCTAAGGAAAATATATAGCCAAGAGAGTGCGTGAAAAAAAAACATCGAGACCTCTCCTTGGCTACATGTCCTTAAAAAAAACAACAACATTAAAGAACATGGCCAAAACAGACCCCTGGCTGCATACTACACAGACAAAGATGATTAAGGCAGCTGCAAAGGATGAATGTGCTAGAAAGAACACAACACTTAACTCAACAACCCTGGCACAGAGCAAGACAGGAGGGCAAAGGCTAAAAGCATTGGACTCACACACAATATTTCACATAGATAGAAGAACTACAGTTCATCTAAATCCTTGAAATAGGATGATTTTAATGTTAATTGCCTGATTTTAAATTAAAAAATTTAGAACGTGATATTTTTTTTTCTAAATATATAGACTATTTTATAGTTTATTCAGAATCAAAATGAGCTTTATTGCCATGTGTTTGTGTGTGTGTGTGTGTGTGTGTGTGTGTGTGCGTGTGTGCGCCTGTAGTACAATGTACAATGGAGCAGTCAGTCCAAACACAATTGTTGTGGTCTTAATAGCTATTAATGAGAACTACTTTTTTTCATTCAGTATCAAATGAACCTTCTCAATTTGAAATATGACATGTGATATAATATCTTATATATATTATCTATCTGCAAAACACTAACACATCACAAGAACTTTGAACTATTTGTTTGAAGATTGTAATATGTCAGGATATCAAGACAGACCACACAGTGAGCAGTCCTTATCAGGTCTTGATAAAGATTTATTAATGCATGACTTTCTGTACGATTTTGATTAATCATGGTAAACATTAATTTCCGCAACATTTAAATAAAACTTTTTTTTGCAGGACAAAGAATACCATAAAATAACATCTGTAGTGTGTGTGTCTATTAGGTTATATGAAGCTTTTGAGGCAGAGCAGAAATATTCCGTGTGGAAAGCCAAAAGAGTGCAATGGCTCTGCTACGAGAATACTGTTTTAATAAACTAAAAATTTACAATAAACCTTAGAAATATAATGCAGTGACATTTGGTATCAATTTCTGAATTCAAATAAGTAAGAGAGTTACATTTGAGACTCTAGAGTAGGCAGTTTTTGTGAGGCAGATTATTAGAGACTAATTTATAATTTTCAGAACTTAACATGTTGGTAAAACTTTCACCGTGCATATATAACAAGTCATTTATTCAAGTCACTTTAATATTAAAGTGACTTGTATACATTTGTAAACATTTGTATAAATTAACCATTAATATATGATAAGGGAATGACCCATTGATGATGAGTTAACTATGTATTAATAATGAACTCGTTAAATCAAAGGAATTCATCATATTACTGCTTAAATGAATTACTTGTTTCATCATAATAGATTAATTGAAATGCTGGGATAAAAAACTTAATTAAATATAATATTTTATAAATGTAATGATAAAATTAAAAGTTAACGATGATGGGATCCTTAAAGTAAAATCACAACCTACTAATAATGAACTAATCATGATTTTGTTGTGTTAGTATTTTATTGCATTACTCTTCTTTTCCAAATCCAGTACGAAAAAAACAACAACAAAAAAACAAACAAATAAAGATCTCTGCTATTTTCCCACAAAAGTTGAAAACTATAAACCTTTACACATCTTGCCCCCGATAAAGCATCTCTTACTCTCATGATGCATTCCAGTTACACTGTGTATACACTTGACTTGCGTATTAGAACTGTTTGGGTTATTGCCTGAATTCCACCTGCGAAATTTTACTGTCATAATTCACAGCAAACGCTGCTTGAGAGGCTATATTTAGTGGACACCTCATAGGCCATATTTGGCTTTTAATTGGTTCCATTCCTCTCACCACTGAGCTCAAGTCACTGAGCAATTACTAGCTGTGTGGTCTGCAGATACAAGTGATCCCCAACTGTTGTGCAAATTGTATCCTATCCACTCAAGCTTTGATACACAAGAGACTGTTCTCTTTAAATACAACACAGGTCCATGCAGACAGTGTTCCTCTCAGAACCAGCACAATGCTAACAACTCACAGTGAATTGCACACAAAAATGTCTCATGTGCCTTTGGTTTCACCTACTGAGTGTCTTGTCTCTCACTGCTGAATTTGTGTCAGCATATCTGTAGACCTCAGTGTAGGTGTAATTTACCTCAGAACTCGTTTTGAATCGGTGTTGGGCTTCACCAGTAGCAGGTCTTTGGAGACTGATACAAAGAAATTGATGCCCTTAGAATGGGCCCCCTCAACAGACGTACTTGATTGACTTCTCTTCTCTTCTCTTCCACCCTTCCTTTCACATTTCTTCTCCTTTCAGTCATTGCTTGTATCTCACATGATTGTAAGCATCAGAGATTTGTTCTTGCAGACAGTGCTGCAAGCTTTGGTCGTGACTCCATAAAGCTATCACCCAATGCAATCCATCCAAAGACAAATTGCTCGGGCTGACAAACACTCAGGTAGAGAGCAGGTTTCTGAGCAGCTGCTGAATTTACACAGACCTAGAGCTAGGATAGAAGATCAAAGCTATTTCATTTTATCTGACAAGACAAGAGAAGAAAGGACTTGGAGGCCTGACACTGCCACGGCGGTGAGAATGAGCAACTGTCTGTCTGCTCTGAACATTCTCAAATAACACTTATATTGAACTCTCAAATAAAACCTCCATGGTACCTGTACACTGAATTTTGCACAAGCTTATTTTTGAAACGATTTTATTGAGTGCACAGTGTGTTTTCTGGTCTACTAATAAACTAATAAACTTAATCCTTGCTCATGTCTCATATGATGTTCCATTTTAGATAGGACACAACATAAATCTATTTTATTTAGCCTTAAATATCAATAATGCAAACCCCTATTCTAAAGCTTATGCAAAATTTACAAAATTTAAGCCTTTACCGATTTTGTTACACTGCTAATAAAGGCTTGTTAAAGATAACTGTCACAACTAAAAGTGATACTAGTAAAAGTGAGTAAAAGTACTTGACTGTAACAAATTGCATATTGAATCTTTCCAACTGTAATTCTCTTTGGACAAAAGCATCTGCTAAATGTATGAATGTAAAATGTAAATGACACAGCTTTATTTATTACTGTCAGATCTGGTCCTGGGTTTTTGCTTTTCCTTTTACACATAAATCACTTTAAGTCATATGATCAGTTCTGTTCAAATTCGTGTAATCCACTCAGTGGCGTCCCTTGGCCTGGTTTTAGCCCTGAACATTTCACTGCATTCCCTGATCAGGCAAGTCTTGTTTTCCTGTTATACTTCCTGCTTTTTAGACTCCCACTTGCTATAACCAATGTTACCCTGCAAACTCACCTCTGGACTATCCCTGGATTTATTGTTGTGTTCTCCATTGTGTCACCTTCAAATCTTCAACTGAACAGTGCTGGAACTCCTGGTCTCTTTTTCTGTCATCTTCTACATTATAAAATAAAGTTGTTATTCTCACCTGTTTGTTTGTTTGTTCTGTCAATGATGAACCTGCCAACATCAGTAACTCATTGCTTCTTATGTTTCCTTAAAATTATGCTGTTTTGTGTATAAACTAATCATTAGTTGTGCATTTTTTCAAATAATTGGATCAAAATGGAGTTGACAAAGTCAAAGCCGAAGAACCAAACATACTGCATTTACTAAACAACACACATTGTCACACAGAGGTTCAGGAGATGTGCAACATTGAATCATGTAACGTATTGAATCACAGTGAGTTTCCAAGTGAGAGCACTTTATGGTGCACAGAGTGGGCATGAAACAGACTGTGAGTAATCCAAGTTGAGTGGAGGGGAGTGGTCGGGAAAGCAAGGGAGCTGTGACAGGTACAGTCACACGATTTTGTTTCATTATAATGTGTAGTTGTTACATGAACCGTTAAATAAAAATGAGTCATCTTTTTTCTAGAAGTCTAATTAATCAATAGTCTAGTGCATCTTCATGTTCAAAAAATTCTTGATTTTGAACAAGTTAAAGATGCTTCATTATTTTATTTATGTTTAACTAATGAGGAATATATGGTTTTAGTTATCCATGTGATAGACATTATGTAGCTTTAAATGTCTGAAGTAGCTGACCAGTTAATGCTTAACTAGAGTCAGCCTCAGAACGCACGGCCATGGAACGTAGGCTGAAGGTCTGATGATTCTGGTGCTTTTTTTTATGGCAAGCACTTCTAGAATCCTGAAGTCGTGATCTGGTTGGTTGAATTTTTCTGGATTTACAGGAGAAGCGAATGTCACATTTGTTTTTATTTCGTTCAGCCATATGATTGAGAAAAGATGATTTTACTAGCTGTGTGCCCCCTCAGTTCGATTATAGAAGATTGCTCAATCCTTGAACCTTTGTTATCTCTCGTCTTCTGTGACTTTTTTTTCCATGGCTTACTTGTTGAATGTCGCTGAGTTAATGTGGTGACATTTTCACACTCTGAAACATGATGCAATGCGAATTAACATGGGATTGTTTGTTGGTCACTTCAGTCAAACAGCCTCATGCTTGGGTCTTGACAAAAAAAGAAAAAAAGCAGACCTGGCTATGCAAGCTCACTATTAGAACTTATTATTATAAACCCATAAAATAAAGTTGTGTGAATGAGTCTGAATTTTTGGTCACAAAGCTTGTTTTAAAATAATACCACTATTTGTTTTATAATAAATAGTAATACAAGTGGTTTCTGGCTGTATTACTAACTTAACACAGTTTAAATTTTGAAAATTTAGTTCATTTAACATTTGAAACTTGTTTTGTGTTGAAAGTTTTCATTGTTAAAAGAACTTTACAGATGGGTAATATTGTGGTAGTCAAATAATGTAAGTTTAAACTTTCAGTTTTACCCATTACCTTCAGATTTCAAGAGGAAGTTGAAAATTAGAGAGATTAGAGGTAAGTTGTTGCAGATCGCTGGAAAGTTTAAGTACAAGATTTCATACTTCTAATTCCTGTTGCTTCCAGGACTGCTGAAAGCTAAGCAGAATGCACTTTTATGTAAAGCCCCGAAGTCATGCTTTAGGAGGAGGAGGGAGGAGGAAAACAAACTGAATTGCACAAAAATGTTCCAAAGGCAACTAGGTGAATCACTATGGTGGCCCACGTCTTCCTCTTGTGCCCCCTCCCCAACCCACATTCTTATTGACCCTCTTTCTCTTTTCCCAAGAAAGTGAAACATGGTTGGAAGGATGCTCCTCAGAAGAGACCGGAAATTTAACGACTGCTGGGTGGCTCAGACAAGACAGGATGCTCGATGTCCAGCATATGCTCAGAGATTTGGTTAATAAATAATTCAATTAACCGAGACCCATCTGTTGCTGATGCACTAGAAAAGATGTGAAGATACAGAGCCCTGCTCTCAGTACACAGCTGTGTCTCTGGATCCGGAACTACTTTATCTTTAACCAATTTTTATTCTTTTTCAGTCTGCTGTCTTAGTGGCGCTGCTGAAATCACATCCAGGGGCAGAAAGGCCACAGTAATATGTGACAGGCGGAAATAAAACATTTCATGAATTATTCATTCATAACCTTTAGATGACCAAATTAGATTCTTCTCTTAACACCCCTCTATGTTGCAGCCACTCTTTGTGTGTCCTAGGTTAATTTGCACATTAATGAATCAAAGTAAATGAGCACACACAACAGGGCTCATTTCTTATTGTTCTTTTTAAGACTTTTATTCTGCATTTTCTTTATTTCATTTGTTGGAAAGCTATTAAATTGCACCGAGGCACTAACTAGTTTTAAGAATACCCAGTTTTTACACACGTCCTAAGCCATGTGATCGTAATTATATTATTTTAATAAGTCAGTCTGGGTAGCATTGAAAACATTGTAAATCTTAATATTTTAAAGTTATGTAATTCTGTATGAAACCTTTATACATCATTTTTCTGTATGAGACAAATAAACTTTCACAATTCACCGCACGTTTATGAATGTCACTTAACTATAGATCTCTTAACTGTAACCACACAAGGCTGGACACCCTGAAAACAAGAGAGTGCTAAGAGATATACAGTTAAGTGACATTCACAAACCTTGCCAAGGTCAGTGTCAACTTTTCCCACTATAAGCCACTGCTTGTTTTAATGGGGCAACATTTACACCAACATCCCATAAGAGCTTTTGTCAACGTTAAGTCAGTAGGAACAGACATGAGCCCATTGAGACTATCTTAAGTTTACGTTCCACTTCACTCAAAACCTACAGTTTCAACAATGCCTCTTACAGCCAATTGGAATTTTAGCTGAGCTAACTGTTGCCAACCTCTCTCAACTGTGGCTATGCATCATAGTATGAAATGAATTCTCTATTGGGTGACCTTGCGATGAAACAATGGTACAGTAAGCTTGAATTTAACTCATAGCAGTTAGAAAATGAACCACTGTTTTTTAAATGTTCCTATAGTAGAAAACAGCGCTTTTTTTAAAGAATGTGAACTGCAATGTGAATACAGATGCATCAGATAAAAGACAAGGACAGACCACTTACTTCTACTTCTCATTTTAATCTTATAAACATCATATTATGTTGGCTGTGAGTCCCCTGTTTACACTGCCAGCTAAATAATTTATTTGACTCATATGTCATTTCCTTGGAATTGCAAGGCTCTATCTTGCTCAGAGAGGTTCTAAAATATTGAGCTTTAAAGGTTTGCAACCCATGTAGCAAATGCAGACAGAATCTTTTTATATATTTAGAACATGTAAAGAACTTTTACCAAACGTGTCAGATAATGTAAATGAGATGTCAAAGGATCAGAATATTTCAATTACTACATTTTGACCAGGATGTCAGTAACTTATAAGTCCTAGGGGTTGATGTGACACAGATCATACCTGTTCTATTTTAGGGTAAACTAGCATTTTATTTTGTGTCTATCCATCATCTTGTGTTTGCACTACAACAATGAACCTCTCTAAGAATTAACAAAGTTACTATGTACCTATGTCTATATATCATATGTCCTTCTGAGAATTAATAGACTGAAGGATTTTTGTTCTATGATGGAAAATCTAAGTTTGGCA